>JAOTQQ010000001.1:89467396-89526529 GCA_026546715.1 Gallinago undulata | reverse complement strand
AAGCCATGAGCACCGAGTTTCTCCAGAAGAATCCTGTGGGACACTGTATCAAAGGCCTTGCTAAAGTCTAGGTAAATGTTACTTTCTAGAAGAGGAATTTAATAATTTCCTTCTTTTTTCTTTGGTAGATACCTGTTATTGGAGAAGGCACCAAAACATCTTGCTGACCGTGTACACATTTTTAGCAGTTTCTTCTATAAGTGCCTGACCAGGACAGAAAAAAACTCTGAGGGGGATCTTGAAGTTTCGTAAGTTCATTTTCAGTACCATTATGACCAGAAATAAGCTATCTGTTGATGCCACTTGAAAGTTCTGCAGATCATCTCCTAATTTAGACATAAAATAGTAATCAGTGTTCTCCAAAGGCTTGGTGCTTAAATGTTGTAACTAGAATTTACATGTGATTCATGCTGAATATGAAAGTGTTATCACCTTTCTCCAATTTTATCTGAATCTTTATCTCAGACAATCATTTATTTTGATCTTTTTATTATAAAGTCAGCCTTTTGCACACAGCAGCTCATTTTTCCATTCCTCTCTCCTTCTCTCCTGTTCCTCCTATACAGGAGTTATATTTCTGGATTACAGATCAGGATGCTAATAGGGATGTCTCCAGAGTAGAGGGAACTTTTGCTTTCAGATCATATTGGAGATGGTTGGTTTCTATTTCAACTTGTGCAAACTAAGTAAGCTGAAAATCTAAATTTAGGTTTCTTCTCAATTTTTTTTTTTTACTCTCCTAGTATCCTGTCCTCATGCTTTATGTCTCTGGGACTGCAAATGAAATGTGCTCCAGCATTTAAAGATCAGGACTGAAGGAATCTATGACCCTGTGCAAGGCATTTAGCTTTTTCCTTCCAAAAATAAGGTTGTTTAGACAGACCTTCAAAAGTGGTATTGTGAAGTTTGATTCATGGATGTTGCTATAGGTCTTTTTTAAAACTGTATGGTGTTTACTAATCCCTATACCTTTAGCTAAAAATAAAAAATCTGAAGAAGAGTTGTTATTTGGTTTCTGCAGAGCGGCACAAAGAAGACACAGAAGAGTAAGAACGTGGACTCGTCATATAAACATCTTCAATAAAGATTACATCTTTGTGCCTGTGAATGAGGAGTAAGTATGTGTTTTAGACTCCTTTTCTGATATTTGTACATGTAAATATTTTAATGTTTTGGTGATAAAAAGATTTATGGCTGTAAGCTTGGATCATTGGAAATGAAAACATTGGTTTTTGAAGTGTGTGGAATAAGTAATTTTGAAGTCTCTTCAAAAGTTACACTTATTTAACTGTCTTCAGTAAACTTTGCATCTTTGTTTTTTGCATTACTGTTGCTTTTATGTATTTTTCAAAACAATTTGTGTGTTATTATGATGATTCCTGTGCACTTACTGTGATTTCTTTACAGAAATATTACTTAATTCGTAGTGTTACTTCATGTTGGTTCATGGAGTAGTACTTCCATGGTCTGTGCTGTGGCCTGGTTGAATAACTGACCTGCACATGGAGTCTTCAGTAAAACTGAATAGTCATTGGAGTTACATATGTAAAACAACTGCAAAAAGAGATAAGGCTAGAGGCATGCCATTCCCTCAGCTGTATTCAAAATTGGGATCACCATCACAGATTATTTTATTACTTTTTTTTTTCAACTAGATGGGATGGGTGGTAAGACACTGATAAATTGCTGTGGTGGGTTTGTTGGGTTTTTGTAAAGGAATCGATACTTATTTTTTGCTGTTACGTCACAATGCAAAGTGAGAAACAAGTGAGAGGATTAGTACGAGATGCCATGAAGGAGCATGGTGATGGTGGTTATGTGTCAGAGAACAATTGTCCATGAGGTCTTGATGTTATAAGAACTTTTCATATCCTTTTCAGAACCAAATGTTACACAGTTCTGATGTTTTTTCCTCCACTTCTTCTTGCTGCTGGGCAGGTCTCATTGGTACATGGCAGTTATCTGTTTTCCATGGTTGGAAGAAGCTGTGTATGAGGAGTGTCCCCATCAGGATTCATTATATCACCAATCTCAATTGTCTCCACTTTGGTCAGAGAGCAAAAACACTAGAACTGGTTCAGTGTTGGCCTTTCCTGGTAACTGCAAGGATGAAGAAGAAATGGGTGCTAAGAGTTTATTCTCAAAAGGTAGGTAATCTAGAAGAAAATTATGTAAAGCCATATACAGTTTTAATAGTGTCTCAGTCCTTGAAAGGGAGATATGATGTCTTAAAATGTATCTTTCATGTTAAGATTGATGGAGTAAGTTTTTGTATTAACCTGCATAGCAAGGACTGCACTGCATTCTTATTGTCTGCAACTCTGGAAAACACTGGAAGGGACATGTAAAATCAGTAGCTCTGATCCCACCATGAGTGGGAGGTTCTTTGATTTCGGTAATAATTTTATCAGGAAAGAAGGCCCTCAGTAACTTTGCTATTTGAACATTCAGAAGGGAAGAAAAATTAATTTATACTGCACTATTATTTTTTGAATACTAATAATCATGACTTTTTAATTTGTTCTTTTGTGCCAGGTGGCAATGAAATTGCTGCTTCTGCTTCAGTCCTGGATTCAGGTATTTCTAAAGTAAGTTCCTTTTTGTACTGACAGAGGAAACGTATTACTGTATTTCTGAAGGCTCTGAGATTTCACCAAGTGATTTTGCATCATCATTTTTTTCCAGCAGCTGTTGATGTTAGCGTGGCCTGCAGCATGTGCAAGGCACTTCGGATTAGCTTGAAGTCCTCGTTTGCCTACCTGTGTTGTCTATGCTATGCTTTCATGTACTTTTAAAAAATAATTTATCAGTTTCTCCCTTTCTGAAATGAGTCTCTTGGCTTTACCTTTAAATCTATGAAGACATTTGAATTTATAATTGTTGTAGTTTTTTTACAGTTATTTTTATTTTCTGTTCTCCTAGATCTCCTTAAGTAATTCCAAAAGGCAGATTTGTAAAAGGTATGTTTCTTCTTCATACTAATATTGTATCATTAAATTATATTAAGAAATTCTTCAGTCATTCAGTGATATGTCATAAAGCCACAACTGTAGGAACTTACCCATTTTGCCCTGTTTGTTCAGATATCGATGGTCTTATTAAGCTGTATTCAAACAAAATATTTGCTTCAGTAGTGTTGTAATGAAAGACTACAATGATTTGTTTATTTGTTTTTGTTGTGTACAGGCCTTGCATACTCATCTTAGATTCTTTGAAAGCTGGTTCTGTGCAGAAAACAGTTCGGGTTTTGAGAGAGTAAGTAACTACAATTTATATTTATTAGTAAGAGATGCTGCCTGGCATATTTCTATGTTCAAAAGACTTTTCTCTGTGAAGGTGTACATTTCTAATGCTAAAAGAAAATCCATAAAGAGCCATGATAAAAATAATTATAATTAGCAGTATGGAGGCTTGTGTAAAAAGCCTGTCTTTGTTATGTAGCCCGGATATAATGGAAAAATTGTAAAGTGAACAGTCTCTTTGATTTTGGAAAAAAATATAATTAATGGGGGTTTTTCTTTTATCCCCTCCAGTTTGGTAATGGAGCATGTTTTTAAGGGTAGAAAACCAGATTCTTTAAAATGAATACTTTGAAATTAAGTGATTATTTTTCCAAAGGGCTGATTTTCATTTTTTTGATGGAGTTTACGGAATTCCAGTGGTAAATTCACTCCTAGCTATGTGCAAAAATGTAGAAACTAGACTGAAGCTCTGTAAAAGCTTGATGTGTCAGTATAGTTATATGAGAATAATATTACTTGTTTTGAAAAGTGAGAGTAAAAATATATTGTCTTTTATGTGATAAGTATGTAAGTACTGGAAGAATGTTTTCAAACTTTCAGTGCTTTTACACAACTCATAATGATTTCAACGTCTATCAACAACTTTTTAAAAAGTTGCTAATATTAAATATTTGAAGCTAAATAGAATTGTTCTTTTTGTTCTCTGTTGTATTCACTTCACAGAAGGGAAAAAAATCTGTAAACCAAGTAGTACATCCTTCTTGTATAAGTAAATTCTTCAAAAAACTATGTGAGGGTTAGATGAGAATCAGAAATTCTTATGAAGCCTTCTCCCTAGGTAGAGAAACCTCCCCACCATGTGCCTTCTGGAAGGAAGAGTAAAACAGCAATTTTTTTTTTTTTTTAATTCCCTGTGGGATGTGTTAATTTAGTGCTCTATGTCTTGAGCTACCCCTGGGGTTGAAATTCTGGTTTCCTGAAGTTCTGGGAGATGTCCTAAGAATTCCAAAAGAAGAGGTGGTTTATGGTTTGTGAGATCAGTGAAGTTTGAGAAGCAGACCTCTTATTCTTTCAATTTGCAGTTACACTCTGAAAGTGGAAGTTTAAGGAAACTGATGCAGAAGTTCTGTGACCTCTTCTTTCCTTGAGGTGACTTCTGTTGTGTTTTGGGCCAGTGGTCAGACTCAAACAATTTAATTTCAAAGTCTACAGTCATAGGTTCTTGCAGTTTCCAGGGAATGTGCGTCACTGATCTTTGAATTGTTTCATTTTTGCCTTCTTCTCTCACTTGCCATTTACCCTAAAGGTGCTTTGTTTTATATATTTTTATTCTCAGAATTGCAAGGACTTGGGGCTTTTAGAAATCAAAAACAAGGTCTGACTTAATGTATATGTTTTTTATTTCCTAAAATCAGACATTATGTTTGATTTTCACAAGCTCTGAGCCTTAGCAACTCTGACTAGTCAGCAGAAAAGCATAGGTAACTGTTGCCTTTTAAAATCAGGCCCTTACACTTTCAATCCCATCTTCAAGATCAGTGGCCAGCCCATAATATGGGGTCAGTGAGTTGCTGTTGGAGCACAAGAACAGTAGAAAAGCCTGATAACAAATAGGTCATAATCATTAAAGAAGTGATCCCTTAAGGTTTTTAACAAGTCTTTATAAACCTTGTACATAAGTAGGTTGCAAGGGTTATATTGATGCAATTGTAACTGAAGTTGTTTATAAGGTGAATTCTAAGGGTTTTTTCAGTAGTTTGCTTAGGTTAGAAAACCACTGCTGGCCACTTAGGGTGAACCAGGGCAAAATCTGTGTTATAGCTAGGAAAGTTTATTTGAGTTCTTCCTTTAGTTAAAGTTTAAAAATGTCCTGATATCCTAATAGCTTGAAGATATACTTCAGATTATGTCAGCAGAAATAACTGTTTGCTTTTAAATAATGTCATACATATTTCTATTTTATATATTGCATATTACGTGGTAAAGATGCCTCTCAGTGTGACAGAAGATTGGATAGTGGAAATTGTGTTGTTCCTTGTATGGATTTCTTTGACAAATTCAGTGAAAGAAATTGGTTAAAGCTATTCTAGCTTTTTGGCCAGCTCCAGAACATTATTGAGTAGTATCCCAAATGCATTGACCTTGGGAGTTATTTCTTAAATATTTAATCTCTTTGCTTTCTTTTGTTAGGTACCTTGAAGTGGAATGGGAAGCTAAACGAAAAACGCATCGAGAATTCAGTAAATCAACAATGATTGATCTGTGTCCCAGAGTGCCTAAACAAGATAACAGCAGTGATTGTGGGGTCTATTTGCTGCAATACGTAGAAAGCTTCTTCCAGGTACAAATGTAAACTACCTCCCACTTTCCCTAAAGTCACCTTAAACCCAAAAAACTATTTCTGAGGAAAATAGCCAGACAGAAAAGCCTGTGATGCTCAGCCTAGAAAGTGTCAAAGCCATTTGAGGAAGAGGAGATAAAACCTTTTCTTCAAGTAGTGGCAGGGATCTTTGTATCTGGAGCACAGACAGTTTCTCTTCTGTATGTGTTGGAAAATATTTCTGACCTTTTAGTTTAATGTTGCTTTTACATTAGTTACACATTCAGTATCCCTAACTATTTGGGAGTGTTTGGAGTCTATTTAGTTTACACATTGCTGGCCAACATATGTTAAAAGGCATCTGTTGTGTGCATCTCTTCTTGTAGTCTCTAAAACCTTTAAACATTTGCAGATGCTGGGCTTTAGGCACTGTCTTTTAGGGTATCTCCAACTCTTCCTCCCTGTGATCAGTGCACTGCCCTTTTGTTCTGTCCTTTTAATGGCTCTGCTTGTTTGATGCTTATACATATACTCCACCATCTCTCTGAGAGTTCTGTGCATGGAAAGACTTGTGTAGGGCCTTGGCCAGCAGACAGATTTTTCTTCTGTGGTAGAACAGCGTGGGGAATAAGTGAGGAGTTAAGAAATCTGTGTGTCGTTGTAGGGCAATAGTCTTGTTGAAATCACAGGGACGTGGTGGGATAGCTCACATGACTGGAGTGCTGTGATGGATGGATACAAGCTCTTTAGGAAGGACAGGCTGAAAAGATGAGGAGGTAGAGTTGTCCTTTATGTAAGAAAGCAGCTGGAATGCATGGAGTTCTGCCTAGGGTTGAATGAGGAGCCAACTGAGAGTTAACCGGTAGTGATTAAAAAGGAGACTAATATGGGTGACATAGTAGCGGGCATCTGCTGTAGGCCACCTGATCAGGAAGAACAAGTGGACAGCTAGAAGCAGCCTCACATTCACAGGCCCTGGTCCCTGTGGGTCCCTTCAGCCACCCTGACATCTGCTGGAGGGACAACACAGAAGGACATAAGCATTCCAGAAGGTTTCTGGAGAGCACTGATGACAGCTTTCTGATCCAAGTGATGGAGGACCCAGTGAGGAGAGGTGCTATGCTGGACCACATGCTCGCAAGCAAGGAAGGTCTGGTCAGGGATGTAAAGGTCAAAGGTAGCCTTGGCTGCAGTGACCATAAGATGGTGGAGTTCAGGATCATGAAAGGAAGGAGCAGGGCAAAAACCAAGATCACAAGCCTGGACTTTGGCCTCTTCAGGGATCTGCCTGGAAGAGTTCCATGGGATAAGGCCCTGGAGGGAAGAGGGGTACAAGAATACTAGTTGATATTTAAGGAACACCACCTCCAAGCTAAAGAACAGTTCATCCAAACAAGCAGTAAATTAAGCAAAGGTGCCAGGAGGCCCACATGGGTGGAGGAACACCTGCTGGAAGAACCCAAGCATAAAAAGGAAGTATACAGATGATAGAAGCAGGGAGAGTTAACTGGGAGAAATATAGAGATACTGTCCAAGCATACAGAGACATAATTTGGAAAGCCAAACCCAACTGGAGTTTAATCTGGTGAGGAATGTCAAAGGCAACAAGAACGGCTTCTATAATTATGACCAATGACAGGACAATAGACAATGGAGACAAACAGAAACAAAGGAGGTTCCTCTGAAAGTAGGGAAATAGTGATTTTTACTATGAGGGTAACCAAGTGCTGGTACAATTTGCCCAGAGAGGTTGTGGAGCATCCTTCTTTGGAGATATTAAAAAGCTGTCTGGACATGGTCCTGGCAACCAGCTCTAGGAGGCCCTGCTTGAGCTGTGGAGTTGGACCAGACAACCTCCAGAAGTTCCTTCACTCCTCAGCCATTCTGTGATATGAGTTGAGCTGTTGTGCAGGTGGGAAATGGAACTTTACCAATGCTTTTGAACTGCCTGTTCTCTAACAGTGGGGTCATGTTCTGCTTGCAGAAGCAAGGCCAGGACAAGATGGTTGAAATTTGTCTTAAACATACCAGGGCTCATAGACTGCAAATTATAATGTGTTTTTCACTTTGCTTTTTCAATTTATCCTACATTGCTTTAACCGAAGGAAGGACAAAGTGAAATATAAGCATGGCAAAAGAGTGAAGAGGGAAAGAAGAAAAAAATTGACTTTGGCAAATCAGACATGGTTTTGTGGTCTCACTGCTAAAGCTACTAGCATCTCTCAGTCATTTCAATTTGCTGTCCTGTTGTGTTCCTAATTCTCCCCCTCTCGTCCTGCTAAAACTCCTAGCAGTGTTCTTGATTCTTTGTTGTCTTCTATCAGACAGACCAGCTCATGACAGAAGAATACATGCCTGAGTTAAAACCTCATCATACTTAACTACTGTACGCTTGATCCTTCCCTATAGTGTGGTGGTACATATGTGTTTTGTGGCCAAAGTGCATCAGTCCCTTGTCAGATATTAAGAGCATGTCTAATTGTATCATAGTATGTGGAATCTCTCTTGAATATGTGCTTATACTGCTCTATCTTTAAGAGAAGTGGTGGTAACCTGTTTGGTGTTTACCATGAGTAGCTTGTGGTAAGGGTATGTATATACCTATAATTACCTTGGAGGAACTGGAATTTGACTTTTCACTGTCTCATAGAAACTTGTTTGTGCCTCCTTGATCTCAGCAATAGTAGAAGGGTTTGAAATTATTTTTTGAAAGTTGGTTTAAGAAATTCATACTCCTTTTTCTGTTACCAGAATCCCATTGTTAACTTTGAACAGCCGCTGCATCTGGAGAAGTGGTTCCCTCGTCAGCTGATCAGAAACAAAAGAGAAGAAATTCGAGACCTGATCTTGCAACTGCACTTCCAACAGCGTAGTGGCAGTAGCAGCTAATAAATCTAAGAAGCCAGACCTGGAAAAGAGCATTACTGTATAAAGTAACTGGAACTTTTCTTAGCAGCATTTGGGCTCTTTCTGCCTTGCAAGGAAGACAAAAAAAAACCCAAAACAACCAGAAATAGTATTTTGTTGTTCAGTCTTTATTTATTTAAAGATTTTTATTTCTTTTTTAATTTGGGTTGTGTGGTCATTGAATGCAGTTCTGGGGGAAAAGGAAAAACTTGTAGATAAAAGTGTAAATATGTAAGTGTAAATATTAAGGCTAATACACATGGCTTACTGATTGGTTCTTTACTTGGAATATGAAAGCTGCATACAGGTGTGTGCCACAAGGATGTAAAAATATTTTCATATTTTGGAGCCTGTTCTTTACAATTCGATATAAACATACATGATTATGTAGGGGTCAGGCCTGAAGACAGGTTTTTGACCCTATATTGTGTCTCTTGATTTTGCAGCACATACAGATAGAATAAATACTATGTATTGTTTTAATTTAAGGATCTAATATTGACTCTCTTTAGAGAAATATTTTTTGGTTTGTTTCTGATTATATACAGAAGTGGTCTGCATGTGACAGAAAATTCTGCCAAGATTTGTGGCTGCTGAGTTTTGACTTTTTTTTAATTTTTTTTTCCCCTCCCTAGCATTGTCGTCATAAAAAAATTAGTTCCACGAGTGGAAGACATTAGCTTGAGAGTGACCATTGAAACATTTTAAAGTTGACAGTGGATTTTTTTCAAGTATTTTTAATTCATTTTTCTTTCCTTACCAGATTTAAGAAATCTTGCTCTCAAAGTACATGCCAATACAGTACATGTAGGTAGTAGATTTTTAATCCTATTTGGCTTATTTTGGGGAGTTATACCTGTGAATCTAATAGCATCACTTGCATTAGAAAGGCAACCTCAAAAGTTTTAGGTGCTTTACTCAAAAATAAGGCCATTTTAATTCAAAAAAGTCATGTTATATATAATGTGTCTCTAAAATATGTGATTTAGATATAAGACAAACAGGATTTGTACTTTGCTCAGGAGAATTGAGTCAGAATATTTGAGTCTTTAAACTTGGACTTGATTGGGTGAACTAGCACAAGTTTATTGTTGTCTTAATATGTATTTATGTAGTTTTACTTTAAACAGTGATCACATGATACTTTAATAACATTTTGACATGTGCACACTTTCTAATGTAGTTACTGCACGATACAAGGTGACTGTTTTAAGAGAATGGTTTCTCCTGTTCTCCACTGTAAGTAAACTTAAGGTGATCACACCCTACAGAAGGACTGTGTGGCAGATAACCACCAAAACCACCTGTGTCATAAACCTCATTACAAAACTAGAGCTCTTACAGCTGGAAGTAGGCTAGAGACTTACAGTAAAGATAGAGGCAACCCAAAGATGTGAACATTTTTATGGCACTGCAGAATTCTCAGGGCCCCTTCCCTCAAGACAACTCTGAAACCTGGCATTTGGAAAATGCAGTTATTACTTCAGGTTCTGTACAGTCATCCTAAAAAATTCCCCACCATTGTTTCTCAAGCCAGGAAGCGTTCTTTCTGGAAAAGAGGCAATTTTAAAACAAAATTATTTGCTGAGCACAGTTACCTTCTGTATAGCTGTGACCAGCTTAGTGCAATTACTGTGTGGTTTTTGTTTTTGTTTCTACTTTAATTCTGTAGTTTGTCACTAGCCCCCACCAACATCTGTACCCCTCATCCAGAGGTTTTGTGGCTTTCATCACCTAAATCACATCATCAGCATTAGTTAGAGGGACAATCTCTGTATTTATTTTAAAACAGATGAAAGATAAAATGCAGAAACATGTGACCCTTTTCTACACCTTTTTAATTGATGCATATTTTCCGTTTTCCTTTATAACAAATAGTTTGTTTTTTTTTCTCATGGTAAAGTTAGTTTTTATCATAAAGTAATCTGTTCTTTTTTTAAATTGACTGATTTATGGATATTTAAAAGCAAAAGTCAGTATAAAACTTTCTAAATTGGTTTTATAACATTAAAGGATTGTCTTTGTAGATTTGCTAGATACGTGCTATGAGAATGCCAATACTTTTGATATTAAACTTATCTCCAGAAGTTGCTGAATGTGATTGTTACCATTCTTTTCCCAGCTGCTGCAAATAGCAGTGAGCTGCGTAAGATAGGCCATCCTCCATCTTGCTGCTTTTAAGGTATATACTCAGTATGTCTCTCCTAACCCAAATTTGTATTCAAGTGATTATTTGTTCTACAGTCCTTAGTAAGGCATGCAGTTAGTTCACAGCTTCTTGCGGCAAGCAAGGCTGCCTTCTGACTCAAGAGCCTTACAGTTGTTTTCTGTAGTCAGGCTGACAGTCTTGACAGCCTGACTGACTAGCTGGGGAAATAACCTGGATCCACCAGCTGCAACCCACCGCATTCCAGCCGTTTGCACTTAACAAGTATGTGTTGAATGCTAGAAAGTGTCTGTGGAAACAGTTACACTCCAGGTACATTTGTCTTTCTTTTTTAGTTGCTAGAACTCCCCAAAGATAACTCTGAGCACGTATAAGGCACCGGACTGACCAGGGACCTTTTTGCACATCTCTTACATCTCCATTTCCTGTGTCCTGTTTAACGGTGGACTGGCATGATACTTTCATAGTAAACCAATATTTGTAAGGCTGTTTACCCTACACTGTGTAATGTTGGTTTCCAGGCAATGAATTGTACTCATTTTGTTAAATGTAGCTATCAGTGTCTTTAATGAAGAAATCAGAGTCATGGATATCTGTTTAAGGTTCTGGTGGCAAGCATGATACAAGAAACAAAGCGGAAGAGAAGTCACGTGGGGGGTCAATCTTGCAGGAAAAATATAAAACCCCACCTATTTCTTATCAAGAACTCGAGAAGCGAATCATGAAACTGCAAATGTGCTTTTTAAAAAGTGTCTGTAGACTGCTGTGCTTTTCCTCTGGAATTGCAGGCATAGATTCATTGCAGTCCATCTGTCTTTTCTGGGACTCACCTCCTAGAACTTGATCCCAAAATGAACTTGAAACAATTTTGTCTTGGTTATGACAAGGAAGCAGAATATTGCTTCTGCCCCTGCCCCCATCCAAAAAAAGAGACTCTGGTTTCTAGATAGAAAAGCAGGAATTGCAGAATGAGACCTGAAAGGTTTCAGGGTTGAAAATGTTTCCATTAATGGTAACATAAAACCAAGACCAACAGCAATAATTCTGTCCAACTGTCCAACCAAATTGAAGTTGGAAACACTGTTCAAAGGTGAAGCACAGGCACCGGGATCATCTTTGGCTGTTGAACAAGGTAAGATACGCTTATCTTATCTGAACTGATCAACAGTTCAGAAAAGGAGGAATGCTGAGAATAGGCTTACACTACAAGGACAGAATAGATGGTGAAGTGTTAGTTACGTTAATTATGCTGACCTCACTTCCTGATTTTTCTGCTCCAAATGCTTTGCAATACTATGTGGTGGAAGAGATGGCAGTAGGACTGGGTATGGTGGGCTGAATCTGCTCAGCTGGAGGGCTAAACAGCCTCAGACCTTGCTTATTCTTGGGAGATGGTTCACCAGAGAACTCCCCAAGAGCACAAGCAAAAAGTGGTCATGGGGAAATGCTTGGCAACAGCAACCACAGAAACTGAAGAAGGGAAAAGGTTTCATCTAAGCTAATGTTCTCAGCTAAACTTATGGGGAATTTTGTTGATGAGTCCTGTCATATACCATACAGTCAGTTGCTATAGTCCAGTCACAGGAGACAATTTATAATCTTGATATTACGTGCTGTGAGCTTGGAGATAGGGAGCCATCATATGGCTCTTCAACAGAGGCATTTTCATTAAGGTATGCCTTTGCATTATTTGGGTACAGGTGAGTGGATTTAGCTTTTTGAATAAATTGCATTTGAAGACAATGAAAATATTTAGAACAGTATGTGTGCTGTAGCAGAATTTTAGTTTACAAGCAGCAGTGGCATGTTGTTCCTGTGCCTCGTATCAGCAGGACTATTTACAGCTCCCGTGGGGCGTGCTGCGCTGGTGCTGCTGTCGGTGCTGTAGGTCACTTGACAAGAGTCAGCCTAGGTGAACAGCGCTGGTTTGATAGATCCAAAACGTCTGATCCTAAGAAAATTGTTTGGGGGTGTTAGACCGGCTCAGTGGTTTAACTTAGTGTGGGGAAAAAAAAAAAATCAAGGAAAACGTGTTATTGTTTGGAAAAATACCTACTGGACCCTAAAAACAAAGGTGGTTTTATTTGATTCCTATGTGTAATATAAGGAATAGTCAGCGTTATCTGAGTTACTGGAGTTCAATGGGGCATCTAGAAGAGAGCACTGTATACCTAAGGAGCTCTGTGTAAATGCTCTGCAGGCTGTATTCGGGGAAGCCTTGGGAATCCAGCTTTGAAATATTTATGCAAAAAAAGTCACTTCAGACAAACCAGAAGTTTGCCAAGATTGATTCAAACGCAGTAGCCAGCAAGTCCTGAGTGGATGCCACCCGGGAGACAGCCCTGACAGGGTTTTTCTAGTGGTCTGAATTCAGTCTGCCATTGCAGGGCTGCTTCCATACACGTTTCCACAGTGAGCTGACCCTGGACAGGAGGGGAGCTGAGGTTGCTGCTGCTTTCCTGCACTCTTTCCTGGCCTTTCTGCAGTTCTTTTTAGCTTATCATGTCTTCAGGTATCTGGACTAATTTCTTCCTACTGCTCATGTCAGATAATACCTGAACAGAGATGAAAGAATCCCAACTCGCCCTGGCGTTACCTCTGGGGGAAGCACCTCTTCTGGAGTGGAAGGGACAGTGGTGTAACAGCACAAGATTTTCTGCTTTAGCAGAGACTGGGCAGCAGGGCTGTATTAGCTGTGTCACCAGAAGAAACAATCCTGCAGAAAGATTACTTTGGTGTTAGCTACCCATGTGTCGGTGTTTCAGTGAGTCAGTGCCTTTTTAGATACATGCATTTGTATGCAGAGAAGACAAAGCGCCCTGAGACCTTCCGCTGGAGACTACTTTGCTCCATCTGATGTTTTGTGGTCAGCATGATTTTTAAAAAAGGGCAGAAATTGAAGGGCCAATGAAAAAAAATGTGGTTAATTAAATGTGAAAGGTGCTGTCCTTGTGTGGACTGTCTGTTAATGGTATGACAAGCTCTGGTAAAGAGCTTAGCTGGCCAGATTAAAATTAAAAAATTGTCTCAGTCCATCTGCTAGCTCCAAGGAGTTTACTTCCGTCACCTTTTCTTGTTTCTTCATTGAAGTGGAATACTGTCTTTTGAAAAGAACATTCCCTGGGTGTCTTGATTGACTTTTTTTTTTTACCCAATGTCTTTTCCAAAGATAATTATATGTGACGTCAAGGAATTTTCAAGAAGGGTAATACTCTTGGTTGGTTCAAGGATACGTTAAAGACAACAACAGCTCTTTTGCTAAAACAGATTTTTTTTCCCTTGCATATTTTTTTTTTATTTTTTACAAAAATAAGTATGTTTGGCTTCATTTGGAAAATGTTTCTTTGCCTTCCGGTTGTGGGAGTGATTAAAGGTGATCTTCAAATAGTTCCAGGTAATGCAGAAAACTTACTCATATTCTTGCTTTCAAAGTTTACCTATGACAGTGCGTAGAAATAAAAATACCTCTCTGCTTTAGTTATAACGAAGAGGACTACTCTGTGCCATGTATCAGTGTAAATATGCAGTACTTAGAGTGATTTCCAGGAGGTATTACAGTACACTTGTGTTATTTTGAGTGTAAAATGTAACTACGGGAGGCAAGTTTTTCCAATTATGAGAGACATGAATTACTGATAAATGTTTTACTTGATGCTTTTTTTCATTAATAATTTTGAATTAAATATTAAAAAGTGAGGTTCTGTCTTCTGCTTATGCACACTGAAGATATATCAGTTTGGGTAAAGATTGGGTTTTTGCCTTAGTGACCTTTTTTATGTTCCCTTCTCCCTCTGATGTCCCATCTGGTGGTGGGCTTCTGCACTAGACCTGACTATTAATATACCATCAAAATAACCATGATCTTCGTGTTTCAGTCATCGAAGTCAAAGGTGCTATTGACTTTGAAGTTTCAGAATAAGCTTATAATCTGTGGGATGAAAAATGCCATACATTTATTGCTGTTCTTTCTCTAGTAAATGATTCATTGTGATTCTTCTTCAGTCACGCTTTCTTGGGAAAAAGTGAAAGGAGAAATTAGAATTAACTAAGTCATCTGACTGCTGACTGGAGGACGGAGAATTAGACTGTCAGACTAAAATCAAATAGACACATTCTCCCCTCAGCTGTAAAGTTTCCTCTGGAGAGATGTGGACAAATAACATAAGAGGGAATTTTAAAAAAATCTAAAGCTGATGAGCCCTTTTTTCTCCCACTCCAGTTGAGTAGGGATCTATTTTATGGTGGTGAAAGATGTACATGCTAGCTGTCAATTCAAGCAGCTTTCTTGTAGTAAAGGATAGTAATGTTTTCTTGTGAAAAGAAAATATGGAATAAAAGGACTTGTTAGTTAATTAATTAATTACTTGATTCACTTACTTCATTCACCCTGAAAGATTTAAAGTACGTTTATTCACAAGTATAGTCCTACTGACTTAAACCAAATCACAAAAGGGATGTTAAAGACAAAACATTAACATTCAAAGGGTTAGGGCTTTAAGTTATGTTACATTTGCTGGAATGCTGTAAAGAGCTTAAGGTTGTTTATAATAGTACAGTCAGGTAAAGACAGGTTTTGTTACCAGAAAAAAAGCACAGTTACTTCCTTCAGAGACCAGAGCAATGGCATTAAGATACATATGATTGCATTGCTATCTCATCTGAGAAATTTATGTGTGACTTTAATTTTACAGCAGAAGGAGGACAGGCTAAAGGTGGTTCACCAGCCCTTCAGCTCAGTGGCTGGCAGTTGGCAAACCCTTCACTGCTTCCTGGGTTGAAAAAGCTTGCTGGCATGGTGGATGCTGAGCAGGTCAACAGGCATGTGCTGTTACGAAGGAAGCGATCCATTCTGTTTCCCAGTGGAGTTAAGATCTGCCCTGATGAATCTATTGAGCAGGCTATTGCCAACCATCTGAAATATTTCAGGCTCAGAGGTAAGTGATTGTATGTCTCATGGGTAATTGATACAGAACATTTACTTATTAAAAAAAATAGACAAAGCTTTTAGACCTAATAAATACCAGGCCATAGAAAATACATTATTACCCAAGAAACTTAGTTTTCTGTGATAATCTTCCTTATGAGAGCTGTTCTAAGCTAAAAGCCCACCTTCTGATTACAGTCAGGTATTATAAAAACTCTCAGTCCCTGAAACCATGGGTAGTGTTTAATAATTACCCTTTCTCATAGAACAATTTGGACGCTAAGAAAAATTAGGTGTTATGTACAGGTTAGCTAAATGCCAGAGTTTGTTGGTTTTATTTAGTGTTCTTCAAGTGCTAGTAAAATTCACTGAGGGATCTTTTGGAAAAGAGTCAAGTCTCAGACATAAGCCTCTCAGCCATGTGACTTTTGACTATGGCTCGTTGTGCAAAGCGTAGTGTATTCTCTTGTCAAGAAAGCCCATCTCCTGTTTCAGGCTGTAGTATAATAGAGATTAAGCCTTTCTTTTTAGATATAGCAGTTGGTGTGACAGCTTTCTCTGAAAAGCTGAAATATTGCCAGTAACAGTGTCTTTCATGTGATGGGATATACTACAGCAGTATTATGTATTTTAAACCCTTCTGTCTGACAACGCTGGAATGGGGTGTTAAGGTCATGCAGTGCTTCCTGGTATTTGTGTGTCTCTGTTTTATAGCATTCAAACAATTCATAGTGTCTTAAACATGTTTGCATGCAATTGGTGGAATGGGAAAGAGCTGCTGTCATTTAAAGGAGAAGGCAAGGTGTTCAGAGGCACTTGTTTAATGAGATTTCTTTGATTGCCGGTAGAAGAAAGTCCCACAGATAACTCAATTTATTTGCTTAGAGCAGTGAAAAAAAAATTAAAACAGGGAGTTGCTGAGTGTCTGTGTGAAAGTAAACACAAAGAATGTGTTTGAAGAACAAAATAGGATTATATGGAATTGGAGCCTTATTCAAATACGAAGTGTGCCCAGCTTGTGAGGGATGTCTATATTGATGATCACACAGACAGTCTGACAGGCTTTGCAAGCTTCTTCTGTACATCCACCCAGCAACACTCAACTGATTTTTGTTTTGCTCAAAATGAATCCATACTATGTGCTCTAACTGCAGTCGCCCCTCAGTTATCTGTGATAAGTGTATGTGAAGGTAAGTAAGCAAAAATGTAAGTGATAATAAAGAAAAAAAATCTGTAAATGAGGTTGTAAAAGTTTATTTAGAACTTAATGGTCCTAGTTTGAATCAAAAATCCACCTAGTACATCTGCTTTCCTCCTGGCTTTAGGGCTTCCACAATTCACAAGGATTTCTTGAGCAGAGATGTTATGATCATACTTAGCCTTTTTAGCTTAAAACTTTTGAAAAAGATCTCTGCAAGAGGCAGAGGTGACTAATTAGCAGCAAGTTGAGCAAGGTCTGGTTCAAGCAATTTGTCATCTTCCTTCTGTTAGCGGCAATGTGCTGCATCACAAATATTTGGTGATGTTGAGTTAATCACATCCTGAGTAAATGCACCTGAGGTGAGTGAGAGTTGATGATGCTGTTACTTTCATCCACAGTAAAGCCGTTCCTTGAGTGTTATTGAGTTATATACCAGCTTTTTCTTGAAACCATGTATTCGCCAGCTAGCTGAATTGGTACAGTGATGAAATAGTGAGATGGACTTTCTTGTCTGCACTGTCAAAAAATAGTCCTAGAAAGAGTGTTATCACTGTTTAGCATTCAGAGGCCAGCTGCTATCAGCTATAAGAAAAATAACTGACCCCATATTAGAATAAATATTCTTGTGTGGAATCAACAGAATCTGTTGATTTTTCAGTCTCAATCTACATTTTTAGAATCATCTTTGTATTTTCTGTTAAAGTAAGGAATGATTTCATATCCCATACTTTCGCTGGAAAGGATGGCTTCAATGGAGTCTATTCTTTCCTTAGTTTTACTTTATTATCAGCAAAAATCTTTACCACTTCCATTGAAGGCAAAGTTGTTAGAGCTTGTTAGAAGAAAAGAAAAGGTTTGCTTGTGCTGATTATCCAGGTTACCTTTGTTCTATCTATATCTACCCTAGAAGGAAACAGGTGGGAATATAATTATCTATCTGTGGCTCCAAGCTTTATTTACTTTTGCTAGCTTGTTAAAGCCTCTATTAGTGTCAGATACAGACTGATGAACATTTCTGTCAGAGGCTTTAAGTGCTTAAGTCATATAGCTGTAGGCTTAACAGTATACAGCTTTTTTTTTCTCCCAGTCTACAACATCTGCATTTTTTTCAGCCTTAAAAACATACAAGAGAAAGAGCTATGACCAATATATAATAAATCATTAAAATAATAATATCAAAGGGTGGCAAAATACAGGGATCTGGAGAAAAATCAGCATTTCCTGAAAGAGCAGTAGTACCCTTCAGCATATGAAAGTCCAAGTAATGATATAATTATTCACTGGTGGTTGTTATTATTACTGTAGTAATCAAAAGCACCAGCCAAGAAAAAGGGTCTTTTTGTTCGTTTCCCTACACCTGCAGTCTAAAAGACAGATTTCTAAAGTGCTGATTTATTCCTACAGAATTTGCATTAGCAGAAGATATTAGGTTCAGTCTCTTTTGAAATGAATCTGGGATTATGATTGCCTCTAGTCCCCAGTATGGCATAGTCTCTGCATCTCTTATATATTTATATGGAGGTTGCTGCTGTTGGCTGGCTTTGTATTTCATTTCTTAGAATATAAAGATGGAAATCAGTCATAGATGCTTACAGATTGGGCACTGTAGATCTATGGGTTGGCTCTTACAGAGTGTTTTTAACACATGTCCTTTTAAAAGGTGGCAATGTTGTGGTTGCTGCTGAAGAAGTCATGTAAATCTAGTGGTGGTTTTTAGCTGGGCTGTTGTGGTGAACACAAAGTCTGTCCAATGGGCAACTGGAGGTTTCACAAATAGATCTTGTGGAAATCTAATTGTGGGGTTTCAGATAGTGAGCATGCTGTATATCGTTGATTATGAATAATGATGTTCTTTACTGCTGGAAGGAATATGGTAGCCCAAGCCCCTGTTAAATATAAATTACTATGTGAAAAATAGCCATATCCACTCAGTCCAAAAGTCTGTTATGACCAGTCACCCTGTGTAGACAATTCAATGAATCTGTCCATTCCCTTTAGTGTAAATTGACAGTAGATGGTTCACGATTGCAATAGACTTCAAGTGGAATAAGAGAATAAAACAGAAACAAGATAAGGATTGCAAGGTAACATGGCTTGCACCATTTTTCCTGTACCTGTTAACTGGGTAAAACAAAGGCTGCTGGATTTTGACACCAAGGTTCAGGATTAACACTGTTGCTTTTGCTGCCCCTGAAATGTAATTACTCTGGTGGCTACCTTTCCTGAATTCTGTTTGCATTTTTTTCCTACTGTGATCCCCTGTCTTAAACAGCTCCGTGTATGCTCATGAGAACATCATCTTTTCACAAGAGTAAGATCGGATAGTCTCTCTGCCAGAACCGTTTTTGTCAGCCAGAATTTCAGACAAAGCTGAAAATCTAAAGATAGTGCCTAAAGATACTGACCAAAGAATGAAATGAACCATGTTCTAGTGTGTCATAGCTGATGAGTGACAAGGACATTTTGATACTTTGGAAAGAAGAAAAGGTATTGCTCAGGAATGAAGTTCTATGCATGATTGTGATCCCTAGATCTGGTAATCTTAGGCATAGCACTGAGCTCTCTCGTTTTCCCCTTTCTTGGGTCACTTCAAATCTATTTACTGAAGCATTAGAAATAACGGTTATGTTCTGCTCATGGTTAGAATTAAAAGTGAAGTTTCAATATAATGCTGAAGTCCTAAATGTTACAAATTATTCAAATCTTGATGAATAATGATAAAAGCAAACAGTCAAAAGTCATAAAAAATACCTGGCTAAACAAGCATGCAATAAATAATGTGTCTGGCTGAGTGTGCCTATTCTCTTTGTTTTCCCCTCATCCCTGGCACGTGCCTCCCTATGCATACCTCATGCTCAGCCAATGCATTTCTGAAGTTTATTTGTAGAAGGTCTAGTTCTGTCTCCCTCTGTATTTGAATTATTAGATGTCAGCACATGCTTCTAAAAAGCTTGACTTCTCCCACAAATGACAATCCTTTGTAGTTACTGAAATATTACTGGTGAGAATAGTTTATATGCTAGAGTTTAGTCTATCAGTGTTCAAAGAAAAAGATTTTTCATGTGGATTAGCTAATTCCCATTCAACTATTTTAATTTAAAATCCTGGTTTGATGTGTATATTGTTTAAGGGTTGCTATGCTATAGGCCATACACAGCAGTATTTCAGCAACAGATGAAGTGATTTCTCTGCATGTGTGTATATTAATCTGTTCAGTGAGTGCCAAAGAGTCTTTGCAGGAAACATCTCTTAGGAGATGTCTGTCAGTCTCTATGTTACTGTTGTCCTTATCAAGACCCACTGCAATTAAGCCATTGCTTTCCATTGTGCAGAAAGAGAGGAGGAGTTGGCCTCATGTTGCCTCAAAATAGAATATTCAGCCTGATTTGGTGCTCCTAGCCACTGTACACGATTCAACTCTTAAGAAGCACTAATGGGATTTATCTGGGATTAAACTCCAGCACTGCCCACTTACACAAATGGCCAGAAAGCCACCCTGCCCCCTACTCGGTGCCCAGGGCTGTCATGTGGTGCCCCTTCTGTTAACCTCAGAAATCCCTGAGCACGGACTAAGTGCAATAGGCTAATTGGTTTGCATTTGAGAGATAAATGCAACCTGAGTGGTAAAGCTGGAGCCACAGAGACTCTGTATCCTATCCAGGTGCATGAGAGGTAGTAATTTCAGAGAGACAGATCATCTCATCACATATCTAAGCTGGAGGTTTTGAAAAGAACAACAAAGTCTTTTGGAAAGGGAACTTCAAATAACCATTTTTCCACCCCTTCCTGCAGATTCATAGGACTGAAAAGAGGTTGCGCCTGCCTACACAGATTTTTTTTTTTTGGCTGAAACACAATTTAACTTAAGCTTTTCAGGATATTTGTTATTGTTTGTAAGTATTACTTGAGTGGAAACACTGCATTTGAAGCAGGTAAGCTCCCAAGGGCTAGGCTTTTTGGCTTCAAGAGTAGATCTGCTGGGTTTCACATGATCTTACTACATGTCTGGCTTTTCAAGGCAGCCTTTGAAACCTGTTGCAGCCTTTAAAAATCAAGACCTTGCCTACTTTAAGTAGGCACTATGACACTTTGCTCAAATGAAAGTTTGCACAACGGCATGGGTCAAATGTGCTGTTCTTTCCGTTTTCACTGTCTTGGCGCTCTCTCACCTTGAAGACGATTATCTCAGAGATGAGTTAAGATACTTGAACTTCTGAGGCATTTCAGGATGGGCTACATGCAAAATGTAGTATTTGCATGCAAAGTGGACTTTGGAGAAAAACTGCAGAACAAGCTCTCTGGTTTGTGTTCTTGGTTTGAATTCTGATTTATCATGTCAGTCAGTTTCATGTCTCGTGCATACCTGCTTCCTTTCCTGTAGACAGCTGGAGTGATCACGCCTCCGTAGCCGGGAGCCTCTCTGTATCTCGTAAGTCTTAGTTTTTTAACATCTGAATTCTTCAGAGGAAAATGGTGAAGTACCTGAGAAATCAGTTAACACTAAAATACAAGTTATTTATTACTGCAGCCATGGGATGAAGGAAGTAATTTTCTAGAGGAGCTTACCTTCCCACCCACGTGTAGCTTCAAGGCTCTTAGCTCGCTGCCTTAAAAGATTGATCTCGATTTTATGATGCTTTTAATCAGTATTGTTTGCCAGGGATTAGAGGCCTCATCGCAAATCCTGTCTCCTCCAAGGCCTGGTGTTGCTAATGCTGCCCCACATCTCTGTGCCTGTGCCTACCCCTGTAGCAGACCAGTGAAAGTGAGACCCAGCCATGGAGACAGGCTCTTCTCGCCTGCCCTGGTGCCTGATCTGCAATGCAGGTGACGTGTGGCAGCAGCACTGCTCAGCAGCTCCTTCCTCATCCTGGCAGGGCCAGCTACTTGGCTGGTTTTGAAGGGTTTTCCAGCTAGTCTTAAAAATCAAATTCCTGGAAAGATCGTAACACAAAGCCTGTACAGCAGATTTATTGTACTTAATAGTTGGGAGTATGTTAGCACAGCATATTGTATGAAACAAGCAGTTTCAGTCATAACTCTGAACTGTTGGGCTTCTGTCAATTTAGAGTAAACTCTGATGCCACATTTTTTTCCCATTCCCTATCTAAACATATTATATTTAAAATTCACAGTTACACTTCTAGTCAAAAAGCTTACTGGTAAATCTGGTTGTTTCTCCCCCTGACTCTCACGTTCTCTTATTTTCTATTTTGGTTTCAAGATGTTGCAATTTTACATATATTTACATGTAGATAGCAGATCTGGCAAGTTGCTGGAGGGTCAGAAAGGAAAGAAGGTGAACTATTTTTATACAGTAAAATATAGTTACTGAATCTTCCAGTCAAGTCCTGTTTAACTTTGTTTACATTTTTGTTTCCAAGTTTTGTCTACAGAGTCTCAGAAAGCTTATAGTCTATTTATGAAAACCATGATTTTCTTATATAGGAGGTCTCAAGAGTTTGTTGATAACAAACCTTGAAAAATCTCCCTGGCCAGCAGATAGTCAAAAATCCACCACAGGGGTGGGCTTCACCTTCAAGTTAAAAGAAGGTTAATCACATTTGTTATGGAACTTGAATGCACTGAGGGGGTGATATCTCTTTAGTTCCCTGGGTGGCCACGTCAATGAAGCCATGGTAAGAACTGGCTCCCTCTTTGACAAACCTGAAGGAGAGATGGGAGATAAAATCATGCTTGTTTCTTTCTTTACATGAGCGTGATTTGAACCACACTGAAGAAATCATTTTTTTTTTTCCTGTGTTATCCTGCAAAGCAGTCCCCTGCTTTACAAACTGGCCCATTGGAATAAACAGGATAATGACACGTTGGGCTGCACGTCAACAAGGTTGTGGGGTTGACTGTGTGTGGCAAGTGGTTCACCATGGCTGAGGATACAGTTTCCTGGGCAAGACTAACAGGAGTGTTTAAATGGCGATCAGGCTAGATGTTTGCCTGAGTTTTTTAATCTCTCCCTGTGTGTCAGAACTAGCAAAGTCTCAGACCTACTTGGGAGCAAGAAATGGGCCAGCCTTTTCCTTCTGAATACAGAAGCAATTTGCACCATGATGTCCAACTTGTTACTGCTCACTGCAGAGGAAATGGCTAGACAGGACAGAGGCTAGAGAGGACAGAATGTGACTCCTTATCTGTATCCCCTTTCTTCTTTCCACAAAAAAGTATGACCCTCTTCTGATAGCTTAGGTCTGATTAATGGGCTTGGAGCCTACAGATGGCACAAAGCCTTTGGAATTGGAATTCAGTGGGGTGTCTAATTCCAAATGAAAGGACACACAACAAATCCCTAATCTATTGGGAGCTGGTTGGGACAACTGTTCACAAAGCAGCAGCTTGCATTCGGGCAAGACACTATCCCATCGCATTTATTTTTAAAAAGAGATTAAACTTATTTAAAAGTATTAAGGAAAACTGCCTTCAATTATTATTGTAAATTATTACTTGTAACTGGAAAGCCAGTCCTTTGCCTATTGCCGTTTGAAAACTGTAGGATTAGACAGTGTCGCTGCAATGTACTTGCAAGCTATTGCTATAGCTTCAACTCCTATTAGTAGCCTCCTGGAGGCTTATCCCAGCCACAGGGAATAACCTCATTGCAGGATTGTTGCCACCTGGAGTGAAAGAAGAATAAGCCAGAATGCAAAATATAAATGCCTCCCAAAAAGTGCTGAGAGCACAGTATTCCTTAGTGTAGCCTTCTGGATCTGAAACTAGACTTTGGTCTTTTCTTGGAGGCCCAGCTTTTAGGATTGGGATGATAGAGAGGATAGTACAGATGTCATTCTGCTTTGGGAAGCTTCTTAGTACTCCAGCAGGATCCAGAAATCCCAAAGCAGGATTATGGCTTCATT
Source organism: Gallinago undulata (assembly GCA_026546715.1). Lineage (NCBI taxonomy): Eukaryota > Metazoa > Chordata > Aves > Charadriiformes > Scolopacidae > Gallinago > Gallinago undulata. Next base: position 89,502,899 of record JAOTQQ010000001.1, on the reverse strand, counting down.
GCTTGAGGTCTCTGCAGAGGTCATATGGAAATGTGGTCCCTGCCTCAAGGAGTTTGCTTCCTCAGCTGCTGAGAAGCAAGCATAACTTGAGGGGGAATGTGAGAAGGTACATGGATGCTTCTAAATTTAGCTGTTTATTTCTAATTAATAAAGATGCATAAGCAAAACTGATTGGAAGCTTCTCCAAAACTCCTTATTTAATTACTGTGTCTTAAAAGTTAGCTACCTGGAAGCTGGAAGGGTCCTAGAGCAGTAACAACTGAGAGTTAATAATGCAGAGTTTGAGGACTGTATTCCTCACTAGTCACATGTATTAAATGAGCTATAAGGCTAATCTTCAAGTAGGAAAGCTGTCAGGAATGTGGCATGGAAATGAGAGATATCTGTATATCTGTGGAGTTCCTCAATGGAGAAATGGTCTCAACTGCTCTGATAAACTGAAATTCAGGGTGGAGAAAAGAGCTTTTTCTGCATGGTGCCATCCAGTGTGACAGAATCAGTTGAGCTTTAAGGGGGCTAGTGCATGTGGAACAGTTCCTTAAGGTTGTTGTTTATAAAGCCTTTGTATTTAAGAAAAACGTCCATCTCTTCATTGAATGAAGAGACGTTTCCATGTGTGATCTGTGTTGTTTTACACAAGTAGGTACCTGTGTAGCTAAGTGCTTGTACAAGTAAGTACAAGTTTAATAGATTTTTCAAATTCAGAGTACAGAGTACTAAGAAGAAATAGCAATAAAGTATTGGTTTTGGTACTGACTGAAGAAAATTACTTTCCAGAGATAGTTTCTCGGTCAGTCTCCTGTAGGATCTTGCTTATGATGTCAAGACTTTCCCTGAATGCAAAGCATTCCTCTGCTGATCTGTGTGTATGTAACTTAGTGAAATCTGATTAAGGCCAAAAAGCAGGTTTGTGCACTGCTACTCCAGGCTGGCATCTGCATCGAGTGATTTTTAGAGTTCTCCTTTTAGCTTTGTTCTCTTCCAGGACACAAGGAAAATCCTATAAATCTTCCTTTCTTCCAGTTACCCTGGATCACAGAGAGGTTCTTGCTTGAGTATTATGTGCCTTAGCGAAGAGCACTTGGAGATTGGGAGGTTAAAGCAGCTGGCATAGTACAAGATAATTTAACCCTTAATTTGCAGAATGTCTGTTCAGTCAGAGATACCTAGTTCTTTCCCAGTGCATACCTGCAGTAGACTTAGAGCTTGACTTATTTCTTAGCATATTGTGTTAATTTGTCATCATCCTGCCTTGTTTTTCAAATTACCAATGCAATTATAATTATGAAACTTTATTTTAAATTCTGTGTAGACTTGAGTCCAAAGGAATTGTTACTGATTGAGCCTCTAAAACTTTGATGGTTGCAGCTATTATTCTTACAAACTAAGCCCCAGCTCTGCTTTCTGTGAGGGCTTTTGCCATACTGTTTTGGTTTTCTACATTTTCTAAAAAATTGACCTGTTGCTCAAGGGCAGTTTCACTCTGTGAAAATACTGTTGTTCTTGATGGGTGTTGGGAGACAAGTGCACTCTGTCATGGCCTCTTCTTTTTTTTTTTTTTTAATTTAGTGAAGTAATGAATTACTTCAGTAAAAAAAATCAGGGAGGGACCTTCATTGCCAGTCTCTTCAGCCCCTTACACATGTAGGTGTATAGTCACTGTATTCTGTATATAAACGTACTGATAGCTACCCATGCCATGGGTGCACTCCTGTTGTACTAACACCAGACCTTTCTCGTGCCTTCAGTGTGTCAGGAAACAGTCTGGGAAGTCTTCAAGACATTCTGGGATAGACTGCCAGAGCGTGAAGAATACCACACCTGGATGAACCTGTGTGAGGAGGGAACGATGAGTATCTTTGAAATGGGCACAAACTTCAGTCAGTCTGAGGAGCACCGGAGTCTGATTGTGAAGGTGGGTGCAGGACCTGGTTGACGTTATTTCATGAGCAAGGGTGTAATGTCCCCCTGCAACATGCAGCTTGGTATATGGCAGGCGGTAACATGTGGAGCACTTAAAAAGTACAGGTGTGAGTATCGCAGCTCTTGGATCTGTAGTTCTCAGATCAGTTCCAAAAACGAAGTTTTAGCTGATCTGATGGAGGGAAGAGCAACAATGGTGAGGAGAATGTTCTCTTCACTAGGTGTATTCCTCAGAAGTAGATGATGTCTAGGCCCCTTGTTTGAAAAGGCAGTGTGACCTGAAGCAGGCTGTGGTATGTTGCTCTCTGTGGTGTACAGCAGCCTTCCTGCTTTGAACTGCACATGGAGATGCCTTCTGCTTAAATGGTGCTTCAAAGCAGGAAGTTCCGATCTGTATTTCTGATGCAAACAAGATGTATGGCAAAGTTTGCAGAGGTTTTAAAATCAGAGTGTAAAACAGTAAGTGTAAAACAATTTAATAAAAAAGATGGTACATTCTCAGTTATTTCAGCTGAAGCAAGCTTATCTTAGCTTAAAGGAAAAGAAAGAAGCATTAAGCTATACTAAAGCAGCCTATCTCAAATGACACATGAAAACGTCTTTTCAGGAGTTTGTGAATTTTAAAATTGAGTCCTTTGTACAAAATTAAGCGCTTAAGTTTGTATGCATCTAAGATACGGTAGCTATCTTAATTTCTCTGGATAAAAGACTGTCTCAAAATGTATGGTTTATGGATCTTCTTTAAGATTGCAGTGTCTTCTGTTTCTGCAAGCTAGTGGATGAGTAGTTTTATGAAACTTTTAAGTCTTAAATGTATTATCACATAGAATCAGTGATGTTCTGCTAGTATGGGATTTTCCTTTCTGCTGTTTATGGACTCCTGTGCTAGGAATGTGAGTATGAAAACTGTTGTGGATAATGGAGAGAGGTTTTTTTCCAGAGCCTGCATGTTAGTCTTCACAGACAGATGCTAGCCAAAGTTTGCTTCTCTGATGTCTGATGATACTGCTGTCCTTAGAAGACTTTGCAAAAAGATGGAGAGAAATAAAATTAATGTGAAATTTGTATATGCCATTTGGTACATTTGTATGTACCATTGCTTTATATAAGATTTTGGTAGTGAGATGATCTTTTGTGGGAGATGATTAAAAGAAATCAGGATGATTCTTGGAAGCAGGATGGTGCATGTAACTTCCCACTGCTGCTTTACCTTTTTGGGTATGACCCTTCAGCATTACAGTGGTGTCAGAGATAGCATGTTTGATTTATTCAGATGGTTTACGTGTAATTTAAATTTCCTTCCTTCTGTAAATGGACGTATTCCCTTCAGTATTGCAATATTCTGAAAAAGTACTGGATTTTATGGGAGACTAGTCTGTGTTAAGGGGCTTGAATGCTGTAGCACTGTGCTCCCCCTAAAGTGTCACAAATATATTGTGACTCTTTTTTTATTTAAATAAAAGCCTGAACTCAATATAAATTTGAATCAAAGACTGAATGCAAGAGCAGTTTATCCTGTCCCCTAGTCATCCAGCTTCAGAAGGTCTGATGGTGTATTTTTAAATACCTGGGTCAGAGTGTGGATTTAATTGCTAACTCTAGTATTGACTCATTCTTTTTCATATGTGCTCACGTGCAAAATGCTTGTTAGAGTGTGAAACCTCTTTAAAGCAGCTCTGACAGCCTTAAGTCCAAACAGTTGAGGGAGATATGACACTGCTTTTACAGTGTTCTGCTTTTACAGACAGTGTACAGCTTTTATAGACACTGCACAGTGCTCTGTAGTGATGGGTGACACGTGAATAGTCCAAATTGTCAATTGCTTAAAAGGAAGACTCTTCTGCCTGGCACTGTAGAAAAGCAGCATAGATGGCTGGCAGTAGTTCTTTGTCTGGCTGTTACATGCTTCATTAAATACCACTTGTTTCTAAACTTCCTCTGCTCTCCACTGTCTGTGAATCATCTGTGGTTCATTTCAAGAGTCTAGTTTAGAGTCTGCAGCTGATCAAAGTATTTCTGCTTTTCTTTTGGTGTATATTGGCTATTATTACTATAGCATTGGTCTGCCGCCTCTTTTGTATTGTGCGTGTTGGCAGGTTCTGGCAGTCTTCTTCTAGAGTTTCTGTATTACCTTGTGGTAGATGGCAACATGAAATTCAATTTTTAGAAGTCATGGTTCTAAAATTCATGCCATGAATTTTCCTTCTCTCTCTCAAAAGGAGTTCAGCATGTCTGAAAATTAGGCTAAATAAATCTGTGGAGTTTGCTCTCAATAAACAATAATTCAGCAAAATGATTGCTGTCATGCTATTTCTGTTGTAGTGTGGAGTTTCTCTTTTGAGCAGTCTAATTAAATGACATTAACCTTCCTTCCTTCCTGATTTTATTCCTTACCCTTTCCTCTAATCCCTGGTAATCACTGTCACACACCTACAGATGTTGTAATGTCTGCTCCAGCATGGCTTAGTTCATGTAAAGAAAAATTCTATCTCTTTTGCTTTTGATGCTTTTTTTTTTTTTTTTACTGGATAACAGCTGGAACTTAGACAGACCAGCTCTCATCCTAATTCTTATATTTTTTCCTTTGGGAAAAAATGTTCAATCTCTAATAGTCTGTCAAAAAGACTTGACTAGTTTGGTGGAGGTGAAGGCACACATAGCTGGAGGCTGCTCTTTTGCCACCAGATAGATGGCTTCTACTGGTAGGGCAAGCATGCCTCAGAAGGAAATGCTTTTGCTGCTCTTAACATATGGCACACAGCTTGCTTAGTAGTCTTGGAGAATTGAGGGCTGCCACTGTGTGATTGCCTATATGTGTGTGTGTATATATGTACATCCATGTTATACAATAATATATAATACATATTCTAAGTTTTCATCAGGTTTTTAAAGCAAATCATCTGCCAGGTTTTCAGACAGAGCAGATGAACAGCTTTACAGATTTATGCCAACCATAAAAACCAATTTTAAATATTCTCCTCCTCCACCCCCAAATTCATTCTGTTTACTTTCTGTGGGATCATGTCAAATAAAAGTACTTTACATAGGATGAATACTAGCCTAACTAATTTCTTTGGATATTAAGTAGATTGACAAAGTGTGGGATAATGGTACCCCTCTATCTCTTTTCAAATCTTGGCAAAAATGGAAAAGGAGAAGGTAATTGCAGTATATTTCATTATATAAACCTTCCTTCATATAAATTAACTCCTTGTGTTCCTTACTGTGAAGCTGTATTTTCAGGTGGAGTATAACTCTGTATTATATAGAATGCTGTCATCCATCATGGTCACTAGGTGGTTCTCTGCTTTGGGCACGTGTGTCTAGAATTCTAATATTGATGAAAATTGGCTCCACTCTGCCCTGCAACTGTGGCCTTGTGTGCACTTGTGCAAGATAATTTTTGAGGAATCCAAGAGGGGAGAAACACAAGGTAAAGTAACTGCCAGTTTCCCAAGAGCCTTGTACTTCCTGCAAGGAGACTGCAGCACTGCTGCAAAACCACTACAGTCTATGCTGTTCACAGGAGAATTTCCAGCTGGATATGATATTCTTTGTAAGATACCCACATTTTTTGCTTATATAAATTTCTGAAATAATGCAGCAGTTCTGGAGTAGCTGGTTGAAGTATTTTGACACCTGCTTTTCTGCTTTTTCTGTCCTTCAGAGAAGACTTTTTTTTCTTCTATGTATTGAGAGGATTCTTCAAAGAGGGTTTGTTCAGCTACAAAAAAATGGCTTCCCTGCCTATTCCTTTCTACAATTTTTCTTTAATTTTCTGCAGCTTGTTATATGAAATGAAACCAGAGATTTGAATTTTCATATGCAACCTATTGTTACAGTAAATAAGAAGATTAAAGGAGAGTCAATTGCCAGTGCTTCCCTTGTTTCTTCTTTTAACTGCTGGGACCTGCTCACCAGGCCTGCAGTCAGGAGGTGGTCTGGGTGTGTGGTGAGTTCCCAAGCTCATCTACTATTGCCCTGTCCTCACATCCAGGCTGTTCAGCAGAGCAATACAAATTTCTGCTTCCTCTGTCACCTGTTAGCAAAAGTTAGCAAAGCTGCTGAGGACAAAACTTGCGTTTTTTCCTCTATTTTTAGTATTTTTAGACAATGGACTTGCAAATCAAGAACCAAATACTGTAACAGTCAAAAGAGCTTTTTTTGAAAACTTGTTGTCTACCCTATCTCCTTGGCATGCTGAGGGATCTCTTAAGGTTCTTGTCCAGTTTTTGGAGCATCATACAACTTCCATAGAGGCTTCTGAAGCTGACAGTGATTAGGGAGAAGTAATCAAGCTAGGTGGACTGAAGCCTCAATTCATGTGACAAGGTCTTTTCCTTTTTTTTTTTCTTTTCTTAAATCCTTTTAGTTTCAACAGCACAAAGCTCTGCTGCTGTTTCAGAAGGGATGAACTGGAAGAGGTGTACCACACCAACCAGACGCTCTTCCAAAGTTTGCTTGAAGAGATTTGGAAAGTTCAGAAAATGGGTGGCTTTGTGGTAGCTAAACAGAACTTTGTACACCTTGAGGCTCACCTATCTGTAGCATGTGCAGAGGGATTAATATAAGAGGTTGCAAGCAACGTTTTGTACAAATTACATCAGAAGATGCTGCACTGAATGCTTAAGTGTGAAGGATCAAAGTTAAAAGAACTGAAGGTGTGAAAAATGTGGAGTGGTAGTAGGGCCAGAGATATTTTAAAGAGGTTTAAAAAAGTAGATGTAAAGTCAAGCACATCCTTATATAGTCTATAGTTTTTTAAAATAAAAAACCAAAGAGCACAGTGTGCAGAATACACTGTAAACACTCAGCTTTTGTTTAAAGATACTGATGAGTACCTTTTACTTTATAGCTACTTTGCAAGTACCTTGATTGCTTACTTTTTTTTTTTATGGAGCCTCAGGTGTTTTCACATTGACTAGTAGTATAGATGCTCATACAACAAGGAACATGCTGGCATTTTGAAGGTGGCCTTTGACTGTGGGGGGAAAAAAAAGTGGTGATTTTCTTGAGTGATTACTTTGAGCAATTTTACATCCTCTTGTTTAATACCTTTTGGATTACTGGTGTGCTCTGAACCTAACCCACACTGATATGACTATCAAACAGAATATATTTTATTCAGCAAAACAAGCAGATAGACTCCTGTGTGTATGGGCCTAGAGGAAGAAAAAAGTGATAAATCAAGATACAGAATACACCTGGTATTGCTGTGTAACTGCTAAGTTGGCACGTTAGGGTCTCTTAAGTCCGTAATTCCCTAGCCTTTGGCCATTTGTTATTTGTGGCAGTCTTGGAATTTCCAAAAGAGAGAAAAAAAACTAAGCAAATAGGGAAAATGTAGATATTAATGTTGAAGAGGTAACTTTCAGCTGGAGCAAGAGACACAAGTCAGGGCTGTGCCTATTGCTTAACCCTGGCTTCTGTCTGCACAGAGTTTCCTCCCACGTGGTGACAAGGCACAGCTCAGCAGTACCTCCCACCACAAAGAGCTGCTGGAGTAGTCTGTATGAATTTGTGCACTGGATATCTTGAAATAGGTCTGGTAATATTCCCTGGTGGGTGGAGAAGACCTAAAATACTGATGGTCACATTTATCTATTTATCTGTTGTGTGTCCAGTTAAGTCATAGTGGGCTGAGGTAATTGTTGTGACCTTGCTGTTCATCAAAGCATCAAACTGCTTTAGGCAAGGAAAGAGGCCTGTTGACTTGCGTGACTGTTGGTCAGTTAATTTGAGGCCATTTTTTAATTCATCAAAATCCTGAAACTCGATGCTTTACAGTTCCTGGACAAATTATGAAATTTAGGTTTTAGCAAGAGACTCTAATGAAAGTTGGAGGTAGGTGGACCCTCATCTTTCCAATACAAGTAGAATCTCCTTCCTGAGTCCATAGCAAAATGCAGCTTAAAGTATGATACTGCAGTGCTCCCATAGTAGAATTCTATCTCCATCTGTTCTTTATGGCAGAATATGTGTCCCAATTTCTGATGAAACTTCAATCAAATTGAAGAAAGTAAAGTTTTAATGAGTTGCTGTTCCTTGTAGATCTGATGACAATCTGTAAGAACAGAACATGTGGAAAAAATCTGTCATAAGAAATGAAGAATTAAGGGAGCCCGTGTAAATTAAATAATTGAGCAGATACACAGCTATACCTGCTGAGGGCTCATATTCAGCCCCATGTGTGTAACAAAGCATATCTGAACAGTGTTGGGCAAATGAGACACATGACAACAGGGATTAGGTAATGAATCCTTTCCAGAGGAAGCAGGTCTGTGTGATTGTTGGTTGCTGGTAAGAGGGAGACTTGCGCTGTGTGTACCTTTTAGTGGAGCCAAGAGTTAAGTAGAGAGTTAGCTGTGGAAAGGAGTTTGTAGCACAGCTTTGTGAACTAAAAGGCAGATGGTTTCCCCAGGAATCCCCACCTACCAAAAGTCAACTTGAAAAGCTCCTGGAACAAGGTACAAAACTTGTGATTGTGTTGACTCAGTAGTACTTTTGTGTAATATTGATTTCTCAGTCCATCAGCAGCCCTATCTGTTTCAGTGTGTTTAGAGCACAGACTAACTGCTCAGTGAGGGAGACTAGGGTAACAGGGGCAGAAGGCAACCCTGCCTTAGGGTGCCTTAATGGGGAGCATAACAAAACACACATCCTTAGCGTGAAACGGGCACTTAACAATCTAAAATGCATGATTTTCTGTGACTTCTGAGATGTGTTCAAAGGTGGGATGTAGCACCCCAATAATGTGAGTAATTTGGAGCCACTTTCTCCTGGTGCTATAGTTTCAGACCACCTCACACAGTAGATGATTTTGTCTTCATAAGGTTCTTCTGAGGCAGAAAGACCTCTCCTGCTGTCTCTTCTCTTCCTGTTCTGTGATGTTCATGCTAACCAGTCTTTCTCTGTTTAATTAATGTCCTAATCACAGTTTCCAGTATCTTTTTGATCACTGACTTACCTTAACATTTCTTTCTTTGCACAAAACATCTCCAGTTTCTTCGAAATGTGGAAAAAAGCTCTTTCTGCTCTTTCACGCCCTCTACCTCTTACAGATACAAAAAAAAAAATAGAATTTCATCTGTTGCCATCCTTTGAGCCATTCTGTCAGATTTTCTTTACTCCCTTTCTCATCTCCACACTTGCTATTCTCCTATTGACTATGGCTCTTTTTTATGCATTGCAAGTTTTAGCTAGCTTCCTCAAACTTAAAAAAAAAAAACAACAATAAACCTTCACCCCATGTATGCAAATAGGTTAATTAACTCCAGTTGCTTCTCCGAATCTTGCCTTATCTCCCTTTCATCTCTTAAGCTCTTACTGTGTTAATTCTTTTTCTGGTCACTCTCCTCCCCTAACAGCCTAAATCTTCCTTCTCGGTCTCTCTCTGATGCCCAGCACAACACAGAAACTGTCAGCAGTGTGCCCTGTGCTCATCTCTTTCTGGAAAGAGCTCAGAACCAATACTTCAGCCTTATTATCCTTGTCTGATCAGCTCTTTTACTCTGCAGAACTGTAGTTCTTCCTTGTTTTCCCTGTTTTTCACCTCGTTTCTAGGTAGCACTGCCTAACACACTGAAGAATCACTTCTATGTTGACTGTTCACCTCTGCTGTGGAGCTGATTCCTCCTGGACAGACTGGACCCTTAGCTTGTTTTGACACCTTACCATGGATCTCCAGCTTTCATTTCAAGTTGAACGTGATTAAAATAATTTCTGTTCCACTAAGCTTTCCCTTCTGCCTCTCCTCTTGAGCACTCTTATCTGTCAGGGCTGTGCCTCAGAGCGCTGCTCTCCATCTTGGCCTTTCCTTCCAGCTTCAGTGCTGGACATTGTCATCCATCCCCTTGGATTCCTCCCAGTGCTTTGGCCTTGCCTGCATGAGAGTGTGGTTCTGCCATGCACTGTGGTGGGGAATCAGGACAGGCAAAGAGAGAATAATTTCTTGTTATAACTTTCCTGTTGGAAATTATGTGTATAGATGGGTTAAATCAGAAATGTTTGGCACAATCCTACACAGATGGGATTAAACTAATATGAGATTGTTTAAGATCTCCGTGACAATTCCTCCACTTTTTTCTTCTGCCTGGAATTCTCTCCGAGATATTTTGTCTTCTGTGCATAATCATTGTCTCAGAATCAGACAAGCGTATCCTATAAAATTGCCTTTCTACAAGTTTAAGAGTCAACAAGAGCTCATCCATCCTGTCTGTACTGTATGTGATTTGTGGTATTGTGGTTGCCTGTATTTAATTCTATGGACTTTTATTAATTTCTGATAGTTTTGCATTATTTAACTGTGGTTTGTTGAGAAAGGGAAGCACTACTGCAACTGACACAAAACTCAGCTCCCAGCTTTTCTAAAGCTGGTAGAATAATGTTATGAAGGTCTCACTTCAAGCAAACTAATTTTATACAAAGCAGCTGCCAGAGGTAGCTTCACTGAGTAAAAGCCATCCCCTGGAGATTTGGTGTGGCAGCTGCTGCTATGTAGAACTATTTATAGATCAAGTATTCAAAGGGTAAAGAAGTTAATTAATCCTTGGAGATCCTTGTGTGGTAGGTGTGTTTATAACCATCTTGTTAATGAAGGAACTGAGCCAGAGAGTTGAAGTGATGTGGCAAAGGCTATTCTATACTAAATGAGAAACCAAGCCAGTATGGGAACTCCAGAGCCCTTGGCTTCTAATTAGGGGGAAAAGGTGTCTGTTTGCCATGAAATTAAAATATGTCAGTGCTTGCCCCCACCCCAGACTGGAATGCAAGTTAGACATTTAAGAAAGAAGGTGGCAATTGCCCTACAAACTATTGCAGACCATGCCAGCTTAGCAATAGGGGGTACTTTGTTTTCACATCCTCAGTTGAAAAAAACCCTCACATTTAATGTAATAAAAAAAACCAAGTCTTGTATTTCCATCTGCAGGACTGATTGAATCCACGCCATTGAATCCAGGGGGAGATTTTGTCTGAGAAAGAATTGTGAAAAGTCAGGTTATTTAAACAGCCATTTAAAGCACGTAATCCTTTACAGTTATTTCACAAGAGATGTGATTTGCAATGAAGACAGAATATTCTGTCCTGAACTAGGTGAATTAAGAAATAAACCAGCTGTCCCACACAGAAGAAAATTTAAATTCAAAGTCAATCATATAGTAGTAGGACTCACTAGTTTACTACAAAATTGGATGACAACTTAGTAATTTGATGCCTTCTTTTAAAAATGTTGATGTGGAGATAGTGTGTCATGTTTATTATTGTAGGCCTTGCCATTAAAATAATACTTTGGCATTTTAGGTTTGGTTCTTATAATTTCTTTTTGTAATTTATTGAAGAGAAGACTTGGAAATAACAAGACATATTGGTCAAGTCCTGGGACCCAGGCTCAGGAAACCTGGCTGCCACCAGCTCCTCAGGCTGCCCCGCAACAGAGCTTTGGCCAAGGCACCCCTCACTGGGGCGTCTCCTTTTCCTTACTGCATGAAATGATCAGGGCTATGCTGACCTCTGCCGTCAGTGGCCTGGGTGGACTAGTGAGTAAACCTGGGTACAGACTACCAGGCGGTATTAAAAATACGTGGGGGGCCCCTAATAACCACGTTTGTTTTCAATAGCAGCTACCAACTGCCTTGACTGACCGAATAGGGAAGAAAGTCTCTTTTTCTAATAAACAAACACCTTTTACTATATGGGCTATTGCTTATATGTAACGTTCCAAAAGCTTGTAGGGAGCACATCAGTCTCTCTCTTCCTTGCTGATCCCAGTGCCCTAAAGCTTAGCACAAGCGCTGTACAGAGCAGTGTAATGAACCCTTAAAAAAATACAGTCCAATACAGTTTTATTGGCCCCTAGTTAGACTTTTCACTGTTAGACTACCTAGTATTGCTAGTTTCTTGGTTTGTTACTTAAAACTGGTCTCGCTGTGTCTTAATTTTTCACACTAAAGTATTCATTTAATTGACTTGTACAATAAATGCTGGCCAAAGGACATACTGGCTGAAATTAGTATTTTGGCAAGCCCTCAGGCTGATATCCAGGCTGCCTGCCATTCTAGCTGTGATCACACTTACTGTCCACAGATGTCCGGGGAAGAAGAGAAAGGTAGTCAATAGGGGGGCTCCAAATCAATAAAAACCAAACTTCCAGACTTCCTTAGAAGCACAGGAGAAGAGAAAGATCAGGTTTACCTGCTCAGAAAGTCTCTTTTCCCTTTCTATTCAACTTTCACAAAAAGAATCACCAGGATAGCTTAGAGTGACAGTCCTTAAGTCACTAAATATATAGGGGTGTTTTGCAGAGAAGTTTTCAAAGTGGAAATAGTATGCCTTAAGTTTCTGTAATTTAACTTCAAAGTAGATATTTAAGTGTATCCACTTTGGCTTGAGTTTTTACTGAAAAATATATCTGCATTGATTATGTAAAGAAAGTCAGCCCAATAAACAAACCACCAGACAATACCTTTTTTCTCCAAACCAGAGAGAAACAAATTTTATGGCTGGACAGTAGTCTTCTATAAGCATTTTGTATTCTGTTCACATTGGTACAGCATCAGGATACAGTATTAGTCCTCAACAGCTATCATACTGCAAACTGCCCAGGATTTTTTCTACTTCTTGTGAGGTTCCTCACAGAAGCTCCTGTGACTCATTTCTAGAACCCACAGTGATGCCACAAGAATTTTGATGTGAACTGTGTAGCTCTACCTTACTCTTTACACAACAATAAATGAAAAAAAGTCATCCCTGTCGCTTGTATAACAATAACCAAAGTCAACGGAACAACCCTACTGTGTCAGTCTGAGCTGTAACTGTACTTTCAAAAAGATGGTTTTAAATCTATAGACAGGTAGCAGAAGTAATACTGTATTTCTTAAGACTGCTGCTTAAAAGGATCTGATCACTACCCTCCTCTGAGGTGAGAGAACATTGTTCCTGCAGAACAACACAGTAAAACGCAGAGCATTTTCTGACAAACCTGGTGCTCTTTACAGCTTCTGTTGTTCAGTTTTGGTTGTATTTTGGAAATGTAGGGCACATTTTCTTCTCAACAGCGACTTTGTTAATAAATTTTGAATTTAACAAATGATCATAGAATAAAAAAAATAGAATTATTTTGGCAGCACAGGGGAGGAAACAAAGTGGTATAAACTGCATTTTGATGCCTTTCACCTTATGATACTCGAATATACTTAGGGTTGGTTTGTTTGTTTGTTTTCCAGAAACTGTCCTATACGAAGGAAGCAATGGGCAGGTGAGCGTGTTTTCCTTGCACTTTATTCTCTCTGGAGAGATAACAGCAGGGCTGAGTTGTGACATTTTTTAACCTTTTCTCTCTTTTTCTTGTCAGCTCCTGCACTGATTGGTCGTGTGGGTGAGTAATTTTTCCTTTTTAAAAGCTCATGATTGGGTCTTTCTCCAGTTCTTACTACTGCTGGTGTTGATTTATGCAGTGAAGATGAACAAAATTCACCTTTGTGCAAAAGGGCGTATAGAAAAGCGTGGTGGAGAAATTCTGTGTTTCTTACATGTGAATCTCTAGCAGGCTGTCCTAGCATGCTCAAAATATCTCAGCCGATCTGGGGCTTGTACTTTTGCTTAAGTATGTCATCACCTTTTTGGCCATCGGGCACCAATGGAGGCTATTTACCTGAAGAGGTTTAGTGGGGGAAATCTATTTTGGGAAAGAGATGTGTCCGTAGTTAGTTGTGTTAACATTCCGGTTATCCTGCGAACCTTTTCCGAAGGCTTCAAGGTAGTCCTGGTAATCATTGCAACAAGCAATAAAGTGGAATGTTTCTGAAATGTTTTTTTAAACTTTTGAGAGAGGTACTCTAAAAACAGTTACAAGGAAATTGGCTGCTTGGACTCCTCACACTTTTAACAAGGCAATAAAAATGAAAACTAGTCTGAATTATGGCTTCTTTTTACCAAAGCAAACCTGGACTTGACCTGTTATTTTCAGGTCTTTTTTTTGAGCTGAAAGGAAAATTAGTTAAAATTATTACTCCATTCCTACTGAGAATTTCATCTAAGCTGTTATTTTTAGAGCAATTCAAACCCAAACAGCCCAGTGCTGAACTAATCTGAAAAACTGGCAGGTTCAATTCCCTTCTTTACAGGCCACATAAATGATTACTCTTCCCAGTACATTAATTATCTGTATTTATCATAGCTTTAAGAGACTTAAAAAAAACCAAACCCTAACTTTCCAAATAAGATACCATCATAATGATTTCATAACCACAACATTATATATTGAAATTAATAACACGAGGTGATAAGGGCAGAAGTGATTCCTAAGAGATTGTTTTCTCTCTGTCCCATTGAGCTGAACACTCCTCTGGCATAAGCACTCCCCAAAGGCTCCAGGTACTCTGCATAGCGAACATCTGTTCAGAACTTTCTCTGTTGAGAAAGCAACATCGACCAAACCAAGAGAAAGTAAGTTAAAAAAAAATAATCTTGTCCCCATAAACTTTGTGGGTCCGATTCTTCCTTATAACTATCAGTCATTCTCTAGACTAGTTTTTACATGAATGGAGCCACATCTTATTTATCAGAAACTGTGAATTCAGAGATACAGTTATCTCAGTTGGCATGTCAGAGGCTGAAAGAAATCACCTTTCTGAAGAAGTCCGAGTTTAAAAACCTACTGTATCCCTCTATGTGGTCATTCAGGAAACCTAGGAAATGTGGAAATATATGAGAGGAATTAGAGCCAACACTAATTACTCTAGAGTCAGTGCACACACTGGGCTGAACAACCTAACAACGCAAAAAACCCAACGCTTGATTGAAAGGTGGATCAGAGTGATTAATGTTGTATTTGTACAAAAGCCATCTTACCAAGTGTTTTGTGACAGGGATTAAAGGGGCTCCAGTTGACAATTGGCAAGCTTTATCCAACTCAATTCACTATGGGGCTATTTGGCATCACTCTCAATAATACACTGCTTTTACCCTGGTATATATTACTTTAGATCGTTTATAGCATTAGGATGGGATCTTTGTTATCACTATCAGTTTAAACTTCAGTTTTACTCTGTCTTCCCTGAAAGTTGTTGTTTTTCTTGTGCTTGGATGTGATCGATAGTGTTTTATAGCATAAGGAGAGCATAGTTAACGGACCATCATGAAGAAATTAATATAAATTGTTTCAGCAATATTAAAAACCACAGATTTACTCTAAGAGCCTTCTGTACATCTTAGAGCATTTGTGGTTTCAGATGTGAAGTTTGTAAGCCAGGGATAATAAAAACAAAGCCATGATTAGCTGTCATGGATAGAAGATATCTCACCTAACTTCAGACATCTTCCATCGAGGACTGAATGAGCCATCTCAGTAGTGCCAACAGAACAGCCAGCATTATTACTTCATGCAAAAATATACTAGACCTCCCAGTACACATCAGAATAAAATGAAGACCTTTTTAAAGCGTTCTGTAGGACGTCAGAATAATAACCCAACCTGTGATCAATCCCAGTCCTTCAGGCACAGTGTGGGAAATCCAGTGTCAAGTTGCTCCTGCACAGCAGGAGATGGGAGTGCCATTCTGCCGGCTCCTGGGCAGTGCTGTGGTCACCTGCTGACCCACACGTGCAGAGAGAGGCTGTTCCAGCACAGGGCAATGCAGTGATTTGAGTGTGGCTGCCTTGCCACTCTTTGCCATCTGTGTCAGAAAGGGAATTAACCTGGTGTCCTGTCCTATGGGATGGCAGGACTATTCTAAAGCACCAGCTTTAGGTGGTATCTAGATGAGATGTTCAGGTGAGGCTCCCACATTGCCAGGGAAGGACAGTCTACTCCAGAGGATGCCTCGAAGCTGGGGTCTGACAGAGGTGCTCTGACTTGTCCTCTGGGGAGGTCCAGTTTGTCTGATGAATGTGCAGAAGCAGTCATTGCAGTTGGAGGGCTAGCATTAGACATATTTCTCAGTCTGTTTTCCCACTGATAACAACATAGGAAATTTTGCAGTAGGTTCACTCTCTGGAGCAGAGCCAAGGCACATGAAGCTAAAAGAATGTTTTCTTTTCATGAGCTTTGACCACTATTTCTTTTTCCCGTGAAACAATTTCTTAATTTAGGGCTGATCTTGAACAGAAGTCAGGCCCTTGGTATTGGTTGGTAATTTTAACTACACTACCTTTCTAGATTAAAGCAAAACTGTGCTGAAAACTATAAACAGCTGTAGAATCGAAGCTGTGACTTAAATAATTTAATACAACTCATATTGTATTAATATTAATATTACCTCATTGTCAATATTGTGTCTCTATAGGGTTTCAGCTAGTTAAACGCTAGGATAGTCAGCCACCGTGAAAGGTGGCTTGTACTTGTGTAATTTACTTCCCAGAATAACTCATAATCCGGCATTACCGACAATTGCGTAACAGCAGGATGAAAGTTTGTTCCCGTAAAACCAGTGCACGCGCTCACACAGGTTAAATGCTCAGCTAGCCTGGCCTTTTAAGGAACTGAGGGATTAATTTAAGTACCACTGAGGAGAAAACCTCAAAGGAAAAGTAATATATGGGACATAATCCAAAGGTGAATGGAGCAGCCCAGTGGACACAATGGAGTTTTGCCCCAGACGGAAGTGCAGGAATACTGCATTAACTAAAGACTTTTAATGATTGCTTTATTCAGTAGGCCATTAGGACTTTTTGAGATTAATTTTGCTCTGTTAATATTGGAGTATGTCTCATGACAATAGGACAGCCATTCTGGCTAATTCCTAGGGGGTCAAAAGCCAGACCTGGAGAATCAACTGAAGGCAAAGGAGTAGCACAAAATTGCTAGAGTAGAAAACTAGAATTTTTATGTCATAGCCTTGCTTGAATGCTTAAGAAAAGATAAGGAGTATGGGATAGTTGAAGAGGATTAATATAATGTACTGCTTTTTCACTTTTTCAATAGAAGCATGTGTCCTTTCTGACTGGTACTTGCTGATTCTGGACTCACCAAAATTATTCACAATAAATCATGTCCAGACCTCCTTTATTCTATCCATGTTCTCTGCTTTGAAATACACTGGCAAATTTAAGATCCATATTTCACCAGTGATGGCAGCAATGGTTAATGCTGTTATCAACTCAATTTTTTGTATCTTTTAACTGAATTTTCTGAAAGAAATTCTTTCAGGTGTTTCCTGAAAGAAAAATATTTGTCTTCTGTGCTGGGATTCATTTCAGCAGTTCTGCTTGCAGTGAAGTAGAGACGTACCTGAGCTCCTTTACTATCTGCATGTGGATTTGGTAACAATATTGCTCATTTCAGAAATTTTTGAGCATCTGCACAGCTTTACCCCATATGAAGAGTTCCATGCTGCTCCTCCTGTGTATTTTCTTCTGTGCTCTCTACTGTCAGATTGCACATATGAAAGCTTTGTCCTGCTTTAACTAAAAACAAGAGGTCAAAATACAAGAACTACCTCAATGAAAATTAAGATAAATGCAAGTATAATTTAAAAGGAAAAGAATCTGAATACAAGGCTCAGTCTTGCACTCTGTACTTGAATAAAAATACCTCTGAAATTGCATACTTACTTAGTTCAAAGATGGGTGATTAAAATAGTTAAAAAGGAGAACATCAGACTATAAACTGATATCTGGAACACGTAGTACAAATCTGAAGATGGTACCTTCTTCAATCACTGAGTTGAGTTTGTATTGAACCTTGAGGAAGAATGTAGAGAAAAATGTAACTAATACCTTTATAAAATTTCATGGAGGGGTGAAATGGTATCATCAATGCCCCCTTTGACATGTCTAGAGTGGTATTTCTCCTTAATAACATGGCACAGCTGCACAAAGGAACTTGTTTAGGCTCTACAGTTGCCTGTGGATCAGTGGGACACTGTGCATTGTTGGACTGGAACCTACTGAGTCTTTTCCTGACAGGACTGATGTCACACAGAAGAACTCACTGTGGGATTTGAAGAAGGGGAATGTAGGCTCTATTTGTGAGCTGTGTTTGCTGTGTTAATACATATAGGCACTGTTTGCTTCAGATCAACTTCTGAGGCCCTTACGGGTCTTGTCTTCCACCTGCCTGGATCCAGGTGTCTAACAGAGCTGTGTGATCTGAAGCTGGTTGTTTCTGCCAAGGAAACACAGTGCAGTGTTTGTCCTGCTGCTTAGACATATGCTTTTGCATATTCCTTCGTACATCTCCATACATACATGTATGTTTTTATATTTTGCTTACTGCTCAGCCAAGGTGGTCCAGGGCATCCCTCGTGCAGGTAGGACAATAGAAATTGCATTTCATGTGTCTGTGTCTCAGATTCACAATAAGTGAATACTCCTTCCACTTGGAGTAGCTTGCTTGTAATAGGTATAGTTAAAAATAAACCCTGGGGTGAAAAAAAAAGTAAAAATCCCTGATATTTTAAATGGTGTGACTGATGGAGAATTTGAATCTGTGTTTAATTTGAAGGACAGTGTGTTCAGGCAAATCAGTATATACATTGTCCTGTGCATTTTGAGTGGCTTCCTTAGAGGTACCTAGTAATATTGCTGCTTTTTTAGGAGATTAGTAAAGTGGACATTAGAAAAACTTAAACATTAAGGGGAAGTAGAAGGCAAATTGAAAGCAAATGTCACTGTTTCAATAAAGCAATGAAAAAGCAACGTTATGCATAAATTGAGGTTGGTTATAGCACAGTTTCTTAAAACAGTATTTTTATCCTCCTGAGAAAAAGTGATAACTGTTAATTTGACCAAATTCAGTACCTGACTGGTCTTGCTTGGTTAAATTGATTAGGGGTTTACTAGGTGTTATTTAAGCCCTTGACTTTTAATTTCCAGCCAGCTGTGAGCTGGAATTTTGTCAAAAAAATTTGTTAGCTCCTGGAGGTCTTGTAATTAAAAGCCCCTCAGTGCTAGTAAGAACCCATTAGCCAGCCCTGGGCAAAGAGTGTGTCCTGCTGCTGCCTGAGGGGCTTTTCAGCTCTGTCGCAGTTGCCCAGTGGCCTGGTTTGGCCTGTGGTTGCCACCACGTGGCTAGCCTGGTGCCTGAGCTGATGTTGCCAAGCAAAGTGTCCTGTGGGACAGACAGCTGCTGCTCGTTTGAGTCAGGGACAGTGAAAACACTCTAGGACCTTTGAAACCTGGAGAATTTTATATTGATATGTCTAGAACCTGTAATCCAATCTAGAATTAGTAGTCTGCTAAATTGTAAATTTTTTTAAACTAACTTTGGGCTTTTCCATGTGCAAACTGCTCCTCTTCTGGAAGCACGATTCATATTCCAGCATTCTGCTTGGTTTTTTTTTTAATTTTCTTTTTTTTTCTTGTCTGTTTCCTTCAAAAACTCAAATGATTTAGTTGGAATGGATCTTGTGATACCAGGTGAGGTGCCCAGGGGCTGTCGGGGGGGACACGCAGGGCACAGCCAGGCCCCGCAGCCACGATGGTGGTGCCTCAGAGAAAACATGTGTAAGAAAGGGCAAAAACACTGCACAGAGAGAAAGGGAAGGAACAGAAAGAATGAGAAATGGGGTGGCATGAGGTACGCCAAGGTGGAAGGCGGAGGAGGTGCTCCGTGGTGGAGCAGGTATTCCCTGCAGGCTGTGGAGCACTTGTGCTGGAGCAGGTAGATGTTTCCTGAAGGAGCTGCTGCCCCTGCCAGGCCCACACCGGGCAGAAGAGTCAGGAGTGAAGTTTAGCCTGGGAAAAGGTAGAGAAAAGGTGGTGTTTTAGTGTTTGTTTCTCACTGCCCAAATGTATTTATATGCAATAAATTAATTCAGTTTTCCCCAGGGTGAGTCTGGTTTGCCCATGAAGGTAATTGGTAAGCAATCTTCCTGTCTTTATCTCGGCCTGTGCACTTTTAAGTCTTATTTTCTCCCCTGTCTCATTGAGAAGGAGGAGTGGGAGAGCGGCTGAGGGGGCATTTGGCCCTTAGCCAAGGCTAACCCACCACAAAATTGGGCCCACAACTCTTTTGGTCAGGTAGCCTTTCAGGTCCTTTGGAGATGCCCCTAGTTACAGAACATGTCTGCAGAAGGCTGGCAGGTATGATGTGGGACCCGTGGGCAACCAGTGCTGTCTGGGGCAGCAGCTGGAGGTCAGGAATGCCTGGAGGCCCCTCAAAAGTGTGCCAGATGCTGAACCGTGGACAGTTGGATCAAGTCCTCTGAGACTCCAGTTGAGGTCAGGGCACAATTTATTCTACCAAAGCAAATCCCATTTTTTGCTGTCCCTTTCTCAAAAAAAGGGGTGATACAATGTTTAGCTGATGTTTATATATATAGGTTTCAGCTGAACAGAAGGTTACAAATCCTGGAGCAAAGCTGTTTCTCTGCAGGGCACTTTGCTTTCATTGAGTTTTTATTCTGACCTTAGTTACACTAAACTGTTTGTAGTAAGTAAAATCCCAGTTTGTTACACCTCTTCTGAAAGTAGAATCATATTTGATTTTGAATATACCATCATTAAAGATGATGCACTAAAATGCTTTGTTTACTGGTGCTGTAACTTGGTGAGACTCTGGTATAGATGTAATTTAATGCCTATAGAAATTGGTAAAAGTAACATCCCTGGAGTTAAGTGAATTTAACTGGAAAATGTTTAATCTGACCAATAAGTAACTAAGCAATATTTTTTATTTGAGTTCTAAGATGATAAAATCTAAGGAAACTAGATCCCTTTAAAATATAACCAGGATTCTTAAGAAAATCTAAATCCTTTTAATGTGGGATTTTGGATTTTTTTTTTTAGCAGGAAGAAGTTGATGGTTTTTGAATGAGTTACTTATGACTCTATATGTGTGATGGCAATGACAGAGAGGATATCTTGTCTAAATTATACTTGCTAGTAAAACTTGGCTTTCCACTCTCGAAAATAATACCAAGATTTAGTGAGGCTGTCAAAGAATCAGTAGAGAGTTATCTTGCACTGTGCTGGCTGAAAGCAGGCAGCACTGTCCACGAGATGGAAGCAGACACAAATAACTGTACATTTCAAAGCTTGCATAGAGCTGATGGACTTTAGTTGTTCATGAAAATATATGAAGGTTCTGTTTACACTCTTGAGTAAGTATTTTTTGCTTTGCTCATCTGGAGGTTATTTTATTTTTCCTTAATGCTTTATAATTGTTATGTAGATCTCAGCCAGCCAGTTTAATATTCCCTGAACTGACTATATTTTAACCATTACATGCAGCATTAGTGAATACCTCCTGAGAAATGATGGTTGAAAAGACTCTTGACTTAAATAGAAAATTCACCAGGTTTGTTTGTCTTCAGGTCTGTGTATTTGCGAGCATAATATGTCTGTAAGAGGCAGGAGAAGAAATGGAATTTGAGACATTAAGTCAGTGAAACTATCATATGTTTGATACTTGTGCCCTGTTCCGTATATAACTTTGGATCTAGTTGTCTGGCTGGTGCTGGAAGCCTTTGTTTTTTGGAGTGGTACAGAGACTGATTATATGTCCTGAAGGAGGCAAAATATCCATTGTCTTTGGCTGGAGTTTTGCTTGAGGACAGACTGCAAGACCAGTAATGTAGTATGTGAATCAAAAATCAGACCTGACAAGACTAGGAACCATGGCTCACATAGTATCAGTGATTGCATATATAACATTTCTCATTGCTGCAATGCTTATTTTATGGCACAAGTATGACCACCAATAAAAAAAGGAGTTCCACGAGAAGTGACAGAAATACTTCAATGAAGTGACCTTCAATGTTTTTCTGAAGTTTAGTTTCTCTCCATCACTAAAACTTGCAATCTTACAGATTGGGCTGTATATAATAAAGTATAACAAACCTGAAAAATACTACTTTCTTCATTCAGGAAAGACTTGTTTCTGTCAGAGTGTGTCTCCCACTCTTGGTAACTTGAACAGCTACTCAGGGCTTACACAATTGGCCCCAGGGAACTTGAGTTTACTGTAAGAGCCATGTCAAAACTGTTAGTTTTTCTTCAGGCTGACAGCCTTCATCGGATTTTTTACCTCGGATGTTTGTTTTTTTTCTTTCACATTTGGCCTAGAGTTGTTCTGTGTGTGTATAAATGCTATAATTGGATTTGGAAACTGGTGCATTTTGAAGATTTCTAAATAAGCAGGATAAAAGTAATGATAAGAACCCATCTTCTTGCAGTGATTTCAGTATGGTTATGATGTTTTAGTGCACTGGAGTATTTAAAATACTGGACAGTATTTTGAAAACTGAGCATTTTATACAATATTACAAGTTATCTTTGTGTTTTATCTTCGGTTTTCGTAATTGCTTCCTTTACAGTTTCTGATTTTATTTTTATTTATCAGTAGTGGGACTCCAACTCCAGCTTCGGATGCTGATGTTACCACATTAAGAGGTCAGTTTTCATCTAACTCCTGTCAAAGCTAATTCTGAATACTAGAAAATTGAGAAATTAGATGGTGTTTGGATTTGAGAAAGAACTGTGAATTCTTGCATCTTAAGTAATCCTGTTTGTGATCTGGAAATCCTGTTATATGCTAACATTCTTTTGTTGTTGGATGAATCATGGAAATCCTACTTGAGAAATTAGTTCTGTGTCCTTTTTCCCGCACTTAATGTCATGTTCCCAAAAATACATCTGCTAAGACAGAACATTAACCTTTTATTTTGATTAGTGCATTTGACACTTTTCCTCAGGCTGTTCAGGTGTTTCCTGTGTTTCTGTCATGATGATGGGAATAGGAATTGAATTTTACTGTTGGTTTATGCTTGCTGAGCTACTGCAGTGTTTATCTACATGTTCAGGGGTATAAAAAACCCTAAACAAAATAATACTGCTCTCTTTCAAACTCAGATGCAGCTGCCAATGTTCCCCCCCCTCATGAGATATCCGTTGAGAGTCCTGTGGGTGTTACTATCCATGAGATCGAAGATACAGACATTACTGTGAGTGGGTTTTTTTATACTGTTTGTGGTCATTTGCATTTCCTAGTACTTAAAAGTGTTGTTGCTGTAGTGTGTTAACACTAATTAAGATTTCATAAAAGCAGGGCAAGGTTGTTTGGGTTTTTTTTTTTAACTCTAAAAAAATTTTCTGGGTAGGTATTTTTTTCATTTGCAGAGACTTTGCAATGCTGCTTCCCCCACAGTGAGAGAGAGAGAATGAATCAATTGATCTATCAGGTGAGGATTTTGCTAGTGACATAGGACTAGACAGGGAATGCCTAGGGCTTTTGAAAGCTCCAAGAAGAATGTGGAGCATTATTATTCCTATAGAAAGACAATATGCCTTAAATTGCTGTAGTAGTGTTTTAAGGGTCTGTGTGTAGGACAGCTGAAAGCTGGCCTGGGTATCCTTGAAGTTTCCTTTTGATTCTCTGGTCCTTTTCCTCTGCTGACATAGATGAACTTTTATTTATCATCTTTGCTTATCACCTTTACCTTGATATCAAAATGAAACTCCTGACACAGGGAAGCCTACATCAAGTACTTAAAACACCTCTGTAAAAGTGAGCTGGCTTTCACAAGTGCTGACCACCACATAGGTCCCAGGAAAGTATTTGCTTCCAGGAAGCAGCTCCTCTGGATTAAAATTTAAGCCCAAACTCTAGATTCCAACTGCAGCATTCGTGGTCCTACATCACTGAAGAAAATTTTGCAAACCAGTGGTATGAATCAACTGGCTTTTGGGTTGGTTTTTTTTTTTTATTTTAATAAAAGTGAAATTCTCAGTGGATTTACTGAGAAGCTTACAAAGTTGCGCATGCTGCGTATAAGTAGAAGCTGATTTACGGTACTGAGTTTAACTGTGCGCTGTTCTGTAACCTAGTATGGCCATGAAACAAAGCTGGGCCAAACTGTACTTTCTTCTAGAGCTTTTGAGGCTGACTGTGGAGCTCTGATACTGTGCTTTCAAGAATAAATACTGTATATGAAACAGGCAGGCAGCTTCTGACTCGAGTCCAGGGTCTGACTTTGTATTATGTACCAAGAGCACTTGTGGTTTGGTCCTATGTACACCATTATTCTTTTTTGAAGCAGAAGTGCCTGAAATAGTTCTGTCTGAGCAGAGAATAGGGCCACTCAGTAAATCAGAAAGAAACCAGAATTAGATTGCTGCTGCTGCTACAGTGTTTTCACTCCATACAGTTAGATCACACCTCATCATTGCTCTGTGCAGCCAAAATGCATTGCAGATTAAAAGTCCAAGAGTGAGCAAAGCTCATGTTCTACACTCATATGTTGACTGTACTTTTGGTTTTGGGGGACTGATAACTGATTGAAACTACATCATGTCGCCAATAGCCATATGGTAGCAGCACTTACACGCCTGCTAAGCACGTATCTCTTGAACACTAACTAGATCTAAGTAGTGAGTACACCAGTCGTGCTCCTTAGCAAAGTTACCTAGTATAAGAAGGATGGGGGGGAGGATGAGAATTTAACTAAAAAAATTTAGAGGGTCTCTAGACAATGTATAAGTTGCTTGCTGGTGGCAACTGAACTTTCTGGAGAAAGGTTTTTCCATTTCCTGTACCATACGTAAAAAACAGGCTGCAGTTCTGCTGAGAAGGTCTGTTTCGTTGGCTCTCTTTTTTCCTTTTTGATGGGGAAAAAGCAACAACTGCATCTAAGTAGCCAAAGATATTTGGCTATTTGGCTAAAGTTAACTTAAGCCAGCCTTCCCATCCCTCTCCCACAAATCTCAATCTTTTGTTTCAAAACAAAACCATGAAATGAGATCTGTTTTTTCTCATATCTTTCAGTATACCACCAGGAATAGTATGCTGGTTGTAAAATACTAGGGAACTAAGAAGAAAGTGTTTTTCCTGTGTTGCTCAGTCATTCAAATTAGATTAAAACTTGGAATTCACTGCTGCCTGTGGCATCCATGATAGCTGCATGCTTCCCTGATGCGTTGCACAGCTACTGCTGTGGGGCCCCTTCAGTTGAAGCCCACCAATTTAACTCAGCAGAGGTCCCCATGGATCTCCCAGTGTCCATTGTATATCTGGGAGGATCCTTCACTTACAGAGGCTGAACAACACAGGGTGTTGTTCTGAATGTGGAACTTGGCAAAGATAACTTGTCTTCCAGGTGGAATAGTAAGTAGGAGCTTTGTGATAAATTAGTTTATTTTGGGTAAATCAGCCTGTTGCTGACTGGGCAAGTGAACTGTTGCTGTATCCAGAGTTACACTTTAAGTTGCTTTATGAACATCCCACACAGCTGGATTTCTGTTTGTAGCTGAGGTCAACTAGATGGCCTTGCACTACAGTAAAGATATGCAAATGGAAAATAGAACTATCTGCAATACAGAAATTCTAAAAAAACGTTCTTGCTTAGTAGATTGCTTCATTAGTTGCTGCCTCTGACCCTGAGGCTTCATGAGTACCCCATCATAGTGCAAGGTGAACAGATATGCTGATGGTTCAAGTCAGCATGCTGTGCTTTGGACTGCAATTTTGACATGCCATTGAGTATACCCATGCCCCTCAGTGTATCAGTGTGGCCCACCATCTTGCCCTGCGGTGTTCCTGTCCATGTAGCATTTATGGAATGGGCTCAGGTTTTCTGCCTCACCAAGAGCCAGAGAAGCTTCCGGGTTTGCAGCAGCTGGAGAAGTTTCTGGCCCACATAAGAAAGATGTTTGGACCCAAGCTTAGGAAGGCAATGTGCTCTTGACAGATGGGCAGACCATATGTACATATACATATCTAGGGATGCTTTTTATATGGAGTAAATCCAGGATAAGTAAGAATCTGGTGTCTGCTGAGTAGTGAGGATTTGTTTCTTGAAAAAACCCCAAAAGGCAAAACAAAAAAAAAAGAAGGTATTAAGTCATCTCTTGTTTTCTTCCCTCTTCCTTCCCTTCCAGATCAATAATGAGATAAAGAAGCAGGATGAGAAGCTAGCAAGACCTGCAACTGAGCAGATGATTGAGTTCAGCATTTTGATTGTTGGTGAAAAGTACAGTGAGGAGCTGAGTGACCCAGCCACTGTGAAGCGTCAACTGCTCTCTGAACAATTCATTTCTCAGGTGGTTACCTTCCCTGACTTCCTTTTCCTTTTTCCTGGCTCTGCAAAGCAATAGTAGCATGTAGCACCTGTGTTAGGACTGCTTTTTTCTCGTGGACTCTGCAGGACCAACTTAGGGCTTTGTTGCTGGAGAATATGCACACATTATGACAATACTCTGTTTTGCCTCATGTGCTGCCTTTTTTGAAGTAGCAGAGTGTCACACATTGTGTGGAGCATACCAGTTGTCAAAGACCTATTACTCTAGTTTTCTTTTGTTTTTCATTAAATAGCCTGGCTACCATTTTTGCAAGCAAAAGAGGTAAAAGTATGCTTTTGGGAGGATCAGAAAATTATGTTGAACCTCTGAATAGAGGCATAGTCTAAATGGCACCTTTCTGAGAGACTGCACTTCTCTCCCTCTCTCCCCTTTTCTGCTTTCATTAATTTACTTTGCTTCACGTTAGCTAAAAGAAACAAAGCCAGATGTTAATAATTAATGAAAAACATTTCTACTTCTTTTAGCCCTTTCAAAGACTTCTAACAGGGTTAATTTTGGCCTTACCATTCTTTCAGAATTTTTCAGTACTTTTCCCTGTCAGTCTTAATGCAGAAGAGCTTTTAAACTCACAGAGAAGTGACAAGAATCTTGTTTACCTCTTGACGCAATTTCATTCATTTCAGGACTTGAAAAATCTTAAATTTTAAAGATATATTCAACATCTGTCTAGTGACCAGTCTGCCTAGAGTTTTTTTCAGTGCTTTCTAATCTCATTGTCCAGTTTGAATTCCATAATGTAATTGGTTTGAAACTAGGGAATGAAAAAGATAATTTGAGGGTCCTAGCAAGCCAGCCTGCCCACACTCTCAAACTTGCAATTTTATTACCATTGTCTTCATCGGGCAGAGAGTTTGTGTTTCCTTTCTCTTGGGAGAGGCTTCTAGGATGCCATACAGTGGCACATCATGCAGTTTATCTTTTCTTTAGCTTTGCTTCCTTCTTAGTCCCCTTTAGTTGGGGTTCTTTGTTGAATCCCTTTTATTGGGGCTAACCCTGTGCCAGATCCTGGGCCAGATGGGAAAGAGATGTACTCTTCCCTGCAGCCAAAAAGCATCACCACAACTGTCACAAGTTGCTAGCGTAGGCTAGACATCTTAATTTTCCTAGTTGTGTGGCCAAGTAGCCATGCCATAGTGTGTGTGTGTGTGGAAGAAATGTCAGATGGGACAGAGTCCACCTGGCACATGGATGTTCCACTCCTTTGATCCCTTGCCTGTTTTTTCTCTGTGCTCGGATAAAGAAGCTCTTGAAAAAAAGAAAGTCAGCAGCACTTCGATTGTTTAAGTCTCACCAGAGACAGTTTAAAAATAGGGCAATTGGGGAGGGGAAGAAGAATTTGAGGAGTAACAAATAATCCTCATCTGGCAAGGATCCTTTGGGGAAAAAAACCAACCCCAAACAGGCATGAACCTGCAATGTTCTATTTCTTGGTTTTGTCTGGCGTAGTACAGCTGACTGCTGAATTAGGCCAGGATGTGCTGCCATTTTGCTGCTCCCGGTCGCCTCTTTTTGAGTGGCACTGCCAATCACTCCTGAGCCCTTTGTATATTTAAGGAAGCAGAGATAAGCCATGTTTTGCACTGTGTAATGTATTAGTGCCTCTTCAGAGTCAGAGGTCCCCGTTCCTACAGCAGTCGCTGCTCCTCTTGTTTAAGTTGCTACGGTCCAAAGCGTTTTCCTGAATTCATTTTACTCCAGAGGTTTGGGAGGTAATGGAAACCTTTTGGGCAGAGACTGGTTTGTGTTGCATAAATGAGAAAGAAGGTACTCTGCTATGGGCAGTACAGGTATCTGCAGAGCCTGTTTCAATTTCCCCTGCTTTGAATATTTCTATATAATTCTTGGGGAATGCTGGATGTTCTTCGTACTTTTCTGATAATGAAACAATGACATCATAACTCTTATTCCATAAAGAGAGAGAATATTCAACCATGTTTCTCGTCTTCTATATAACAGCTCAGACGCATTTTTAGAAATGCTCTAAGTACTTACTGATTTTTCACTAAATAAGTAGGGTAGAGGAAATCTGTGGTAATTTTTTGTTTTCTTCACAAAATAGATGGAAAGCGTATTTGTAGGACTACCTGGATACAAAAACATCCAAGTCCTGGATTACAGGTAAAAAGATACTGATGCATATGTGGTGAAGGAAACTGATCATGTATGATGGTGCAATATGATAGCACCACTCCTGGAAAAACGGTGGGCATGCATGTGGGAGTTCCTAGGATTTATTAACCAAAGGACAGGTGCTTTCATATTTGGTACCTCTATATACAGATGTTGAAACAGAAATGCAGAACTGCATGTAAATGTAATCTTCTCATTTTTTGCTCCTGGCATCCCCTAGAAAATCTCACATGATATGCTTGCCTTGTTTCTAAGACAAGGCAGTTTTATTCAAGATTCTGTCCTAAAATTAAAAGAAGTCTTTTTTTCTAATTTAAAAAATTCATATCTGATACTTCATCAATACTGTTGATGTGTCCTAATATTAAATGAGAAAGAACACAGAAACCTTTTTTGAAAAATGTAGTATATTTAAGTTTTTTCCCAACTTCTTAATGTTAATTTGGGATGAATCTAGAGGTCGGCGTTTGAGAAATGTAAAGGTCCTCTTCCCTTTGATCAAAGCAAAGGCCAGTGAATAGTTTGATAAATGATTTGTAATGTCATAATTCTGTTCTTATAAATATTTTTAAAGACTAGTTTCTCAAATCAATTAGTGCTTCAGAGTGACATTTTAAGTTAATTTGGGAAAAAGGAGGATCCTGTATTGTGCGTTAAACATCTGATGTCTGGGTTTTGGGGTACAAGGGTCAGAAATTATGATTCTTCTTGAATGGACTGGATATAACTTTCAGAATCTAGTGAGTTCATCAGTCAGTCTAAATTTCTTATGGTATTCCAGCCTATACATTCTAGCCAGAATATATGCAAGTAACAAAGCAGCTATAGTAAGAAAGGTTTTATGGTTGGAACCCTAAACTGCATTCACTTTCCATCTTACTCCCCTCGTTGTTCATTACTGCATACAAACTGTCCTTGTCATGCCTCGTTACCTTGCAGTTGTCACACAGAGAGGGGCGAGGTTGTTCCAACAATGTGTCAGAAGTACCAAAAAAGGATGGTATAGAAATGAAATTATTAAATGTTTAAAACAACATGACAGGAAGGTTCCCAGTGCTAATTGTGCAAATGGACTGGCAAACTTGACTTTGCCATGGCCTGCTATAGGAGAGTAATTACCTGACCTAATAAACTAGTTTGTAGATACATAATAGTTATCCCTGTGTCAGCCAGGGAAACAGAATGCCACTGTCTTCAGCCCTTGCAGGAACCCAGAGGCAGGTCTGACTTTTCCGTTCCTACTTTGATTTGTTGCTAAAACCATAGCAAACTGCAGTAATGACATGGGAAAGTCTGCCGAGGCTCAGCCTGAGAGGTAGCAAAACCTTCCATCTCAGTATTTTCAGCCTAATACATTTGCAAGCTCTCAGTTCATTTAAGAACACAAATAAAAGGTTGATATTTCTGGCAGAGTACCAGGGCTCTGTGCTCAGCTGTGCATGACAAAGAAAACATGTTTGTAAACTAGACCTTTTTGGTAGAATTAATGAGCTTTGATTTTCTTGGTACTGACAGCAATTTAACTGCATTATTTGCAGTAAGATGAGATGCCTCTGCTCTCCTGATTCATTGTCATCAATAGGAAATCTCTCAGTTCAGTAAAAGCAGAACAGTTTGTTATGTAGCAGAATAACTATGCAGCTTGTAACCATTTTGCTGTAAGCTATTTCAAATTTGTGTGTCCTATAGAATAGCAAAGCATAATTGTTAAAAGTTAGAGGACTTAAAGGAAGCTATAACATTGATTTAACAGGCTTTGCTGTTGTGTTTTTTGTTTCTATATTCAGCTCTCCTGAGGAGGACAGGTAAAGAAAACTTTTTAATGTATATTGTCAGAATACAGATGGAAAAATAAGTTTAGCTGGAGGGCACTGTTTTGGGGATTTGTAGTTTTGGCTCCAGAGCGAGATAGTTATCCAGCATAAATATTATGTGAGGGGGTTCTACCAGAAACTGTGAGTAACTGCTCTGTTTTGATTACAGATAAACCTAATTTGCTTATTTAAGTCCTAATCATAAAAATCTGCTTGGGGAAAATCTTCCTAAACACAAGTCAGCTACTAAGCTAACTTGTGTATAGGAATCTCTTTTGTGAAGAAAAAAATATCGCTTAATAATGACTTAAGGTCTTTATACTTTGCAGCAAAGTCTTGGATAGATAAGATTATTATTATAGTCATTAAAGTAGGTAAGAAAACTGTAGTTTTCCAGCAAAAGCAGTTGGCTTAGCTACTTCAAGGCCGGGGTGCTGCACATCTTAGCAGTAGTTTTACAAACATTCTTTAGCAGAAGATGGGATCAGTCTGGACTTGGTTTTTGTTAGATGTATGCAGGTTAAGCATGCAAATATTCCTCCTTTTAAGTTTTTTTTAAAAATTTATTATTTTAAGAATTTCACAAGACAGAAGATGAACTGCAGCCTTTAGCTTACTAGGAGTATTATTTTCTTTTGTGTCTTTGTCAGCAAAGGTGTAACCAGTTTCCAGTTTTACAGAGAATGAGCAGTCAAATTTTAGAAGAAAGGTTAGAAAAAAATAATCTCTTCACAAACAATAGTGATTTAAAGTCATCTTCTGCTACTCTGCGCTTCCGCAGGCTAAGATTGACAAGGGTTATGTTCCAAGTACTAGATGTTTTAGCCCTTCCCAGACAGATGATGGTGGTAGAGTTACTAGTTAGGAATTATTAACTGCAACTGACAGCACAGTTGTATTAAATCTAAATGTTACATATGAAGAGCATACTGTATTCTGTCTTTCCTGTGCATTTTCACTACTGCTGTTCTCTTTTATTTCCTCTGCTGACAGTGCCAACAGTGAGCCTATGGTGGGCTCATCTCAACGATAGAGCCAGCAGCAAAACTCCAGGAGGCTCTTGGGTTTAGTCCGTGTGTTTGCTGATTCTGTTTCTGTTGTATCTGGCGCTGGGGCTTTAGAGACTTCTCTGAACAGAGCCTTTACTTTAGCGATCCAGTCCAGCTCTGTGCAATGAGGAAAACCTGTCTCTGGAGCACATTTTTCTAACACTTCATAGATTACTTCATTTTCTTGCTGTGCCCTGTGTACAGCCAAAATATTTTATATTTTCTAAAGCTCCCTTGTGCTTCTGCCCAGTGTATGGTAAATCTGATTGCTACCTATGCTGTTGTATGGGAAAGGACATCCAGACACATTTAAGAAAAGAAAATTAAGAAAATGGAGGAGAATTAATATGAAAAAACCTGAGCTGTACACAGATACAAAACTTCTTAAAAGAACAAATGATCAATAAGTCTAGAAAAACATTTCCAATCATAAGATGTATTACAGACATTATTTCAAGCAGATTGACATTGCACAGTGACAGTGGTCAGGGCTCTGTCTTGCTACTGTACGTTGCTACTATATACAGCCAGTTTTTCCAGGCTGTTTTCATATCTCAGAGCCATTACCGTTATTGGCATAATCTTAAAATCATCACTCACACCACTGCATGCCAGCAGACCCATTAATAATGCTGGCAGAAAGCCACCATTTTGGTCTGCTTGTGATCTGTCTACCATTCACTAGTAGAAATATGGGGCTTGGACCAGACCAAATGTCAGGTTCTGGTAGGCT
The DNA here is from genome assembly GCA_026546715.1 of Gallinago undulata. Classification (NCBI taxonomy): domain Eukaryota; kingdom Metazoa; phylum Chordata; class Aves; order Charadriiformes; family Scolopacidae; genus Gallinago; species Gallinago undulata. The sequence continues at coordinate 89,471,235 of JAOTQQ010000001.1, read as the reverse complement.
TGTCCTTGAGAACTTTGCAGTGGTAGAAGGCACAGGCAGGCAGGCATAAGTGTGAAAAGAATGATATTGTTTTTATTTATAATCCTTAAATGCAGTATTTTTTTAATAATAAATAAGGTATTGACATAGGTTCTCAGAAAAAAAAAATCATAGTGCTTGCTATATATTGGAAAACCTTGTGTCTCTCCTCTGTATTCTCTTTCTCTTTGTACAACTGAAGCGGGGTGGAAGTTCGCTATGCTGTCACGTTTGATGGAAAAGCCATCAGCAATGCCACCTGGGACCTGATTAACCTTCATTCCAACAAAGTGGAGGACAACTCCTTTATGAGCATAGAGGATAATCCAACAGTTGTGTACACCATCAGTGATTTCCGAGATTATATTGCTGAAATCCTCCAGAAAAATGCCTTCCTTGAAAACACTTCCTTGTCTTTAGACCCTAGCTCTCTCCAGCTTACTAATGGTGGGTATCAATTATGATACATTGGTGGGCCACACATCTAAAGTTTTACAAAATAAATCTCAGAGATGAGTGAATTATTCAGCTGCCCTCTGAATAATTAAAAAGAAGCAACAAAACCAACTGTGGTGTAGCTTGTTTCAGTTTTATCTTAACCAGGTCATCCACAGTAATACCCCGGTCTTAATCCATTCTGATTAGCCTTTTTTTTTCTTTGACACCAAGGTTTGTGGTGTGCAAATTCAGTAATACTTCAACAGTTAGCAGGAATAGAGGGGGAAATGTGGCTCACATCAGGCATGTTGCACCAAGATGACCTTCAGCTTAGTAGCTCTGTGTTGGCCTAGAACAGCACAAAGGAATTACCTGCTTTATTGTTGACTATTCAATCCTGCTAGAAGTGTTGGAGGAATGCTGACCATCCTCTGTTCTCATCTTTCTTCTTTACTTCCTGTAAGTGATCTGGGGACGTTTCCAGAAACAAAATCTCTCTGGGAAACTTTTCTGAAGAGATTTTACCACAAATCTGAGATGAGGGCAGGGTTTTTCAGTCAGTCTTCCAAAACAACTTCCTCATGTTGCTACTACAGCCTTTATATCCCAAGTATTTATATTTCCACAGTGAAAGAAATACTACACCCTACAGCAGAAGACCCATCCTGGATTACTGAGCATCCAGTTGTGCTGGAGCGCCCAGAGTTCGATGTGAGTATGGTTCTGAGCAGTGGCCTTTGGACACATTTGAACAACTTAACCCAGCAAGGTAGAATTATAGCCAGCACCCACAGCTTTTTTATCCTGTTGTTCATGCAAAATAAGTAGTGATGAAGGCACACCGTATACTGGAGTAAAACTTCTGGTGAAAACTCTCATCTGATAATGTGCTATCAGTTGGTGCAACAGTTTTCTGTGAACATCTTTTATTACATGGCAACACTGTGTTCCTGGCTGTCCAGCAAGGTCTTTCTTCTTAGGCTTGTCTGATTTTTCATAATGTTTAGACTGTAAATTGTTCTAAAGACATGATTCTTCCCATAATCCTACCTTTCTTTAGAAAGTGAGAAATAGATGATATAAGCAGTAAAGCTGGCTGCTAGAAGAGACAGCAGGGTAAGTTTCATATGCTCCTTTTATTACTGTATTGCTTTCACTGAAAGTTCTCAGTCCAGTTCTACAATGATGTCTGTCCCCTTAATGGCAGCAAAAGAAACACAGGAAAATAATAGCTAGTGGGGTTTTTGTGTGTGTGTGTCTTGAAATCAAAATTGTATTATCCGATTACTTCTGGAACAACCCAGGACATGGACTGAAGTTCCCCAGTGGACAGGAGCCTTAGTATCACTGACTGTGTCTATACAATGCAATGGGGATTTACGCAGAAATACCAAGTTAGGTGCCAGTGATGCTGGGATCAAGTTAATTAGTTGTGCAGACAGCTAGAACTTCTGAATGGTGGAGCATTGTCTGGACTTAAGGATTTATCCTGTAGGTTTCTGCTCTGCACTCTGTTGTGTAACACAGATGTGACTTCCAAGAAGAGATGAGCTCAGTTCATGCCACAGAGTCCAGATCCACCTATGCTTGGTGGTAGCTTTTCACTAAGTTCTTTATGAGATAATGTTGTGAACAGACACATTTAATTCAGGCCAACTTCTGAAATCTTGATGGAAGGAAAATTCTTAGTGACTTTACTGAACCCAAATATTCTTGTTGGAACAGCAATGGGTATAACATCCTTAGTTTCATGTGAGTTTTCCCTGAATTTTAAAAACTAATCATTGATGTCTAAAATGCAAATTCATATGGATTTGCCATAAATAGCTTAAATATTGTGTGGATAAACATGAAATTAAGTTAACTTTCAGGAAGGGGCTTTCTCTTTACTAGAGCTATCTAACTAGATTAAAGTGTTGAGGGTGTTTTAGTAAGACAAAGAGTTCTGCAATCTTTACACTCTATCTATGGATACTCTTGATATATGTGCAGGCAAGAAGATTTTAGACTAGAGGCAGCTTTGCAATAATAAATTCTAAGCCAATTTTAGGAAATAGTATATACAACAAAAATTTCTGGAAGTTACTTTTTCCTCATCATGACTATGAATAATGATGTCATCTATATCTTCAATCAAAAATATGTAAAAGATGTTTGGTATATTAAAAACAGCTGTGTACAATCTGTAATACACGTAATTTGGAAAGTAATTTCAGATAAATTTAAGAAAATCATAAAAATGCTTAAACAGTAAACAAGGCTGAAATGTTTAGTCAATTATTTCCGCAGATGTCAAACTTTTTATGGTTCAAGTAGATACTGTTGAGTAGAACTGTTACCTACCTAGAAAAACAATTTTGCTATTATTTTTCTTAGCTGATTTGAGAATAAATTGGATTTGTATTATCATATATACTCATGACATAATGTGGGACTATCATGACTTCACCATCTAATTGCAAGCAGATGGTACCAACTAATCATTAATTCTTTGAGTTTTACAGCTGTCTTAAAAAGTGGGAAAAAATCAAGTCTAGTTTTTGAAATCTTTATTTTCTTGTTATTTCTGTTGAGTTGTAACAGGTAGAATGCTCTGGCTCACTGAATACAATACCTTTCTGGCAGCAGAAAATGGAAAATCAGGGAGGGAATTCTGTGTTTGCAGTCATCTGTCATATTTGTAAGCCTTTCAAAAGACATTACTGAAAACCAGAACTTGCCAATATGATATTAAACTTGTTAATATAATATATTGCAATGTAACAAGAATCTTTGAATAATGTTAGTTGTCATGGGAACATCTATCCACATTCAAATAAATGATGAAGTGCAATCCCTGGCAACTAAATGCTCACATACTTTTTTTTTTTTTTGTATCGAGAAGCTATTGCTGGTAGTCCTTATTCATTCTTTAAGGAATTTATATGTGTAATTTGTTTCTAATCTTGCACAGTAACTTTTTTTACAGCTTTATTTATAGTGATCAATTTTGCCAAAAAAGATAATTGCTGGAGCACATATCTAAATGGTATATATACTTTTCTACTGATTATTACCATTTAAATAAAAAAAAAATATGAGGAGACTCTGGTGGCATAACAACTGGTTATAAAAATGTGATCAGTGCAGGTCAGTACAAGACAAATAATTTAATAAAAATAACTTAACTGGCTCATTTCCAAAGCATTCAAATGCAGTTTGAATTAAGTTAAAAATTCAATTCACTCCCGTTTCAACCAGGAGTATAGTCTCAAATTGAAAAATATTTGGGCTGTTCCTGTTACTGATGCTGGTCAGGTAAAAGAAGGAGATTTGACGGGAATGGTGAGCTACAGAAATGGTTAATGTGGTTTTGAACTGTAATAACATATTACAGAAACCTG
>JAOTQQ010000001.1:89391897-89467296 GCA_026546715.1 Gallinago undulata | reverse complement strand
GGAGATTTGACGGGAATGGTGAGCTACAGAAATGGTTAATGTGGTTTTGAACTGTAATAACATATTACAGAAACCTGTATCCGCTGCCCACTTAACTTTACTAGTCATCATCAGCAATTGGTTAGTTCTTCATAAATTGCGGCTTCTTGAAATCATTTGGCAGTTTTTCATACCCCAAGGTTTTTTTTTGTCCATCTCAGACTATGGCACAGCATTGATATATGGGCAGCTATTAATGTGAAGCACTACTTTCTGAGCTTTAGGCAGTCAGCTTCCTTTTCTAGCCTTGACCCAAATAACTTAATCTCTTAATTGGTTTTTCCCAATATAATTACCTCATGAGACACCATGGTAGTAGATTAATATTCAAAGATGAAATGTACTAAGTATTCTAACTGTAAACCAAAAAAATTATTGGGGTATGGAGTAGTAAGTAAACAGTGTGCAAATTGGAGATTTAAAAACAAATTCTTTTTTCACATTTCAGACAATTGGCAAATTTATTGTGCATACTTTTTGTTGTTCATCATTACTGCCGACAGATTTTTTTTCTTTTTTTTCCTCTGCACAGGCATCTCAGCTTTGAGACTAAAGTTATTCCAGGTTCTAAATGCTCTTCTTTACATTATAGTTTTTGCTTCTTACCCGGGTTCTCATCCCTACATACTAAAAGATAGGAATAAATGAGGGCATGCATGCATTCAAGTTCAGTTTCTAAACTCAATTTTACGTATCGTAGTAACTATAGTCTTATAAATACTGCATTCATTATGTAGCTGATGAATGATAGCTGCTAAGGCATCTTCATACTTTAGGAAGGCAGACAGTACTGTGCGTGTTTATCTTCGATTTAATTACAAACGGACAGATCCATTTTTTTTCAGTAAAGAAAAGGAGAGGAGGTGGGGTGGGTATAGATGGTGAGTCTCTTAATACCGTAACTGAAGCTGCACTCCAGACAACCTGAATGGCTTCCTTCCTTTTTTAGTGGACATGACGGGACATGAAATGTATGTCATGAGGATATGCATTTTACATGCCCATGGCCCATGACCAGCAAAGGGTATATACTTGCTGCTTCTTCTGTTTTGGCCCCTCCTGCTGCTGTGCATTACTTTCTCACAGAGGCAGGAGTACCAGATTTTGCTGTTGGTTGCTGCCAAAACCCTTGGAGTTGTTCAGCCCGATGCGGACAGTCAGTGCTTCTCCTGTAACAGTGGAAATATTAATAGTGGGTTTATGTTCCAGGACAGCACCTTTTTAGCTGAACGACCTTCAGCAGATGAATCAACTGTCAGCAATACCTTGCCCTTTGATTTCACCAAACCAGATTCTGCTTCAGATAGTGAACAGTCCAATGACAATGAAATCCGGCCAGGACCAGAAAATCTGGACTTTGAGCCCAGTTTGGTACCTGAAGCTCCGCTCTCCTCAGAGGCTGATGCCACTTCTTCACCTGATGGGCTGAATTTAGAGGACGGGAATTGGACGATTCCTTTGGTCACTACACCAGTGTTAGGGCGGGATTCTGTGGACTCTCTGGAATGGCTTTCAGCCCCTAGTTCTTTAGATGGTAAGTTAACACCGTTGACTGAAGCTTCAATTTGGATGCCAGCACTTCCTGATACTCACCAGAGGTATAGATCAAAGTAACTTTTCAGAAAATTGGATATCTTTCCTTGGTAGTTTTTACCTCTCCTCTGTGTGTGTATCCAAGAACAATATGCTAAAGTAAATGTTTGTAACAGTTAATAATGCCTGCTTATCCCTTCAGGAAATGGTACACTCATGATACTTCTTTAATTGCACGGAAGTATTTTCATATAGGGCATGTTTAGGTGATGCCATGCAGAGGTAACTGATTTCTGAAACAGAGTGACTAGCTTAAGGACGTTCTACGTAGTTACTGCTTTATTGCTTACTCTGCAGTCTTGACTTGGACCATTGAATACCTGAATGAAAAGTGGGAGGGGTCAACAGGGGTCCTTCTGACTTAGGCATACAGAGGCCAGGTTATTTCATGGGGAACATACTGAATACAGATCTACAGATAATAAAACTAATGGCATTTGATACTTTTTACCATAAACAGCAACTAACTGGAAATGTATTTTAACTTTTAGTGTTTGAAGAGACTGGACTATCTGAAGACCTTCTTTTGCCTTCAAGTCCTTCTCACCTTGTGCCTGAAGAACCTCTATCTACAGATGATTATGTAGTTCCTCTGCTTTCTGCACCAACAGTGGCCTCTTCATCAGTCATAGAAACTGATATTAAAGAAACAGTATCTAGTGAGAAAGGAGAAGAAATTCAGGATAGTCCTGCAGGTCATAACAATGCAGACAGTACCAATGCAGACTCCATTTTGCATGAGTCTGTGGAAGAAATTCCTTTTCCTTTAGAAGTACACCCTATGGAAGATGAAACTGATGTATATCTTGGAGATAGAATTATATATGATGATGGGTCTGGTTCGGCTTTTGATGGTTCAGGAAAAGAAATGGAATCAAGCATTTGGCCTTGGGAAGAAGCAACACTGGAACCAGTTTTCTATCCTGGTCCTGATAGCTGGCTTGAAGGTGACAATGAGTCTTTGCTAATCAGAACTGAGGATATTCCTGAAGGCATGATCTTAGACTATATTCTTAACTCTAGGAATAAATTAGATGATGATCCTTCCAAAGATGAGAATGAAGGTATGGCCAATATAAAAGAAGATCTCCTTGAGGAGTCTGAAACATTTGTCTTTCCAGAGACTACAACTCAGCAGGTACCTCTGTTACTTACAGAAGAGCCATCATCTGCAGAACCATCTACACAGACAGAATTATCAGACTTTAATGATGGCTTAATAAAAGAAAAATCATACGTTTTGGAGCCTTCAGTGGACCATTCCTCTATAGACATGCCAACTGGAGAGGTCTCTGTCTCATCACACAATACAGGTCTGCCTGTGGAAGACAGTTTCCTTACATCTACAGGGACCATAAGTATGCAGCAACCTGAAGAGTCCATTGTAGGTCAAAATGTCATTTCTGAAGCAGTTGAACACCAAAATGAAGACAGGACAATGGTAGAACTATTCACAGAAGGGCAGTCAGATGTAACTGAAGCTGCTACAATAGGCCACTTGGATACAAGCTTTTCAGAAACTATTCTGACTACAGATCCTTCCATGGTAATGCCTGATGCTTCTACAGAAGAGCAGCAAACCCTAGATTTATCATTGGCAGGCCAAGACACTACTGGATCAGCAGTAAAGAAACCAGCTGATGTTTGGCCTACTGACAAAGCACTAGAAAACTCATTAGATCAGACAGTGCAATTAGCAGTGCCAACTGCCACTCAAGTTTCAACTGCAGTCCCTTCTGTATTAGATCAGACCACTGTTCTAGAGGGCTTTGCAGTGCAGAGTGGTACAGACCAGGGCACCGATGTTTCCATGACCTTCAGCACTGTTATGAACTCTTACGTAACGGTGAGTGTAACGACAAGCACTGTTGAGCATCCGTCCCATCTCCCTCCTGTGGGATCCATGGCATCATCATCTGTTGCTACCTCAACAAAGCTGGGAGATGAAACCACGAGAGTCCTGGATGTTTCAGTGGACCTGGATGGTGTGAGCACCATCCACTTTTCTCCTGAGCTGACTGAGGAGGGAAGGAGCATGACTGAAAGTCACGTGGAGCTAACAACTCGTGTCCACTCCACAGAGATGGCCAGTGTGGCTTGGGCCACACATGAAAATCGCAATAGCACTCCTATCCCTTCACGAGCTCTGGTTGTGTTTTTCAGTCTTCGGGTTACCAACATGATGTTTTCAGAGGACCTGTTTAATAAAAACTCCCCTGAATACAAAGCATTAGAGCAGCGATTCTTGGAGCTGGTAAGAATCACTTCTATCCTTCTAGACAAAAATTGTTGGCAAATAATAGTTTGTCGGCTCTCTTTTGAAGAGAGCAACTCAAGATTGATCTTTACAGATATTATCTGTGTCACTCCACAGGAAAATTCCATCCAGAAATCACAGAATCATGCCTAGGTTGGACGGGACATTTCAGATCACCTAGTCCAACCATCAACGCTGTTAAAAACAATCACTAAACCATGTCCCTAAGCCCTACGTCTACCCATCTTTCAAATACCTCCAGGGATGGTGCTTCAATCACTTCCCCGGGCAGCCTGTTACAATGCTTGATAAGCCTTTCAGTGTAGAAATTTTTCCTAATATCCAATCTAAATCTCCCCTGGTCAGTTGTGTTTTGGGGGTTTTATTCAGTCAGCAGTCTCTCTAAAGTGTAACTTCTTAGGTCTGTGGGCCAGATGCTTTGCTGGTGTCAATAAATGTAGTGGTGTAGCTGCAGTCACTACAACACTCCCCTTACTTGCTTCCAGACTGCTCTGTATTTAGTTTATAGGGAGAGAGATGTATAAATAAATCGGGCCTGTGATAACATAACTTTTCTGCAACTTATTCACCCCATTCTAAGTAAGAGGTAATTTAGGGAAGTTAGCTGTTCCTAAACTGACTGATGGCTAACAAAGCCTCACAGGAATTTTACAGCAACAATTGTCCAATTTTAACTAGGAAATCCCCCTCTCCTAACGGAAAAAAACATTTTTATTGTGGGATATGAAGGGAGCAAAGCAGAGAGAGAGAAGGGGGACATGCTTGAAGGAAACAGGTAGTGAAATGACAAGTATGCCTGGTACTTAGATCAAGGGAGAGCACTATGTGTGTCCCAAGACTGTATTTCTGAATTGTAGATTTTTGGAAACTCTCTGCAAATTGGTATACTCTTAAGAACTGCCTGAAGTACTTGAACTCCAGGCAGGCTGCCAGCATGGGCCTCAATTGGGTGAAGTTTTAATGCCCCTGCTATGGGATTTGGATAATTCAGACCCACTGTCTCCAGTGCAACTGGCTTGAGAAAAGTGTCAAAGATTCAGCTTTTCTGTCGCATTCCTTGTGTTGCAGCTGGTGCCCTACCTTCAGTCAAACCTGACGGGCTTCCAGAATCTAGAAATCCTAAACTTCAGAAATGGCAGCATCGTGGTGAACAGTCGAATGAAATTTGCCAAACCTGTGCCTCGGAATGTCACCAATGCTGTGTACATGATCCTGGAAGACTTCTGCAACACTGCATATCACACCATGAACCTGGCTATTGATAAATACTCCCTGGATGTGGAATCGGGTAAGGATGGTAGGGAAATGTGGTTTAGAGCAAGGGAGTTAAAGCAACTTCTGCTTTAAGAACTTACTAAGGATCAATCCCAGCAGCGAGGATGCTTTTCACAGGCTGGGCTTTAGAAAGACAGTATTTCACAGAGTACAAACAAACAAAAATCTGTTAAGGGACTAAAGAAACTCAGGACTCAGACTGAGCAAACGATATGGGACCCATATAGAAATATGGGGCCAAAACTGGGTCATGCAGTACTCTGTATAATGCCACTGCACTTTCACTGGGGAGTGAGGGGGAAAGCTGGTCAGGCAGAGAACAGTGGTGCATGGGATCATTGCCCCAGGTGGCAGCCCATTTAGCTGCCAGGTGTGCCTTTGCACAGGTAAAAGCTGCTGCCTCACTCTTGTGGTAAGGCTGTGATTACACTAAAAAGTTACAGGGCCTCTTAGCTCACTCCTCTGATTCAGGGAGAAAGTTTTTTCCCCTGTCCAAGTTAGCCAGTTGTTTTCTACAGAAGCAACTCAGAATTATTTCCTGTTTTAAGGTTAGAGAAAAATAACAATGCTGACTTGCTGGCAAATAGTACCTTTCCTTCTGAGGTTGCTTTCATAAAGATGGTCTAATTAGGATCACAAGTCTTCTGATATTGATCATTTAACTGTATGCCAGCCCTCTAAGCAAAATACAAGTGAGACACCACAAAGGTTAGAAGCTTGTGCTCCTTGCAGACAAAGGCAAGTCACCTCACAGTAGGTGCTGAGTGCCTGAATTCCCCTTGCCCTTCCATATACGCTGCCTAGATTTTCTGTAACAAAAAATACTGGAGATCAGCTGTGTTTTATTCATTTGCAAAACATAGTTCCAGCAGACAAGTGAACATCTGAGGTACTGCATGTTCCAGTAAGAAAAAGAACATTTTATACTTGGTTTTTCAATTGGCTTGTTGGGTGGTCTTAGCCATACCGCTGACATGCACTGTGCAGACAGGAACACTTCCTAGCGCTTGTTCACCTTAGCAGAACCTTTTTTTTACTCAGGAAAGAGGCATGCCAGACTTCTGTGGATTATTTTAACTAAGAGACCATTAGAGAAAATGGCCAGCCAGCCAGCGCTTTGCCTCACTTAAGGTTCTCCTCTATCGTTAATATTTTCTGCTCTGTGTATTCTCAGGTGAGCAAGCAGATCCCTGCAAGTTCCAGGCCTGCAATGAGTTCTCGGAATGCTTGGTAAACCGCTGGAGTGGGGAAGCTGAGTGCGTCTGCAATCCCGGCTACCTCAGCATCGATGGGCTGCCGTGCAATAGCATTTGCGACCTGCAACCAAACTTTTGCCTGAATGATGGGAAGTGCGACATAAGCCCCGGGCAAGGGGCCATCTGCAGGTAGGTCATCTGTTTGAAGTATCTGCTTCCTTAATGAAAACCCCTCATTTTCTCCTCTGTTGGAGCATTCAACAAGATTTGTAGAAATTTCCTTAGGATAATGCGTTACAAATGAGATGATAATGATTACCATTCATGTTATGCTGCCGAGTGGGGATCCCAATATTGAAGTTTATTTTCCTATATATATGTGGGAAATGAAACAGCATCACAATTTTTTTTTTTTTTTAAAATAGGATAGAAGCATCAGAAAATAAAATGAATAAGGAAAGATGGTAGCAATGGAATGTACTCAGTTGTTCAAATCACCTTAATTTACCTTCATGGACAGAATTTCTCTCTACAGGTTTTCTCACATAGCGAAGTGTTAGATAATGTCATAAAACATAAGAAAGTAAATTCCATCACAAAAATTCATATCTGAAAGACATATTCATACAGCATAAATACATTTTTTTAAAGTGTTCTTGGTTAAGAAATAGTCATAAAAGTAAATCATTGGCCATTTGGGAAAAATCATTTGTAGTTCATAGAAAGACCAAGGCACTGGCCCCCTGGTTTTAATTTTTGCTTTTCAAAAGATACAGATACATTTAAACAGGACTTCTGTATTTTACAGGTAATGGAAAAGACTTGGTACAAGATATAGACAAGTCATGCTCCTTCTTATACTGCACTTAATTTTTTTCCTTTTCAAGCAAAGTAACAGTCTAGTTTTAAAAACAAAATATACCTATCAAAAAAAGGTAGGAGACTTCTTGCAAAAAAAAGATTATTACTACTAGTAGCTATTATTTATGTTGCTTCAGGTGTTTTTTTTTAATTTATTTAAAAAAACCTTCCTAGAACATCTCTAAAGTCAGTTTTAGAGTCCTAGCATTTTACAGGACAAATAAAAATCTTCTTAAAGCTATAAAAATGGATACTATCACAGATATAGTATAAATTTTATCATATTTGTATAATAGCGTTAATTAGAAGCAGGTAAGTATCTGAACTCAAGCACGCTCCAGCCAGTATTTATTACAAAACTATTTCAGATATTTATGTTAGAAGACTTAATTTACTGATGTTTCCTATTAATTCAGTTCATTGATGTGAGTAGTCATAATACCTAACACTTCCTTGGCTTCTTATAGCAAAAACTCCAAAACACAAATAATTAAAATATATTATTATCACTGGTATATTTAAAGTCAGTATTAAGATTAAAGTTCTCATGTTCAAAACCACAGCAAGGCAGATACACTGAATGCTGTTTGAGTGACTGTTCCAAAGACACATTCTTGGACACACACTTGTTTCTAGGCATTTATGTATTTATTTAACAACTGTGGTGGAGTTCACTAGACAAGAAACATTCTGCTTGTTTAACACACCTTCATTTGCATTACAAGATCACTAGGACAACTGCTTTCTGCCTTTACAGTGTTTGATGTGCCATGTGCAAGATTCAGTCAAGGCATAACTTGAGGTGTTGTTATTGAGATGACTTAACTGAGGGCACGTAGTAAAAGGAAGTGAAATACATTTACATTAACCAGATTTTGCTGGTGTTCAATTTCCCTGAGTTTCTGTTTTGCAGGTGTCGTGTGGGAGAGAACTGGTGGTACAGAGGGGAGCATTGTGAAGAATATGTGTCTGAGCCTCTGGTTGTGGGTATTGCGATTGCTTCTGTGGCAGGATTCCTTCTTGTGGCCTCTGCTGTCATTTTCTTCTTGGCCAGGACCCTTCGAGACCAGTACACAAAGAGTGACACCGAGGACTCACAGGGGTAAGTGACACCATCTAATATTTTAAAATGTATCTGCTACAATAAGGATAATCCTGTCGTAAGTCTTATATCACATAGATGACAAGCAACAGGATGTACAGGTGCCTAGAAATGCCAGGCTTCCTAAATGTATCTGCTGCCCTTCCAGGCTGCAAAGAAGCTCACAGTTTGTTTATTGCTCCCCCAGGCAGGGTGACAGCCTCTCATCCATTGAGAATGCAGTTAAATACAACCCCATGTATGAAAGTGATACGACTGGCTACAGCCATTATTACCGGAGATACCCTCAGCTAACGTCCTACAGTTCTACCAGTGCAGAGACATCCACAGACTACAGCAGTGAAGAGATCAGGCACATTTATGAAAACAGTGAGCTTACTAAGGAGGTAAATGACCTTGTTTTCATAGTAGCATAGAAAAAATAACTTGACCAAATAAGCTTATTCCACACTTGTAACCCAAGAGGTGAGCCCAATTTTTCCCCAGCATCTATGCTCTAGATAGACAAGTTGCGACTATGGCTGCTGCAACTCCTTAAGAGGAGAGAAAGGATTTCCTTCCCTGCTTGCTATTAGGTACAGAGAAAGGAGTGGGTGTGTTCTGGCCTGTAATGAATTTCACATGATAAAGGAGCTGACTGCTAAAGTAACTTTTTGGGAGTTGGGGAGGTTTTCTATATTGCTCAACACAGCCTTTAGCTTTTAATGCCAACTACCTTATGTAAAAGTACATATACAGTGAAAACCAGGAGCCTCCAGGCCTTTTTACAGGTCTTTCCATAACCTGTAAGTTAGGTCACATCCTTCTCCTTTTTTCCTGTATACAAGTATCCAGGTTTTACTTAGAAGGTTGAAGGGATTTATATCCAGGAACTAACCACAAATTCTTAAGCAACTGTAAGAGGTGTGAATCCAGCCTGTAGCAAAGTATCTATGAGAGATAAACGGTTTTAAAGCCTGTTGAAATGCCACACTCTATCCAAAGCCTGGCTTTGATTTAAAAGTAAAGTGTTGCTGGACTCCAATGACGTGCTTCACTTACTTAAAAAAACCACCAATAATGTAAAGAAGAATTTTAGTATTGGAATGCCCAATTTCAAGCTCTATTTCTTGAAGTAGCAAAGCATAGGTATGTTATTTACAAAAAAACCCCAGAAATCAGTTTTTTCCATAGTATTCTAATTTCTATTATGTACTTACAATTATGTTTCTTTCATTCTAGGAAATTCAGGACAGAATTCGAATTATAGAGCTCTACGCTAAAGACCGTCAATTTGCAGAGTTTGTTAGGCAGCATCAAATGTGAGTGAAATGTCTTGTCTGGATAACTAATTCCTTTGATGTTTTCTCATGTGGCCTTTACTACATTGCTGTATTTTTCATATGAAAGGTCTGGAAATTCTGGAACCTTAGAGGTTAAGATTTCAGTATGATTTGTGAAAAGGTTCAACCCTTTAAAAATACTTAACTTAATAATTGTCAAAAGTAGATAACCCCAGAAGGTATGTTAAAAGCAGTGAAGAGGAATCCCAAAGTTAATAGCTGTTGCAGAAGCACTGACATCTATTTAGGTCCTTAAAAACACAGATAGAACCTTCTTAACTCTTCTAATGTGGTTACTACTGCCTGGTGTTCTATTTAATGTTAAGTATTAAAAGCATGTTGGTTTATCTTGAGTTCTCTAGACTTTGCAACTAACTAAAACCCAATAGATCACTAATACAATCCTGTCTGGGATGGTGGGCACCTACCACAATAGAAAGCTTACAATTCCAAACAATTAACCAAGCTGAACTGCATTCTTTGGTGCAATTTAACCATGAAAAAGGACATTAAGGAATTAATTATTAGCATACACACTCCTATGAACTATACTCTCACTGTAGCAAGCAGCAAATTGCAGCTAGCTGTCTTAGTCTGAAAGATTCTGTAGTACAATTCCTTGGGATCCTATTAAAAATAGCTACAGTAGCAAAAATCTTGTGTTCCAGGATCATCAACTATACTTTTTTTTTTTAACTTGAAAATAACAGCAGCTCACATATTTCCATGACAGTTGTTCATTTTTTCATCTTGCAAAGGATCAGCGTCTAAATTTTCCACAGCTGGAAAGTAGTACAGGCTGCCTCATATAAAGCCTTGAATTCAATGTTTGAAAAAGACTAACTTAATCATTGCTTCTCTGTTTTTCATTTCAGGAAGCTGCTTTAAGAAAAAAAGAAATCAGTAGAACACATGTGGGAGATAAAGACTACCTTGTTGCCATAGCAATGGGCTCAGATGTAACTGCAAAGTTATAGTCTTAACATTGCGTGGATGGATACAGATGTTTTCTAAATGAATGGCTAAAATGTACAGATGTCTGTTTATCTCAATTACTTCTGGCTTTTCTGTGTAAAGTGACATTTTTAAGAGGTAATCAGAAGTGGCAGAGGTTATAAAAGGTCATTTTTCTTAAACTCTGAAAGAGTGAAAGTTTGTATACCAAGGTAAAAAAAAAATAATCTCTTCAGGTAAGAGAAGATACATGCTCAACCAAAATAAAATGCATGTTTAAAATCCCTGTCTGGCATTTATCCCCTCACTGGAGGCTACTGTAGAAATTTCACAGGTATAAAGCACTAGTGGGAAGAAATATTTAATTAGCACATGAATGTTTTCTAGGGTAGAATTAGCGTACTAGAATAATGTTAGAATTTATTTAAAGTGTTTCCATTATAAACACAAAGATAACCTCACTGGAAAAATTGCTTTTTTGTACAGATGCCTGATGTACATTTTGTCACCTGGTATTAGCAAAAACAGAACACAGCACTGAGCCTGCAGGCCTCCTAAAGGCTCTCCCCAACAAGAAGCATCACCACTGCCTGTCCCTGGCCACGTACGGTGCCTCAGCAAGATGGGGCAGTGCTTCTGCAGCACAGTACAGGGTTTTTGAAGCCAAGGTGGTTGGTTCTCCAGCTGCTCCTGACAGACACACAAGCTGGGACACAAAAGGGCTTCTGTCATACAAGTGTTCTGTGAAGCTTAAGTGACTAACATTGACTTTTTTGTATGTAGACAATTTGTTTGATATTTTATAAGTTAATACATATTATTTATTTGTTGTGTGTTTCCCTGCCAGCTTATTTTCATAATAGATGTAATTGTTGATCTTGAAAGATGAATAGTTTAACGATTAAATACTGCAGTGGCATTTGTGCCCATCCTTTTTAAAAATATATTTAGTGTTTACTCAATGTTGAAGTCAGCCAAGTAATATTTGAATTGTCTTTAATGAACTGGGCAATAGCCTACCATGAACTCTGTTTCAAAAACAGGCTGTGGTATTTAAGTGCATGCATATTTAGGATGGCAGCACTTTCCTATGGGGAAGGGAAAAAATGAGATTATTCTTGGCTTTGTGGAAGTCAGTGTAGAATTCCTTAAACAAGAAAGGTCAGCCTGAAGCATTTAAAAATAGCTGAATTGAGTTGGGGACCTCCTGAGGTACAGAAGCTGAGTTTTATCTTCAAGTTACAAAGAGTTACTTACTTTGTTGTTACAAGGTGTGTTGGGGCTCCCAGTGTCTTTTGTTTAAGGCATTAACACCACTGTCAGGGTTAGGGCACTAACAGTCTCACATCAGCTTCTGCTAGCAAGCAAGGCCAAGTTATCTGTTATTTTTATGAACTCTATAGTTCTTGGCCCACATGTGCCAACAGCCACCTTATACTTTTTAGAATTAAATGATAGTGAGAATTACTTACTTGTCTATAAGCGGCTTAGCTAAACAAGTGACTGTTTCAATGCAAATCTTCTACATGTTCTGGAGGACCTCACTGGATCACTTGTGTAGTATCTTCTTGCCTTGAGTGACAGGGAATGGGTATGAGAGCCACAAATCTGTCAAAGAATTGCGTACATAAACCGCTATAAGCCCAAATAACACAAGACAGAGTAATATGGTGCTGCTGAATATTGTTGTGTCCAGATGTTCGAGACAAGAGGCCCCCTTCTTCTGGGTGATCCAAGGGCTCTCAGCCAGGCCAGAGTTTCTGAAGCACAGCCTGCTCCCTCTTGCCCCTGCAACAACAGGCTGAGCCATCCTGTTACACCAGGGCTTTGTGATCACAGTAACTGGACAACGTAGAGAAGCCCTGGGCTCAGGGTAGGCACCAACTTGTGACCCGCTTCTGTGCAGCTGGGCTGCTGTCCCTGAGAGCTTCAGTGCTGCTGAGCACAGCAGTGGCTGGCAGCTGGGATCGGGCATGTTTTAAAAGCATTCTACTCTTTGCTGTATACAAGCTGAGGAAAGTCTTGGTTACACTGAGCATGAAGTATTTCAGTGTATATCCAGTGAATCTTTTCTTTGTATGTGTGTGTATACATACGAACATAATGGTATCTTATTTTCACTACAATATACAATAAAAAAATTATTTCCAAAATATTTTTTCTATAAAATGAATGCAAAGACTGTGAGATTGATATGAAGATAGAAGGTATCTTAGCCATGATGATTTGTGCATGTTAGGTCAGAAAGTTTTGGGTTTTCTAAGCAGTTGGTTAAACTGTTAAACTTTACTAACAGAAGTGCCAAATATAGTTAATCATCACTTGCGGGGCTATATTCTAAAAATTCACGCTGGAAAGTATATAATTGAATGCTTTGCTTTCAGTTAAGCTCTTTGCCCATTTTGGAGATGTTTTGACTCTAATCAGAGAGCCGAAACATGTTGTTACTTAGGTGAAGTCTAAAAAACAAAACCAAACAACCCCCCTTTCAAACCTCTTCCCTCTTCATCTAAACTGTTTGATGATGCATCTTTACAACACGCCAAGAAGGACTCAATGCACTTACTTTCTTTGATATCTTCCCAATTCAAGGCAGAGACAAAGAACTCTAAAAATTCTTATTAAAAAAAAAAACAAAACCAACAACCACAACCAAACCAACTCTATATACAAATCTACCAGTACTTGTTGTCAGTTAACATGCAGTTTTTTACTTGCTAGAAGTGAAAAGTGCAGGTTTGAATGACTTGGCTTAAGTTAAGAACACGGACAAAAGCAGTTACTGTTTACTGACCACTGACAGGTCTATCAGCTGCTGTGCCCCCTCCCCCCCAAAGGCTTGAAACACAGAAGAAACAGAGTCCTTGCAGGATACTGCCAGTTGCCCCTTTAACAGAAAATCTCAAGTGTACAGCAACCCATTTTGGTCCAGTGCCATATACTGCAAAAACGTCTGGTGTGAGTTCTGCCTGTGCTACTGCTGGGGTCTTCCAAGGTCTTCCCTTCTATACCCTCAAGGCACCAGTCAACAGTGGTAGAACTCTACCACGGCTGGAAACTCAAACAGAGAACAAGCATTCAGAGCTGCAAGACTGACAGCATTTCAGGAACTGAGCGCTTGCCTTTTATTTGGTAGGTTTTTAGTGAAGGACAGAGCCTTGCCCAGCAAAACAGATACTCAGCTACTCCTTATCTTTTAGTTACTCTAAGGTGCAGTCTGTGGGCTTCATGTACCGCTGGCTAACAATTTGATTCCAGAAAACAAATTTCTTCAGAGACAGCTGAAACTATGATTTTTCTCAAAAAGAAAAAAAAAAAGGAAACATGGATAAAGTTAAGATTTTTAAGAATTTACAGCTTAATTGCCAAAATGGAAAAAGCCTTTGACAATCCAGACTTTCACTCGTGTCCTTATCAGACCTGCTGGAATTGGTCACTGTTGTGAAAGGCTGCAAAAGGAGCATGAGAGGACTCTTCCACATGGAGTGTGTGGAGAGCAGGCACGCTAAGGTGCTAAAGCTCCAGTGCAGGGACAGTAATCTCATCCTATTAAAACACAAAGCAAAAATATTCACCAATAACAATTTATCTGTCTATCTGTAAGCACTGCAGGACAGCCACAGACTGACTTTGTAAACATAGGAAATGTGATGGGGTATTAGGAGCACTGTTACTGGTTAACTATTAGCAGAAAGCACACAGCCATTTAATGGCACTTCGTTTACTCAAAGTGTACTATACCACCAGGAGCATTTCTGTCTTATCTTTCCACTACTTAATACAGTTTGGGAACAGATGCTTTATGTTCTACATAACATCCATCCATTTGCTTTGGTTTCTGCACTGAAAAAAAAAAATAATAAAAATTTCAAAGCTATTCCTGGGCCAGGAGAGGAAATTTCTTCATTTGTCAGTCCAAGCGGGAAAGTTTTGATTTTGCCACATTCAGCACTAGCTGGCTTCCCTACTCCACATTATTAATGATTCCCAGGAATTATAGTTGAGTTCCTGTCCTCCTGGCATCTCGCCTGTGCTGCCTCTCACCCTCCTTGCTGGGTCAACCCACTGCAGTCAGCAGTAGGAAACACGCTCATGGTAGGCAGCTCTGCCTGGAGGATGACAGCAGGTGGCAGGACTGAAATGACAGCTTGCCTGAGGTGCTACAGCTGTTGAGAAGCAGCCAGCTGAACACCACCTCAAAACCTGTGCTTGTAGTTTTCCTGTGTTTCCAATTCAATGCAAAACCAGATTTCAACTCTTTATTTGTTTCAGGATGAAAAATAACCTCAGAACTGGAATTTTGTGACATGCGTGCCCGTTTATTATTTTTAAAAATCGACTCTACCGTGAGCACATCTGAGGACTGTGTTTCTGTACTAAATGTGTAAGTTGGAGTAAACTATGCTTAAAGCCTGATCATTTAATTAGGAAACTCCCCCTCACCAGCTCTCATTTATACAACCAAAACAACAAAAAACACTATGTGTCTTGAATCACTGGAAGTTGAATTATTATTCAGAAGTCCCACATTAAACACAAATCAGAGTTAGTGTTAACTGAAGTTGCGACTGCATCTCCACAGCTGATTACCAGATGGGGAAACTATGCCTTTCTGGAAAGGCTGACGTAGCTTGAACAGAAATGAAAGCAGGAACAGTAACGCATATGGCCATACATCAAAACTTTATGCAGTAATGCAGGCACGTGGCTGGATTAAAGAGGGCAGGGGAAGAAGCAGACTCCCAGCAGTGAGCATCCAAGCAATCCCAAGAGTGAACGACCTCCATCTACTCATGGGAGACAGCTACAAGGAAATTCACTCAGCTCTTCCTAAAGAGGATTACACAGTGCTAAGATGATCTCTTGTCCCAGAAAGGGAGAGGGATGCAAAGTACTTCCAGCAGCTCAAGTCTCCTAGCATGACTTACAGGTAACTGCTGGCTGTGGTTCGCTGGTCACAGTCCCAGTCATCTGCTCAGTAGGGAGTGGCTGTTGTTCCCGTCACTGTTTTCCACTGGGAAGTTCAGAGGGTTTATACAGTTCTCTGGTAAACCAGAGACTGCTGCACAGCTTCCTGGCGTTTTTTTTTGTTTGTTTTGATTTGTTTCCCCCCACCCCCTTACTTTTTCTGGGTTTGCTTTCTACCTATTCCCTTTAGGTATGGATGGAAACACACAGTCATGGTGGGAAGGCAGTGTGGTTCCATACAACTTCTCTATAAGGAGTTCTCACTGTACCCTTCTTCTCCCCACTGCACCAGCATTTATAATGTCAGATCATGCGGACCTGCTTTAAAAGCATCAAACCAACCAATCCACCCCACACTGAAATATCTTCCCAAGTCTTGCAGTGAACACAACCGAGAGTCTCATACATGCAGAGACTGACCTTTCAAAAGAGTCAAATCTTTTGCATTATGCATATAGCTCCTGATGGGACACCTCATAGCTAATGCAACATTGAATACGCTGGGCTAACAGTAAGGAGAATTGGTGGGTAGATGACTTAAAAGTAAGGCTGATGGTAAGTGTTTTGGCACCGTCTTTCAGGCCCCAAATTTTGAAAATGACATTTTAAAAGGCACAGTATGTAAGAGCTTTGCACTTGCTTGCCAAGAAAAAAGGAAATGGAAGCTGCTGGTAAGGCATTGAAAGCAGAGAAACAGCCCATGGTTTGCAGGCAGTGCAAACCAGTCTCCAAAAAGGGATCATTTAGCCTGGAAAGAAGGAGGAAGGTCACATTTAGGAGCACCAGGGATTTTTTAGGGGTTTTTTTTCTATGTAAGGAAGAGGAGAACCATCCCATAAAAATTATGGTTTGATATATGTTCAAATCAATAAGCTCCTCCTGGCTAAGTATTTTTAATACTGCTTTGCAGAGAAGAAGGCAGAACTCTGACCGTTTTGCCCGGTCAGGCCCTCTGCAACCTGCCACTGCCACAGCCTGAGATAAGCAAGGAAGAAGGATTAAGTACTGCATATGAGGTTCTGCAGCTTTGCTGCTCAGCACCTATTTGAGAACTGTCTTGTATGGAGTACCCCCAGCTGTCTGTGAACAAACTTGTAAACCATCAACCGTTCTTCTCCAGCTGAAGCATTGCACAGTGTCCCACGTCAGATATAAAAACCTGGTTAGCTGTGCTGACCAGTATGTTCCATAAACATATAACAAAACTTCCACTGTTAATTATTTGTGTGTGAAAACCAGATGATTTTATAAAATGAAGAACTTGAACTGGCAGATTTGGGGGAGGGGGGGGGTGGGGGGGAACACAAGAAAACCCAGCAAAAATAGGAGAGCTTTTCAGCCCTGTTATATAGAAAACTAAAGATGTGAATTCTTCAACACTTACGTGAATCTCTCACGAACATTTTTTAAAAAAAGCTCTAGTTAACTAAGCCTCTTGACGCACAATGTCAAAATGGTTGTGCACAGTCTCTGCCTGCTTTGGGAAATGGGAAACCTCAAATCTAGCAAAGATCAGTCAGCAAACGGAGGACACATTCAGCGACCAAATTTGAAAACCAAAAGTATTTATCCAATTTTAAATGTCAGACCATGTAAAACCCCACAGACAATTCATTCTGAAAAACAGACCTGGTACAGCAAAATACAATTACTTACTCTTTGATGGGATTTTTCTAAGATTATCAGCTGTCCACACAGCCGGAGTTACTTGATTGTTTCAGAACTTCTGCTGATCTACACCATGACTTGCCTCAAAACCCTGCCACTTTGAGCTTTCTTCCCTTTAGTTAGTGGGAACTGTATCAAAGGGCTTTAGTTTGGAAGGGCCTAATTAGAACTTGGTTCAAATTAAAGAAGTGTTCAACCCAGCCCACTAGCCACTGCTCTACATCTGTGTCAATTGGATCCCACTTCAGGATGCTTTTGAGGGTGGGAAGAAGCAGCAAAAGAAGGGGTAGAAAATGGACAAAAGACAAAGCTCGTCTAAAGTCTAGGTCAGCAACAAGAAGTCACAAAGTCTGACTGAAACTGTAGCAACAGAAAGCAAGCTGTCCAATTCACCTCTAGTTTTAAAGAGCCTTATTAAGTGCAGGACAAAAGACAGATGTATTTTCACAAAAGGAGTGAAAAGAGCAGAATTCCTTGAGCTTTGGACGAAGCCTGGAGAGAAATTTTCACTGTGGGATATGAGACACTCTAGCAAATACTCATTTCAATTTTGTGTCTGTTTGGTATGTGCACTGAAACATCTGCTCTCTTTGTCCACACACAGAGCATGGTAAAACCGGAGTTAAAAATCTAACCTCTGAAATGAACTATGAAATGAACTAGAGCCAAGGCAAAGAATACCTTCAAACTAGGGGAGGAAGGGCTGAGGGGAAGAACCCTCAAGTTTCTTGCTAGTGCCAAAACTCACAATTTGAAATCTCTCTACCTTTCCACATTTTTTCCATGAACATGTAAAGAAAAAGCAAACACTGTTCAATTTTTTTCAAAACATAGGCTGTTTAACTTCCCAAATGAACTTTTCTATTTTTATCTGCTATCCATAATTACTCCCTACTCGGACACCTACCTCCAAACTCCAAGCCTGCATGCCGCTATGGCAAAGCTTTTATCTGTAGCAGCTTCCAGATACCACTCTAACTCTAAACTTCTTTTATTTAGAAGCTGAGAAGAGAATGTTCTCCTATCAAGCCAGTCACGTCTTCATTTCCAATCCTTCTGAAATAAAATATTGCAAGAGTGTTTTCCAAAGCAAGTGTAGGGGGTTTGGTTTTGATTTTAAAATCAAAATGCAGCAGAGGATTGCACTAAGATACAGGATTGTTTCATTCATCATTTGACTATTTAAGATGCCAGATATATAAAGCCCTTCCCATATTCATTACAATTTAAGGGCATGGCTGACAGCCTGCACCTCTATACCTGTTGATGTGGGGCAGAGATAACTACACTTTCCCCACTTTTTATGGTAGCAAAAGGTGAACAAAGAGCCATGTCTGGAGTCTTATTCTCCATCCCAAGAGGCAAGAAGAGATGTATCAACCTACTCTAGTTACAACGTTTTTGGTTGACTCCAACTGACTAAATCTTATTTCCAGCTGCCTTCAAAATACCATATGGACATACATGGTTCTCCTGAGCATCAGTAAGAAAGCCAAAAGCAATCACAGCCTGCCAAGCAACTGTCAGCTCAGTAAAGTCACCATATAACATGCGGACCACAAATGGTCAACATCATGCTAAAAGGGAAGACTATTAGCTTAGCTTGGATTCAGGCCAGTGGTCTACACATAAAGATCCTGTGCAGGGTAGCACAGGCTGAAGTTCAGTGTAGGTTAATTTGCCTCCTTGGGTAAGCTATTCCACATGGACTATGAGGCCATTCGGGCTGCTTCCAGCACTGAGCTAGTCTGTGCACGGCAAAGCTGGCTTCTGACCTGTAGCAGGGGAGCACGCAGGACAACACAAATGATGGCTGGATGTCTGCTCTCCAAGAGATGTGGAAAACAGCTCGATGTCCCAGTACAGACCAGTGACAAGTGGAGTTTCTCAGTGGAACTCAGTATTCCAATAGGCACTGTTTAACATCTTTGCCAGTGACATGGACAGTGGGATTGATTGCACCCCCAGCAAGTTTGCTGATGACACCAAGCTGTGTGGAGAGGTCGACACACCGGATGGAAGGGATGCCATCCAGAGGGACCCTGATAGGCTTGAGAGGTAGGCCTATACAAACAATGAAGTTCAACAAGTCTAAGTGAAAGAGGGGAGATTTAGATTAGATATTAGAAAGAAATTCTTTACAGTGAGGGTGGTGAGGCACTGGAACAGGTTGCCCAGGGAAGTCATGGATGCCCCATCCCTGGAGGTGTTCAAGGCCAGGCTGGATGGGGCTTTGAGGAACCTGCTCTGGTGGGAGGTGTCCCTGCCCGTGGCAGGGGGGTTGGAATTCGATGATCTTTAAGGTCCCTTCCAACCCAAACCATTCTGTGATTCTAAGATCTGCTGGGTTATGCATTCGCCATCCAGGGGGAAAAGCTGCAGCAGGACAAATTGCAAACATCTCAGATCAAAGACAGGACGTGGCAACAGCAACATGTGGAAATGTAGCTGAAATCCAGCTGGGCTGATGTATAAAGCAGTGGCATCACAAATCAGCACCGTTCAAATCGTACTGACAGAAGTGAGGTGATGAGGGGCAGAGGGAAGCGTAAATGCAACCACACTTTACCCTTTTACTTAAAAGATTAAATGTAAGAGTTGGTTCCCTAATTTGTACACAGTGTAAAATCAAGCTGTAGGGTTTTGTCTTTTCAGCCTTGTTCTTCTGCTGATGTTCTTGATTATCAAAGGGATTCATGAACAGGCTTTAGCTAAGTTTAGGCTCCTTGAAAGTGGTTCATTAGCTGTACTCATCCCTCGCTGTGAATTCCCCAAGCATGAAAAAAAAAATTGCTCTGCTAAATTTCAAAGGCATTAAAGATAATCCAGTCAGCCTAAGAGGCATTTTTCTTTTCAAAGAATAAAACAATGCCTTATTGCTTTTGTCGCTACATAATTCATGGCAAAGCTGCAGACTGATTGCAAGGATGGCTCTCACGAGTTGTATACATTTGCCAGCCATTATTGCTTTACCCAGCGTATGCTGTATCTGGGGTACAAAAAGCATGAGCGTATTGTTCTTTAAAAAGGTGCAGACTTTCTACAGAGCCTCTGGAAGAAACAACATCATGCAGTTCTGACATAAAACTGTATGTAGCCTAAGTATTACAAAAGAAATCTCTAAAATCGCAGGCTACAAAAGCCCCTGGGCAGCTCTGTTGTCAGTGTACCAAGGCTAAGCTATCCTACAGTTGCTCTTGCTTCTCAGGCTCTGGAAAAAGGGATGAGACATTCGGCATCTCCAGCTTTGTCTGTACCGGTGGGTAAAATGGACCAGGGACCAGGGGCAGAGCACTCCATCCTTGCATCCGTACGGCTTCCTCGCTCGCTCACACTGGTTTTTAAGGAACAGTCTCTGACAGACGCTGTGCCCGGGCATCTCTCAGGAGAGAGGTAGCTGGTGCATGCCACAGCCCGTACCAGGGGTTATGCTAACATTCAGTTTGAACACTTCTGTGCCAGCGCTGGAACCTGTGCCCTGGCCCTGCTTTACTTACGATTACCCCTGCCAGCCCAACGACTGCGGATGCTGTTCTCTCCTCTAAGTGGAATGAACTCTTTAGCAGATGGAAGAGAGGGATCACAGCGTACCATGCCAGTGCTGTGACTAAATTAAACTAATATCAGATCATAAGTCAATGCCAGAGAGGAGAGCGGGCACAATCTCCAAAAGCAGGAGGAGGCATCTGTGGCCTTGGCTGTATCAAAGCCACCAAGGTACAGAGCTGAGGCTTCTGGTTCCAAGTCCTCTCATCAGGCAGGGGCAATCATGACTTTCTGGAAGTAATTTCAAAGTCCCTCCCCCTTCACATGTCTATTTTCTGCAAATACTTTGGCAGAGTAGTGACAATGAAAGACTCAATGCAGTGGGTCTGTCTGGGGCTTGTAGTTGTTATAGCGATACTAAGAATAACAACCATTCTCCTACCACTGAACCATCACTATCTAAAATCAAACCTTCCGGAGGAAAAAAAATCACAACAAAACTTTCACTGAGAGCAGAATCCCACCCCTCAAACAAGGCACGAGCCTTTGTTTGGTAAATAAGCAATCTTTTAATTGTCAAATCAAACCACAGCTTGGTTGGTATTTCTGGAGCACACTTAGAGACCATGAGCCGGAGCAAGTTAGACCAACTCACTAATTAAGGTTTAATTACTTCAGACTGCAATTACTGAAGTAGGGGGATCACACTTCTCCGCTCCTCCTAGTAGCTTGTCACAGCAGTTAGTTTAAACCTGCAAAAAGACCTCCTTACGCCCTGGGGAGTTCCCACCAGCTAGCAGCATCTGCAGGTATTGCAGCACCGTTGGTCGATGGAAGACAACTTGTACCAAGAACCAGAGATGAGCCTGAAGGGAGCAGAGCAGGTGGGTCCCCTGTGCAGGATCCTGAGCCCAGCAGCTGCTCTCTGTTCATGGGACACAGTTACGGCCACGCACCGGGCAGGCTCCGTGCCGCACAGCAAACATTCAGCAGGTTTTATTTTCCTGGCTGCAAACGCAGACAGAGTCACCAGCACAAGCCAGCCTGTGCCCACACGGTCTTGTCACATTCACTGAAAAAGAAGATGTTTCAGAGATCTTCAGAAGCTGACCGAGTATCTGTGAGTGCTGCGCATCGTCTCGCTGGCTGCTCAACACAAGCCCGAGCCCGTGGGCAGCAACTGTGCCAACTGCAGGGGCAGAGCTTAAACATTCATCCCTGGGCAAGCAGCCTGGCGGCAGAGCCAGCAGCCCGAGGCACAGAGGGCAACCAGATTTCACTTGTCACACAGCCAAGCTGGCACCGGGCTGCAAGCTCTGAAAGCAGCAACTCAGAAGAACTATTTTTGAAAGGCAAAGGATTCCAGCTCCCTCGGGCACATTATCCTTGGGTTGGAAAGACACATGCTCTGTCGTTTAAAGGTTGCCAATAGCTGGCTCAGCACACGCTCGGTGCTGCCTGACCCCTACTCTCAGCCATATACCCTTCCCAACATCAACGGCTCCCCACACTTCTCCTTCGGGGCTGTGGGGTGGCTACATCATCTTACCAAGCCTACAGTTCACCTTCTTTTAGCTGAAAATTATCCACTGTGTCTGCCGAACCCCCGAGTTTCTGCGCTCGCACACACGGATACTGATGTCTCAGCCCCATCCTGTGCTACAGCCATTTCATGCTGTCCATTTGGCTAGTGAAGGATGGCTGTCGTATCTTTTCTGGCACAAAACAAGCGTTCAGAGCATGCTCTAATAACCAAGCAGCAATCAGTCTTTAGAAAATCCCACCGCTAACATTTCTGTATGCCTCATTTAAGTTGCTGCATCCATATATAGCCAGCAAAATGAAATGGCCTGATTTTCAGAGATGTTCAGCTCCTCCACATAAGTGCCTTTGCAAGACAGATGATTTACAAGGCAGTGCTCTTAAGCTTGTTAGCTGCTGGCTCCAAAATTTAGAAGGCTAATCTAAAATGACAGAAATAGGAGTTTTGCAGAGGGACCATCGTAGAGGAGAAATATTGTATATGAATACACACTGACTCTCTGTATAGAGAGATTGTTGCCTGTCCTGGACCATCAGCCAGGGTTTGCAGTCCTATAGGTCGTCTACACCAGAGAGAGAAATTGATAAAGAACTCAGTTATTTCTTTTATGCAGTCCCATTTACTCACAACAACAATCACAGCAACAGTGCAAGTGCTCATGTCCCCTTCCCAGCAATGATTTAGCAGGAAAATGAGTAGTCCTCTTTCCAGTAGCCCATCCAGTAAAACATGACCTCCCTCTGACTGGAGAGGAGGAACTGCTCCTTGCCCTCCATAAAGACTTTGGGACTCCATACGTGGAATCAAACAGTGCAATGAAGTTTCTTTCTCCTTGGCACTAAGCCCCTTTTCTGCCAGCCCCTTTGCTTCGGATCGTGCAACACACACCTTTTTCTTTTTGTCTTTTTTCTTGCCAATTGTCCTGCTTCTTTCTCACACAATCAAATATGCCTCAGCATGTACCTTTTTTTTTTTTCTGGAGGCTGATTGTTTCTGTTATTATCTCCCCTGGAAGTATAGGTACTTGTTATCCGAAAGGACCAGCGGCTGTGCTGGTCTGTTCTGTTCCTGCGTGCGTGCCCACAGAAGTCAGAAGAAAGGATCTCACAGGCTTTGCTGTGCCCTGGATGAAGACCTCTAACTAGAGTCTTCCTTTGTGGGAGATGTCCTCCCTCCCACAGATGTCACAAAATCCTAAATATTCACTGACAGCTTCAAAACTGACTCAGGACCCAAAGACTGTGAAAAAAGAATATAATTGGGACGAAGCAAGAAATGGAAAAAAAAACAGTAAAACTTAAAATTCCCAGTTTGGACCCACTCTCTAACTCAGAGGGAAAGGTAGCAAAAATTATGGCTTGAGCAGGGCATTTATTTCTTCTTAATGACTAGGTGCAGAGACTGATGTTCACTTTGTGATAAGGAAAGTTCAGCAAAACAGCAAACTGATGAGTAACCATTCAATATGATACTTGCATGGTCTTCAAAATTTTAATTATTCCAGTGAGTAGACAGAATATAATTTATTCTTCCCATGAGACAGAAAATGAGCAAAAGACAGACAGCAAGCTCTGTTCTTTTAATTCATGAATCTAGTAATCTATATTCCATATTTTTGCAAGTCAAATTTATCCTGCATAGTAAATGTAGCCTGGCAAGACTTCACTTGAGAATATGTGATTTTACGAATCTCCTTTCAGAAATCCTTGACCACTCCACTTTTTTGCAAACATCAAAGCAAAGATCATGGCAGCTCTCTTTTTTCTTTTGCTAGGCTGGAGCTGAAATATCCCACGAGTACATGCTGTGAAACAAAGATGCTGATTTGACAGATTTTAAGTCACTGGAAATCTAGGAGCTCACACAGAATCTGTATCACACATCTCTCCCAAACCTTGGTTTTGGGTGTATAATATTTGCAAATATTCCATGCACATTCCTTATTAATTTGGTCTTTTCCTTCAAGCCCCCTCTACAAATTGAGTTAGCAATCACTCGTACTTATGTTACCAGACTTGCCACACTTCTATGTTTTTTTAATAATGTAAAAAGAAATGTATGTCCAGTAATGGTTGTTCCTTTCCCTCTGCTCATCCTGTTTGTGCTACAGATTTGGAAAAAAAAATATAGAACCAGCTTGAGGAAAAATTGCAGTTTCCTGCAATGCTGGTTATAGGAAACTGCAATAATTGCTTATGAACCCAAAAGTCTTTTCATTTCAGTATCTGCACACATTTATTATCACCAGAGACGTTATGGCTGGCAAAAGAGCGTCCCATCAGGTGAAAGAATGACTCGGAGCACGTCAGGGTTAGGACAGTAAGCCCGACCCATGGATCATAAGGTAGAGATGATGTGACTACTGAGGTCACCGTAACATAAACCATCTTCAGCACAGCTTAAAGTCACACCACAGGCCCATTCACAGTACAAACACAACTGTGCCCTAAAAGGCCACGTGGAAGCATTTATTTTCCAATTGAAGACTCTACTTGTCAGAATGTGTATTGAAAGTACTATGTATTTTCATACGCTGTCACCTAGGGAAGATCTTTGTGTAGCTAGATAGTTAATTACAATTATAGTTAATTACAATTAACCAGTTTTAATCTTACTATTCTGCCTATGCCTAGGTAGAAAGTTTACCAGCAAATATGCAGAACTAAGAATAATAAACGGATTTTGTTAGCCAAAATGACTTCTCACTCAAGTAAGAAACTTCAGACAGCATATACATACAGTTGAGGAACCTGTTCCCAAAGTCAAAAACTGAAATCTGCCTGAGACGTAACATTTGTCTAGAGAAAATAACTGCTTCAAGCTTCATTACAACTAATCATGTCTTCCCTACACTTTAACAATGAGGTGAATAGGACCACAGCACATGCAAAACTAGTCTCAAAGCAGTGTAAGCTTCCAGGCCTGATATTTTGTATGTATCAAATAGATCTTTCATGCAACTTCTCTAGGCAGCTTTCATTTTGGAAAAACAAAATTATTTTTGAAAGCCCTCAAATTATTGCAAAGTTATTAAAACAGATTGATTCAATTAGCTTCCATGCTGAGAGAGTCTAGGAAATTATGATTTCTGTGCCTACTTTCAGAATCAGGCAAAGACAAGGATATTATATTTCAGCTAGGGTTTAAATCCTATGTTCTTCTCATTTCTAGAGCCATCATACATGAACCGAATTTGGATTCTTGTCATCATGCAGGATGTGAGTAGTTACGTGCTTAGCGTATCTAACATATTGTGGAAATTGTTCACAAGCTGTATGTTCAAGCTATAGTAAGACAAAATTGCAAAATATAGTAAGAAAAAATTGCAAAATTCAAGATCCATGCATTGACTCCTAGCTAAAGGTATCTTCTGGCATAACAACTTTGTACTAGGAAATCTATCGACCTTCCTATTTGATCCTAACAATCTTTCCTATATGAAACTTCTAGATCATTTTTCCCTATCATCAGAGATGTGCAGAAGTGTTAATCTTATTTACATATTTTAGCGCCTGGTCCACATTCAGTTTCTTGCTATATGTCCTAATCATATGTACATAACTCAAAAGGTTCATATGGACTGACATTTCTGCAGTTGATGGGTAAAGGCAACAAATGGATGTAAGTCTATAAAGAATAATTCATATTGTAGCATAGCTTAGTTACTCTGCTTTAAGTGATTCTTCAGCATTCAGCCTTGGCAGGGGACTTCTTTCCCATTAAAAAGGCATGATGCTTACCCTATGCCACACAGGGGCTCCAAAGCAGCAGGATCTCCTTGTAGGTAGAACTTGATAAAAAACTGGAGTAGATTAGATTTAAAAGATTAAACAAGGATGGGAAGAAAGAGAGAAAAGATTAAATGACCTACAAAGGAGACCATAGTAACTAGAGGAGTGCACATACCTGAGGTGATGGTCAAAATAAGTCTCAGCTGATATGTTCTCCCAAATAAAGATTTAAAGTGCCCAGAACATTTTAGAACTTAAAGAGTTCCCCTCTTTTCATTGACATTCCTTTTCTCTTTCTTTCGCCATCATATTCAGCTTGAAGCATAGGTCCTATTTCAACTTCTGCTCATCAAATACAGAACAGTGTAAACATGCACTTTATTAGTTCTAATTTGCATGAGGAGAGCTGCCTGATTTAGGAGGGTAGATTCTTCGTGGAAACAACTGTACAGGTACAAACCCACGTAAGGAAGAGTTAGTGTTAGAGATGTTGGTATAAGCAATTTTAAATAAGCATGCCAGTCTTTACCTGGACAAAATTACTGTAAGGAAACAAAACTAATGTGAGAAAAACTATTGATTTCAACAGTATTGCTTATGTGAATAAGCTGCTGGGTTGAGCAATCTGCAGTGCAAAATGGACCTGCTTCCTCTTGACTGAAAAAAGAACGCTGACTGTGAGTCCCAGAGTCATCATATTCATGAGCTGTGCTAACTTTTAAGATCTCACTGGACTTTCCTTACAAATAATGTAGTTTTTAAAAGAAAATCCACCAGTGTTCCTCTGCAAAATACAATAGAACAAACATCTGATTGTGTTTCCCTGCTGCACTCTTATCACTTTCAATTTTAAATTAATAGAGTTGCACAACAGCTACACATTCCTGTGTTCCTAGCAGAAGTCAGCCCAGCTCACTTAGAAACTATGTGATTAAAGTGAGTAAAAATAGTTATTTGGAAAAGATAAAACATTCCACATTTATCTGGACTTCAATTTTTTTGTGAAAAAATATTTGTATTTCCAGAAGTATTAGTAGTAGTAGCTTATGATAATAAAAATTTCCTGGTACCCAAGACCATGGACAATGCCCCTGTATGTGAAATAAACCAAAATGGAGGTACCAGCAAATTCCATGCCACTAAAGAAAATATCTCTAGTATATCTCAGGATATTTTTCTTAAATTTGAACACAAGAAGTAGATTTCATGAATAAAACCCACTAATGTTACACAGAAGCAGAGACAGAAGTGCAAAGCATGTTAGATACTCTGGACATTTAACTTCCAGTGTTTCCATCCTGTTTAGATTAGGCATCTGGTGTTTGACTTGTCAGAGAAGATCATTCTAACAAGGATGTAAAGGCTTCCTACCATTTGTTCACATAACATTTGTGTTTCTCATCGGCAGACTCCGAGATCATTATTTATAGATAAGGGAACTCTGGATTATCGCACGACAATGAGAGACCTCTTCATCTGTTCATAATTTACTCTAGTCCCGCTGCTAGTTTTGGCAGTTCAGCCATTAGACACAGTCAGGCAATAAAAGCTCACAGCACGGGGCCAATCTGCGGAGTTGTACTCTGGTTGTGCAATCGAGGCAGCAATATTCTTTTGTTAAGTAGGGGCAAAATTCTGTGTACCATGCAAACATGCTTTTAGGTCAGTTAATTGCATTATCTGCTGTTGAAACAAATATAAGCCATATATAATCAACAACAGAACCTGGCATTTTATCTCCGAATAGTTTATGCTCACTCGGCTTTGAACCACGTTTGGATATAAGATAATAAGCAAAACAAAATCCACTTTTAAAAGATTAAGTGTATTGTAACCCTTATATATTTTACCATTTTATCCTTGTAATCATAGTGATGCTCACAAGTCCAAATGAAAATTGGACATGCTGACTAGAAGCTGTCAGAACTTCTGCTAGTTATCAGACAGCTGTTGTATCTGCAGGGAGGTTGAGGCTGCACTATTGTCCTGCTTTTCCAGCTTCCTTTCTATTTTCTAGCAGAGAATTTATAGGGAAATTTTGACAGGCATTTTGACCAACTCTACTAAAACCAGGTAATTCCCATTTTTCATCTCTAACAGAGAACATCCCATGGTTTTGGTGTTGGTCCCTGGACAATTTTTCAAGGGAGGGCGTGCAGTGCGTAGGCAGCTTTCCCAATTTTCTTGCTGACAACAGGGACATAAGCCCTCCTTGTTTCCCCTTTCACAAAAGCTAAATGACTCCTGACAGGTAGGAGAAGGCACTGGAATGCCTGATTTGTCCCAGTGAACTGAGAGACAGAGATGCACAACCCGATTACAAGCACTGAGATCAAGACTTGGATGCTGCCCGTTAGACTTAAAAGATACTGAGCCCTTTCCACGTGAAATCTAGAAAAGCAGCTTCTTTTGACTTCTTGCACTCACTTTAATGTGCTTTAGAAACACAGAATGCACAGGCAGGGTTCCAAAAGGCATTAGCCTTTCACATGCAATGTTTCCCACGGGGAAATAGCTATCATTTTTGTTGGGACTTCTACTGAGCAAGGCTAACCCCGCTGTGATGAATTTAAATGCCAGTAAGAAAAATTCAGGTTAGGGATTAGGGCGGTTCTTTAATGACAGGGTGTCATGGTTTCAGCTGGGATGGTGCTATGCTTTGGATTTAGGATGAGAATGGTGTTGATAGCACACTGGTGGCTTCAGTTGTTGCTGAGTGGTCAAGGCCTCTTCTGCTCCTCACACCACCCCACCAGCGAGCAGGGAGGGGGTGCACCAAAAATTGGGAGGAGACACAGCAGGGACAGCTGACCCCAATTGCCCAAAGGATCATTCCACGCCACATGACATCATGCTCAGTGTATAAAGCTGCGGAAAGAAGGAGGAAGCGGGAAAGGTTGGGAGTGATGGTGTTTGTCTTCCCAAGCAACCATTACGTGTGATGGAACCCTGCTGTCCTGGAGGTGACTGGACACCTGCCTGGTGATGGGAAGTGGTGAATGAATTCCTTGTTTTGTTTGCTTGCGTGCATGGCTTTTCCTTTAGTTATTAAACTGTTTTTATCTCAACCCATGAGTTTTCTCACTTTTGTCCTTCTGGTTCTCTCCCCCATCCCTCTGTGGGGGGTGGGAGCAAGCAGCTGCGTGGTGCTTAGTTGCTGGCTGTGTTTAAACCATGACACAGGGATAGTGAGGCACTGGATGGATTCCCCAAGAGCATTGTTGAATATCCATCCCTGGAAGTCTTTGAAAAAGAGTAAAACTACAGTTACAGCCAATCCTGTCTCGGGGCAGCCAGTTGAACTAGATGAACACTTGAGGTCACCTCCAGCTTTTTTTTGGTATGATACTCTACTTCCTAACTTACTATAAGGAATATCAGCAGAACAAGCCCTGCCTCAGCCTGCCTGAAGCATGTCAACTTCATCTGACAATGTGCTGGGGACAGCAGCATGAAACCCACTGCAGCAGTGGCCAAAGTGACTCACAGGCACCTCAAGCTGCAACACAAGAGTTAGAAGCTATGTCAGCCGAGGTGAATTGCCTCTCATAGTGAATCTTCATCCTGAGAAGCATGAGGCATGAGCCACAGGGACCACCAAAATTATAGTTAAAAGCAGGTTAATTATATGAGACTTTCCCCTTCCTCAGTATCAAAAGAGGAAAAAGGATTGCCTGTAGATTTTGTGAGAAAGCCACTGAGCTATTGTTAGCCAACACACCCTCATCCTGCACTTTCTGCACAGCCAGAGTGCAAGACAGCTCTAGGCTTTGGCTTTTTTCATCAGCTTCTTGCAGGCTTCATTCCAACATGGATTATATAACTGAAGAGGAACAGTGGGGTGGAAGACATCTATTAGGACTGAAGTGCAGCGATGACATTTTTCAGAGGAAGTGTGAGAAATGCTTCATAGGATGCTAGTAATGAGCAGGAAGCCTGCACCATCCTGCAAGTTCTTCAAAACAGTGTCCAGAAAGTGCTTATTGCATAAGTTCTCTATACAATTCAATATAATCCTGAGGATGGCAAGAGAGTCCTTAATATTAGCACCATTAGATAAAATGCAGACGACAAGTGGTCATTGTCATGTTGAGAATATTTGGTCTTTGTGAATTAAAACACTGTGCATAATTCCTACCGATTATGTACTTATACCCTGAGCAGATAGATTTCCTTATCACCCCGACTGGTCATCTCAGTGAGGAGGCCGTGTTTTGAAAGAACCCTGAAAAATTAAATACTAGGACAAATAAGCATCACTAGGGGTTTTTGTAATTTCCATTCAAAGTATAATATAATGGAAAAAAAATAATGGTGGAGTATATTTCATATGGGCTGAAAAAGAGAAGAAAGGAAATATTGCCTAGTGCCCTTACTGCTGCAAAAGAGAGACAGATAAGAAGAAATATTAGCAAATTTACATTGCCAAGACAACAAACCTTCAACAAACCTTATGATGCATGGCCAAAGATTTATTTATTAAATAAATAATATTTATTTAATTTATTTCTATGTTCTGTATGAATATGGCATCTGTATGTCTAAATGTTAAACACAGTCTGGTTTGAATACAGTGTTTCTGTATGTTCTGTATGAATATGGCATCTGATGTCTAAATGTTAAACACAGTCTGGTTTGAATACAGTGTTTCATATAGATTATGGCAGGATGGGAACTTTCTGTTTCTTTTCCAAGGCAGGATTTCTGACCTGTCCAATGTCTGATCCCGAGATAAAAGACAGGAATGTCAAAGGAGGATTAGAGTCACATTTCATGAAAACTGAAGGAACTTCTCAACACTAGCAGAAAGCACCTTCAATGACCAAGAGAGAAGTACAGCTCTGCCATGAAAGACTCAATAATCCCAATAATGTGGCTTCTCCTCTGACTCCCTGCTATGATCTCTTTGCTATTTGTACCAGTAATTAAACTTTAAAAAATGCATTTTAATAAAATGGCAGAAAACAAACATCTTTCAGCGTCCTGTGTTCACTTTGTGAGGCCTGTAACCTTCCTGCTGTCAAGGTCAGGAGCCTCATTAGCTTTGCAGTGGCTGAGCTGTAGTGAATAAGCCAAGTTCCCAAAGCTATCTACAAATGCAGCTGGTTACAGTACTTCAACACTTTAAAAAAAGAAGGTGATCAATAATTACTACTCCTACAGTGAAACAGCCATGAATTATTTTAAACAGGCTAGAGTGCACTCAACCTAAACATTTATTTTTGCTACATTCCTTTTGAAGTATCTAGAAGTTCTGCTGTGGAACAGAGTGGGTTTCTCTATTTTAGATTGAAAAAATAACAAGATTAAAAAAAAACAACACACAAGGATGTATAATATCTTATTTCTCATAGACTAACTGCCTAAATTCCTCCATTGGCTGAATAAGAAATAAAGCTGTGTACTTTTGGTTCTATGATTACAATATATAATGTATAAAATGTACGACCACGTGTGTATACATTTGTGCTGTGATACTGGTATATTCAGCTATATATGAACCGTGAATAGAGATACATAACCTTCACTAGAAATTATGTAAATCCAAATAAGTGAGCATAATCTGGTGTCAGCTGATGTCATGAAAGTGTAAAGCTGCAAGTAAAAAAAATAGTTTAATAGATGGAAGGAGATAGATGGGGAAATCTGGCCTGATGGAGTAAAGTCTGCTTTGCATCTTGGGCACTTTTTCTGCTACGTACTCTTACTGAATTATTCTAGTTTCTTCGGGTAGAGTTTACATCACAGTTTTCTGCTATTTTTTCTTTTCTGAAAGTGCGGTATTCATAACTATAAACAGTCTAACCTTGGTCTCCATACAAGTTGTCCACATTGGATAAAAATGTTCTGCCCCCTCAAATAATAATCAAGCAAATTAAAGTCAGCTTTGATGTCCTCTTTCAATGCATTCCCCTTTTTCTTCCCCTTAGTTAGCTTTCCCTCTCTCTGGCTTGGGGCTGAGCCTCTACTCCAAGTCTATGGTCAGGGGAGGTGATGCCTTTCTCTCCAGAAACTCTGCGCTTGCCATTCTGCTGACTCAGCAAAGATTTCTGCGAGACTAGGCTACAGGTCCTAAAATTCAACATTATGCAAGAGAATATATTACTTCACAGCAACATTTTAATAAGAGTTTTAGAAACAGGCTAATAAACCAAGGTTCTAATAAAAAGAAGAAAGAGACAAGAGGACAAAACTGTAATATATAGAAGTTACCTTTAAATTTACTATTTAATCATATGTTCAGCCATTCATGAATCTGCTGCAATAAAATATTGAACCTTTCCTGGTATTAATTCTTGTACTTTATCAATGACAGTGCTTATTGGCTATCATTATACATGTGCATACAAATGAATAGAGAGGGAGAAATTTTCTCTTTTTATCAGTTTGACTTCTTAGGGCTTGTAGAGCTCTCAATTTTCCAAAGACTGAGCTTTCAGCACGTTCAGCAGGTAAGAATTCCTATCAGAAAAAGCTCAGAAAATGAGGCACTGAGTCAACTTTTAATGTCAGACCAACTTCTGCAGGTAAAACAGGTTAGTCGAGGGCACAAGAAAATTTTTGTGTAAAACTCACAAAGAAGGAGTGTGCAGGTGCTCCAGCTTGGACTGGTAAATGCATTTTCTTCATGAAGAAGTGGAAAAGGAATGATGTCCTAGAAGACAAGGAACAACTAAACAGGAGACATCTGAGTGTGCTTCACTAGAAGGTAGCTGCATGTTGCCTGGCCATACATACGTGTCAGCCAGGAAGAAACTTAGTGTCTTGCATGACTTCAAAAGATCGTTTGCTGAACTTCATATTGAATAAATTTCAGCCCCATTTTCATTCCTGTGAGAGAAAACACACTTATGTCTCTGGAACACAGGAACGGGAGTACAGACATCAGGAAATTCCTCCTGCCTGAGCCCCAGATGTTTTGTGAAAAGGACAACCATGCACGACATAGATGGAACCAGAGCGGTTGCCCTTAAGGTATCCAATTCAAACTACGACAAGTTTTGCTTCTTTCCACCCTCCACACTCAGCATATTAGCTCACAGGAGGCATGGCACAGAACCCTGATAAAATCACATTGATTTGTTATGTATTAAGGTTTGCCAAACAATAATCCACAAGCTAGAGACAGAATTAATTTCTTCTGCCAAAGCACTTAATCTAAACGCTGCAACAGTTTAATGGGAAAATGTTGATTTGAAGGTTGCCTGGAAAAATGATACATGTAAATATTTATTCCATGAATCTAAGAGATAAAAATATGACAAAGTTATTCCAATAAAAAGCTTGCCAATTGTGCAACCCTTTCCCCCCCACTGTGGTGTCATGGAATCAGTAGAAAAAATCCTCCCAGCCCAGCATGGAACATCAAGTAAGAAAATATGAAATCTTTAATTACAAAATTCCTCTTTCAGCATTTTGCTGAAGTTATTAAGGGATTTCTGTGAACTGCAGTTGTTTTCTTTGGCATGCAAGCCAAATCTGGGGGTTTTATACTCCTTAATAGAAGTGGCTGTTGAAAACAGGGCAGAAATAACGAGGACTAAAGCACACGAGTTGTGGCAGGCCTTTTATTATTTGACAGAAAACTGAAAGGGGGAGGCAGGGAATATTTTATGAGTAATGTGTTTCTCCCATTTTGGAGCAACAGAAATAATAGAAATATGGTGGGAAATGCCATAAAAGATCACATCAGAACTATGGAAGCCACACAGAACTCTTATTTTAGGACACAAAAGAAAAAGATTAGCTGGAAAAAAAAAAACTCTACAAAATTTGGGTCCAATGTCCCAGTGTTCAAGAGCACAATCCAGAATATATGCTTTTTAGTACTGACTGGTTGCTAATACCAGCAGGGCTGAGATGTGCATAGAACTCCCCCGAGATATACACACCAAGACAGCAGCAGGCAGTGGTCCATGCACACTAGCAGAAGCCAGGAACCAAAGTCCTGCTCCTGCATCTCTATGTGCCCAAATCACGAGGCTTAAGATTCTTGCTTTATCTTCACTGATCTGATTGTGCCCCTGCCTGCATACTGCCTTCATCATACGGATGGAGGCTAATCTTCCTTGACCTCCTTTCCCACCTGACCATGACTCCCATCATTGTCTCCTCTGAATACCCCTAGGCTGGAAGTTAGGAGACTGTCTTGGGAAGAGGAACCGCAGCTCAGAAATGTCTCAGAAGCACATCTCAGTGCCTGAGTGCAGTGCAAAGCCCAACACCTCTCTCAACAGCTACTTTTCAACAAGAGGAAGCCTCAACCCTCAGGCATGTATCTCCCCTGAGAGGCCTTGAGGCTCGAGCTCTCATCCCGGCAGCAGCCACACGGGCATCCAGCACCCACAGCAGGGGCACCGCTGGGGCCACGCTTTCTGCTGGCTTTGTGTTGGCCACTGCAGCTGCCCAGAGCTGCTTCCCCAAAGGAGATCCTCTCTCTACGCCCACCACGCAGGCAGCCAAGACACTCAACACATGGGGACCAGATGAAGGCTGGGGTTGTACCTCTCCCATGCTGGCGTAGGTCACACTGGGTGCTCATCAGCAAGGGATGAGGACCTTCTTCACAGCGTACAGCAACCAGTGTGGGACAACAAGTGTAGCAATGGTGTGGGGTTGCAGTCCTCTATCTTGTGGACTCAAGTACTGCCCTGTAAGTTCTTTTGAGGAGTCAGCTGCCAAGTTCATTTAATGTTAAACACTGATCATTAGTAATACCATAATTATGAAATAATTTATAAATATTTGATGAAAAATTAAACTATTATACTTAACTAATCATTTTTTAAATATGCATGAATTCAAGAGCTAAACAAACAAATTTGTCAGCTCCAGGAACTGAATTCACTTGGCCCTTTTCAAAAACAAGGATCCCAAAAGTTGGCTGCATGTCTGTTCCCTACCTGTGTTACACATAGGCATTTATGGTTGATGGATTCTGGTATGAAGACCATAAGAGGCCTGTGAGGCCATAGAAGGTGGTCTACAGCTGGTACGCAGCCCCATGTTGCATGATAAAAGTGCTTGGTGGTTTGTGAAAAATAGATAGTAGCCAAAGAGAAACGTTGATGGTAGACATAGCCATTGATTCAAGTAGCCCAGAGATCATAGATTCTTCCTACCCGTGAAGACTTTGAGGACCACACTGAATCACATTCCCTGCATCCATTTCAGCTCCCTGTCTGAAGGTGGGACAGCTCCTTTGCTAGAAGATGGGACAGCTCAGGGACATCGAGCAGATGGGCAGCGGCAGCCCCTTCAGCAGCACGTGGAGAAATAGCAGAAGACAGCATTTCAGCTGTCTCTGTGACCTTGGCTCTGTGAGCCCTGTCTCCATGGAGAGGAAACCAGTCACTATTAGATCCAACTCTGCTTAGTATTCCCTGCACACCCTTTGGTGACTACACACACAAGATGGCAAATCCCACACACCGAGTTCACTTGCCCCTTTTCAGAAGTAAGGGTACCATGAATTGGGTGCACATGGTGATAGTGCTTGTGGAGAGCTGAGATATCATCCAGAGACAACTGCCACGCACCAAACCATGGCCAGAGGAGCACCTGCCCAGGCAAAGGAGAGCTTGGTGGCAGCCTACACGTCCTGGGACCCTTCTCTTCCCAGGTTTGGGATGAGCACACGTGGAAAGGTTAGAGATGCAGAGCAAAGCACTTGCAGGTCCTGGCACTCCGTAAGGACACCTAGTAATTTCAGTCTTCATTCTGTACCCGTGCTGGTTGGCACCAGAATCACTGGGGAACACAGCGCTTGCAGTCTCCAGCAAGACTAAGTCCAAGAGAAGGAGAGCTGCTCTGTGAACTTTCCAGCGGTTAGCCAACCCAGCCAACAAGCAGTGAAGTGAACGTGTGCTTAAGCCCAAACTGTTTCTCCCCACCCCCGAATGTCAGCTTACCCCAGAATTGCCATTTCTATGAAGTCTGTGACTTTAAGAGCCGGGCTCTATCCACTGTGTGCAGGAGAGGTCAAATCTCACCCAAAACGATTTTCTTACCACTTTGATTAAACCACCACTGTCCTGTTTCCCTTTTATTACTGAGAAAGAAAACTCATTTTTAGAGTGGCAAGAGAACTCTTTTTTTTCCCATTTATTGTAGTATCAACCCGAAGAAACTATTGACACCAATAATGCTGAGCATGGTGAGAGAGGGAAACCAGCCCCCAGTGGTTCACAGGGGATTTAAAGGGATCACTGGTTCAGAACAGGTATAATGCAATTTTCTGTGTCACCAACAATTGTACATTTCCACCAGCAAGGCAAGCTTCTCTTTCAAGAATGTTTTTCAAAATGTTTTAAAAGGTCAGCACGCTCTGTGCTCAGCCATCTCCTGGTGAGTGCTAGTTAGCAGACACTTCAGAGAAAGCAAATGAGATAGGAGGAATTGTTTGGTCTTCTCATCTCCAAGGTTAAGAAAGACCAGTTAATGAAAAGTCCAGCTTGGGAGGTGCGGAGCCATCTGTGGACCTCTAAACACTTGATTCTGAAGTCTGCTTATGTGTACAAAATCCTCCTGATGAATTTCATATGCTTAAGCAGAACCAGTTCACTGGAACATTGTTTAAACTACTGTTCAGACACAGAAGTATTCCATGAGAAAAAAAAAAAAGGGACTTTTCTGTTTCACAGAGTGCATTTGAACTCTGTCCTGAACTGCAGAGTCTACAATACATACCGCCCAGAAACACCAAAAACTCCAAAAGATTCCAGCATGATTGACATGCTGAAATAAACCCTCACCTTCAAGAGTTGACATCAGTTCCATGTACTGTGAACTACTGTCACATAAATCATTCCAAATCTTTGCTCTTTTGTTCCTTTCTAGTTTGGGTTTTGGGTTTTTTTTCACTCCTTGTTCAAATTCCCCAAAATAAAATCAGATAATCACATCTTCTTTCTTGTCAAACCAAATAAAATTCTTGGCCTCTTGCTTCACATCTCAGCTACCATTTCTCCATTTAACTTCGCTTAGCCAATTCTTGGACATGTAAGAAATCATGACTGTTAAAGATGTCTTAAATCATTTATTGGACGTTATACAGTAATTATTATATTATACAATATACTGGTCTATATTACATATGCTAAAATTATGTATTATATAGCATACGTAATATAGACTGTTATAGTATGTAATAATATAATTGCATATAAAATAATGATATTTTATAATTAATGTATCATATAGACATAATTAACCATATAATTATATTTTTGTTAATCTCATTGTTTTTTAACAATCTTTTCATAAGCTTAATCAATTTCAAAAAATGTTTCCTGTCCACAAGCATTTGCCTTAAAAAAAATAATTAAAAAATAAAAGAACTTATAGTTTACTGATGATTCACTAGCAAGGTACCTTGGCTATTTATTAGATATTATTCATATCAGAAGATAATTTCCACAACTCATAATATTACTTGGCTCTCTTGCTGGCAAACTGGAATTCTTTTAAGAATACTGACCCTGTAGACCAGGATGCTGATGCTAAAGCTTTCAGGTGCATCACATCTCTGCAGATAAACAGGCCGA
The DNA here is from genome assembly GCA_026546715.1 of Gallinago undulata. Classification (NCBI taxonomy): domain Eukaryota; kingdom Metazoa; phylum Chordata; class Aves; order Charadriiformes; family Scolopacidae; genus Gallinago; species Gallinago undulata. Next base: position 89,429,734 of record JAOTQQ010000001.1, on the reverse strand, counting down.
ATATATCTATAGCACAGGGAATATGCTCTGAATCTTCCCTGGAGTTTAGAATATAGTTTCTTGACATATATTCTCTGGGGAATATTTTTAAGCTTGGTTGTAATCAATGATCTGTTTACAGCACTGACCTGCAAAGTAAAATGCAAATCCGTAGCCATCTCTAGCAAGCCAATTAGTAAGAGTCATTATAGAAAGGGATATTCCAGCAGAATTTCTGTTTTATTTATGGTGCCACGCTCTGCTCAAAGCAATCAGATCCCTTTGGTTTCTGCTTATTTAACAACAAAATTTAGCTACTCACGCACAGACTAAAAAACTAAAATGTTAACAAGATATCTTTTATCTTTCAGGACAGTATTTTTCCTGAAGTATAAAAATACACTTGGAGTACTAGATCATTACATCAAACCTATTTCAGCGTGTTTAGCTCTACAAAAGCCACTGATCTAATTATGCTTTTCTTCATGCTGTGGGGGTTTTCATTAGTCAATGTGCCAGGACAAAATGTATCTCCATCTATCCACATATAAGCCTGTTTGATCCTGCCAAAGGGAGCATAAATATCCTATCACTGTAGAATGAGGACAAGCGATAAAAGTAATAGAAAGAAAAGGCTGCTCTAACAACAGAGGGGAATGGACCTAACACATTGGGTTAGCTAACAGCTTGGAGCAAAAGCCATGAAACATTTCAACTTTATAATAACCCCCTGAAAAGGGAACCTCCCCCTCTGAACCTGAGTGTGGACCTACCTAAAAGTAGACATCTATATGTGTGTCTTAACTTCTGAACTGAATCCCAGTGTGCACACTTAAGTGTGAAGCTTTGAGCCAAAGTAGTCTCATCAGGAACTCAATTTATACCACTGAGGCCACTGACAAAAGGCAGATTCACCTTTAATTACTCTATTTTTGCAATGTGTTTTGAAATATTTTGAAGGCAGAATACCTCTTGCCTTTATCGTTAGGAAACAATCTGCAAAACTAAGAAAAGAAACGAAGATCCTGGCCAACACTAAAGAGTTCACCCCACCTTCGTAAGGCAGCTATGCTAAGAAAATAAACCACAATGTGTTTTTTGGTAAAGAATAGATAGCAGAAAATGGCCATAATTCCCACCCTCCCTGGTACAAGTTGCAGGACATCAGCTGTGAATGCCTGAGCTCCTCCCCTGAAGGGTGCTATTGTTCCTTGTCCTCCCTGCAAATGATCAAGGTACCTTCAGGAGACTAAAACATGAATGTTTGTGACCTCCCCTTGTTCCCCCCTCCCAAACGCCACCCAGGATAGCACCAGCAAGTCCGATGGCACCTTTCACACTCTCTGCCTTAGTTTGCTCCTGGTGAAGCCAATTTAAAGACCAAGTCCCAGCTTGCCAGCGAAACACAAGATAAAAGGTTTGGCTCTATTTGGGCAGGAGTTGCAGCTGCTGTGGGTTGGCCAAGAGGGCCAGTCTTTAGCCCCGGTGCCATTTCTGTTTGGGTGTGAAGTCCAGCAGAGCCAGCCCTTGCCCAGCACATCCTCCTAGGGATGCTGAGCCCTGGCGTATGGGCCCAGATCTGGCAGAAAACTTCCCACGGCAGGACCATTCTCTTCTGGAAATTTACATCTCCTTTCCTTATGTAAGCTGATCAAAGGAACCATGATTCACTTAAGATTTGTTCCACTGTAAATAAAACCAAAACCTTAACCACAAACAGTTTACATGTGCTGCTTAGCAGTGTGTAAGCTGTATCTAACAGTCCCCTCTGGATTTTTGCAACTAGTCCAAGATTCATTTATTACCATTCCGTGTGTCTAACACTATCCTGCTGATCTATAGAAAAAAATACATAGTAAGCAACAACTGAGTATTATAAAAGACTCCAGCTTTTGCTGTTTAATGCATTATCTGACTCGTATATCTTTGCATTACCACAAGGTTTCTGGGAATTAAAGTGTCGGGACGTGACCTGCATGATACACGAGATTTTCTGGTAGGCTTACGAGGTAACAAAGGATCAGCTCAAATTTTGTAAGATGTAGGTCTAATAAGTGAAGAAACGGGTGAGTGGCTGTGTAACTGTTGGCAGCGGGTGCAGGCATGCCCCTGTTCCATGTGTGAGCACTTCATGTACTGCCGTCTCACATCAGTAAGCATTTCTCCTATTTTTTTATCTTGAGGGATCGTTTCAAAGCCGAGAGTAGCCAAACAAACAAGATACAAAATTAAATGTGTAGCGCTTCGGCATGCCATAAACGCCACCGATTTGTGAGCAGACCTTGAATTTCGGTCTCGGGAGCCAAGGTGTGAAGCAGAAAACTTCCTGGACAAGAGGCTTCAGCTCTGCATCCAGGATGCACGCAGGATGCAGGAGTAGCACATGTCCAGTGGGCACAGCAGAGCTGCCCCAAGTCCTTCAGAAACCCCGTGGCTGAACAGATAAAGGATGCTCCAGTGAGGCACGCTCGGCTGTGGAGGCAACTCTCAACCTAAGGATAACGCTGCGGTCAAAGGTAGACAGATTCATTGCACTGTGACTCAAGATGTTTGGGGGATAAGCTGCGAAGAAGCACTGAGTAATACAGTTTCCGCCCTCCTTCTTCTTTAGATTTTGTCATTGCTAGAATTATTACTTAGAAATAAGCAGCATCAGAATTAGTCAGTGTGCTAATTCATTAAAAAGACACCATTAAGTAAAGCATTTAGTGTCCCAGCAAGGACACCGGGGACAGATCGCCTTGCATTTTAAGCAAATACAGGATAAAGTCTTCAAAAGTGTGTGACTCTGACAGAGGTATACAGGGGACCTTACAGGGCCAGTTAGCAAATGTAACCAGAGCTCCTGAAATCATAAATGGCATTTTCCCATCCCCTGAAGGAATTTCACAGAACGTTAAGTAACTTTGGTTAAAACCTCCTTGTAACAAAGAAAAAGGATAAAGAGATTGGAATTTGGCACTTTGTGGGGATCACTCTGACAAATAATTGAACTCCTTGCTTCACTGCAGAAAATTATAACCACAGTTGATGCAAAAGGAATGTTTTAAAAGAAAATCTTGAGTTATTTTAAAGACAGGCTTAATGGATGGACTTCGGAAGAAGCAGAATGTTGTACACATGAGGAATGGAAGAACTTTCTCCCTTTTTAGTTACTATGGGTACCTATGAGGGACAAACATTAAAATCAGCAAACTTCATAACTCCTACCTAAAAATCTGGAAGGTTTGTCTAAAGAATTCTTAATCTTTCTAATGTTATTCTTTTATTAAATCTTAGAATTCTTGAGAAATTCCAGACAGCTGGGTGTCAACAGGAGTTGGGTATGAAAAAGGATGATGAAGAAAGACAGTACGTAGACTACTGCTTCAGAGTAACACGGGTAATTGGCATGGTATTTTTTAATCAACACTTTAAAGTACATAATTGAAGTTTTTGAATTTGAACACTTCTAGAATTTGTTGATCCTCTCTTCCCATTCTGTTTAGTATACCATCGTCTTCAGATCTGAAATGATTTTTTTTAAATGTCACTAAAACAAATCTTATAAACACAAATTTGTTCTTGACAATGATGATGACTACAGGCCAATTTAAACAGTTACCTCTGGCAGTGGTTAATTAATTTGCTCTGACAAGGGGGGAAAAAAAATGATGTGTCTGAATCTCACCACATTAAGTAAGGTTGCCATGGTATGTCTGCTCCCTGAAAGCCAAATCTGGGGGAGGGCTCTCATCCCAAACATACCATCAGTCCAAATCTGCTTGATTGTCATCACTTCCAGACTCTGTCAATAACTAGTAATAAGGTGCTTGCATAATTCTCCTTTCCCTGTTGATATAAAAAAGATTTCAGATGTATGTGATATAGAGGCTGTACGCTGAGGTTTATACCACTCCTTTACAGTCTGCAAAGAACACTTAATTCTCAACAGGTAAACCATCTGTTTATTGTCAAGTATCAAGCTACTCATTAGATGGTGCCTTTAATGAATGTTTTGTTTACGGTCTGGCAAAGTGATAACTCTGCCTCATGTGCCCTGGGGACATCAGCATTCCTAAACCGTCTTGAAATCCACAGCTCTTTGGAATATGGCTTAAAACTGTTGATTTGCTTCTTAGAAGACAGCCAGGCAAATGCATTTGATTTTGAATAGAGTGCCCAGAGAAAAGGGCCAAAAAGAAAAGGCATCATCTCAAACGACATTCTGATCTGGTGATGCAAGCGTGAAGGTAGGTGTTTCAAACGTCTGGGTCCCAGGTGGCAAAGCTGCATGACTGCCAGTTGGCCAACGGACTGGAGAACACCTTGGGGTTACCAAGCAAAGCATCAGTAGCTAGAAACAGCTGGGGTTTTCCTCTGCATACTTGCTACAGATACACTACTTGTCAGGTGCATTTTAGCAAGATAATAGATTCATTTTGCTTTTACTTATGGTCTCCCCGTTCTCTGAAGCAGAATCCAACCAGGCCACATAGAGGTTGTATTCATAGAGGGGTGGTGGCCCCAAACAGGGTGACCGGTTCACCTCTGCCATGTGCAGGGTGCCAGGACAAGCTCAGAGTACTCTGGACAAGGCAGAGTCTCCGGAGCTAACAAAAGAAACTGTCAGATGGGAACAACCTTTCCCACATGACGATTGCTGAACACTGCGCCCTCCACATGGGTAAGAATTTTAGGAAAAATCCAATAGATCTCCTTTAAATTTTAACAAGCATAAAATCCTGACTTAGCTGTCTATCCCCAGCTACTCAGTCATAAGAAGTGTGATCAAGTGCTTGGGTGAGTAGCTTAAAATCATAGTATTTTCAAAATAGTACTTTTTTTCTAGCTTTTTTTATATTTGCCATCTGAATTTTCAACTATATGTTCCAAGTCTCAAAATTTTTCCCTGAAAGAGCTTTCTTTAATGTCATGTAATCATGAGGATACAAGTGTAGAGTTGCTGCATTTGAGGATGTGCCATTAAAATAGATGCAGTGCGGAGGTTTGCTTTGGTTTTCTTGGAAAGCTTTTAGCAGATTCTGAGTGATAGATGTTTTCACTGCTCCAAATTCTGTCCCTGAATGAATGCCTACCTAAAGTTAGTGTTGTTCAATGGTGCCACAAAATATTGTGAGAGTCCTGTGGATTCCTAATTCTTCCTTTTGATAGGAGAGCTTATGTACAGTTTAAAGACAGGGAATACCCAATGCACCTACGCCTCCACCTCCAAATTGCCATTTTACTTTCTGTAATATGTAACAGAATAGACATTCTTCACGTATTCTCTCACTTAGTTTTTATTTTCTGTTCCCTCTTGTCACTTCCCTTAATTGAAATTAAAGAAGCTATAGCCTGCAAGAGCATGATTTGTTCCTTGTGCATGAAAACATAATGCCCTTCTACGTTATCTCAGTGGGGTGCACTGTGACTGCAATGCACCAAAAACTCTCTGAAATTAAAAGCAAATAAGCAAACTGAGTTTGAGTTAAACAAAACAATGGAAAATTCCTATTAATATAAGAGAGCAAGCTTGCAGAAAAGATACGTTCCCTCTTCTTTGCCAAACTCCCCACTTCTTTTCTGCTCAGCAAGAAAAGTAGCCCTGTGCTGCGTTTTCCTGATCAGTGACCATGTTATCATAATGATACTTTCTTTCTTACCATCATAAAATGCTACAAACAAGTAACTTAGAAAATTGGTAATATTGCAGCTGCTCCCCGCAGTCGCCCTCACATCAGGATGTATTAGCCACATCACTCAGCCTCAACGTTACAGTGGAAATAGCACTAGCCTGAAATTATTACAAAGGTTTTCAGGGTAAAAGGGACATTTTCATCTCCCACAGCCGAAATCAATGTGATCACTGACCATGACCAATAAAATAACCATTTCAACTTCAGCTGTAAGCCTTTAGTAACAGTAACAGGCAAGTCTCTTATATTCGCCTTTGAAGTGCCGGTACAGACATCACAGTCATAAATCAGGACCTTTTTGCACAAATACAGAACAAAAATTATGATCTTTGCCTCTAAGTTCCTTGTTCTAAGTGTAGGTATTAGTGATGACAAATGTCAGGCTGGCTTCCTATGTGCTTTGCACGACACGCTCCAAAATATGTAACTATGCGCCAGTGATAGCAAATCACACCTGTCTGCAACAGGAAGCATCTACGGTGGGAAACTAAACACCTCCAAATCTTCTATGAATCCCTACCAGCCCACCTGGGACTATTTCTGCAAGTTGAAAAAGAATGAAGACAAAATGTACCACTTCTACTATCCCAAAACAAGTTTAGATTACCCGAGGGGGTTCAGAACTTCTGTGCCATTCCTTTAGGGGCTTGCTCAGTAAGCAAACCCCACTTTTTTTTTTAACAATAAAAGTATATTACCTGCACTGACCTTTATGGAAGTTCTCTACCTTTATAAACTGGTGCAATGACTTGAAAAATTCCCCAGAACCCTCAGATTTGGAATATATTTCACAGACTAGGTCAGATCAAATCCTGCTGCATTTTTGAAGGAATAGCAATGGTAATGGTACAGGTAAAGGAATTCAGCATGAGGGTAGAAATATTTCATGCAACTGCTCATATCAGTATCTACAACGTTCTCCTAATCCAGTGCCTCAGAAAGTGTTACTGTACATGGACACACAAAGGGAAGGTTTCTTATCTCTGTACTTTCGTAAGTCTACACCCTCACCAAACTGAGTTGGTTAAAAATAGAAATAAGGTTCAGGAATGCTTGCTGAAATGCCAGGAGTTAATCTGTGCTCACAGTATGTCTCCTGCAAGGTGATGTCTCTGATCCTCCCCCCGACATCTGGCTGCGGCTGACTCTCGAGCGACAGTGGAACATGCAGAAGGAATGCAGGGCACCACACTCCCAAGGTGCCAAAACAACAAGAATGCAGTCTGAAATCACTTATATTTTTGTCTAAGTTCCTTATCAACATGAACACCCATAAATACAGCGTGGAAGGCACTTTGTCTCCAGGTAAGGGCTACAGAGAACAAGTCCCCGAGGCTGAGCACCAGGGACATGATAACCAAATCCTTCTGCAAATCTTACTGTGACTTTATGAATTTCTTTTAGCAGCTACATTACCTCTGGGTGTTGTTTTAATGCAGTGCTTGTCTTACTAGAATCATTTCCATTTCTACACACAGAGAGTCAATTTTAATTAATCCCAGACATAATGATAAGCCTGCTCAAAATGAAGTCATTCCCCAAGTTTGGCAGCCCGCTTCCCTGAAGAGTGATCAAACTCTTTGGTGAGAGGCAGAAATCTGCTGGATATTGGCAAAGTGCACCAAATATTGCACTATGGTAATTAAACAGGTTTAATGAGCCCAGTATTCTAATTTGACCTAAAGTTCAATGCCATTTTCTCTTGAAAAGTAGCTAAGAGCTTATGTTAGATACTTAAACATGAATTAGCATGTCTGAAACAAAAGGAGACATCTGTGCTAGTAAACAAGGCGAGTTTGGAGACAAAACCATATAGCGAGCCCCAAACCCACAGGGGGGACTCCTCTCCTAGTTCAAAACAGGGTTTTAGCTGCTGGGATGCCTGTGGTGCTCCCTGAAGCACACACAAATGCTGTTTGGGAAGGCATTGGATGATCCAGGCCAAACCCACACCAGAGACATAGCAAGAGCTAAAGAGTATGTGTCACCATGGGACTCTGTCCCATCCTTGTATAGTTTACTAACCCAAGTGTAGTTTATGTCTCTAACTTTGGGAAGCGATATTTTCAATTGAATCCATCTGTTGATAGTGTTTCTGCAGAGCCACAGGACATGTTCAGGGCTTTGCTGTTCTAAGGTGGGTGTTTTATGCTAAGAAGCATGTGTCCAAGACATGGACACCATAGAAGACTATGGCCATCCATATCTCCAGTCTACACCTGTATTACCAAACTCTCTTTACCCTGCAAAAAGCAACGTCCTTATACAAATTTCTAATTTGGAATGACCTGTGCTAACTCCAAAATTGTGCCCAGGAATTGCCATGTGCTACTTGGCCTGGGTCAAATCTTGCAAAATCCATTCCAAGAATTTAACAATAAAAAGGATCCGGTTCCCAAACCCAGGGGTATACGCTAGTATGCCTTCATTTATGAATATGGATGTAGCCAGAGAGGCTACTTTTATCCATAAATACATACCAGTACAGGCAGTCAAACACTATGGGAAGCAGGCCTACCTTCAGTGATCTTGCTCCTTATGTTCAATTTCTACAGAACAACTCCATTCAGGAATTAATTATATTTAACAAAAATAGAGAATGTCACCTTTTTCTACATGTGGAACTTTCTTTACCCAGGACTTCATATTAGCAACAACAAATGACATAATTTGTCTTTTTTTAAAGCTAAGTGTATTTTTGGACATTAAAAAAATGGATGGTGTGCATGACATCTGTCACAATAAAATACTTTGAATACACTAACACATAAAAAGAACGTCTTAAGATTTGGAGGCTGCATCAAAGCCTAACGTAATCCGTGGGAAGATTGCTACATACTTCAGCAAAAGTGGGTGCTAGTTCACAGTTCCAGCAATGTTAAATTTCCAGTAACTCTATTATCTAAGTGGAAATTCCTCCAGATTTGCAGAAGTGTGTCTGGGAGCCAAATTCAGTCCAAAGTATTTTTAAAACTATTTTTATAATCATGCCAAGATACCTGGCATGAAAAGAATAAAGATACAGGATTTTCCTACCATTATTATTGACTTTTAAAAAAAATAATATATATACTCTGAGTATTAAAGCAATATAAATTGTTTCTGGTTTTGTCTTGAGTTTCTTAATAATTTTAATATTAAAAATACACAGGTTTTAGACCAAGGTTTTTATATACACTATATCATATCAGCCAAGAGGAAAAAAGTAAAGGTATAAATTACTGATTCTGATTGGCACATTTAGAAATTTTATGTAATAAACATTGTGGACTGAGAAAATGTCCTGAAAGAGTAATTGGATCATCTGACCCAGTAGAGTAAAACAGGTGAGAATTTACAAAATTAAGAGACAAAAATGTATTGGATAATTGCAGCACTGCAAAGGTCCCTTCTATAATCTACCATAAACTAGATTATAATACACTACAGGCTATTATCTCAAACACTGTGTAACCACTAAGCGGGTAGTAATCGGTAGTCAACTTTCAAAATAAGAGGATGTATTTCCCTTCCTCGCTCTAGCTTTATTCAAGGGACAGAATACGCTTCTCAGACATGCAAATCTCATAAAGCTGAAGAATTTTATTGCAGGACAGAGTTATAATCCCAAATGAATTTGACAAATTGGAGAATTGGTCTCAAAATGTAGGTACAAGTGCAGAATATTACTTTTCAGGAGTAATAATAATTTGCAAAAATACAGGTATGGGGATAACTGAGTTCATACTCTTTCAAAAAAGGGTTTGGCACTGAAGCCAGTATTAATGTGAAAAATCAGAAGTGCCATGCCAGTGGAAGGAAGTCATAGTGGCATATATAAATGTGCCTCCAAAGACATAAGGAAGTAATATTTCTGTTCTACTCTGCTTTGGTAAGACTTTGGTTAGACAACTGTATCTAATTTGGGTGCCAGCATTGCAGTCAGAGCATAACAAAAGCACACAGTATAAAAGCTACCCACTACAGCTGCTCCACTGGGATGCTTTCTCGAGTGTGATATTTAACTATTTTTATGACCTTGGTTTCTGAGATGTTTGCATGGAAGCTGAAGAGGATGTGAAGAAAACTCACAGCATCAGTAACAGCTTCTGGCTGCTGCTTTTTATGAGTGAGATAAATTGTACAAACATATAAACACTGCTCCCTGTCTTAAGTATTTCTCCAGACCTGGACTGAGTAGCCAACGTGCTGCCTTCAACAGGAACGGCTAGACCTAAAAATGAGGCAGACCCCAAAATTGCTTTCATTAGCCAAGAAACCCCAGTGAACTCACTGTTCACCTTAAATTATTTTTTTAATTAGTATTCATATTAAAAATAGCAATAAATAAAGAAATAATGCGGTTCCTTTGAATCCGGTTTCTGACATGAGACAGCGTTATCACTCTGCTTGCCAAGTGAGCAGCTGTCTGATGGGTTTCTCCTTGTTGAGGTCTCTGAAGGACACTCATGATCCCTGGGGCAGTGATAAGAGACTCCCCACTCTTGCTTTTTGCGGCGTGGGTCTCTGCCAGCTCGCAGAGGTTACGGAGAGAAGCAGGTGTCAGCCCACCCAGCACCTCCCCAGAGTCCCCCGTGCTGCAGGGCACCCCTTTGTCAAAGGACAGAACCAATCTCTGTGGCTTCACACCATCAGTAATGTCATAAATGTCACTCAAGAGCAGCCGAGCACTTCAATAAAGGCCAGCTGAAGCACTGAAAAGGAAACACGCATTCGCCGTGTGTTTGAGAAGTAAATACAGAGAAGTGTTCAGGTCTCCTCAGGTGAAGAGGAGGATTATCTCCCCCGGCTGCTAGCTCTCTCTTGGGAGTTCATAGATGCTTAGCATTTGTCGAGTTCTTGTCCAGTAAGAGCAAGAAAACTGTAAATACAGTTCAGCACCATGCACACATCCCTGCTTTGTGGCTGAATATTGCACACGGGGGAATCGGTGGCCTCTGTAAGGGCAGACTGTAACACAATGAGGTACAGTTCCATGTGCATTCATTTTCCCTTCCTCTCTGCCTCGGTATTTAAACCAGCATGCTAAAGGGACAGACTCGAGTACTGTGTTCAGTTTTGGGCCCCTCAATACAGGAAGGACATCAAGCTGCTGGAGCGTGTCCAGAGGAGAGCCACCAAGTTAGTGAGGGGTCTGGAGAACAAGTCCTACGAGGAGAGGCTGAGGCAACTGGGCATGTTTAGTTTGGAGAAGAGGAGGCTGAGGGGAGACCTCATTGCCCTCGACAACTGCCTGACAGGAGGGTGTAGAGAGGTGGGGGTTGGCCTCTTCTCCCAAGGGAATAATGACAGGACCAGAGGAAATGGTATGAAGCTGCAGCAGGGGAGGTTTAGATTAGATATTAGGAAGAAATACTTTACTGAAAGAGTTGTCAGGCACTGGAACAGCCTGCCCAGGGAGGTGGTGGAGTCGCCATTCCTGGAGGGATTTAAGAAACGTGTAGATGTGGCTCTTCAGGGCATGCTCTAGTGCCTGAGATTATTGGTTTGTGGTGGGGTGTTGTGTGTGGGGTTGTGGATGTGGGGTTTAGTTCGTGGGTGCTTTTTTGTGTGTGTGTGTTTTTTCTAGTTTTTGTGGGTTTTTTTTGTTTGTTTTGTTTTGGTTTGTGCCCTAAAATTCTCCAAAGCCAGTCTGCTCCTATAAGCCTTTTCAGAAGGATGGGCTTGGCACTATGCCAGGCATAGGGGCTATGTATCTGAGATACTTTGGACCAAGCAGCTCTTCTTCTCACAAGATCCTGACATATCAGGCAGTGCAATGACCTACCTGCACATTCCCAATGATGCCGGCCAGACCCTCACCACTGTCTTTTGTTGACTGTTCTCACTGGAGTCAGGGGAAATCGTTACTAAACACTTCTCATTAAAATCATGAGCAAATTGTAGGGGTTTTCACAGCAAGATGATAATCCCTTGATCTTGCAAGAACATGGAATGGCCATCGTTTCCACATCCTGCAGAACGATGAATGGGAAGGGCAGAGCTTCAAAGCAGTAAGCAGAGAGGCAGGCTGCTGCTTAAAACAGAAAAGGAACGGCAGATGGATGGCTATGATGGCAAATTGCAACCTCACGCCCACACACAAATTAGATCCCTTGCCCCTGTTCAGTGCAATCCCCTGGCTCAGTCAGAAAGGGGAAATACTGAGATGCTTTGCAGTGCCCTGAGCTTAACGGGGGTCGTGCTCAGTCTTTCGCTGCACGTATAGATCAAATACAGCCACATACTGGACTCTCTGAGCAAAAGAAGAGCCAAGGGTCAAGGGAAGTGTTTTTTCTCCCTCACTGAAGGAACTGCTTTTGTTTAGCTGGGAGAAGAGAAGGCTGCAGGAGGGACCTAGTAACAGCCTCCCATTTCTGAAAGGGCGTTTGCAGAGAAGATGGAGCTAGACCCTTCTCAGAGTTGCAGAGGAAGGACAAGAAAGGATGCCAGCCACAATAAGGGAAACTCCTATCACAGAGGAGGAAAACTCGGAGGGTAACTTGAACAGGCTGCCCAGAGAAATTGTGTAATCTCTGTCCCTGGAGATACTCAGAACTCAACTGAACACAGCCCCAAACACACCCCATCTACCCTTAAAGATAGATCCGCTTTGAGCAGGAGCCTGAACTAGATAACCTTTCAATGTCCCTTCCAAACTGTGTTTTTCCGTGAGTCTCTGATTCTAAGTATTTACCAAGAAAATAAGCACACGTGTCTAACAGTCATTTACTTGGAAAGCAACTAATATAGTAGAACAGAATGGCAATGCACAGAGAGGGAGCAGAACTTCAGATCCTGCACGAGGCTCAGGAAAAAAGCATTAGACCTTTATAGATACCAAAAATCCATGAGTCTGTCATAATTATAACCTGATGTTATGTGAGCTACTATCTAAATGGCTGAAGTAACAACAGAAGCCCTTAAAATTAACTAGGGCAGGGCTGGAGAAGCTTTGCAGAACACTCAGGTTCTACAGGCAGGGAATTTGATGGGCAGGCAGGCAGCAAGAGATGGGGCCATTCCCTAAGGGATAGCAAGCTGGGAGCTGAGAGTGACCCTCTGTCCAGCCATGCCCTCACTGACCACAGCACCTCACTGACCACAGCAGTGCTGGTCATAGGGTGCAAGGGCAGTCCCAGGCATAGAGAGGATCATGAGTCAGGTCCACGGTCCATCCAGGAACCATCAGGAGATCAAGCACAGAGAGTACCGGAGACAAGGCTGTAGCAAAGGTCCAAGATCCTTCGAGGACCAGAGACATGGCTGGGCACAGGCCCATCCGCTGTACACCTGGGGGTAGGACTGGAAGCCCAGACTGGAGCTGAAATGGAGCTCCCAGGGCAGAGGTGAGGGCAGAGGCTCCAGGTAAGGCTGGTCAGGGCTATTAAAGACTATTAGTGCTCTCAGAGCCCCGACAAACTCATGCTTTAAAGGTACATCTTGTCTAAAACTACATGGCCCTCGCCTGTAATTATCAAATCACGTTAAGAAAAAAAAAAATGCTTGGTAACTCTGAAGACCATTTTCCACAATGCAGCACAAAATGAAATACGTGTCTTATCAACAGAAAAAGAGCAACAAAGTGTGATGCATTTAAACAAACTTTAATTTTAATTAAATCAAGCCATTTCATCTAATTTTGACAAGATTCCTAAATTCATTAGTATGATGCCTTCTACTTTTATCGTGGTATCTCACAGGTCAGACCTATTCACTATAATATTAGAAACTTATTGACATCTTGGCTTTTTTTTTCTTCATTCCAGCTTGTGTGTTGTGGTCACACTTCAAGAGAAATTGAAAACACTATCTGGGCCAGATTCATTTCAGTGAAGTACACTCAGGATAAGTTTGACCAGCTGTCACGGGTCTCTCACCTTATTTTAGAACAATGTTAAATAATCCACCCAAAAAAAGTGGAAATGCTCCCTCAATTGCTATACTTAACATCAACAGATTAAAGGCTGAGCACCAGCTCTGGCACTGGTTGGAAATTTGACTCTTACTGTATCACCGACACGTGTCAAAGGACATTTCAGATATAACAGCAGCATCATTCCTAATGGCAGGAAGTTCCTTCTGCCCTCCATACTATATATAGATTTTCATAATCATCCAGTATCTGAACCTGGTTTTCCAACATGTAAAGCACCTTCATATTTTATTTACTTCCTTGAAACTTGTGCATGCTATGAATTCCCATGAAACAGGGCTCAAGCCCCTATGTTTAGGGATGGTTCCTAGATGTTACGAAATCAGTGACAGCATCCTCCCAAGACATCCTGACAAATGAAAATTTATTAGTTTTGAGTTTATGCAGAACTCCTGCCATGAAAATAAAGCAATGCTTCCCACCATGAGATAAAGTCATCGCCGGAAAGTGTGAGCGTATGGATAATGAGCTAAGAACTGCTTCAAGTCTCTGGTGGCATTTTAGCAACAGTTTTTATATCATTTGCTTTTAGCAAAGCTCACAAAATGAACCAAGTTTTCCATGTTTTAGCGAATAGGAAAACTAGTTTGTGGCTTCTAAGCTACTTACTTAGAGCTCCACTACACTGATTACTGCTATTGCTGTTGTTACTGCCCCACAGAGCTGTATGGCACACTACCACTCCTCAGGAAGGTAGGCACACTGCTGAGCTGGGGAGAGGAGAAGTCATGGGGACCAGTGCTCCCCCTGCGTTTCTTCAGGTACCAGAGGGCACACTGGTTCTAGAGTCCCCACATGTCACGACAGCTATCTGAAGTATCTTGCCTCCATGCCAGGCAGGAGTGTGTTGATAACAAGCCGGTGCGGCAGGGTTTCCAGCCCTGCTATGGAGCTCAGCAGCCAGCTGAAACTGTGCCAGAAGCCCTCCCTCCACTGGGCACATCAGCACTGCTGCTGCTTTTCCTTCTGGGCTTCCGATCCATAAACATGGCATTCATTCACTAAAAGAAAGTTTGCAGCAGTGCAATTAAAAGTTAGCCGTTAAATTGTTAAGTTTCCATTCAGCTGAAATCGGCATCTTTAGTACATAATCGTTTTTCGCTCATGCTTCCTTCGGGCCACTGTTTTTTTCTCATTGCCAGCACGTTATCCTGCTGGGGTACTGGTGTGCGGGAATCCTGATACCTATGTTTATTTGCAAGAGGGCTTGCAGTTTCCTAAGGTCAGAACCCAAAAAAAATGGCCAGTACCCAATGAATGACTCACCCTCCTCTCTAACCTCCTTTCAACAATCCCCTTTTCAAAAGGACACTTGCCCTTCTCCATTTGGGACAGCTGCCTTTCCTGTACCCGGCCACTTTCCCCTGCAGCCAAAGGCTGGAGTTATTCTTCGACTTCCTTCCCTATAATAGAAACACAGTTATCTCAATGTCCATGTCACTCAGCTTTCTGAGTTTCTCTCCTGGCTTCTTAGTCATTATTCCATCAAGTTTAATTTTTTTTGCCAGTACCATAAAAATCTGTGCTTATCCCTTGGAGAATTTTGCGCTTTTGGCATCAGGGACTGTCTGGAAAGCACAAGTGAAGTTTATAGAAATGAAGCAAATGCATTAATATTGCTACTAGTCTCACAGAATCACAGCAACTACAAAAGACCTTAAGTTCCTCTATTCCACCATCATATACCAAAGCAGGATCAGCTGTACCTGGGTTATTCCTAGTACATATCTCTCTAACTTTTTCTTAAAGTTCTTCAAAGACAGGGGTGCCATGACCTTCCCCAGGCAGCTTTTCATCCCTTTACTCTTCGTACTGTTAGAAAACTTCCATGGTGTGTAACCTGAATTTTCTGATGTAATTTAAGCCCTTACATCTCATTGCATACATACATCATAGACATAGAGAACAAATTATTTCCTTGATCTTTGCTGGAGACCTTTACCTATTTGAAGTTTGGCACTTCTTTCTCTGTCTCTTCCCCCTGATAATCCTCTCTTCTTTCATCTAAATAACCCTTGTTTGTTCAGTCTTTCCTTGTAGGTCATGTTTTCCAGACCTCTGATTCTTTTTTGCTGATCTCCACCTGAATTTCTCCTTTTCTTCTTCCACAAACTGGAAGCCTCTGCTTCTGCACAGACCTCACTAACGTTGTGTGAAGACTAAGGATTACTTCACACGTCTAGCAAGCTGGTTTTCTCTTCATATTGGCATCTTCATCTAAACGAGGTGTATTAGGTACGTAGATATCACCTGTGGGTGCGAGCAAGTAGCAGGGTAACGAGTTGCTTCCGCTGGTTTTCTTTCATTAGCTCTGTCTGGGCCTGGGGTTTGTCTGGCATTCCGTCATCTGAATTATGAAAGAAAAATACAGAGTGAAGCCCTGGACAAATTCCAGCAAAGATGAGACAAATTGTAGCACTCAACGTTAATGCAATTGTCAGAGGCTTTTCTAAAGCCAGTGCTGAGGAGACGCAGAGAGAGGTCTGAGTTACAAAGACACATCCATAATGGGAATTTTTGGTTAAAAAATATATGGAACCTGAGTTTTAAAGGTGTCTGTTCTCTTCTGGCTGTGTGACAAACAACTACATGCAGGCAGTTCTGCTGGGAAAGTGCTAAATCACTGAATGCTTTGGGTTGGAAGGGACCTTCCGAGATCATTTATTTCCAACCCCCCTGCCATGGACAGGGACACCTCCCACCAGACCAGATTGCTCAAAGCCGCATCCAGCCTGGCCTTGAATAACTCCAGGGACGGGGCACCCACAACTTCTCTGGGCAACCTGTTCCAGTGTCTCACATCCTTATCTTGAAAAATTTCTTCCATATGTCAAATCTAAACCTCCTTTCTTTCAGTTTAAAACTATTACCCTTTGTCTTGTCACTATAGCCCCCTTTAAGTATTGAAAGGCCATAACAAGGTCTCCCTGGAGCCTTCTCTTCTCCAGGCTGAACAACATCAACTCTCTGAGCCTGTCCTCACAGGAGAAGTGCTCCAGCCCTCTGATCATGTTTGTGGCCGTCCTCTGGACTCCCTCCAACCGGTCGATGTCTTTGCTGGGCTGAGGGCTCCAGAGCTGGATGCAGTACTCCAGGTGGGGTAGGAGAGCAGAGTAGAGGGGGACAATCACCTCCCTCGACTTGCTGGACACAACCACCACAGCTCCAAACAAAATTTAGTGGAATCCACACCTGTCTGAGGCCATTTATTCCAGTTTATAAGAAAGGGAGTTACCTGAACACATCATTCCCATGTGACTAGAAAAATAAGCCCTTAGGATCCGGTAGACCAAAAGAAATATTGCTAATGGGACTAAAAAACCAACAGTAATAACAGAAATTTTGGCAGCAGTTGACTACAATTTGCAAAATGAATGCTACAAAAAGACACGTCCTCTATTATTTTTGCCAACTTTTTAATTAAAAAAGTGAGTCATACTTCATGTAAATCTGCTTCCTAATTTTACTGACTCACTGGATTTAGTGAGCAGGAAAAGAAACCCATTATCTGAAAAGTTCACGGACTTTCACACTCTGATTTAGGGCCCATGGGCCAGACCTCTTAAAGAAGACTGGAACCTAAACACTGGATAGCAGGTTCTGGAAACGGGAACCCACATTTTAGATTTGTAATCTCTATGCAGAGAGCTAAATGTTTAGAAAGGTTGTCTAAAGTTAAATACAATTGCCTATAGCTCATCAGTAGGACTCCATCAGGATAGATCTTTACAGAAGTCTTTCTTTTTCTGGAGTTGGAGACCTGATTGGTGGCCACAAGTATGTAATACCAGGGGTACTACAGCTCAGTACCATCTCTTAAGCATACTGATAATTATTGTACAAATACTAGGCAGGGGTCACTCTTTCCTTTCAAAACATGGCCATAGTAAGAAGGGTCCAGAAAGCAGGAAACCTGAATTCAGTTCCCTCCTGGTGGAGTGCTGCAGGAAGGAGCCTGCACTGCCTTCCATTCCCTGTTAAAGCTGTGCCATTATTCTGCAAAAAACACACTGATGAACTCACAGAATAAAAAAGCAAGACAGAAGGAACATAGCTCATGCATACTTATATACACAAGCAGACAGAAATGTAAGCAGGAAGACAACGCACACGATACATAATGTAATATTTCTAGCAAGCCATACAGCCTAGTGATTAAAGAACTTGGATCTAAAAGCCTCCTTGGAGTGCAACTTCCAAGAGAGCAATCAGAGTTCAGCCAGTGGAGAACCACCACTAGCAGGAAGGACTTAAAGCTAGGACTCACATTCCCTTATTCCAAGTGCCTTAACCACTGCATAAAGAACACGTTCGTGGCTCAGGAAGCCATTTCCAATTCTGGGGAGCAAGGTACTCTCCATGGAAAAAAAAATTTAAAATATGTATTTTTAGTTAGTTTCACCCAGCAGCATTAACTTAATGTAGCTCAAGCCCATTTGTCTCAACACAAACCATCGCAAAAGTTAATTCAGGAGTCTTCCATGTCACACTAACTTTTCATCAAAGGTGGAGGACGTGTCTTTGTATGCTGGAATCAACAGAGTGTTATCATGATGTATACAGCCACGTGGTATCTTCCTACTCCTCTGTGGACCATGAAGCTAACTGTCATCCCCAAATGTTACCCATTAAAACATACAAAAAAAACAAAGCTAAAACAGAATTGGTGGAATTTTGACTTAGACTTAACACCAAGCACAGGAGAAAGTCCTGTATTTCCTGCTATGTAGGAACAAGGACCTGCTGTTTCTCTCACAGAGCATGGAGTGAAAGGTGGCTTTGAAAGACACCATTGTGTGCCCTTCACAGAGAGACCTCTTCCACTGCTCAACTAATGTGGGATTTTTTCCTGTTACATTGAAGTTCGACGATCATTTGATGATATTGTATCTGTCTCCCACTGTGGAAAATATCACTGGATATACTTTTTTTTAGAATGATGAGAAGATATTCCATGTCCCCTAAACTATTATATGAACAACTGGAATGCAAAATAAGTTCTGATACACACCCACATATTTTCAAGAAAAAACTTATGTCAGGTAAAAATAACAGCATATCCGTTACAGTGTTACTTTCCATTTTAGTTGTGATTTTCTGTTATAAAGTGATAATATTTTTTTTTATTTCTCTTTGAAAAATAAATTACAAGCCAATGTGCTATCACCAGAAACATCAGCTACACCTTAAGTAACCGGCTAAAATACTGAAATTGTGAGAGAAGAATTTCAGTTACAGGAGTAAAAATTGGTTACAGGAAAGGATACATCTTGTTAAGGAGCTGGACTGAGACTCAAGAATTAAGAATTTTGAATTTGCTTCTGTTGCTATGTTGGTGTAGCTCTCAGCAAGTCACTTTATCTTTCCTAGTTACATTTCATGGGTAAAACAGGACTAATAGCATTTCCTTCCTTTCTAGGAGTATTAATGAGGATACGCATGTTGGCGAAGAAGGCTATTATGGTACTGAGTGATGTGGAAAAGACTTTGAGTAATTAAAAGAGAATTTGCATTTATTTTCTTCCTGTCAACTGATGTTTAATAGCTCAGTTGTCAACAACAGAATATTTGTCAACAAGTGAGATAATGACCCAGCAACGAGAGACTTAGAGAAACCGTCTCAATTCAACGTTCTGTCTCTGCATTAGCACACTCAGTACTTTGTAGTAGCTCCACCAAGGAAAAGTGACTGATATGAACAAAGGAAAAGGTTTCTGAGGAAAGCATTACCTTTTCTGAACACCAAATTTGCAGGAAGCACAGACCTGACATGGCATTTATTTGCCTGAGTTAACAAGCGGCAGGCAGCTCAGGTATGTTTGGGCTCCTACTCAAACTTGTGCTGCTGCATGGGAGTCCGTGCTCTCCTGGTCAAAGGCTGTCACAGAAGAAGGTGCAGCGTGGGAAGCAGACATATAAAGCCACCAGCAAGAAGATGAAAAAACTAACCCCATAATCCCATTGCTAATGGACACTCCTCAGCTGGAACTCAGTGACACCCTTGGGAGAAGAAAAAGTACAGAAAAGTGAAGAAATGAAAGACAGTGTGAAAATGCCTTTATCTTCAGCTAGGTCTGAATTTCTCTCTAATGAATGCAGTTCTTAACAACCATCCGAGCATCCAAAAGACGCTGAAACTAATGATCCCCTTATTTCACAGCCTTCAGTAGACAGTGCAGTGTGTATGCATATACATATGCAGTGTAGCTGTATATATTGTGAGAATGAGCTTTTTATTCCAGAAATGCGCTCTTCCCCTCCTCTCTGCCCTAACCTGACTGCAGGCATTTGTAGAAGGTTCTGCACTGAAGATTACTTGGTTTTCTCTCTCTCTCTCTCTCTCTCTCTCTCTCAGGTAGAAGGTAATGACCAGAACTTGGACTTCACAGTTCCTGAATTATTATATGGCCACATTTGCATGGGATCCTTCTCTCGCACTTCAGATTCCAGAAATTAAATGGGTGATAGTTAATGGCTTAATGGGTAATGGTGAAAAGTTTGGTTGATAACCTGCTTCACGGCTATATAAAATCTCCAGATGGTGTGAATTTACTTCTCATTTTCACCTACCACTGTCACATTAAAAAAAGAAACAAAACAGCAAAATATGGAAATTGTCACTAATAATTCAGCACTTGCACTACTCTGTGTTCAGATATCTTCAAACTAGGTTAAAAAAAAAAAAAAGCAGGTCTCAACCCCCTCATAGATATGCTAACAGAAGCAAAAATCTTCATTAATTTGAAATTTCCTCTTAAAGTCAAGAGAAACACTCAGAGTTTATACAAGGAAATGGAATCAAGACTATGACAGTAAACATTGTAAAATTTGAGACTGGTAATTGATATATTCAATGGTCGATATTGTTAATGTTATTTGTGTTATCCTCTATTTTTCTACACTTTTCTCAAAAGTACAAGCTGATGGATTTTCACTGTGAATCCTCCAAATGAAAGTCACAAGAGACCTGGCTTCTGAACCATCTCTCAATAAATGCTGCTTGTTTTTTTCCCTCTTCATCTTTATTTGCAATGGCAGGAAGCCTTTAGCAAACAGGTGGGTCTTGCAGGCTGCTCCAAAGGCCACATCACCATGCTTGTGTCTAATGTCTTTAGGCTTCCCTCTTTCAATCAAATCCCAAGGAGATTTACAAAAATGTTCTGAAAACACTCTTCTATGTGCTGACCATTGCAGTAAGCAACAGCTCAACAGTGCAAACAGTACGAAGAAAACAACACATCCCCACGTTTTTGTGACTTTATCTGAGGCTGTGAGAGCAAGTAAGGGAGTAAAGCTTCTTTTAAGGGAGATTTAGGATTTTTCCTTAATGGAAGAGCCTGGGAGCACCAAGATGAAACCAGCATCAGAGCAATCCTGTTTATCAGAGTGTGTGATAAAAATCCTCCAATAATCAAGCTACTTTAGTGCTGGGAGTCCCACGGAAAAGAGTGCTAGACACAGCAAATGTTGCCTAGAGTAACAACAAATACCAACAGAGTGATGGATCTGTTTCCACATCATGTGGACAGCATTAGTGAGCTTTTCTGTACATCTGCTTCAGCACGTTGTTTAATTACATACCACATAGAGTTCTTCCCAAGCTGTGCTGAGGATCAAATCAAGGCAGCATTCTGAAGGAGGCTCTTATCTGCCGCAGTCTAATTTCCTGAGGGAACAGGAAGGTCTCTAGTGAACAAGGCAGGGTCCTTCTGCAACAAAAAAGCTGATCTCAGGCTTAAGGCAACTGAATCTTTTGCTCATCTTTTTTTCTTCCAGCCTCCCAGCAATTGTTTTCTTTGTTTCTTCCACAGAGTTCCTGTGTGATGCCAGGCTCCCTCTTAGCTAAGTATTTTATAGATGATGACTATGTTCTTGTTTTCCGTCTTTCTTAAGAGCTGGAAGATTGACAAAAGTACTAAATGTCTCTTTGTCCCACCCCAAGCCAACCAATTTGGAAGAACTGCCTCAAAGGCATGAAAACTTTATACCTGAAGAGAAAAATAGGCTGTTTTATCTTGAAAACAGCACTCCATTTCTCTTTTAGTTTATTCTTAGGAAAAAATATATATTTGTTTTCACTAAAAATTTACAAACAAAGATTAGAAGAAGCATCTGACGCTTATGCTATGACTGTATTAGTCAATAAAATACCGCAGAGATGGTTCTCTAGCTCTGAGTAGCCAACTATCACAATAAGGCTTGCAGGCACTGCTAAATTTTCTTACATCCCCAAACAATGGCCACAGCCTGACTGTCACCCTTGGCTTGTGCTGACCGAACCATTCCCGGGCACCAGCTGGGAGACTGCTGGTTTGCGTGGGACACAATTTTGCCAGGATGCAGGCTAACAGCTAGCAGCACTGGCAGTCAAGTGCCCTGGCTGCGTTTAGCCTCATTGTGTGTTTAAACACAGTCTCAAAGTTTCAGCTCTGATTAAGTACCAACATGATGGACAACGGAGAACAGCATCTGATCGTGGCAGTACGATACATCTGACATAACGGGCAGAGATGGAAGTACTGATCATCCCGCCCTGAGTTACTTCTGCTTTCGGGGGCTTTTTTCAAGTGGCAATTTCATATATTCTCTCAATGAAGTTGCCACATGAGTTTTATGACTTTTAATTGAAGCACTCTGGGATCAGGTCATTCATTATTTCTCTTTCATTCGGGTATAAAAAAAAAAAGGAAAAATACATGAATTTATGTAAGTAAAATAGTTTGAAGTCTGCCTTCCTATGACAGTATCATCTATAGTGCTCTGGATGATCTACATTGATTCCACATTTATAGATAATTACCAGCATAATTAGAAGGACTTATTCCATGAAATGACAGTAAAGCTATATGTGTAAAGCTATATTTGCATTAAGTACTTGATTAAATCTCCTTCTGAAACATTTAGTGTTTACACATGGTAATAACAGGACAGCAGATTTTAATGTTGTTTAAGCACTGTAATTCCCCCGTTGCTGTTCTTAATAGCCAAACTGTACTAACCCACCATAACAAAAATACCACACACTAAACAGCACCTTTCTCTGTGAAGGATGCCTACACAGTTTACAAAATATCCATCATTCTTCACTACAGATACAAAGGCTTTCTGGAATTGCCTCTGGCATGTGATTAATGGTAACAGCTCAAGTCAGTCCGAGTCAGGAAATAATTTCATACTCCTCAAAATGGGCAACAGTTTACATATCCAGGATAAAGTTATCTAAATTAGAGTCCAAGGCTTGAACTAGTATTTCAGCACTTTCAAAAAAGGGCATGGATTATTTCACAAGTAAAATTATTTAGGACCACACCTTGTAGCAGCTCTTCAATGGCACAATAGCCTTCCTCACATTTTGAGGGACTCATTAATTGTTAATTCCTGGGCTACATTAACGCTTCTGGGTTGGACGGTACTCACACCTAATACCTGAACGAATGGCTACTGGAGCTGCACCGTTGCCTGATCCATCTGGATGACAGCAGGATCAGACTTGCACAATCACCAACACTACCTACAAGATTCTGCTTTCTTCTCAGTGTGCTGGATGGATGTAAACAACTTGGTTGCTGGAAGTCATTAATTAACACAGTCCAAAATTACTTGTAGCAGCCACAAAACAAAGTTACTGAAAAAGACAGCTACTATTACTTTAGAGAAATTTTTTTATTAGAATTTAAAACTTTAAATGACAATTCCTAAAGGGTATAACATGCTTGACACTTGAATGCCATTATGCTAACATGTTTATGGCCAGATTTCATAATGCATATGGGAAGTGACATTACTAAGGAAGCACATATGAAAGGCATTCCAGAGAAAAAGCAGCTTTAACGCAGAATACTTACGCTAGGTCAAGCCCTGTGATGTTGGCCCACAGAAGTTTAAGTGACTTAACCAAGGATAATCAGTGAGATAATAGCTAAATGAAAAAGATGTGGCATTGCATATATGATAGATGTGAGCAGTGATTGCTTCAAAGAGGATAGTTATGCAGGTGGCTATAAACACAAATTAAGGAAAAACAGTATGACATCTCTCCGTTGTGAAAGTGGACCTGGGATATAGTATTTAATTTTAATGAAAAATCTGGGACTACCTTTGTGATTTTAAAAAAAACGCACTTAACTAAAAGTGATTTTCTGAGGACACCGAGGTAATGAGTTACGGTATTTGCACATAAACAAGCCGTGCAGATTTTCTTCCTAAGTGTCTGCATGAGCTCACGTCTGCAAGTCAAGTGGAAACCTACTAACAATACAGAAGACTCCTTTTTGTTTCCAGATGAGAGAACACGGTGGGATGTCTGGCTGAGCCATCAGACACCGTACCAGGTAACAGCATTATTTCAGAGCTTTCTGTACAGGGACGACATCTTATTAGATCTCTTTTATGCTTAATGCTTACTTGTGAGTGAGGCTTCGTGCAACATGTTGTACTGTTTCTCTCTTCAAGTTACCTTAGTTCATTGCACGTTTAAGTATGAAAATGTCCTCCATAATCCATAAAGCTTCAGGCCTGATTCTTCAAGGCCTTGCACTTCATAGTAATAATCCACTTCAGGAATGACAGAAAACAACAGATGACACGACAGCCGTGGAACCTTTTCTTTGTGAGACCAGACACCAATACTTCTCCAAGCCAACACATGCTATCTCATCTTGACTTCTAAGGACAACTGATTACCTGGAGATTACTAGAATGCAAAGGTCTCCCATCACCAAGAAGTTATCAAGTTCAGAGGGAGACAGAAGACCAAGTCATTCAGTAGAATAAGAGGTTATTTTCTGAAACTCAACTCAAATCATTACCTCAGCCTGGTGAGTGAGTTGGATTACCAAGGGCAACTCTACCATGACATTTCTGGCCTGCTGCTTCCCCACACACCATTGTGGCACCAGTAAGCGGAGTTACTCCCAACCTAGAGAACCATGCCTTTTGACTCCAAATTCACCTGGTTTAGAAACTATCAACCAAGGTGATCCAGCTGATATTAACTGAAAAAAGTACCTGAAGCCCAAGGAGTTTCACGGGCAGTCCAGCTGAGAACGATTTCATAGTCAATCCTCACAAGCAATCGGAGTGATGGTAGGGAGTGTAAGTGAAATCGTCCCATTTCAAATATACATTGGAAGCAGATGCTCTTCAGCCGTTTTTACCCTGCAAGGGGCAATAGGGGAACAGCTCGATGTTAACAGATGTTAGGTTTTGTCCCATCTGTACGGACCTGCCCTCTCAACAGCAAACCACCTGTTCTGAACCAGCTGAATCCATGCATAAAAACAGCCCTTTGAGGAACACCAGAAAAACTTCCACAACACAAATGTTCTTTATCTCCTACCTCCTCAGTTTGGAATTTAACCTCCAGGACTGGTTCCTTGATACACTGCAGTATAGTCGGTTGCATCATGTATCTAATTAGACAATTTGACATTAAGACAGCATCTTAATCTTCTTGTGCCTTAACATGCTTCAACATTTCAAGTATAACGTGTTTGGTTTTACTTCTATTTTACTTTCAAATCATCGTGTTCTAAGCTTTAGTCAGATGTGTAAAAAAAGTACCTGTGGTACTGTCACAGTATTTCCCTCATTTCAGCATAAATATTATAGTCCAAGTCCTTAGGTCCCAAAAGGTAGCCTTGGGAAGCCAATTATACCCTGCAAGGTTTGGGAACTGCAATATTCTCTGCAAGTTCTAGAGCAACAATAAAATGCTTCGTGGTAGAGCAACAATAAAATGCCCCATACTGCTATGCAAGTAAAGGCTTCAAATAAGGCAGGTACATTAGTTGCTATATGCTAAAATCCCACGGACTTCTGAGGGATTTGCATGTGCTTTATGTCAAGCATGTTTTTTGTTGAATCATTGTCCTTTGAGATGTACTACCCTGAGAGCTAATGTACTGCCTACAGCAAAGAAGAGGGTAGCTCACGTAGACATGTATTCAACAGGTCTGCTCTTGTTCGACCCGAAAATCTCCTTCTGTACAGACACGGAAAAGCTTCTGGAACGTAACTTTGCAGTGCCCAGGACAGTCTTCCCGCTATTCCCAGGCATCTCAGATTCTCTTCTTTCCCTAAGCGAAAGGATCATTTCAGCTTTACCTTGAGTCTCCTGCTCTTGCTGCCTGCGCCAGGAAAGGCGAGTGCACACAATCTGTCTCGTATGCAGACACATCATCCACCACACAGGGACAATAAAATTGCTCATATCTGAAAGAGGATAGAAAAGAAGCAGGTATTATCATTTGGAATCAAATGGAGATTTGTCCTGAAATACAAAGGTTCACATTAGGATCTTTTTTCTCTCTGTGCACTGTTGCCACCAAGAAACTTACAGTATCTTAGAAATACCTCCTAAGGATGGAAAAGAAAGGCATTACCAGGGAGCAGACATGACTGCAAAGTCATTTTCACAAGCTTTGGAAACTTCATTTTGAAAACCAATAATAATAATAATAACAGGGGTTTTTTAACATAAAAGTAAATCCAAGGACAGACCTGGGAAAGCAGGGTTGACAGACCACGTGTTTTGCTAGATTCAGATTGTGAATGTTTTGAACACGAATAAATGCTTCTAAGAGTTAAGAATGATTATTGCTGCACATTCATAAAGAAGTCCCTTCTTTCTCAACAGTACTAATAGCATCTGCAGTGCTGAGACTCATAAAGCATTACTGTTGGCTTTCAGGATGATTCATGGGCCTATTTTAACAGAGAGAGGTATCTCACATAGCATTGGGAGTCAGCAGTTCCTCCCTTCTGATCTGGGCTCTGATACAAAATTTTCTTTATAGCCTTGAGCAGTTCATTTAATCTTTCTGCCTCATACTCCACATCTGTGAAATATGAAGTCACCATATTCAGTTAACAGTAAAGAAAGGTCATTGTTTCTCTCCTCCAAACATATTTCCCTTTGGATACACCTCACCTCAAAGTCACGTGAGAACTGAAAGTTATCATGTGGATTTTGAACCTTTGAGACTGGGTTAAAAGGTGGCCTGTGCTTGATGCTACAGAATTTCTCTCCACAGAAATACCTACTGGCAAGCTCAGAACCTGAGTCCTGGATAGACACACTTTCTGACCATAGCACAGACCTGAATATAGATAATGTGGGTCCTCAATCAGCTTCCGCTTGAAGGTGGAAGAAGAGTATGCTTTAAAGACAATACGGACGAGGATCTTGCAGTTGGGAAGAAGGCCTTGGTGCCCAAACCTTTATTCCACTGTATGATTTTATTAAAAATAATAAGGAAAGCAGGCCTCTCTGTCTCAGTCATGAGTGCCGCTGTAGTTTTAGTCCTGCAGAAAACTCTGCTGCACGCTAATTCACTCAATGCCTGCTACGTTTCACAGGAAACTCATCCATAGCCCACAATAATATTCTACAAAAGAAAGAGGGTTTTTTTTTCTTTCAAAATGGTAGCAGTATTAAAAGGATATATTTGTGAGTAGTCTAAGAATTTTACTCCACATTTTGTTAATCCTTAAATACCTTATTCTTCTAGTTCTACAATATTTCCCATTTACTGTAGAAATGGTATCACAGAACTAATGACTCACCAACACTTGTGGGATGTTGACAGATAGGGGATGCTCCATAATGATACCACTGGGAACCTGGGAAGTTCAAATAAGAGTGCATCTGACTGGGATGGAGATATTTAATCTAAAAATCACCACAGTGAGAAAGATATATTCAGAAAAATTATCCTAAACAAATAAGCAGTGAGAATTAGGGAAGTTTCCCTGAGCAGCTGGGAAGTTCTACACAGATATATCCATGCTGTTGCCCCAACATGGTATCTCAAGAGCATCAGGAAAGGAAAAGGAACTATCAGCATCCAAATTTCACATCCTTCTGTTCCTCTGCACTGACTAATGACACTGACCAAACCAAAAGGTTTGTGCAAGAAGTTCAGCTGTGATCTGTCATCCCAAACTAACGCCACAATTTCATTCTCTGCAGTCTTTCAGTCTCTCTCTTTTTTTTTTTTTTTAAATTACAAGAGTCATACAGCATAGTGTCTGCCATCCTCTGTGGGAGACCTGGAAGTGAAAATTTGATTCGTAAATTCTACAAATGTATTTCATCATAAAACAAAACAGCTCTTAAGCTCTATACGTACACCGGTTTGTTCAGGAAGGTGAAGAGCAAAGGAATGGAGCATTTTACCTTCAGAGCCTCTGTAATCATCCAGTCAGTAAAAGCTACATTTAGCCTTTTTTCAGATTAATGAATTTCTAATAAATATTTCTTCAGAGGAGTGCAGATTCTAACTCAGAGTGATTATAAGCTTTTCTATTAGATTTAGATCGGTTTCTCCTGGTTCTGTATCTTGATAGCAGAAACATATGGTACTCTACATATGGTGGGATTTTTTTCTAATCTTATGCAAAATCTACTCTAAAAAATAATCTCTGTGATTCTCCATTCAATTCCTTGAGTAATGTTTATTTTTACTGGTTGAGTAACCACTATTTCTAATGTATACTGTTGCCATCTAGTGTCAAAAAAACAGTGGTGTATTTAAAGTTGTTTTCCATTTTTATGAGGTTAAGCACATATTTGTATGTCTCCACCAATCTTTAAATGTTTGATTCTCTTCTATATCCATTCTCTTCACCTTATCCACCACTTGTGATAAAGGCCATCCAGCTTCTACAGGGCCTACTGCCCAACTTCTTCAAGGTCAGCTAGTGGGAATCAGTGCTTTGGTTTCAAACCCGTTGGGCCACCAAATGATGGTACAGCAGTTGGGAACTATGGTGGGAACTGAAATTGTTCCCCAAAATCTGGGAGGAATATGGGATGTCCTGCAGGAAAATTAAAGGTGATCACAGAGGAACTGAATCTCACATAATTAGACATATTTACAATTTATCTTTTAGGTTCCTTCTCCAGTCATTGGAAAGACACAGGCACTCTCAGGAAACAATTCATCTCATCCTAAGAAGTGTAAAACAGGTCAAATTACTGATGTGCCTTAAAACTGCCTTTACCCCCTCCAACACTATGTAGCCAGCATCAGGTAACAAGCTCAGATGGAGATATCTAAACCAAAGATGGCTAAAGTCAGATGAGATGATCCCTACCTTAACTGACTCTCATGAGGTCTGGAAAGAATTTACTGTCCAAATTTGGACTTGAGCCTGTCATTTAAATGGCCCTATTCAGAATATTTCTCATGAGTGGTAATGAGATTTTCGAGTTATGTGCTCACTGATGGCATCTAGTATCCTCTAAATCTTTTCTAATCATTTCAAGAGAGATCTACAGAACACTGGAGGAAGAAGGACAATTTGATTCCATAATTGATTAAAGTGAAGATGCAGCAAAGCTGCCAAGACAATCCCTTCAGACCTGGAACCCCAAAACACAATTCAACCCAATAATTCATCATAATGTCAAGTAATTGGAGAATAGGGATTCAGTTGTGGCATTTTCCTGTTATATTTACACAGACAGCAGAAAGGTTTGGGTTTTGGGTTTTGGTTCTTGGGGTTTTTTTTTAAAGCCAAAATTTTTCACAGGATTGAATCTGCATTAAAAGAGAAATTTTGGCTCACCCTAGTCTACTGGAGTCTTGCCACTGATTCCAGCGAGAGCAGGACTGCGTTCTCAGTGTTACTGCTGCCTGGTCTACCAAGCAGCTAAAACTTGTGGAGGACAGTGAGACATGAAGGAGCATATGAGGTGAAAGCTTAAGCCAAAACAGAGAGTGTCTTGGAAAGAGTAAGATTCAAGAAACATGCAACTTTTTCCTCTCTTTTTTGTCAAGCGTTCCCGCCTGACTATTAAATGTACCCTCCCAGGTCTCATAACTCCCGTGACTCTCCCCACATGTGTTTAAATTTCTGTTAACACAGTTAGCTCTGCTTCCATATGGCACAGCAGTGGCACTTAGTTGCTGTGATTAACTCCAAGCATTGGCTGAGAAGGTAAATGGAAAGGCATGCTTTCTGCTGAAGCAATTTGTCAGTGAAGTACTGCAGGCCATATGTTTCTTTATCTTCTTCCAAATATGTGTGCTGATGTTGCTAGAAGGCGATTTCATCCAAGGAAACGGAGATGCTGTGATATATTAGTGGGAGTATACAGCACTTGCCTAATGCATTTTCATCCTCTGAACTCGGTGCTTTACAGCCACCAAACTGCTGCTGCCACTAGAATTCATCAGGCTATTCCTCCCACCACCAGGACTGCCAGTTTGTGGGGCCCACTATGGTCTTGCAGTATTGGAAGCCGTGAAGATGTTTTGCTAACATCTACCTCCTGATGGACCTTATGCTCAAAGCATGTAGGTAAAACTTAACATTAAAAAAAAAAAAAAATCAGATCAACAGCTTGTACTGCATTAAATCGAATGGACAGCTTCAAGGAAGTGTAAATACTTTCAAATTGGTTTTAATTCAGTAACTTTTCTGACATGAAAATAAAATAAATTCTCCAGACTGGCACAGGCCTGTTTGAAAAATCTGGTTTTTATGTCTATAATTAACTTGCTGCCTCTTTTTCTACCAGACATATCAGCTAGGATACAATAAAAGGTGCTGGTAAGTATGCGTTGGTCTTAGGTAAGGAGGATAAAAACCACACTGAGCACTGTGCTCATTCCTCCTTCTTCACCCACAGGAATGTCCTTCCAACCTCTGGATTTGTGTTATGAGCACACGAGCAGCCCGTTCAACTCCCTTAGCACTGAAGAAGGCTGCTAGACCTGAACATTCCAAGTATAAGGCTTTGAACCAGGTCCCAGGAAAATCATGCCACACTGCTAGCCATGTTGACTAATCAGCTAGAGCATAACGATGGGTGAAAACCACCTTCAGCTCCCTCAAGGGAAAGGCACTGGACTTAAGACAACATCATCACTGCCAATTTACTTTCTGTGATCCCATGGAAAGTACTAAGAGCTGGATGTTTCAGAAGTGCAGTTGCTGCAAGAAAGAACCATGGGATGCGATTGAAGCTGCATTGAGAAATAGATGGGAGCTATTTTAAAAGTATATAGCCTAATCTTGTACCCATATCCCCAAGCACTGCTCTCCACAGCCTGTGGGTTCCACTGATTGTGGGTGCAGATATTTTGGCAAGGAGCTTTTTCAGTGTGACAGAACCATAATGTTATGGAATATCATAGCCTGTATTCACGAGACGGTGCAGCTCCTACTTAGCTTCTTACATCATTCTTACATGTTCTTAGAACAGCATCTTGGGGCCAGTCTTCGACCTGCCAAATTCTGGCTGAAGTTACTGAACCTAGTTGATCTCACAGATGTAATCGCTGCAGGACCACTTTATTCCAGTTACTGCCATAAGATTAACACTTCCTAAAACAGGTAGTTTCCATAACAAGCATGAAAGTGACTACCAAAGGAACAGGCACCCAAAAGGGTAGC
The DNA here is from genome assembly GCA_026546715.1 of Gallinago undulata. NCBI lineage: Eukaryota > Metazoa > Chordata > Aves > Charadriiformes > Scolopacidae > Gallinago > Gallinago undulata. Next base: position 89,398,756 of record JAOTQQ010000001.1, on the reverse strand, counting down.
TATATCCAGATGAAACCTTATCTATCACTATGGGAACTCAACCTAGTCCAGCTTTAGTGGTTGGAAAACCACTTTTCCCCGACCCTCTTACCTCTACTATGCCAAATACATTTTGTACAGGTCCCAACTCTGGAGCTGAAAGATCTATTATCTAAGTTATAAATGACTTCTTCCCTCGTACTTTTTATTTAATTAAATGAATAAAATATAACTGTGCTATAAAATAGAGGCACAAAAATAGTACATTGCATGCATTTACAGTTTAGAACTGTCAGCAAATTTAATCAGGAAATGATCTCCTTAATATAAATGAATACAGGAAAGCGATTAACTGTTTTTAATTTAGCAACAACAAATTGTAGTATCTTTCAGACAGGTAAATCAAAATGATGGGCTAACTATGATGATCGATAGGAACTGCTGAATCCTCCCAAAGTTGAAGAATTAATATAAGGGTAGAGGTTAGCAGCAACAATTAATTATTAGTACAATCATAAATAAGTTCTTTTAATTATACTGATTTAAATGTGATGAGAATTCCATAGAACAGAATTCTACGGGGTGCAGTCCTGCTGCCATTACCTAGGAAAAATTCCTCTCAGTTTCTGTAGTTTTCACAACTGGTGGCATCAAAGAACTGGACCTTTATAACAATCCTAGAATATAAAGGGTCTGATGGGGCCATCTTTAAATAAACTGTCTACACCTTTACTGTACTTTGTAGAGTGCTCCAAATTCCAGCTCATCCCAAAGACCAACTGCTAGTGATTAGGAACTGCTAACCTCCTCCATTATATGAATTCTTCAGCTTTGGGAAGGGGAAACAACTACATGTAGACCATTAGAGATGGCACATCTTTCTGATTTACAGGGTGCCCTCACACGTTCTCGTTGTTTCCCATGAAGGACCCTCGGGAGTTCTCCTTTGTCATCTTTTTGCAAGAGCAGCTGGAACACCCAGAGCCTGCAGTGCTGGACTCACACGGCAGGTAATGTGCTCTGTGGGATGCTGTGAGCACTGTACACACCCAAAGTTTACCTGGGGGGATGCTGGTGGCATACACCAGAGAGATCCGAGATGCCTGTTACACTACGTCAGACATAAAAGAAGGCCGTTTTGCTCTAAAATCATTTTCCAGATGTTTAATATGACAGTGTGGATGCAGTCATTCAGCACAATTTTGTTTTTTCAAAGGGTCTACTGATGACCTAGATGCTAAACACTGTACCTCCAAAAGAGCAGAGAATGACCACGATCTGGGGAGACAGTACTGGTCCAGGACAGCCTTTTTCTTGGATCGGAAATGGGAAGAACAAAAACCTCCACAGAACCCAAAAGCCAACTGAAAGGAGACAGGCCACCAGCCCACAGCTGTCTGCTCTATGTGTGCAAGTTCTTTGGTGTTTCACTGAGGAGCAGTGCGGGATGTACACTGTCTGAAACCTACAAAGTCAAGGCAGGAAGAAAGAAAGAAAGGGAAAGAAAAAAAAAAAGGAATCAAGGAAATGTGGTTCCTGTTCCATTCTTGGAGTCTTAAAAACATTTACTATCCTTTGGGAACAGATAGACAATCATTGCTGCAGTAAATGTTCATTTAACTAGGGTGTTTGTAGGAGAGAAATATGTAAGTGATTCTTGCCTCTAGATGGTGGGATAACTGTGCACCTAGCTAATAGCGTTCCCCATGCTATCGGCAAGACTATTCACATTTATTGGTATTTGCTAGCATAAATTTCAAACTTGAAAGGCACATTGCTCACCTCCTGCTGTTTCTCTAGTCTAATATGGGTGTTAATGAGTCAGTTTTATCTTAATAGGTTTTTAAAATGATTTAATTCTTTGCATGTTGCTTGTGTTCAAATAATGAATGAATGAAATCTATGTGGCTCCCAGCCCTAAGTGTTTCTGAAAATGACTGTGCTTAGTTTAATTATAATCCTCCTTTTTGTATCAAAATGCACCAGGAAAAAGAATTTTGCTCTGCACAAGGCCTTTAACTGTTTCCTAAAAATTCCTATCCATTTCCATAGATATTATATTATTTTATATTATATTATATTATATTATATTACATTACATTACATTTATAATCGAAGTTTCCAATAAACATGTGAAGAAATGTACACTCAAAATTAATAGCTTTAAACCTTGCTGAGAACTGGATAAATAGACTGCCAGCAACTCCTGCTCTGTGTAGCAGAATAGCCCCTAGAGCTTTGCAGAAACCTATTTGCGACTGAAGAAAATGCTGCTTTTGTTTCTTCCTTCTTACAAGGCAAAACAAGAAAAAAAATAATATAACCACCAAGCTATCAAGAAAGCAAACCTGAAATTTGACTGGTTTTAGTACTAGACTGGCACTGAATTTAGCTTTAAGGTTTAGAACTGTAGTTGCATATGTGCAGTTGCTTTTCTTCTGTATAAACAAGCCCAATCCATTTCCTTTGAAATAAAGGTCAAAATCTTCCTTGACTCCCTTGGGGCTTGGAGGGCACTTAAGGAAGGTTATCATACAAAGTCAAGTTCACATTAACACAGTAAGCAAAGAACAAATAACCAAATGCAGGAAGTTCAACCCATAAAGCTTTACTGGACAAACTCACAGTAACAATTTCAGAATCTTCGGTAGAAAATGTGAATTTAGGGATTGTAATTACAGGGTGAGCAATACTATGAATAAGGATCATAAAAATATATTGTGCTCCTATTTCACAAAATAAATTACTTTTTAAGACTTCCTCTGTTTAGTGCTTCCAAAGGGAAATCTTTACAACCTCAGATCCCATAGGATTACTAATCACGACGACTGCTAAAGCTGGGGTATAGAATCACTGGTCACGCACTAATCTCTAATAGACTTTTGAGTAGTTAAATTAGCTGTAAATATACAATATATATTATAGTATATATTATAGAGCAACCTCTATAATAGTCATCCTGTTTTGATTTGACTCATTAGCATCACCTATCTTCGCATCTTTCCAAGAAAGGATAAAATTATTCTGAACCACATCACTGAAATCCCTTCCCAACCAAAGGCTTTGTCAGCTCACTTGCTGTTCCATCGCTGGGTCAGATTGATAATCCATTGGTACCACTCTCCTTCAGCAGCACTGCAAATTACTCTGTTTAAAACAAACAGCATTATGTTGTTTATAATCACGATTCATTTCTCAAATAAAGCCTAATAGACAGGTTTACCTGTGCACAAAGAATGGATAAAAGTACTGATTTCCAACTGCTGTGAGGAGGTAGTATATTTTAAATATGACAGTGACTCCCTCTGGCCAAAGCCATGAACAGCCTGAGTTTAAGAACGAACAAAGGCTCTGAGGAGAAAACCATCATAACTCAGAACCTCCTGGGAAATGAGTGAAAATGTGAGGTTTCAAAGTCGTTACAGGGCACCTGAAAGGGATGAAAGCATAAACTGTGTCTATTCATCTACCTGTCAGTTTTAACGGCAGCCATAACACATCTCAAAGAAAGTAGCCAACCCAATCTGATACACAAATGTCTACAATGACTCAATGCCCCAGACTGCTAAAACATCACTTTTTGTCAAAAAGTCACACAATTTTGTTCTTGTTTTAAATCTTAGAATGAGGTAATAAATATAACCCATGATACTAACTATGTTTGTAATAAAAAATGAGCATCAGGGCAAAGCCTGCATCCCACAGAAGCAGACATACACACCAGCAGAATTTACAATGCTCCTGTGTTCTTCATGTGACTACCCCCAAACCCTAATTCTGCTACCTACCTCTACAGAAATAATTGTTTTTATTTCAGCATCTCCCCTTCTTCCTTGTGCCTCTACCTCATTCCAGCCTCTTCCCTTCCTTTACGTTGTCAAAATCGCAAGAACATAAGACATGGGAACTGAAAACTACCAAAACCTCAAGAAATTATGCCATTTGGTTCAACATGCAAAAATTACCAGACAAAAACTTCGATGAAGAGTGTAAGTTCTGGAAAATATGGGAGGTATAGCACCAAAGAAGTTGAAGTAAGAAATTGTTTGCGAAATTTCTCTGGAGTCTGCTATGCCAGTGGAAACACACAGTGACTTTCAGGGTCCTCAATCAGATTTTTTATTGTATAAGACCTTTTCTCTTTCCTCGCAACGCATCTGCAGTTCACTTCAGAAAGTAAACCTGAAACAGGACATTTAGGAAGCCAGAACCACATTTCTTTGACAGCACTGAGCTAAAGAGCAGTAACTGCATGTATGTGTAAACCAAGAACACGTCCATTTTTACCTTGAATTGTCTTCAGTTAGGATTCTGCACCTCATGTAGACGAAACATTTAGATTCAAATGTGTTTGTTGGCTTCCATTTTTGACAAATCAGAGAGCCTGCCTCTGTTCTCACACTACCATAAGCAAGACAATGTAACCTGACTAACACAACTATATTGTAGGGTGCTTCACCTGTATAAGCAAGAGCTAAGTTCAGGGTTTTGTTTTGTTTTGTTTTTTCTTCAAAATGCTTTCTTTTTTATTTCCTGAATGATTTGGTTTACCCAATTAATGTTACTGTTATACCAGATACAGCTTCTGCTGTTGAGATAAGGACAGTAGCCAATACAGTAGTAATGTAATTTGGGTTTATACAGTTCCATTAAGCAGTCATTATATCGGAGGCATAGCTAGATGGGATAGAAGCACACTACGGACAGGCGTTTTAATTAGGAGTAGATATACAAAAGAAGGTCTGTAGGGAATTTCATTCTGTTTTTCAGACTACTTCTCCAAGGTAATTTTTTAATTCTTAGCGTAACTTTTCGTAACTTTTCACAGTGAATTCTTAGAGATCCTGCCAGTTTCCTACTGCCTACCAACGTACCATGCAATTTACCATGCGTTACCAATTTACACACCCTGTACCGTATTCCAGTTCACTACAGAGAGCACGTTAGTTCCAGATTTTTTACCAGAAGTTAAATTTAAAAATTATAATTTCTTGTTTACTTTTTTTTAAAAAATAGACACTGTATTTGCCCTTTTGCAGTTCTGCTGTACCTCCCCAATCCTCCACGTTTTCTACATAGCTGCTAGTATCTTTAAGATTGCTTACTAAGTAACCTATCCAGCCAAATGAATGAATATCTAATTTTTCTAAATATGCTCTAGCTATTTTCCTCTTTCTCTGAAAACCCCTATTTTCTCTCTACGTCTCTCTTTCTCTGGAAACCTACCCTTTGCAGCTAGCAGTTCTGTTAGCCATCTCCTTGAGCTGAGCATTTTAGTAAACACCAATGCAGATCACTTTGTAGAACAGCTGACTAATAGTTTAATACTCTTCTTAGCCTTCATGGAACCTCTAGTAGTTTTCTAGTCAGATTCAACCATGTCATATATCCCCCCTTCACATTAAGCATCTCTTTAATTAGATTTCTTTGCTCCAATTCTTCCTATGGGAAAAGCTGAGAGAAATAAGAGAGGAAAAGGAGACAGAATCTCTCTCCTATAGTAGTTCGGTATCTTCCATTGATAGATTAATTTTATATATATTTTAATTACTATAACATCGCCTTCATTTTCAATCCATTTTCTCCTTGGGCTGTGTGTACCTACCTTTTGCTGCAGTGATCACTTTCTCTGATGAATTTATCCGAAACCACTGACCTAAAACAATGTATTGGTTGCACGAATGAATACAAATATGGTGAAAACAGCTGGTAACTGACCAATACAGTAAGTACACTTCTAAAAATTGGGTTTTTTCTTTTTAAAGGTTCTGAGTAGAGGGTTAGAAAATCTCTCATCATCCTTTGTTAGCATAAAAGCTACAAACCTCACTTGTCTAAGTAATTTCTTACTGATTTCTAAAACTTGAACTACCATGAAACTCCACCCCATAGAGCAAATCCCTAAACTAATTTCCTTTCTTAGTTCTCTCTCTCTCTTATATAGTCAAAGCTCATCATTTTTGAAAAATGAAGATTTCTTTTCCAAAACACAGTGTTGACTTCACATTTCCCTCGCTGTGAAGGAGTCAGTTGCAGTATCCAACCTGCCATTGATCAAAGAGTGTAATTTCTACTGGTGTCCCAGTGCTTTCAATTAAAGATTTGTTTCAAGATACGGAACATGCTGTTTTTCAGATTGCTTCTCTGGAGTTTAGCTAAAACCATGTTTTTCACTGCAACACTGAAACTTCTTTTATTTTTCCCTTAATGTTATTTCTCAGCAAACTCTTACCCTTTTTTTTCCCTAGAATAATCACTAGTTTTCAGCAGTCTTTGCCCTACACTATATAGTTTTTATTCCAACCAAGATAAATCTGGGTTTACATTCAACAGCAAATTATTATAAAACATCTTTTGTATTAAAATCCTACATCCAACACTGATTTGTGACTCTGCTGAAAACAATTACATTTTTGCATGTAATTGTTAATAACCTTCTGTATATCTGTGAATTCATTTTTTCACAAAGCTCATATAAGATATTTATTTTCATAAAGGCTTTCCATTCCCCATAGTCTTCAGAGAGCAATTTGTCTGGCTTTTGTCAGTGGTGCCTGGTGACAGGACAAGGGACAATGGGCACAAGATGGAACACAGGAAATTCCATCTCAACATGAGGAAAAACTTCTTTACTTTGAGGGTGCCAGAGCACTGGAACAGGCTGCCCAGAGAGGTTGAGGAGTCTCTTTCTCTGGAGATATTCAAAACCCACTTGGATGTGTTCCTGTCCAGCCTGCTCTAGGTAAACCTGCTTTGGCAGGGGGCTGGACTGGATGATCTCCAAAGGTCCCTTCCAACCCCACATCATTACAGAATCACAGAATCACAGAATTGTGGTGGTTGGAAGGGACCTCAGAGATCATCGAGTCCAACCACAAAA
>JAOTQQ010000001.1:89376170-89391797 GCA_026546715.1 Gallinago undulata | reverse complement strand
TCTAGTGGAGGTGTCCCTGCCCATGGCAGGGGGGTTGGAACTCAATGATCTTTAAGGTCCCTTCCAACCCAAACCATGCTATGATTCTATGATTCTATGATCCTGTACAAGTTCGGGTCAATCCCAAGCACAAATACAGGCTGAGCAGACAATGGACTGAGAGCACTGCTGAGGAGAAGGACTTGGGAATGTCAGATGATAAGAAGCTCAACATGAGCTGGCAATGTGTGCCTGCAGCCCAGAAAGCCAACTACATCAAAAGCATCACGGTCATCAGGTCAAGGGAGGTGATTCTGCCCTCTTCTCCGCTCTGGTGAGACCCCATCTGGAGTACTGTGCCCAGCTCTGGGACCTCCAATATAAAAAAAGACATGGACCTGTTGGAGAGGGTCCAGACAAAGATGATCAGAGGCCTGGAGCACCTCTCCTATGAAGACAGGCTGAGAGAGTTGGGGTTGTTCAGCCTGGAGAAGAGAAGGCTCCGGGGAGATTTTATGGCAACTTTCCAGTACTTAAAGGGGGTCACAGGGTCTTACAGGGAAGATGGGGAGGGACTCTTTATCAGGGAGTGCAGAGGAAGGAGGAGGGATAACAGTTTTAAACTGAAAGAAGGCAGATTTAGATTAGATATTGGGAAGAAATTCTTTACTGTGAGGGTGGTGAGGCACTGGAACAGGCTGCCCAGAGAAGCTGTGGATGCCCCAGCCCTGAAAGTGTTCAAGGCCACGCTGGCTGGGGCTTTGAACAACTTGGTCTAGTTGAAGGTGTTCTATTATTCTGTGATCTAAAATAAGCTGCCAGAACCTCAGAACAGTCTCATCCCAGTCTGGTGGATTCTTGTTGGCAGTGACAATAAGTCCATCGCTCACAATAAAATTTTGATATTCTCCATCAGAACACATATACCACTTTGCAAGTTACATCACTTACTTGCAGTTTGTCTCTCTGCTGAGGCTGCCAGTGACAGTCCATGTCCACTGGAAACTGCAATGAGATGACCAACTCATTTCAGGTAAGCCCCAACTTGCTATCCAAGGACAGTTAATTTTCTAGTTGGCACTGAATCTCAGGAACACTCACATAAAAAGAACACAAACCCAAATACTCTAAGCTACACTTCATCTGAACATTGTCCACATAAATAAGCATGGACATTAATGAAAGAGAGACGTCAACACTAAAAGGTGTTGAAAATTATTTTAGGAATAACGAATGCTTCAGGGATTAACAGTACCATATGGTACCTTTCCGCTCCAATTTACTGGTACAAATCCAGCTACAGCAGCACAGATGAAAACATTTACCATCTGCTGACTTATTACTTTATGGAAAATAAACAGGTGTTTGTATCAGACACACACAAAATCCACACCATAACTGGAAGTTTTTTTGGCTTTCTCAAGTAAAGAGATCAAAGAAGGCCAGAATACTCCTCTCTTCCCCTAGAACAACTAGTCTATTTACATGAGGAGTGAAGACAGCTGAATGCCAAATACTACTACCACCCACTATCAGAAATTAAAGTAAGATCTACCATGTTTCCAGCAACAGTCTTTTTTTCAGGGAACAGGAGGATTTATGGCTTTCAAACTGAGATCTGATCTGTTGTTCCCTTCCCCCGCAAGCCCCCTGAAGCAGCAGATGTAACAATATGCTCCTTCCCTACAAGCTTTCTCTTGTTTGCATTCTTAGACCTTCACTGCTGTGACAGCAGTGCTATAAAATATTCCACATTTAGCAACCCTTTTATCATCCTTAACAAGGAAGTCTGAAGTAATCAGCATCCATACTTCAGTGACTTCTTTTAAACATTATCATTTTTTATTCGAGTACTGTCCAAGTTTGAGTTGCCCAGTTTGTTTATAAATTTGCTCTCCCATGCTATAATTTCTTCCTATGAGTTAGAAAGGGGATTTTTGAAAAAATTATTATTATCATATGAAATATGCAAGAAGTTACTATTAAACTTAATAGCAACAGGTACATAAATACTGGGTTTCCTCTTCTCAGTTTATGTGGAAATCACTTTTTGTATAGCAGAATTTACTGGCTGTTTAATACCTTATCTTTGTTAGTGGCATACGGGAGCTTCTCTGAATAACTTGAAACCAGAATAGTCAGAAGATAATTTGTTTGCCTTCTTTAAAGCTCTATTTTTATCCTGGAGCAAGTAGTGTTTTTTTGGCTAAGGCTTAATGCAGCTACTCTCACATCACATAATGACCAGCTGCACAAATCACATCAGAGAAATCTCTTAAGTTTCCTTGGCAAATCTGCACCTGTTCTTTTGTAGCCTCTTAATAAAAAAAAAAAACCCCAGTAAGTATTCTTATTTCATTACCCCATGAACACTTTGAACACTACAGATCAAAAGCATGGTAATGTAGACCAGAGACTTTCTATTATTCCTCCTTTGAATGTTTTATCAGTACGATTAACACATGTCAAGTAAGGCAAAGCTAGAAATAACTGAGATATTTGTTAAACCAAAGATCTGCCAGAAACACCATCCTACAAATCATACTTTGCCTCTTCATATACCAGTAATGCTAGCTCCCTGGTCTGATCACCTCTGTCTGGATGCACTGTCTGGCAGGGCTCCCCAGGGAAACTTTTCATGCATCTGCTAGACTTTTCCAGGTATTTTTGAGTTTTTATATTTCTTCTGCCAAATACACACATACTAAAATAAAGTATCACTACTAAGTTGCTAAATTTTCAGGGCCAAAAGTGGTCCAGTACAACAGAGAACTATTTGCATTAGTTCAAACTGACCAAGCTCCAGGCCCTAGTTTAAATACAGTGTGCACCTAGGTCTCTGTAAAAATTTCTTTGTTCACTTCCAGTTCTTGTGTGGTGTTGATTATACAGCTGCTGAACCACACTGGAAGTCCCGGGTGAATTGATGTGCAAGGTTTCAAGGAGTGCCCTCCCCAAATGTGGGGGGGATGTGCAATGCATAAACAGTTACTGAAGGATTTCAAAAGGACCAGAAAGCGCACAGGCCCAGATGCTGTCAAGTCAGCCACTGCCTGCTAAAACAGGCTTAAACCATTTTAGGATTTGCTTGGCACTTATCCATTTAAGATTTTAATCCATAGTCTTTGTCCTCCAGACTCTTCTGCATATTTGTGGAACAGACAGAAGGTGAGACTGCTTAATTTGAGCCTTGCTTTCAGACACTTCCTTGTCAATCCTGACAGGTTTCCTTTCTCTCATCAAAATGAATGTCCTCTCTTTGTCAGTTGATGCCCTACGCCAGAGTGTCTTCCTGGGAGAACACCACAGAACAGATAAACGAAAAAAAGCCATTTGATATGTGTTTAAATGGAGTTAAAAACTGGCTGAAACTCCTGAAAAAGAGATAAAGGGACAAAGTCTGCTTTGAAAGGTATCACAAAACATCACCACAAGCTTGTGCTGCTCTAACAAAAGGTAAATCAGGAGCTACAGGAGGTACCAGGGTTCCTGTGTCATCCCCACAAAAACAGGCCAAACCAGAGTGAAGTGACATTTGCAAGGCAGAGCAGGTGGCTTATTGGAGGCTGCATAAAACCAGAGCAAAACTTCCTAGAGGTTTGGTGAGTTGTCCGTTTCACAAAAAGGGCACAGTCTGAGCTACCAGTAGCTTCCCGCAATTTCCAGCTCCTCCAGGACCATGCTTCCCAAAAGGCAATGAAATGCTCTTACTATCCACTGGGAACTCACCGCTGGTTCACCTGCACATTGCAAAGACCCCTGCTGTAAACTTCTAGAAGCCTTGTGGTCCATGAGGAGCATACAACATCACAGCATGGATACAGTAACATTCTTCTGGGCAAGCTTAAACCCAGGTTTCAGACCTAGATGCTGATTTATCTTTCTAGTTAAGTACATGGAAAACTGCTTCTAACTTTGTCATTAGGAAGGTCCAGATGCTACCTTTTTGGACCTTCACTTTTCAGAGGAAGCCTCTCAGCCTGTGGAACTGCCCATGCAACAAAAGAGACCTCAGCAAAGCTAGGGTGGAGCCTACTAGCAAAACAAATCACTCAAGCCACCCTGGTATCTTTGGGCAACACAGGTGCAATTGCAGAGGCTGCTAAACCTACTTAAAAGCTGTACTTTGCACCTTCTCCCTGTGCCCATCTGGGCACTTCTGCTGCCAGTGTGTCATGGCCAGAGGTTACACAGCTGTGTGCCAGCTGAAGAGGGGAGCCCAAGCCAGCAAGTATGCGTATGATCTTTCATTTTTTCCCTTCAGAAAGTGGGACTTGAACAACTTGAGTGACTTGAGACAGAGCTCAGAGGGTTGTTACTAGGGGCACAGAATCTAGTTGGAGGTCACTAACAAGTGGAGTCCCCCAGGGGTCAGTACTGGGTCCAGTCCTGGTCAATATATTCATCAATGACCTGGATGAGGGGATGGAGTGTACCCTCATCAAGTTTGCTGACGATACAAAACTGGGAGGGGTTGTTAACACGCCAGAGGGCTGTGCTGCCATACAGTGGGACCTGGACAGGCTGGAGAGTTGGACAGAGAGGAACCTGATGTACTTCAATAAAGGCATGTGCATGGTGCTGCACCTGGGGAGGAATAACCCCAAGCACCAGTACAGGTTGGGGTCTGACTTGCTGGAGAGCACCTGTGAGGAGAAAGACCTAGGAGTCCTGGTGGAAAATAGGATGACCATGAGCTGACAATCTGCCCTTGTGGCCAAGAAGGCCAATGGCATCCTGGGGTGCATCAAGAAGAGTGTGACCGGCAGGTCAAGAGAGATTATCCTTCCCCTCTATTCTGCCCTGGTGATGTCCCATCTGGAGTACTGCGTCCAGTTCTGGGCTCCCCAGTTCAAGGAGAGGCAACTGCTTGAGAGGGTACAGCAGAGGGCTGCTAAAATGATTATATTCTGAAATTACTTCTGGTCTTTTACGTTTAGTTTTCATAATCGTGTTAAGTTTTCTCTACTCTGAACCACAGTCCTAGCTTTGTCACAGGCTGTCTACATTACCTTAGGCAAGTTACTAAATTACCAAATATCTGGAAGTCTGGAGGTCCTGGTTCCTCTCCTCTAGAAACAACAGAAGTACTCAGCTCTCAGATTCATGATCAGAATTGTTTGCCCTGTTTCCCAATCTATTAATTTTGCTCCTCTGATGATTAGACAGGTATAACATTAGTGCCTCATCTGGGTGCTCAAGATGACAAGCACTTAAAGAAGGCTCACACAAAAGTTGTACAAATGAGTTCAAGTAGAAGAGCAAAACTACAACACAGCAAAACCCAACAAATCTGGCCAACAATAAAGATAAAACAAAGCAGAGAAACACCTCAAACCCTAATTGTGGAGGACAAATAAAGATTTATGAAAGACATGTTATTAGACATGTATTACCTCTCCTCCAAGTTACATCTAGAAAACTCTCTGTGTTTATATTGTTCACCTTCCTAGGCCCTTCACCTTGTGTCTCATTAACCATGTTGTCAGCATCTGGCAAGATATCAAGTGGCATCACTAATTACTGTTGTCTTATAAACTGCATGCTGAACTAGCAGCAAAAGAGCTTATTAGAAAGAATAAAGGAGAAAACCTGGCCAAACTTGTCTTTAATTTTCATTTACCTTTTAAGGACAATCAGGAGAGCAGATGGTTTATCATTCCTGCACAGCTTCTGAGTAAAGACAGCTGATCCATTTATTTAAGAGCCTTACCTCCTGTCAGCCCTGTGTTTGGGAAATGGCATATTGCAAGATTTCCCCTTATTAAAAGAATACTTTCCCAACAGGCCTGGAAAACTTTAAGCTTTCCTGTCAATCAGATGAGCCCCTTTATCCCATTTGGCGACAAACCTTGGATAAAAATAGACTGCTATCTGACTAAGCAATGAGAGACTGAAAGACACGTGCTGGAATGCAGCTGATCTGAATATTAGTTAATCAGTTGATGCCATTCCAGCAACACGTTATGGCTGCTCAGAAAGCATATGAGATTACCTTCAACAGTGTACTTAAAAAGAAAATAATTAAAAGGGGAATTTGGCTTTGTTTTCTTCCCTATTCTTAAGAGGGCTTGCTATCTTGGACCTTCTCCATGAGTTCCATATAGAAAGTCTCATGCTATTTTCTTTCTTTTCACCTTTTGTGCTTCTCTCTCCCCTTTCACTTTTTGGGACAAAAGGGAAAGATAACAGACTCAAAAGCAAATGTATCTCAGAAGATCTAAAGGACTTCTGTGTATAAGACTGTTTGCTGTAACACATACCAGTCCGCCAGTTGGGCATACAGGAATGACCGTTATTGGCTATTAGGAAGGTAGTAGGACAAATACAGATCAGTCTTTGTGACAGTAAAATATTTCATGATACCCTAATAGTATTATGAGTGTTTTGTTTTTATTGACAGAAATTTATTCTGTCTGAAATAAATTTCAAAAAATAATTTGAACCAATCACTAATACAAGCTAAAAAGAATCAATAAAGTAATTGAAGTGAACGAGACTCCCCCTTTCTGGTCAACACATACTTCATCAGTTTAGTTGTGAACTGAGTAACCTTGAGGAAAGAAGTTAAGTGAGAGCAACTCTGCTCACATGAAGTTTGAATCTATTCTATTACTTCAGGCTGAATAAAAAATTGTGGCAGCTCAGAATAACATAACTTTAAAATTGTTCAAATTTGATAGTTATAAAGCACAATTTTTAATGTGCATATACAGAGCATAACTCATGAAAGTTATACTTCACTACCTGAAATCCACATTTTGGACCACAGAAAAACATTCACGTGCTTTTCCAACACTGCATCTACTCCTTCACTCTCAAATGTGTTTAAGCAGATAATCTATGGCACACAGTTATCTCTGCTGCAATTTCTGGGCTGGTACTTAACTGAGAAATTGCAATATTCTTTCACTCATGCTTCCCCAAGTAATTTACTTTTATACTTCTATAAAGAATAATTATAATAAAAAGTCTTATATTTTTAAGTGCTATCATTGTGCCCTAGAAGTGCATTAGACAGGGTACCTGCGCTTCAAAGAACCAGATATTATTTTAGTTAGGAAATAGCATAAGTTTGGGTGCATCAGGGAAGGAAAAATTCAGGGAAGTAGTCAATATCTACTGCCTTAAGGACAGACCACAGACTGTTACCTCAAGACTGCTACCTCTAAATTGCTATGGAAAACTTAATTTCAATGACAACTTTCAAGAAAAATTTAAACAAATGCTGTATTAGATATAAGAGAGAAAGCCAGTTTCCCAGAGAAATATGGAGATGCAATGTTCATTTATTTCTGTCACATGATGATCCACAATGAAGGGAAAAGTGGAAAGAAGAAAGTTCCTAACTTTTACCATCACCTACCCTATTATTAATAGATTGTCTTGAAGACATATCACAGTCCGCAACAAGGCTAGGTGAGCAATTATTTCAACACATCTCCAGAAAACTACCATGTGCTTATATTACCTCAGAGCAACCTGAATTATAGAGGACAAAACATCTCTTTCAGTCCTATGCTGAAGCCTTTCAGGAGGGAAAGACATCTCCAAGATGTAACTACAGTTAGTTTAGGGAAAGCTGCCACTTTCTACTCAAACTCCACAACAGAAAAAGCCTGACTGGAAACTGCACATCACTGACTGATCCTTTGAATGCTGCTAGAAGGAAAACAAAGCTATTTACCATTTTGCAACAGAGAAGAGCTTAATTACTTCACACAACCCATTTGCCACCATGCAGTAAGTTCTGTTTGCTTGGCTGCTTTTTAAAAACTAAGGATGACATCCTTTTGCAAACAAAATGGTAGTGACCATTTTGATACAAAAATTAAATCCTCCTATTCCACCTACTCCCCATGTTGTTTTATTAGATGAGGAATGTTTCAGATCTTGCAGAGGACAGGCCCTTCTTTTAAATATGGTGATTAGTTCTTGATCCATGTATGCATTTTTTTTTAAATTGGGATACCAAAAAAGGACTGTCAGTTTTCTTCCAAGAATCACATTTTGCTACCTAGAAGAGGAAAGTCTGTAAAGAGCAAATGTATATATTAAAAAAGGAAGAGATGGTCAGGTCACATCAGAAATGGGATCTCCTCATTTCTCCAAATGATGCTCTAGTCTGTTAGAAGGAAGGTAATTTAAGGATTATTGTAGTATATACTTTCCATTAGCTGGGAGCCTCCTGCTCACCCATATGCTGCTTTTCCTTTTAAGTGCAGCAAGGACTATTCTTCCTAGTTGTTGGGCTCCATGCAGCCAAACTAATTCATTGCATTTGTGTTGATGAGGATCAAATGAACATCTAAGGTCAAAAAAACCTGTAGCTGCTGAGCTAATTATAGCAGGCGGTGAGTGTGTGTGTGCAGAGGAGATGAGAGCTGGCATGCTGGAATTGAACAAGTGATATGAATAAACATGCACAAGTATAAATTGCAAGGATTTATTGCAATGCAAATGCTGCCATGAGAACCTGAGTCATAACTGTCTCCTAGCCCAAGAAGATAGGATATGTGAGCTGTTGATTGTAACACGTTCTCAGCTTTCAGCAGCATGAGTAAAAAGAGCAATTGCTCCTATTGGTGATTTTTCTTTTTTCTTTTAGCACCTATTTTTTGGGGAATTTTCTTTCTAGAAGCTTTCAAAGCTGTGCTCACCAGTATACCTTGAGAGGCAGCTGAGAGGGAAAAGTGGGTGTCTGATGGCCATACAAGTAATAACAATTCAATCCTATTCAAGCAAAGCCAACCTTCTAGTCCAGACTGGCCATCAATCTTTTTCCTCTCAGTTTGAGTGCGTAGTGCTTGGACAAAAAGGTCTATTACAAGGAACACCTCCTGTAGTCAGCATGGGTGATTCTGCAATGTGCTTTCCACTACAGAATTGCCTAGGAGCCTAAGTGGCATCCTGGCAATGTGTAAGCCCCTGATTAAATAATATACTGCTTAAAAAATAATAATTCATTGGTAAACTTGCCATTATTCCAAAAGGATGTGTCTGAAACAAGCAGTAGTTGTGATAATGCCTTGTCGACCCATAGGTAACTTCATGCTTCCCACCATAACTGGAAGGATTACTTCACTTTCCAAGTAGTTCTACATGTCTGTTCATCATGCAAGGCCAATACCACCACAGAAGTAGCATTTCGTTCCTACATTATTACATAGCACTGCAATCACTACTCCACAACCTCATTCTGGTTAAATTTCTGCTATTTTTCTGTAAGATTCTGGCAGCAAAATTGTTCTTGTCACACACACACACAAAATAATAAAAAGAAACCACACAAAAAAAACCCAGCATAAATAACCACCACCACCATCAAGAAAAAAAAACCTGTGGCAGCAAAGTGCAAGAAAGAACAGAAACCTCACACTTCAAGTCTTAACCCAATCCCAGGATTAGGGATTTAAACCACAGGCTTTCAGGGCAAAAGCAAATAATCTGTTTTGGCAAGTTAAAACTTCATGTGAAGAACAGACAAACCAATATTGGTTCTTGCCAACTGAAGATGCTGGAGTGCTGGGAAATTTCTTCAGATGGTATCCAGTTGCACACAGGGACTAA
Organism: Gallinago undulata; assembly: GCA_026546715.1. NCBI lineage: Eukaryota > Metazoa > Chordata > Aves > Charadriiformes > Scolopacidae > Gallinago > Gallinago undulata. Next base: position 89,382,248 of record JAOTQQ010000001.1, on the reverse strand, counting down.
AACTTCAGAAATCCCCATGTCATGGAACATATGGTAAAAGAAAGGGAAGAACTCCCACTCCTGCCAGCTCGTTTAACGATCCACATCTCTTTTTGCTCCCTGCAGTTTTATCCTTCAACTACCTCCCCTCCCTACAGCGCAGGGTGCTGTTGTAATTCTCAAAACCACCACTATTCTCACTGCCTTGTCTCTGCATCTCAAGACTGCCAAGTAGGTTAAAAGCCTTTGCTTCAAATTATTTTCCAACTTTATTGACCCAGTTTCTGTCTTCTGCAGACTCAAAGCTCTAACATCTCCCACAACACAATGAAGAGCCTTTCCTTCATACTCCTTGACCTTAATTTTGCCATAGTAGTTAAAAAAAAAAAAGTGTTCAACACACACTTCAGCAAGCAGTATCTTGTTCTCCCTACAACTTTTTTTTTTGAAGTGCACTAAGCCCCACCAGATGTAGCATTTTTGACAGCCCATAAAACATGTTACCACAAACACACTCTCCCCATAAAAGAAAGCATCTCTCTTTTTCATCTCCTGGTTTTGTCCCTTAAAATTAGCTGAATTACCTATCGCTCCCTCACTTTGCCCACATTCATGAAAACATTCCCTTAGTGTTAGTACAGACACTGCATGGATCAGGTTTCATTTCATTTCTCCCAGTTAAAAAAAACCAACCACATGACCAAACCAGCAAACAGAACTGCAGCTTTGATTTCACTGAGGTTTTTCAGTGAGTAACCCTCACCTTAACTGCAAGGTAGTGAAGGACAATGTTTGACAACTTGGACGCACAGAACCAAGGAACACTCTACACATTGCTGTATAAAAGGTAGTTCTGCATCCTATGCATTTCAAAAGAGAGATTTGGCCAACAGGTAAACAGCAGAGGAGGACAAACCACTGTAACTTCCACAGTCAAAAGAAGGACAGCTTCTTTACCGCAGTATTGTCAGACAGCTGTAGTGCAACATGCTTAGTGGTTTTGACCTACCAGATTGTGAATGAACTGTGACTGCTCAGAAGACTCCCTCACTCAGCCGTGACACTCCTGTGAGTGATGTGACTAGAAAAACATGGACAGGAAATTTCTGCGTTACTCTTTCTAGACTGACAGCTTAAAACAAGGTCTTTTAAACCTGTTTTTCCTCTAATTTAAGTTTTAAAATAAGAAAGGCTGGAGTGACAGGCACTTGGGGATTCTGATAATGTATGTGAATTGTTGCCCCGTTATTCTGTCATTGGCTACTGGTTTGCTTCAGGCACAATTTCTGTTCCAATTACTGCTTGCCTTCTCATTATGTTCTATACGGAGCCGTATCATACATTTACAAGGCTATGAGGTAAAAACTTGTTTGTTAGAACAAAAGCACACCTGGCAGCCATGCAAAAAACATTTACCTTCTAATTTGTACCATGCAGTTACATCAGTCATATCCAACACTGGAACCTTCTTTAAGTATCCTCTGCTACATTTGTGATAGTGCTCTTTCCTATTCTGCTGTAAGAGGGGAGAAACACCTTTGATTTGAACTAGGAATAGAATCACGGATTGTCTCAAGTCAGAAGGGACACACTATGATCGTTGAGTCCAACTCCCTCCTAACTAAGAGGGATGTGCAGGACTACCGTTACTAAACCACATGACTAACAGCGTCATCATAGAATCATTTCGGTTAGAAAAGACCCTTGGTATCAGAGTCCAACCATCTACCCTACTCTGCAAAGTTCTCCCCTACACCATATCCCTCAGCATCACATCTAAACGACTCAAACTCATCCAAGGATGGTGACTGAACCACCTCCCTAGGGAGCCTATTCCAGTGTCTGACCACTCTTTCTGTGAAAAATTTTCTCCTAATGTCCAGTCTAAACCTACTCTGTTGCAGCTTGAATCCATTCCCTCTTGTTCTATCACTAATTTCCTGTGAGATCAGTGCCAAACTCTCTACAATGCCCTTTTAAGTAGTTGTAGAGAGTGACAAAGTCACCCCTTAGACTCCTCTTCCTCAAACTAAACAGTCCCATCCAGATGCTCCTTGAACTCCAACAGTCTTGGTACCATGACCACTTCCTTAGGAAGCCTGATGTAGTGACCGACTGCCCTCTCAGTAACTTTTTCCACCCTCAGTAACTTTTTCCTAATGTCAAATCCAGACTGTGTGCTGGAGACACTTAAGTACATATCTCATTACTGCTGCTTCAATTATCTTTGAAACGTTGTGCACACAAAGCTGGGGCAACAGCGCGGTGTCCTCGGAATCAGAGACATAGACCCAAGTCTGCCAAAGCTGTCCTCTCCTGCTAACCTCAGCCTGTCGGCTGCAAGGCCACCCGGCAGGCACGGTTGCCCACGGGGAAACCTACCTTTGGCGGGAGGTCAGGCCCGGCTGGAGCGGCAGCACCCTGCGGGACCGCGCTCCGGCCGCCAGAGGGCGGCAGAGGCTCAGGCGGGGCGGGCTGGGCGCGGGCGCGGCCGCGGCCGGGGGCTCCCGTGGGGCTTCGGGTCGCTGCCGTGGGGGTGCGGGACCTCCACCCGCCCCGGGCCCCCCTTCCGTCCCGGGCCCCCTCGGCACCCCGGCCCGGTCCCCTCCGCCTGCTGGTCGGTCCCGGTGCCGCAGCATAGGGCAGGGACGGCACGCCACCCTCCTAGGGAGCTCCACGTTCTCGGCTGCGGGGCTGAACCATCCTTTCCAATGAAAACATCTACTGCATTATATAAATAATACTAGCAACACTTACATATGAGCTATATATTAAAATACCTTTTAATAAATCTTTGCACATAATTATATAAAACTAGTCTGTAGTTAATAATTTCCTGTCAAATCCTCCTTTCGTAGGAGTCACAGCACCAGCCCATTGAACTCCCTGTCCCGCTTGTTAGTTTGCAATACCTGCCCCAGAGCAGAGTTTTTCCCTAGGAAACCCTTTTGGCACCAAGCGCTTCATGCCATTGAGCTCCAGAGGTTACCTGAACTTGGTGAAAAGCAAATCGACCTGAAGTCTGCTTCTTGTGTCTGTCTGAAAGTCTTTGCAACTGCATCCATAAGGACAGCAAACTCATTTCCGATCTTCTTTCAACAGTCACGGATTGCAGACACTCCTTTATGTTGCCCAACTCTGGAAAGCTCGTACTCTGGTCTCTTTGCAACATTTTAATTCTTCCAAGCCTCATGGCATTTCTATCACCACTAGTTAATCAGCAGTCTGTCTCTGGGACAGAATTCTATTTAATTTGTTCTTCCTGTTTAAATGCACATAAAGCACTGCTGCTTAGTGCACACCAATGAACGCAGCGGCTATATAAATATTTTCCATATTATAAAACAACATATTTTTTATAAAAACCCACCACGACTGAGCTGCTTGTGAAACTTCATTTGGTGAAGTGATTCATTATGTTTGCATGAGACAGCAGAATTGAAAGAAGTGCTGTCAAGGAAATAATACACTTCACTTCAAATTACATTTCATAAGGGACTATCCCCTGTACATAGTTATTTGTAAAGATAAAGCTTATTAGTATCTGTTGGATAGGTGAAAAAATAATACTAAATTCAATCTCCCTTGCAAGGTAGGAAACGTTCTTTGCAGGCTTCATAATTTTCAGTTCCTCATGCCCAAGCTGTGGTATTGGACAAACAGCATCAAAATCTCAGCACTCACTTCTCTGCTCCTTCAAAAGGAGAGCACAGCTGCTCCCTCCAGTGAATACTATACATTCCTAAACTCGTTCAGTTAAACTAGAGCATAAGTTTATAAAACAACCCATGCTCAGCCTTAAATAACCCTAAATAAGAATTAAAGGTTTAACATGAAATTGAATTCCTCTTAATGTCACTCAGTTTTATAAATCTATGCTCCCTCTCAGTCATATATTTTCAAGATGTCGTAGAGAAGAAAGAGAAGCAGTAGCACCAAATAAATGCAAGTTATATCTTAGTTTTGTCAGTTAACCTGATCCAGCTTAAGCTTCACATTTAAGATGCTGTTATTCAGTCAAGTTTTAAGACCTTTTCTTGCAAGCAGGTGGAGATGAAGTAATAACTAACATATGCTGGAAAAAACAAAGGATGACTCAAAACCACACACACTTCAGGAAAACATCAGGCACTTCTGATCCCACCAAAAAGAGGCTTTTGTCACTTTACTTGAAGAAACAGCTGTATTAGGATGACTGGAAACAACTCAATGCAATTCAATGGAGCTAGATTTTCTAACAATCCTTTGCACTACCTCTCTTTTCTATACCTGGTTCACTTACAGGGTATGTCTTCCAAGGGCTAAATTCTTTCTGTATGTTAAACCTTAGATAAGAACTCTAATCACATCAGTTCAAATCTACAAAAGCATCTCTCAATGTGAAAGAGTTTATAATAGGGAGGGAAGGATGTTCTAAGATCAACATCTGTTGAAATTGAATGAGGCAAAACACAAACTCAAGTTGCATACTAGCCTTCTCCCAACACTAGAAAAAGGAGTTAAGTTCAGACCTTGGCTTTTATGCACAGCACACCATGCATTTGCAGGTCCATGTTGTAAGCCAGCATCATCCTAACATGCCTGTATGGCCCGAGATACTATCACCTGCTTCTCAGAAGAGTGTGCTAGCTGAGGTTCATCTCTGCATTGCACAGCTTCCATTAGGAGCTGACCTGCATCCATCTGGTGCAAGGCACAGGCAGAGCAAGATTGTGTCTGACTGCTCAACACCATGCAAATGGCCCCATACTTTACAGTTTTGGTACAAAAGGGACTACACTGTCCAAGAACATGCAAAGAAGAGAATATAATTACAAAGTCAAAATAAAAAGAATATAGCTAGAGGTTTCAGGATAGACTATATGTATCAGCTGAATTGCATTCATGCTGGTGGACTGAAGGGAGTATGGATTAGAGCACATTTTATCCTACTATTACGTTGCACAGGATGGACTCCTGTTAGATTTTTATAAAATTGCTATTAGAATGACACCTAACCTCTATAAAAACTGCAACGAATTGCCTGAGGTACCTGTGGTTGACCAGAATGTAAAGGCTTAGATACTTAAACTGTAAGCAATGATGTTTGAGAGCTAACTAAAGCCACGCACTTGCCTAGCTGGCAACATTTCTAGAAACTGACTGACATTCTGTACTTGGTAGGAAAATATCAACTCCATTAGTATACATACAGGTCAGCTTCTGATGTAAGCACACTGCCATTTCATTAGCTCTAACTGGCTAAGAGTAAGTAGAAAGGCAAATTGCTATGGAGTGTGTTTAACATTTTATTCCATTAATCTGTATTACTAACCTCACATACTTTTCACAGGTATGCAGTGCTTTAACTCAAATAGTAACTGTGTTGAAAACTGTGCGCTTGTACCTTGCAACAATTAGTAACAGTATTGCACTTTGAACATACAAGCAGTTTAGTCTTTGGGTCTTCACCTTCTCAGTTTTACATAGAAAGACTTTCTGGTCTTAAGAACCTTGAAAACATCCAACATTCTCCTCTCAACCTCCCCCAAACCAATCCAACCAAAAAACCCCACTGACAATCAAGAGCTGCTTTCCTGGACAATAGGCTGATGGTATTTTACAAGATGAGTTCTATTTTCAGACTAGTCAGGGATAAAGCAGAAAGTCAAGTGAGCAATAAGGAGTTGACAACAAACTGCAGCTCGTAAGCATGTTTTTCTGTAGTGGTTGAAGAACTTGTGAGAGATAATACTTCTTCCTTCCATTGCAAAACAGTTACCAACACATTTTTTCCCAGACACCAATAGCCTCATAAACAAGCGCTCTAACTGACATCCTAAATTACTAGCTAGAGATTACTTCACATGTTTGGCCAATAGGACAGTTTACTAAATTGTCACTTCTCTCTCCAATGAAGTTATTCCCATACCCAGTTTAGGCTAGTCTCAGGAGTCCTATTGCTTACTAGCTCCTCACTCTGAAGAGTCTGTGCTGCCTCTTTAGAAACACACCAGGTGCCAAAGATTGTCATCCTTACTGAATAGAATAGAATCATAGAATCATCTGGGCCGGAAGGGACCTCCAAAGGCCATCTAGTCCGACCCCCCTGCAGTCACA
>JAOTQQ010000001.1:89307220-89366213 GCA_026546715.1 Gallinago undulata | reverse complement strand
ACTGCAGGGGGGCCGGACTAGATGACCTTTGAAGGTCCCTTCCAGCCCAGATGATTCTATGATTCTATGATTCTATTTACATTCCTGGATACCCATGTCAAAGAAACAATGGAATCAAATCTTAGAAGATAAAACAGATTTAAGGGAAAAATAGGTAGATGATTTTACCTTACCTCTGCAAAAAAATTCCACTGCTAGGAGAGAAATCTGATGTGCATAAGGGAAACAGCTCATGAAGACAAAATTATTCATCATGATACTAAGGTTTTTAATAAAGACTAAATTGCCCTTTGACATTGCAGCAGGAATAGGTTTTGTATTTTTTGCAGTATTTCAAACATGCAGTTAGGAACTGCACGTACTGCAACTGAACATTAGCCTTGCATCAAGAATGGCTAAAAACTTCACCCACATTACATATACTGTGTACTTACAATTTGAAAGCTTCACAAGATTTATCACTAATCTAAAGAGCAAAGCAAGACAGACTTATGGACATTTATCGCTGTCACTTTTGCAAAAACATACATGGCATATTTGCTGAGATTTGTCACTGGATAGCCTAAGTACTGTTAGCTGGAATGAATGCTTAGTTGTCATAGTAAGTCACGGAACCATCCTTTACTCTTAGTTATTCATGTAAAATAAAATACATTTACTGAATTACTAGGTGTTCGAATAGTATTTGACCAAATAACACAAGACAGTGCTAACCCTTCTACATCTCACATATACTGCAGGCACTCCTCTGTTGGCTGAGATGCTGTAACAACTAAATTACACTGTTCCCAGCTCCTCATTATTAGTCCTACTCCATTTCACTATCCTTTCAAATCTGCTAGATGAATAGCTAATCAGATGTCTCTTTAACTCATTATGGACAAATCAAACTCTTCAGCCAATGTAGAAGGAAATTGATTAGGCTATCTGTCCACAGCCTGAAACTCTGAAGAGACTCACAGCAGCAGAATAAAGCCAAATGTCTGAAGCCACCATTGCCCCTGGGCATCAGCCTCACAGGCTGGGAGTCACAGGTCCACTGCTGAATTGCCACAGTTTTCAGCCTAACACAGAGAGATAAACTATTCACTTCTGGCAGTGATTGTTAGAGCAAGTATTTCAGAACCAGCCATCTTTCAGCTGTCTGATTTTAACACACTTCTGTCAGTCTGTCAGATCCTTAGTCATATAATGATAGTATTACCATGATATAAAAATCAACCTTCTTAAGTACCATATTTAAAACACAAGTATTTGCTACTGGTCTTTGTAAGTACACTTAGGTTTGATGATGTGTTCAGTATGGGCACAGAAGTTTCACTGGCTTATAGCAAGGTCTTAAAAGTGTTCTAATTATGATGGCTTTCTCAGGCTGTGGGGAAAACTTAAAGTAGTACTAAGGTAAGTACTTACTCTTCCAAATTTACTATCATCAATACTGTCTTCTAACAAAAGAACTTTCTACTGTTTTTTTCTGGTTTGATCGTACACAGCCATCTTTCCGTGAACAGCATGTCAGGGCAAATGAATACAAAGGGCTGAGGCAGGGGATAGTGAAGGTGAAAGGACAACACAAGCAGAGTATACAAATTCTCAATGGGTTCAATAAATCCTGCAGATGTTGGAATCTCCATTACCTCTTCCAAAATCCTGCCAGTACTGCATTTGTTTGCTTCCTTTCTTTTTGTGCTTGCCACTGAGTACAAGAGTACAGCTGCTCAGAAAAGACAGGGCTTGCTTTTCTGTAAAACTATACCAGATGGGATGCTCATTTACTGACTTTGTCCAAAACAATAAGGTTTAGTGGAAGACAGTTTTCCAGATATGTACATGGCCAAGTCTTCTCTTCCTCCCTCTATTCTTCTGTTGCAACTAAGCTAAATTTTTTCATAAACTGTTGATTGTTAAACCATTTTGGAATAGATATCTGCCAGGTCTACTAATTGCAAGTTCTGCTTTTAGTTTCTTTATGAACTAGTGAAGTATCACTACAAAGAGAGTATATAAATAAATCTTTATTATCAATAAATGTTTAGCCATTATATTTTTGCTAAATATTTATTTAAAGAGTGCTTACTAGAGTCAGAAGATGTAAAAATATTGCTCTAAATGTTTCCCTTCAAGCATTTGCAACATCTTTGGCCTGTACATCCACCAAGACATCCAATTTATTATTATTAGAGGGAATCAGACTAATCTTTTCTAAATAGTCTTCCCATAAACAAACATTAGCACTGTTAGTTGCATTTTACAGCTTGCTGTGGATATCAGAAACAAAAATACTTCCATAAGCAGACTCAAAGTATTTATTAGTTATTAGCCCTAGCATTTACAGCCTCCTATGGGAGAGCTAAACATAAACAGTCCAGACTGATGTTGTAGAGAGCAGTACTATGTATAAATACATTGATAGAGAAAAGGGGTTAGAGAGGCACTGCTAAAAAGTTAGTGCAATCAACACCTACAATGGCACGTTTTAATTATGGTGGGTTAGACAGTTAAACAGACCTTTTCTTGAACCTGCATTAATTCAGCATTCCTTTACTGGTTGCCAGTCATACAGACTTAAAAACAACTTACCCTAATTCCAAGCTGAGATACCTATATTTGGAAAGTCACTCAATTATAACTGCATTAAAAAAAAAATTAATCATGACAATCTTAGATGCAGCTGCTTTTAAAATCCAGAGTTGATCATGGAATTGAAATCTGCAGAATGACATTTCTGAGCTTTTCACAGCACACTCCTGCCTGTCAGACTATGACAAGATGGACAGATAAGCAGGTGCCCACTAAAAGTGCTTGCCAAGCTCTGTGGTGAGTTTACTGCGTAGTGCTGTTAATACCATGGAGAGTTTTCTTGTACCCGGGCCAGAAAGGGGAAGGACCCAAAGCTTCCCTTGCGGGCTGAGGCAGGCAGAAGTAGACCATAGCAGGACAGGAAGCGGACAAGGCAAAAGTTGAAGGGATTCAAAAACAGAGAGACATTCCCCATTGTGTCTCTTCCTCACTATAAATCTTGGTAAGTAGATATGCACAAGTATAAATTCCTCAAACGATTCCCTGGATTTGTCTCCTTGAAGGGAGTCTTGTAGATTGATTTAGTGGCTGAATAGTGCATCGTTACTACTGCCATGCTTACAACCTCCAAAAATGTTCCAGCAGCCTGTGCTCTGAAGTACATTGCCTCTGGTACCTATTACCCCTGTGCAACACTCAGATAATGAGCTACACTCTGGCTATAGTTATTCCAACTGAACATGCAAGATCTAATAGGTAATAACATAATGCTCAAGCTCTCATTATTAGCATAAAAGCTACGTTAGGTAGTACTCCACTACAACCTCTATTATCTGTGGTTCCCCACTCATAGAACAACAGTAATTTTCCTTCTTAGTTCCTCCCTTTCCATTCTTCTTCCCTCTCAGCAGAGCACATTCTCTGTTCATAACTCTATGCAATAGATGGCAATAGTTGATGTGCCATAAATAGAAGAGATAATTTCAAGTATGTTATTGTCAAGCACACAAGAATCAAGAGGAAAAAAAAATAAATGGTTTCTGGAGAGATAGAAACCATCTTTGCAGAATGCTGGAAAAAACCCCACATGTTAAATGGACATTGAGAAGTAGTTACTACATTTAATATAAACAGTAGTATTGCTTTCATGCAGCTTTGTTGTTGTTTTTTTTTTGTTAAAGTGCATTAGCTCATATACTGGAATTGACCGAGTTGTTTTATAAGCACTGCTTTTAAGCAGTAAGAGTGGGGCCTCATCGAATTACTGAAGCTGTCTGGTGTTGCTCTGACAAATAGGGCACATGTCTTTAATTTGCCTGTTTTGCTGTTCAGCTATCCTATAAGTATATAGACCTCTGGTTGCACAAAGTTGTTAGACACTCCAAATATCTGGAACGCAATCTGATTTTTTTTCCCCCATTTATTTTAATAATAGTGCTCTTTTTCTTTCACAGCTTGCCTTTGCATTTTGCCCATCATTTGTCAAATGATACTGTTTAAGTGTACACATTATTCCCTTTTTTCCTACTCATTTTTCTTGTTCTTTCTCAACCCATTTTGTTCCAGGTTCAGTGATTCTTTATTCTGTGCATCCTCATTTATACCTCATCACTGTTCTCATCACTGTTTCCATTTCTTTATAACAGCTATTCTTTCCTCTGATGCAGGCTCAGAGCCCACGTCACAGTAGTGTGATGCAGAGAAACCCTATGAAAGCTCCCTAGGTGGCTGATAACTGAAAATATTCTCTTGGTGCATTGAAGCACGTGAGGATGAGCTTATGAGAGGAACATGAGTACTTTATTTTCATATGCAATCTGAGCTTCTACTTTAGAGATCTAAGGGCTTTGAGAACGATTTAAAATGGTATATACAGTCTCTGTAGTTCTATGGATGTCCAACCGGTATTCATAAGACAAATAGTACCATATTCTTGATAGTCAGATGGCCTTATGAAACAAGTCCCTCTACCTACTTCCTCAAAATCCTGTTCATTACAATCATATTTACAGAAGCGTCTACCACAGTGCTATTGAAAAGTTTTATTTCATAACTATTTTATTTTGATACCTTCTGGTAAATAAGTCTTTTCGCTGGGGAATGATGCCTGAATTCTTATTTTTGAAAGGCACTATTTGGATTGAAAGTATGATCAGTTTATTTAAAGTTACCATCTTCTCTGTATGTCCAACTAATATAACAATCTAAATGTGCTCTGACGCATATTAGCTTGGAATCTTACACAATGCAATCAGTTATTTAAAACTGAAAATTGGCTTTGCACACTGTATATTTCAGTTTTTGGAAAGCTCTTACTTTCTCCTTATTCCCAAAATGAGATAGATATTTTATACCAGAACCCGTGGAGAGACCAGTATAAATTCTTTTCTAATTTCTTCTCCCAAACTATGCAGTGACCATGTGGAAAAGCTATTTAAGGAACAATTGCATGACAACTAAAATGTGAAACTTGTTGTGAGCTAACTTTCAACACAGTATAAGAATTCAAAGCATATGTGTGTGTGTATAATAAGTATAATAACTTTTTCTTAAGTAAATATAGTTTAGTTAGATTCCATCCAACTGCAGTTTCTTTGTGGTTGTAATGTTTTACTTGCATATTTACATGGCTGTCAAAAAACAGAGCTAAGGTTTACTCAACTATTAAGCAATTCTACTGTCACGTCCTCAGACCAAGACATTTGCAAAACCCAAGTTCTACAGCACATCAAACTACAAGCCCTATAAACTTAGGTATCATCAACTTAGCATTTCCCTGTCTTTAAATACAGGTAGTAAGAGGACTCTAAGAGAAGCGAAAGTGGGAATGGGTCATACGCAATAGCATTTCCCGTCTTTACTAAAACGTATATCTGACTAACATGTTCCAAATCTGGCAAGAAATTAAAACAGTTATTAGCTCTTTTATTAAAGGAAGTACATAAAGTAAAAGAACACATAAAATATTGGCAACACTGAAGGTAAAGGGAAAAAATCCAAACTGAACACAATGTGTTTGTTATTCTCTCTCCGAACCGGAACACCTTAATATCAAGTATGCGAAGAATAAAAGATGACCAAGATAAATACTTAGCTTGATGTAATTTATATTTATGTCTAGCTGAGATCTCTTGAGTTGAAGCTATAGGGCAAATGATGTAATCCTAGATAAAATTTGAATTCAATCATAAACTAAGAATTCCACCACTTTGGGTGAGTTTGGCTTGGAAGTTTACTAGGAGGCTGAAAATCAATGAAATCAGGAATAACCGAAATTTCTTGCCTAATTATATGTGAAATTTAAATGGCGTCCTGGTGCCAATAGGGCAAGTTTATAGAGAAGTAAAGCTTACCACCAGGAATCATCCGAATTCGGTAATTCTGAACTGACCTGATATTGAGTTATTTGTCTAACATCTAAGCCATAAGGTTGTTAGACTAAACTGGTGTTAGACATCACTACTACTGTGTTACTGTTAATTTGGAAAATAAAAAGAATTTATAAAACTTCAAGAAGCCTAGTCATATGCAACAAAGTCATCTGCTAAGAATAAGTATTGGTAAGCTAACAAAAAAAAAAAATATTTCTTCCTCATTTTAGATAAGGATACAGATCCCAAAATAATGAGAGAGATATTTAAGATGACCAGCAGATGCACACATTACACCAACTATACACTTAGTTTCTTCATAGCAAGGTAAGTCTTTACATGCATTATCTCCACCTTATGATACCTGAAATATCATGATCTGCATCCTGACTCCCAGACCTTAAGCTGACAGAGTAAGACCTTAAATTGAAAGAAGACATACAAATGCCATAACTGTCCAGGAAGCTGGATTTCCCTATGTGATTTCCTTTTTGTCTTACAACTTCAATAGTATTTTAGGAAAATTCACTGTGTGCCATTTTCCGTCTTTATACAACAATAGCATGGCCACATCTTGAATCCTGAGTGTACTTTGGGTTGCCATGCTTCATAAAGGACATCAAGAAATTAGAGAAAGGTAACTACAGTAATAGGGAGAATGGAACAGCTACCTTAAGAAGATGGCTTAAACTGACTGGAATGCCCCAGATAGGAGAGGATCAGGCAGAGGGGAATACGATAGAGGTTTGCAGATGCCACTAAGATAGTGGATAAAGTGAATGAAAAACTGTTGTTCAACAAATCCTACAGTGCCATAGTAGAAGGCACTTAATGGAATAAAACAGGTGTAAGATGGGGGGTGAGGGAGGAAGAGTACTTTTTATACAATGTCTAGGACTTACAGCGACAGACAGCTGTGGACAGTATCAAGAGATTCAAGAAAGATTACACAGATCAATGGATAACAGGTTCATAAATAGATATAAAAAGAGATCAAGCAGGAATTTATCTTCCAACATTTCTAATACAACAATTGCCAATGCTGAGAGAGTAAAAGGGAAAGGACTGCAAAAAGCAGCCAGGCCTGCGTGCTCTCCCTATGAAGCATCTCTTTTTGCTACTGTTGTTTCCAACCCTTACATTGGAAGTGCTGCATCACTCCATTTAGGAGTGCTTCTAAAGATGCAAATATCACACACAGTGGGTAGACAGAGAACAACGGCTGGGTCTATTGTACAGTTACATTTTGCTTTATTACATTCATGCCATTCTACTAACTTATTTAGATGCTACCTGCTGTACAGAAAAAGACATTAAGCCCAGAATATAAACATAAGTAAATATAAAAATCGTTTCTCTAGGGGCAACATCTGTGAAGTAAAGCAGAAGTTGAGTTCTGTTGGGTTTTTCCCAAGAGGAAAAAGCAATTGTTACATAAAACAAGGCAGTGCTGCTCAGATATATAAGAGCACAGGGAAACAGTAACAGCAAAATAAATGGTGGCCAAATAGCCAAAAGCCCCAGACCTATTTTTTTTTAAATAAAGTTACTAGGACAATGCAAGTAAGTTTCCAAAGAAAATTATTAATCACAATGCATTTGCCCTTGTATGACTTTAAAGACAGCTGTCTCCAGTGATGCTGAACAGCTTGTGTATTTTATCTTACTTGGACTGAGTTTTCAAGCATTCTCACTAATATAGTACAGGAATATGTTCCTAAAATGTTTGAAACTGGACAAAATAACACTGTAATGGTTTTTCTTTAAAATATTTACCCCAGGCTTCAAGGGCCAATATTGCTCTCTCATTTCAATAACAAAAATTAACTTTTTTGCTGGTTTCTTTCCTTTTATTCCTTTCTTTCTTATCACACACCAACTGGTATATAACTATTAATACAAGACCTTATTCATGAAGAACACAGAGTATTAATTCCCAGTTTTTGCCTCTTATGGATTTCCATGCAGCACTAAGGATGAGCATGTACCTGACCATGTACCTTGAGTATACCATCATGTCACTACATTGTGGGAAGAAAATACAACATAAATTTTCTTAGATTTCTTTAGTCATACTTGCTATGACTCCGTGAATATTACTCTGGAAACCACAGGCGTCTCTCTGTGCTACTGATTGCTTTCCAACTGAGACCTTCTGACTCCTAGTGAGTGAAAGTCTGCCCTTCTCAGGAAGACCCTCAGTTGCCTCTACTAGTAGTCACCAGTTCATCAAACAAGGATTGTACTTCCTAACACTTTTGGGTAAAAGTTACTGTTTGACTTTCTGAAAGCAATTACTTTTTTTTTTAATTGAAATTATGCAGCTTTCCATAAATCTCCTAAGACACCAATGTTGTCTGTTTCCTTCACATGAAGATCTAAATGGACACAGCAAACAGTGACAGAAGAATCTTCCCACATTACCTTTTCAACCAGAAGTTCATCTACCATTGCAGGGTCAGAAGACTGTTCAGATCAAACTTGCATTTAATCATTCTCCTCATCATTCCCTGCTAAACATATCTGGGTGTACCTTGGGTGTATGGATTCCTAAAAAGATAATTTTAAGAAGTTAATGTGATTTCTCAGGTCATTTAAAATCAGAACGTAACTTAGAATGTTGAGTAAACTCAATGTTTCTTTCCTTGAAATGAATGCTGAGCATCATCTTCTAGATCAAAGGCAAGAATCTAATAGGACACTTAAGAACATAAATGAAGCTTATAAATACGTATTTGTAGTTTTGGCTTTCTCAAAATACTCCAGGATTACAGTAAACAATAATATATTAGGAGGACTGTAGATTTACTCTTAGTGAATTCTTGCTGGTGTCATGACACAGAAAGCTAACGGACTGTAACATTTACTTCATTGTCTTATCAAATAATTTTCAGTTAAATACCATTCAGCAGAAAAACAACAGTGAATAAACAGAACAGTGAAAACATAAGCATGCATGTCAATAAAAAGGCCTTCTAAAACCTAAACCGAATTAGATGGGCTAAGGTTTAGCTTCTGATTGCTAAACAGCTAATACAAACTAACACCTGTAACAAACTGGTTGAAAACCAGGATGCAAATGAAAAGGCTTGCCTGCCATATAAAATACCCCCAGAAAACAGAAGAAAAAAAGTATCCAGCAGCAGGTTATATAGAGATGCCAAAGCTCTTTTACAACAGTAATAGTTTCCTCATATTATAGGAGAAAGAACTGCAGAACAGCAGGTTAGTGACATGTTGAAAGTCATAAAAAAATAAGACTGGACACAAATCTCCTCTTGCTCTGGAGTTTTACCTTCAAGTTTGACAAGTAATGAGGAAACTTTCATATTCAAGCATCCGAATAGCTCCAAGACATAAAGTGGGTAGATATACTCTAGTGATGTAGGCCATTAGTCTAGTATTCATTTGTGTGAATATCTCTCTCAAACTGCACAGCCCTGAAGTTTTCTCAGAATCCCAGATACGGGCATTTACTTCATGGCTGGTTAATGGCTGGTTCAATAGGCTGGTTAAGCCACCTAGCCTATTTTTTGTCACAGGATATTTTAATTGCTTGCACCCATTTGGGAATGTTTTTCAGTTTGCACAGGAAGAAGCTTAGAGAAATAAAAAATTCGTTATTTGAACCCATACACAATGAATCAGCATTTGTAGATCTCTACAAGCTTCCCATGTTGGTTGGTTGTGCGTAGTTTTGATTCGCAGCTGAAAAACTTTATAATAATCAGTCGAGCAAAACAACTATAGTTCACTCATAAAAAACCCAAAATGTAAATTTCATTAGCTTTTCTTCTCTAAAATGTATTTCATTCACCATAAATCATCTGTGATTTGCAAATTTGTATGTTGCTTGTTCCTGCTTGTCTAAATATTAACATGTGAACAATAAAGAGGCAGTTTTGAAGCCTTCAATAAAAATTGCAGTGATATCATGGTATTATAGTAAATTCTAACTTCTTTGTAAAAATACAATGCATGTGCAAAATTCTAACTCATAGCAGGCAAAGCACATTTAAGGAATATTGCTTCTACTATGAAGATTGCCCATGACACCCAGATCTGTTCTTCCCAGTGGAAAAAAATTATGTATATTAAGCACAATAAGGCTAATTATAATTGTTATGCTATAGGTTTCAAAGAGCTCCATAACCAGAATTTAACTTAATACATGCAAGAGTGAAGACTTCTACTCTTATACTGGACCAGACACTATGCATTCATTGCTTTGTCAGTTGGGAACATAAAGCAGAACCAGATATGTAAAAGAAAAGACAAATTCAAGAATACAAATTATCTACAGCCCAGGTAAGACAGCAATATTAAAAAGCAAAACAGAAAAAAAGTGTTTTGGTTTTTAAAAGCACAAATGTGCTATTCACTTTAACTTCTTGGAAAGTGTGGCTGGTTTTCAGGAATTCTGGCTGGATTTTTTCCTGACTCTAGTGCTAATCTCAGCATGGCAACTTGCATGTGCATTCCTTTTCTGTGGGTCAGAAGCATCTTGTTACAATATAGTAGCAACATAAAGCCAGGAAATTCATGACTTTTTACAGGGTAAGGTAATAGTTCTGAGCAACATACTAATGCAGTAATCTGGGGATATGGAAATACCAAACTGGTCCTAGAAAATAATTATTGATTTGTGCCTGGAGTTCTTTTGGCAGAGACTGTAACACATGGGATGCTGAATAGAATTTCCTGTAGTTTACAGCCTTTCAGTGGTAACTAGAGCAAACTCTCTTTGGATTGCCAGTGGCTCCATTGCCAGTGGAGCTTTTAAATGCACTAAAAATTATTTCTATAGAACACCACAAGTCTTTCACACTACCTCTACAGTACCCAAATAAAATCTTGATTACTTCCATATGATCTTAATTTTCATTTCAGAAATCTACTTGAAATGGTTTTACATATTGTGAATTGTCATAAAATTTAGTTGAAGAGACCACCAACCCCCCACAGAAGCTGCTAGAATGTAACTGGTTTAGATATATTAAAAATATATATTTAAATTTTATATTTGTCTTTTCTAGAATACAAAAAATATTATAAATAGTTTTAATAGAAATAAAAGTAGCTATATTAATCTTTAGATAAAAAACAATATGCTCTTTATTCTCTAGATTTTGTAAAGAATACACTGCTGATTCATAAACCCCCAGTTACTCTTAAAATCCTATAGGTCTAGAGTAAAGAAAAGAGTGAAAAATAGCTCAGGTATGCTGGTGACCTTCATGAAATTTATGTTAGATTTTCTAAACACTGTGTACTGTATATTCAAATTTTTAAAACACTACCTATTGGGGCATTCAAAAGAAGAACTTGCCTTCCAATTAAAGTTTGCAATCTGTATCACACAATAACAGGTTATTTTCGAGGACTCTTGTAAAAAAGTTTCTATTGAACCTGCATTTTATGAAATGGATAAATATTTTACAGGCAGGCATTAGAAACCCCAGAATTCAGTTGGAAAAAAAAAAGTTTAAAGAAAATCTGTGTGTTTTTTTGTTTGGGGATTTTTTTATGTACAATGAGAATATGCCTTTACATTTCAACCACAAAAGCACATGTATGCATTCAAATTTAAAATACAGTGTCAAACACCTTAAAAAGAAAAGAAGCTGCTCAAGTAGGTGATGAGAAAGCAACTCCTCTTTTAGGAGGTACATACGGCACACCTTCCAATCTCTACTTGGTTCTCTCTTCCCAATACTTAGTCACTAATCCTGGCCTCATTTTTCTTTCTTCTTCTTCAAACCATACTCTAACAGTATGATAAGCCTCCCTCTATCCCTACTTCTGGTTTTATTCTTTATTTTTGATTTTCCTTCTCCCTTTATCTCATACAATGTGGTTGGGTTTCCCAAATCCTCCAAGCTGTCCTCCAGCCCAAGCAGATAGGAAGAAGCAAGCTCAGATCTCAAGCTCAGCATGGTTTCCATCCACAAGGAACATAATGGAAACTAATTTTGTTCCTGAAAAGAATGCAGAGAACAGCAACTACTAGACCTAATAACAGTTTGGCTTCGGTATCATTGCAAACAGAAATAAAAGAAAGTATTTCAAAGTAAGGGAAATTCAGAAAGTTGAATATAAATAATACTTAGCTATATGGAACAAAACAAGTGGGTTCAGAATTTGCCAAGCATACTATAAGCACCTACTGAAACAATTCTTGAAAATATTTTTCTATTAGAATTATGACCAACAAAAAAAATGCTCATGTATTCTCGGTAACTTCACTGAAAATAGCTGGGGGTGGGGTGGGTGGGGGGTGCTTTACCTGAACCTCTGGTACAGAGTTGAATAATGTTTCACAGTGGTTTGGCTCATGTAACTGTGAGAGCATCCAGTCTTCCTGTGTATTGTCCTAATACAACTAAGCACATTTATGTTACTCATTTTATGCTAGAAATAGTATTTAAAATAAGGGTCACTGGCATGCCAGCATTCCCAGTGTGCTTATGGACTGGGAAAAAGTGCAGAAAGAGTCATAGGAGCATACATCTGGGTCTATATGAGGCTGAACACCCAAGAAAGTTAAAAAAAAAAGTTAAAAAGTTAAAAGACTGAAGTCTTTTATCCCTTTCCTAAATGTTATAAATTTCTAAGTGACATGAAACTGATGCCATGGTGAAACCACTGAGTCTCATAGTAGTTGTGCTGGAGTCTGGAGCTAAAGTAGGAGGAAAAATAATTCTGCTTTGTGAATATATGAATATAATTTTCACAAATAGTCTGAGAGATGGAATATGAGTAGAGTTGTGGCATAAGTTAAAATACAGGTGTCTTAGCTGCATCGTGGTTGAAAAGAGCTTTTCCAGCTCAGAGGCAGAAGTTAATTTATTGATTACAACTCACTGTCCACTAACCAGAACCAGTCCTGAAAATGACCAGAAACAGTTCTTGAACTACTTGTTAATGTGGTTAAAATATATTTTTGCAAGTTATCTGAAGCATCTTTACATTAAGAGCTGAGTTTAGGGAGAAAAAAGTTGAAGATATGTGTTCTATAATGTCATGGAATTTTGTAGCTTTTTTGTCATTTTGGGCTAATGCTTAGTAGCGAAAGCATGGATTTTGTGGAGAGATGATAAATTACAGAGCACAGTAAAACTTTTTTTTTCTTTAATGTAAATATCAGAAACTGGCAGAAGGCTTAACTCAGAAGTGTAATCTGACTTTCTATGCTTAATTCCATAGAGAAATTGTTGAGAGAAGAAATCTCTCTAGCTTTTCCCTTCAACAAGCTGCACAAGTATATATATCATGTTATTACCCAAATGTCTGGAGGCTGGTGTTAGGCAACAGCTCTAAAAAGGTGCTAATAAAAAGTGCAGTGATAGCACAATCACGATGGCTTTTTAACACTACCATATAGTGTGGCTTTCTGTGTGAGGCTGAGAAGATTTCCAAAAGTAACATTGCTATTGATGTAATTGATTTGAATAAACTCAGAATGAGAAGTGTCAACTAATAGTAATTTCAAGACCTGATTTGATCTGTGACAATTTTTTGGATAATATTAGGCCTTGAAGTCGAAGTTGGCTTTTGTCTTGTGCTACCAGTCACTGATTTTGACAAGAAGAATATTTATGTTTGAACGAGGGTTTTTTTTGTTCAATGTAATGTTGAGAAAATCTTAGTGAGAACTATTTCAACTTTTTTCTCTTTTTCCAGAATATTTTATGTCATGCCCATGTATCACACTCACTGGCAATGCCCTAACCAAAACATAGTTATGTGATGTCTCATTATTAATTATTGGTACAGGTTATTTCCAAGTATATTTTATGAAGGTAATTTCTTAGGTGAATTCCAGCAAGGAAAGTTGTCTGGTATTATTTTGCAGACTGCATTTTCTACATACTACTGAGTGTGTGTTCAGTTTTAAATCTGAAAAATTACTGTGTAACTTCAGGGATGCAGATTTATTGTTTTCTGCAATATTTATGGACAGACCGATTTCAGAATTGTGAAAAAGGCCTGCCTGATGAACTTCATTTTTGTGTCTATGTGAGAATTTACTGGAAACTTCATTCAGAGAAACTGAAAGGGAAAAAAAGGAACAGTGGAGGACTGGCAGTCCAGCTGCAGTGACCTGTAATGTCTTGCTAGTAATATGATAGTTATTGGAATGTTCTGGACTTTGCTTCTTAAAACTACAAAGACAATAAATTAGAAGGAGTGCATCAGTGCAGAACTGCATACTCTAAAGAGGTTGCTGCAATAGAGATTAATCTGATTAGAACGTTCATCAGTTGTCACTCTATAAGGAACAGTAGAAACAATTCTATTAAATGAATTGAAAATGATTTAAATTTTCAAGATGATTTTCTACAGTTGTTCAACATTAACTGGGACCCTCCCTGTTCTCTGAAATTTCCTGGTGTTTCTGACAGAAGCTTGCTTATAAAAGCTTGTATGATCTCGCTGTTTTCTTAGATCCAGTCTTCCTCGTGCCAATTCCATATAACCTGGTTTACATTTCTCTCTTCAAAGCCACTAATCACAATACAGAATGCTGGGTCTTAAATTACTTTACTTATGTGTGTCCTAATAAACTATTTTCTTTATGAGCACGTGAATATAATACTATTAATATGCAGATAGTAAGGGCTAGGGTGATACCAAAAGAGTAGTGTTTTTCATAAAATTTATTTTCTGAATCCTTTTTAGCAAAAGAGTTATCTCTGTGTACATGTTGGTAGTCCTAGTAGAGAATATAATGCATCTTTAGGTTCTAATTTAATACGTCTGTGCTTCAAGTTCCTATTCTATCTAATGAGAATGAAATTAATTAAAGATTGCATATGGGGACACCAATATTTGTAAAGAGTCCATAACATCTCTGCAATATTATTGGTTTAGTATATTATGTCAGTATAGAAGTCTGTATTTGTTTGGCCTTAAAAATTGGTTGTCTGGGAAAACTGTAAATACAAAATTTGATCATGTTATACTGTAAGGATCCAAGACAGGTGTTTCCTGGAATATAAGATGAAAGGAATGTCATAGAATAGAAGAGCAAAAGTATAAAATGAGTCTATGACAGATCTGAAAAGAATTCAAAGGCTTTGGCATGAAAAGTGCAAAAGAGGTTTTGGTCATAAGAGAATGTTTTCGCAATTCTGGTGTGTGAAGGAAATAAAAAGTGGAATGTGCTGTTATTTTGTGTTTGCAGGCAGTTTTGTTTATAGTGCTGAATTTCACTTCTCATTTACTCTTATTTCAAATACATTGTTTATATTTCAAATACAAACGTTTTTCTCACGTTTGTATGGGCTTTTGATTCTATACCTAGGAATAGCATCTTGCAAATTAGGGTTTCTTTTGTTGTTTAATCATTGAAATATGATTAGGATTATGTGTTTTTTACAGTTTCTCATCATTTCTATTCCACTGCAGCATGAACAACTGAAGCGGTCACTGCCCTACCCATTTTCTGGAAAATGCTCTTTATGTACAAAGGATGAGTAACTGCAGTAATTGCCATGCCTGGATTGCTGCTTCATGTTGGGCATATGAAAGTTTGTAAATACACTAAATCCTTAAGTTTCTGGCTTAAAATGTTTCATAAGAATGTTTAAAACAAATACCATAAATGTATTTTTCTTTGGTAATTTGGGCAGCTGAGCACATTGATAGGACAGCTGGGTTTTAACAAATGATCACTGATCAAAATATTTAAATACTGTGCAGTTAATTCTGAATTCTGTCTACCATTTTTCCATTGAACTATTGGTAGAAGAGCTAGATCAAATGTTGTATATCAATAATTTTTAGCTTTGAGTCATAGAGATCAAATATTATTAGCATTACTAATTGTAGATAAAAATCTGAGAGGCCAACAAACCATTTGATAAATTCCATTTAACTGCCAATTTCACTGTTGTCTTGAATTCTGTTTAATCTGTTTATCAGAAAAAAAGATATAGTACACTTAAAGTACACTTTTCTGTTCCAGAAAGATGGAAGTCTAAATATTTCATTATAGTTAGCACTTGTGAAAATGGGTCAAAAGATAATGAATAAAATTCCAAAGCTTTGGTTTTCTATTTATTAACAAAATATGATCTAAACCAGCTATGTAATCTATGAGATATACGCTATTCTTCTAGAGATGTGCAAGTGACAAATAATAGTTTGATTGTGGCTTTACTTGAAGAGCTGATTTTGTATTAATACCACTTATTACTTCTATTTGTATTCTGTGAAATTGTGCCACCACTGCCCCTCAATCCTTTTGCATATAACTGCTGAATCATATAGTAATTTGGGCAAGAAGTGGCCTTAGTGAAGCCAGCTGGTTCAGCTTCTCAATACACAGCCAACTTTGAAGTTAGTTTGCTCAGGGTCATATCTAGTGGCATGATGCCATAGGTTTCCTGGTAACTTCCTCCACAAAAATACTATGTAATGTTGCCAGAGGCTGTTAAGTAATATTCCAGGAGTTGTGTATATGGACCAGAGCTTGCGTAAGTACAGAAAACAGGCCTTCTAGAAGCCTCCTCTGAATAACATTTCACATTCTATATTTTAACATTGTTCTGTTTCAGAGATCAGAATTCAAGTTTAAGAAGAGTCTAGGGTCCCAGACCTCTGGCCAGTATCAGCCTTCTAATACTTTTGACATTTTAACAGTACTCAGTAGCTATATTACCTAATAACACCTACGACTACATGGCTGATAAGGAGAGAAAGTGCAAAAGACACATATTGTAGGAAGTTTAAAGTTTGTTAGGAGAAGCTTGAAACAATTGTTTTCCTTTCTAAATCTATGGACTCTCTAATTCCACACCATCCACAAGCTCCAACTAAGATCTTGATATTCTCACTGTCCTTGAACAGAACTGGTGGGTGGGTCGGGGTACAATGACTGACAGACTCTGGAGGAGTGTATGGGGCTTTCTGTTTTGCGCGGGAAGTAGTGGTAGGTCCTGTCTTTCCCATGAAAATAGTGAAGGTGGGTTCTCTTCTGGCCTGTTTCTGTGGTAGAGCAAAGGCAAGAGCAAGGGTGTCTTCTAGGAGGGAAATTGCCATCCAGAATTCCCGATTTGCTAAAAGAGTGAAGGGTCCAATTCTTATCCTTTAACTTGATGTAAGGAATTTAGAGGTAGTGCCATTTCTCCCAAGCTCTAAGGGAAGTCTTGCGCTTTTATCTCTTTTCTTTTTTTTTCTTTTTTTTTTCTTTTGTCCCTCTCTCTTCCCAATTCTAGAATCTGATGTGAATACTATCTTTCTTGTAAGGCAGGGATAGAGCAGTGGGGTAGAAGGAGCTGCTAATGTTTGTGAGTAAGGAAGAAAGAAAGAAATTGTATAATTTTTCCTGGTGGACTTTATAACTTACATAGATGTACCAGCATCAATTCAAGACTGGGTCAAGTGGTGAGAAATAAACCTAAAAGTATATTAAGGAGCTATGTGTTGCTGAATATAGAGTTCCATGTGTTCTTTACAATATTCTTGGAGCTGAAATGTACCGGTTTCAGTTAGATTTTAGGTGGCAAGAGCAAATAGAAAAGTTTCAGATGAAAAGTTAAGCTATAATTATGTGCTTGAAATAAAGTATACTTTCATTTAGTGTACTCAATTTATTATACTCAATAAGTATACTAAAAAGTATACACAGTGATACTCAGAATATTCACTATATATATATTTATTTTCTGGTTTTATGTTTTGAGGATATATTAATTTCATGAAAACTCAGTTGTAATAAAAAGCCTTTTTAAACCTTTATTTTCCTCCTCTCACTTTTTTTTAGGCAACTGTGACATTCATTACATACATCTTTATCCATCTTTACATGAACAATCTATTTCTTGCTCAGCTTCACTAAAGAAAAAAAAAGAACAGTTAGGAAAATCCCTGCAGCACAGGTTATAATACAAGAGTATTATATGGAGTATGGAAGCTAAAAATAGGAAATAATACTGGAATAGCTTTAATGTACATCTTAAATCACAAAGTAGTAATGACCCTGCAAGACGGAAAATTTCTTGAATTTATAACCTGTGGTTTGAAATTATAGTATTGATGTTTCAAATTCCACTGGACAGAATTAAACCTAAACTCTGAAAAAATAGCTTTAGATCCAAGGTCAATGATGTTTTCACATTGTCGTAATTTCTTTAACAGGAATATTGCATAAGCTGTCATTGTGAAGGAGATGAATCTATTTTAAAAAGTTAAGCTGAAATGAATACTGTATTGTAATAGCAAGATTCCTTTGCAGATGGAGGAAGTACGACACTGAGGCTTCATAACTAAGGCTGACCTTAAGGTAATCAGCTGTTGAAGGGCTGCTTCTAAGCATGCTGGATAGACTGATACTTGTAATTTCTGCAGCTTATTTTTCAGCAAATTTTTTCTATATGAAGAATGATGACGTCACTGAGATATACTAAATATATATTTTCCCATTGGGGAGGATGCGAGAGCTGTTCCTACAGATCTTTGTTCTTAGTATAGAAGCACATTAAAGGCTCTAAGTTGAATAAAACTAAATTAAATCTCTGTTTATAGTACAGGTCTCCTGACCTAGTGGGAATCTGGTTATAATTGAGTGCTTTGTGCTGTGTGTGTGCTGGGTTTGAGGCCAAACAGACCTCATCAAACCTGATGTGTTTTTCTGAGCTCCTCAAGTCATAGCAAATTACTATGAAGTGTTTGTCAGTAATAATGTAACAATATAATAAGCCTAAGGATGGATATGGTAGAAAGAAATCTTATTTTTTGTAAAATGATACAGTTACACAGCATTTAGCATCTCTAGAGGGTTTCTCTGAACATATGCTTGATGCTCTGGGAAACTTTGTGAAGTGAAATAATTTTGACACAAAGTGTCAAGCAAATTCATTTTTTAACTGGACGACAACTCAAGTTGTGCTGCACCATTTCTTTTTTTTTTCTTTTTCTTCTTTTTTTAATAGCTAGAACATGGGATGGTGATGCCAGAGGCACTGGAGACTTATTGTTGTGTGTTAATAGATATGTCTTATTAATATTCTATGAAAGGAGGTGGCTTCTCAGTTGATGGTTTTCATACTTAATTTTGTAGTTGTTGTTGTTTACTGTCTTTTTTTTTCCCCCAATCCTGTATTCACTCTAGTGGCAGTTTGCAGCCTTATATTTTGTGTGCATTACTGACATTACGGCTTTGCATTTAGTTCTTCCTCTCCAACTAAGAGCACTTACTTTCTTTACTCCTAACTTAGTAAATTGCCCTCTATTGGGAAATGCTTGACTATATACCTTCAAAAGTAAGACCCACCTTTTATTTTAAAAGATTATTACTATTTCCTATAGAAGTTAAATTTAATAGATGAAGGTGCCTATAAAAAGTTGTACACACTGTTTAAATACACAGGGAATGAATATGTGTTGCGGGGAACCAAGAGGTAGGAGCAACATCTTCAGTTGTTAACTGGAGGACACGATGGCTTTTCAGAAGAGATCACTGCTCAGTTCCATCTGTGAGACTGAATTTGCAACCATTAACCCATTTTTCCATCCTTAAATGGCTTGATTAATTTTGGCAGATGATGAAAATGTAACATCAGAAAGAGGCAACATGAATGCTCACAGCAAAAGATACACATTATAGATATTATAATGTGGTGCTGTGGTTCAGTAATTTTGTCCTAAATAACTGAATTTATTTTTGTCAGTGATGATTGCCTATGTAATTGAGTAATTACCTTCCATAGTGGAATTGACTCCCTTGGGCTAGAACTCACGGATTTTAGGATTGTAAATGTTCTTCCTTATCGTTAGCATGGAGAAAAAATAGAGAAAAAAACCCAAGAAACAGTTCAAGTCTGCTATGTGGAATGGGTAGAATAATGAATAATGTGCTCTTTCCATTGCTTTTGGTATGGCTGTAATGACTGGTAAAGCTTTCCTGTTTTGGCTTTCATCTCTTCCTCATTTGTAATGCCTAACACTCAATAGCCCATTTAATATTTTTCAGGTAGAGAGTAAGCACACACATTGTCATGCATAATTTTGGGAAGGAGGATATAGTTAATCCTATATCCTCGACATGAATTCATATATAATTTTCAATGTCTGTCTGTAACTACTCTGTTGCCATGCTGTTCTTAATTTTAGCTGGATCTGTAAGAACTAGCAGTACAGGATTTATATATCTGTATAAAGTTTTGTGAACAGTTGGAATGTTGGCATGTCTCTTTGAAGGTAACTAATCAATGTAAATCAAAAAATGTTCATTTTTCACTGTTAATGAATAATGGTTACATTCTGTTTATTTTGGTAAGAATTTCTTATCCCAAAGGAAATGCGTGCCTCACATGCAACTGGAAAGTTTTTTATGAATACAGAGCTCTATGGTAAGAAGAGCTGTTACTCAGTCACAGCCCCATGGACTCTTCTGTATACAACCTTTAAAGGAGAGTGTGCCTTCGTATATCTTTGTACCAGTACAGGTTGCTGGATTTTAACATAGCATAGGTTATTTTTGTAATGCAAATACTAAAACAGGGGTGGTGCATGCAATCAGAACTAGACTTTTCATAACAACTCTTAGTCTATTTCATATTTACAGCTCAGGAAGTATTAAAATAACACAAAACTGTATAATCATTCTGAAACTACAGGAAGAGGGCATTTTGAAAAAAAATCACTGTCTGTGAACCTGATTATAAGATATAGAAGAACAAGATCGTTATGTGTTCAGGATGAAGTCTCTAATGAGTTGATCTTAGAAAAACACATCCAGGCCTATTTGCAGTTACAGTTTTCAGGCCAAATAAAGCCTGTATCTCTTTGTTAAGATTACGGTCAGAATTATGGAGTAACTGATTTATTCAGTTTCTTTTGGCATTGGAAAAGGATTTGCAGTTTCAACCAGCTTTCCACCTACCCGTTTGGCCACTTGAAAGCAAAAATTTTTAATGAGCTTGTCAGAAGGTGGTTTGTACTTGACTTTTTTCAACTGTCTTCTCCCAGGAGTGGGAAAAGAGGTTTCAGCAGGGAATGAAAGAGCTCTGACATACCTAGCCTCTCCCTTTGGGTGTTTTTGCTTATCCCTTCATGTGTTTCAGCCAAGCTGTGATGCTGGAGCTTCCATTACTGTATTACTGTATATGTTTTGAACAGTCACTGTTCATGGTAGGACTTTCAAGAGTATTGGTGCTAAACTAAGTTTGACAGAGATAGCTGAGAATGCTGAAGCCATTATTATAACAACATTCCTATTTATTCCTGCTGTAATATAAAGGACTGCAATTGAACACAAATTCTGGATAGTCATAAGCTATTCATGGAAGTATTCAGTGCTTAGGAAAGCAAGTAATCAATCTTTGTTATTTAAGTTATTAAATGACAATCTTTGATATTTAAGTAATTGTTTTATTTGTATATTAGAAAGAGAAACAAAGAATAAGATAATTTACTATAAACTCAGACTTTCACATAAACACATTTGAGAAGACAGACGGGAGCCTGAAAATGTTGAATATCAGAACTATTGGTTAAATCTCAACTGCTAGCCCTAGTTATATCCATATATATGCACATATAAACAAAGAAAATCTTGCTTATATGCCATGTGCTCTCTGCTCAGAGTATTGGATTTTATTTCCTTTGGTGATTAGAAACAGCTGACTGAATCTAATATTGTTATTGGTATGGTAGTTGATTAGTTTAAAAATGTCTAAGAATGAAAGAGTTCCCAGAGAAAGCTAGAAGATATTTTGATTAATGCAGGCGTACAGCTCTGATTGATTGCTATGATTGCTTGCTTGTGAGTTTTTTATTTTTTTTGTTTTAGCTATGTCTTAAAAAATATACAGACTAGTGAGAATGTTTAGAATAGTAACAGTTTGTTTTTTCCCTTCTTAATGGAACATAGTTCGGAGTACTTGGTCTCAGGATTTTAAAAACAAAATCATTTTTGGCAGAGCTAAAAAGTTTCATAGACATTTGCATACAGATTGGGCTGTGGAGTGTCTGGTATTTAATGGTGGCAGATGGCCCCTCTGCTTTCTTACACTATTAAGACCAATAAATGCATCAAGTGTATCTATATTCTCCCCAGGTTGGTTGTTTCCCTCTCAGTAACTGTTTAGAAGTACATTTCACCATCCTGGGTGGTAAATGGAACTTCCAAAAGATAATAATTTACTCTCAGCTATAGTTCTGGCAACTAAATGGAAGTAGTTTTGTTTGGCTATAAATGTGTTATTCTAAATCTGATGTGTAGTTTAAATTGGTACAACATAAGCTTGTTCAAGTGCCCCTCTTTGTCCGGTTTATGGTTTTAGGATTTTTTTGCAGTCCTCCTTTTTTTTTTTTTTCTTCCTTCCCCTCCTGAGTTATTAATTGAGCATAGTTATTTCTTGAAGAGTTTCACAACTGTCTCTAAGCTATAGAGAAATAAAGATTCTAGTTAAATTTCATTGGAAAATTTTCTAGATTTATCAACCCATCTCTGATGCTGTATCTTGAAAATTCATTTGGGCAAACTTCTCAAAAATTGTCCAAAAAATGTCCAAATTGAAGCAAACAAAGTCTGAGTTTAGAGGTTTTGGGAGTACTTTTAAGAATATCAGAAGCTTTTTGTTCTTAACTGACTTCAGAAATACTACTATGCAGTTGTGAAACCGAGCACATTTATGTTGTTCAGTGACACGTAGGAGAAGCAGATGTGGCCTCCAATTCAATACCCTTTTAATCAGTTCCTAGTATGGTTCCAGCATAAAGTAATCATGCAGTGTGATAGATTATAGTGCTTTCTCCACAACTTGCAGAATTCTGTAACACCTTTTATTTCTTATCTCTCTGCGATGGGAATAAAGTTGTATAGTTAACCACTTTTAGATCCATTCCTGCCTTTCTTTACTGTAGTTTCTCTAGCTGCTCTGATCATCAAGAAAGCCATTAAAAATGCTAGCAAGAGGCCAAGGGAAAGAGCTCACCCTCTAGCCCATACATTCAGGCAGAACACAGTGATATTTGAGACTGGCATGGCATAGGTTTATGTTTCTGGTGTAGTTGTCTATTCAGTTATTCATCAGGAAGAAATTGGGGACTGCTAGAGGTCATTGCAGGGTACGCTTCCGGAAAACTAATCAGTGATGTTTCACGATGATTTGTGGTATGCTTTCTTGGATAAAATTTGAAAGATGATTAACTTATGTTTATTAGCAACAACATGATAAGGCCAGCGAAGGTAATTAGAAGGATCTAAAAATGATCACAGAACTGCCAGAATGCCTTCTTTAAATAACACTCATGACAGCATTACAATGGATTGATTTAAAGAGCTGAAGGTGGTTTATAATAGTTCTAAAATGGCTCCAAATTTGAATTGATTTAGCGTGGCTAGCAGAGAGGTTTTGTAAGGGCAGCATTACAATATTTTCAGGTCTATCTAGGACATTTTTACATTCAGCATTCTGACGCAGAGTTAGAAGCAGTGATTCAACTGATAGAAATCTTTGAAAACTTGATAATGATTTTACTTTTTCTGTTATCTTGCATCATTAACTGAAGTAACACAGAAACAACTGTATAAATGCAGCTGTTGCTACACTTAAGATGATGTAACAGGCTTTCTTCATGAGTACAGTACAGTGGCAGACCACAGAAAGATCCCTCTGACTACCTTGAATGTGTTTTCAATGCCTGCAGCGTGCTTCCAGAACCTTTAACTGATAAGTACTGCCTGCAAGAAGCACTTCAACAGAAATGCAACATAGTGCATACTTGTGACATGATGAATTTTTGATGTGGAGACAGGCTGTTGCATAATGAGAAGGGGATCAATTCCTGTTTTTCTAGTAACTATTTAGAGTTGTGATTTACGTTTTGCTTTGTAACCTTTGTAGAAATGGTAAAACTAACTTTCACTGAGGAAACAAATGTGCCCAGTTAACTTGCTTTTGGGGGGGGGGAAGGGGGGCTGTCTGTTTGTTGGCTTTTTGTTTTTTTTTTTTCTTTTTTAATAAAATATGCAACAAAAAGCTGTAAGGTTTAATAACAGGAGAGATGAGGAACACCTAAGGGCCCTGCTTGCTTCTATGCTGTTCTAAAAAGCCTTTCAGCTATCCTGTTGACACGTAATGTGGCCAATTTAGATGAGAAGGTTTGCGCCAAGTACGGAGAACATCTGTTCTCTGGGAAGTAATTTTTGTACAAATATAGTACAAATGATTAATCTAATGTCTTTGCTGTGTCCCAGTTGTTGATAGGGAAGATAGTAAAAGAGCCAAGTCATCTCTCCTCTTAATGTTTTTGCTTAACTTTGTCTTGCTTCTGAGAATGTCCTACACATTGGCACCCTCGTGGTTTTAATACACTTGAGCTGAATTTACCAGCTCCTGTCTCTTGCAAGAAGGCATTTGGACATCAAAACCTTAACAGCATTGATACTTCTCATCTAAAGATGGTGTATAATGTTTGGGGCAAAATATAAACTGCAGTGAGAAAGGACTTGGTTTTCTCCATTCTTTCCTTATTTATCAATCAGTAGTTAAATTTACTCCAAATGTAAGCTATGCTCACATTTGGATTCCCTCTTAATCAAACAAACCAGTTTGTAAAGCAGTATATTACTGTCATCTGAGCAAGATGCTGACAAAGCTGCAAGTAAAGAATTTGTTAATGACTTCTGTGGAGTGTTTAGAAGTAGTAAAAATGAAGGAAAAAAGATGTTAGAAGCCGAAATAGTTTTTGCCTCTTTCTATTAAGAGTTGATGCTTTTGGCTGGATTGAAATGGTAAAATTGAACTTTTAGAAAATATATTCTTTTATATACTCTGCATGTTATTTCAGGTTGTACTTTTGAGGGTGAATTTGAAACACTTTACCTCGAAGCCCTAATCATTGATCCGTGATTGTCCTGTAATATTTTTGGCTGCAATATATGAATAATAGAATTAGGGCCATACTGTGGCAAAGAAAATTATAGATGTTGACACTTAAAAAACCCCACATGGGTATGGCAACATCTGCCATGCTTTGTAGATTGGAGTTGTTAATGTGCTGCTCCAGATGGAATAAAAGGTGACTTTTTTTTTTCTACTTTCCAAATTGCTTTCAAATGGTTTCAAACTGTTTATGCTCCATTGTAAGTAATAACTCAATTTTCAGCAAAATTATGGTATGGTGATGTACAGGGATTTGGAAATACTGAGATATTATGGGTAGGGGAAAGACTTTGCGGTAGAGGGATTTATGCATATAGGGTATCTTTTTTCTATTTTTGGACACTGCCTTGTCACCATAGCCACTTCCTTTGAGAATTGATTGAACTAATGTAGAAGTAATTCCTTTTATGTTTGCTTTTGCTCTCTCAATTTTAAGGTATGACTTTGAGTTTTGTTTTAAAGCCGCATAATCATTTGGTTATAAAAGCAACCCTAAAATAACATAGAGGTCTTGTTTCTTTTGGGAAGGATTCAAGGTTCCAAGGCTTGATGACCATTTTTTACTGCTCTAAACTTTGTTCTCTTGACATGCTGAACTGATAGAAAAAAGTCCTGAAGGAATGAGCTGCAGCCTCAAGAAAGATGAGAGATCAGTCCAAAGCGGAATGTCTGACTGTTGAGACTTGCTGGCTCTCCACCTAATGGCAAGCTTCCTTTCCCTCTACTTCTCTCATGATTTGTTCCTTTCTAAGCTGGCTTTGTCGTAGCTAGTTTACTCCCCAGACAGCACTTTCCTGGTTAACTCCTCTGATACAGTCCAATATGGTGCCAGCAATGGTCATAACTTCTTCAGTCTTTAAGAACTCAATGACTTTATCCTTTGATAGACCAGTTTTCTAACCTGGGCAGCAATCTGTTTTTTTTCCCCTTTGGCATGTAAAAGTTGCATTATGTATTGTGTCTGTGCTTAAGTGCTTGTGGATTGGTTTTGAGACTATATTAAAATAACAGTTAATTGCCATGGTTGTTAACTACATCTCTTTTAATGAGAGCAAATGAGATGTGATCAAGAGATATGAAGAATATATTAATTGGAGAATACTGAAATGTGAATACAATTAACAGCTATAAATTAAAGACTGGACTAATTCCATCTCCTTAGTTACTGGCTTATATCTGGTGAACTTCCATAAACTGTTAATGTTTGCTTTACTGCATCTTGGAGTGTTGAAATCCCATTCAGCATTGTAATATCACTTAACACACATGTAACCCCATGCAAATACTGATTTATATCTAAAACTGCCTACTGATGGTTGTTTCACAGTCTGTGTAATGTCTGTGTGCATCAGTTCTGCTCGCAGCGGGCAGCTTTCCAAACTGCTCAAATAACTACTGCTAATGGCACCGATATCTTTGTTGGCAGTTTTTGCTCAGTAACGAAGAGCTGAATTGGTTTGGGCATTACACTTGGCTTGCCTGTAAAACAGGTACTGCTGTGGTGAGACATTCTGGAAAAGCTTGTACTAACACTGCATTTGTTCTTTCTGTATCAGCATCGCCGCTGTATCTTCTCATGTGTCATGTGCACATTCCTGCACATGTATCTTCTCGCAAATGTCATATTCAGCAAAACATATTAATGGAAAAAGAAGCTAATCCATGTACTCTGAGGGATTCCACCAGTAATCTGACAGTCCTGCATAATGTAAATTCAACAGACCTGTTAAATGAAGCGCATGGCCAAGGATTGAAACATGGTTGTGCTAAATCTCTCTGCCATCAAGTGCACCAAACCCCACATTTTCTGTATTCTGAGAATTATTTTAATCCTGATTTGGGACCACTGTAGAAATTGTGATTCTTTTTGTGGGAAATTGTGCAAAAAGATGGCTTTGGAAAATTGAGAAGCTCTGAGTCTGCAAGGATGGAGACTCCTCTCTCTGGTGCCCAGTGGTAGGACATGAGGAAATGGTATGGAGCTGCATCAGGGGAGGGTCGGATTTGACATTAGGAAGGGATTCTTTACTGAGAGGGTGGTTAGTTACTGGAACAGGTTTCCCCAGGGAAGTGGTCAAGGCACCAGGCCTGTCAGATTTCAAGAAGCATCTGGATGGTGCTCTCAGTCATATGGTTCAGTCCTTGGTTGGACTCAATGATACTTATGGGTCCCTTCCAACTCAAGATATTATATGATTCTACATTTTAGAACAGTAGGGTTTTACAATGCAAGGTGATATGAGTCAAATAAGGTATTTCACCTCTCTGATTTGGTAAGTGAAATCTTGAATAAAAAAGTATAAGGTATATTGACTTTGTCTATAGACTTTGCTAATTACATGTTAAAAAATATTTAGCTCTTGTGTATGTTCCTGTATAGGAAGTGGAATGTTCAGGTTGTATAAAAAATAAGTTTTAATTTACAAGTGAGCTGAGTTATCAACATTGGCCTATTGTAATGAGAGTTGACAGAAAACATCATTTTTTCTCCTTGTTGATAGTTACTTTGTTTATTTTTGTACTGATCAGGATAGCTTATATAATTACAGTACTGCTGAACAGAGGAATCTCAATCATCAGTTCAGAAGACTATGTATTGTTCTTCCCTTGCATGACCCCAGATTTTGAGGATGTGCCAGGAAGCTGTTACAGATTTTGATATGCAGACCAATTGGTTTTAGTCTTAAGACTAAAACAGCAAGTCATTTTGGTATATGGTTATAGCATCCATTAATACACATGGCCTTCAAAGACAAAAATTTTGTAAAATACGAAAAATAATATATTTAGGTTGTTGTGTTAGTTTTGCATTGGCTGCAATTTCTTGTTAAAAAACTATAGAAGTCTAAATATATCAGTCCATAATTTTTAATTCATAAAAGCATCTCTTCAGATAAAACCAAACAGAAAATTTCCTTTATTGTTGTTTTTTTTTTTTTTTACCTCCAAAGCCGTGTATTACCAGAAAGGTGGAAAGAAAGAATGTAGTCTGTGTAAATGCTTGTATCAGTGAATTAAAATATATATATTTGGAGATGGTAGAACTTTGCGAGTTGCAAGCCCTGCTTGGCTTGTGAACAGTTATTCTGAGTGGCCTTATTCCTTCTTACAGATTGCATCATGCAAAGCCCCCATAACATAACCCCCATAAGAACAATATGTTTGTAATTCCAGAGTAGGTCTGTACTTTGTTGTTGGTCTATAGTTTTACTAGTCATTGTGAGTGTTAATGCATGACAGACTCTGAAGCCCAAGAAAGATCTGATTAAATTTTTCCCAGGGACTTTCTGCAAAGTGGATTTGCTGTTTGAGTAAGTGAAGTTTTAATCTTAATATTAAAAAGAGAGGTGGATGCATGCGTTCTCCTTATTCGATTCAAATAATAGATGACAATTAATTTGGTGTGATGTTGAATTTCATATTTGTATTGCTTATCAGTCTGAAACCTTTGTGATCCTCATTATTATCAGTATGTTTTTGTTGAGATTAATCTATTTTTTCTTTATATTTAATTTTTCTTTGGGGTGAGGCTTCCTCTGTCTTCTGTTTTTCTGTTATTGCATATCAGTTCTAACTTTTCCTTTTCTGAACAGTGCTGTCCACTGTAGTAAGGTTGTATGTTGTGTTTATAAATATTATTTGTTAACAACAAATCTATTTTGGGACTTACGTGTTCTGAAATAAAAGCTAGTATTCATTCATCTGCTTAGATTGAATATATATTGCTACATCAGGTGAGGAAAAATTGATTGTTTATTTGTAGCACTAGTAGGTATTTGCAATGAGACTAATATATATAAATTTTTATCTTATTTTTTTCGTCCGTGTCTCCAATAATTCATTTTCTTTTAAGATGTTGTGGACGTAAAACACAGGTAGTTTCACTCTGTCTGACATAGCTTACTCTATTTTACAACTTTGGCATCATCTAAGAACTTGTCTTTTGGGTCTTTGCTCCTGGTGTCAGATTGAAAATGTGTCCAGACTTCTCAGTAATGAATGTTTTACTAAAATAGATCTGTCTTATAGTGTGAAATGACTTGCACTTGTTTCTTGTCTGCACTAATCTCTGAGCTTAGCATCTGTTTCCCAGATGCTAAGAAATAATCAGGAGCTACAGGTTACATTTTGTTGTGGGTATTAACTACCTTTTACAATGGAAGTAATATAGCCTTTAGGTTATTAGGATTATTTACTTGGAAGTCCGAGTGTATAAAAATTTTTCTCTTAGGTACAAAATTAATCCATAAAGCAATGTATTCAGTTAATCTCTAAGGATGTTTAAAGGCATATATTGTAAGAATCCTGTCATGCAACTTGACTTTTGTATCTAAGGACTTTGAATATAGAGTAAAAACCCTATGCGTATGGCAGGTTTTGCCAGGTGCAAAATTGGTTTAATGATTGGTTCCTAAAAATAATTTTGACAATAATATTTTGTTGGATATTACAGGTGGGGAAATAGGGTTTTCTTTTTTTCCTTGTTTTTTAAACAATCCTATTTAAATAAAAGTCAGCAGAGATGATTTTCCACATGAAATCTGTTTACAATCATACACTGTTGTCATTTCCTGTTCTCTCTATTTTTATTGGATTGGTGTGAGGTCTGCCTCCTCCCTGGTTTCTGAATAGCCCCTAGGTCCTGAAGGGTTTAACTTTTTTGGGGGGAATGTTTTTCTTCCCTTGACACTCCTATCTGTATTTTTCTAAAAATGGTGTTCTAATCCAAAGTTCTGTTCAGATCGTTTTGTAGAATTATGTAGTCTGGTTACCAAGATCCAAGCAATCATGTATTTCATCGAGGTGAAAAAAAAAAAAAGAAAAGAAAAAAGAGATCACTAGCATGAAATTTCCTTATTTTGCTATTGCATATATTTAAATCTCCTCATAAGGCTAACGATCTTAATCAAGTCTGAATGGAAGAATTTACTTCAATTTTGTTTTACAAATCCTGTTTGTAATGCCTTAGGTATTTTGTCATTTGTTACACCTGAATTTCTGAAAAGCATTCTCAGGAAATGGGTAAAGCATTAAACTTTTTAAATCTGGGTTGTGTATGAAAGAGGGCAAAACAGTTTCTCGTTTTCCTTGTTTATATGTAACCTACAATATGTTTTTTAACTCCTTTCAGTTTTAACTGTCATTTCAGAAACTTAGTGTATACAGTGTATATAGTTTTATCATCTTCTGGCTAAAGAAAGCATCTAGGACCTTCTCTGTGGTCTTGCTTACCCCTGGTCTCTGTCTATGAGCCCTGTTACTTCCTCAGTTTCCATGCAATTGTAACTATTTAAGAAGAATCCATAAATCCTTGTATTCAGTTAAGTTGTTCTCCAAAACTGGAACCAGTTTGACGCATAACCATTTTCCTCAGCAGGCTGCAATTTGTAGGGTAGGAAAACTTATGATGTTAAGTTTTGAACTTAAATGTATTTGTATAAATAAGTACTGCTCATTGATTAACCTGTATATTCTACTTAAATGCCAAGATAACTGAGCTCTTGAGGCAAAATAACTGTGGTGCTTTAACTGAGAGTAGATCATTTTCATTCAGCAGTATCTGCTTCCCTTTGTCATGGTCTAATATGTTGCTTCTTAGAAATTTACAGCTACAACTTCTTCAGCATAGAGTGGAGAACTTTGCTAGTAATGTGAAAATTATTATCTAAGTAAGCTCTGGTTTAGCTGTGCTGCTGTTAAAACAGATACACGATCGGGAGTACTGCCCATTGGAATGAAGCAGAGGAAGTGTTTATTGCTATTGGGCACTGACAAAGTGAAATTGGTACAAGAGGTCTCCACTGTCATGGAGTGGCCATCTCTGTTAGGTATGCTGTTGTGAAAGTGTCCTCTGGAATGGAATTTGTCTCAGTCTCTTAATGGGAAGCAGAAAGGAGAAAAGCATTTTGAATGGTTAAATTATGTTAATTAGCACTGATTGTATGGATGTATTTTAGGGAGATTTTGGAGATTGACAAGTGGCAAAGGAAGGCAAATGAGTAGCTGTTCTCAGGTCCTTCTTTCTGGTTCATTAGCATCTATTGTTTGAGGTTTACCTGTTTGCTTTACTGACTGGCTTGCATTTGCAGCTGACGTTTTTGGAAGTGCGGTTGTCTGTTCAACTGCAGTGTCTTCCACTTCAACATTTACTGCTTTGGTTGTCTCATTGTTACTCTTGCTTGTGTGCATGCAGGATTGCCTTGGGAGTCATCTTGTTAATACATGTCAGGTGGAAAGAGTACTCTGTGCTTTCACACTCCTCGAGTTAAAGGATGCTCATTCATCTTTGGAGTCATTGCCTTTTCCATAGCCAAAATTTCTCTCCTGTGGCCTATTTCCCTTTGCTAGCAGACTTCTGTCTTGTTTTTAAGATCCTGTTCTGTTACCTATACTGATTTTCACTTTTGCCTCATTAGCATTTAACTTGATTGGAGTTGTTTAGCAGATTAGGCAGAATTATTAGCATGGTCTTCCAGAGATGAAACACAGTCATGAGATTGACAGTGTTTCTTGTTCTGTAGGTTCTTCCAGATACTTAATAAAGCAAGGGTTCCACAGTAATTAATACCAAATACCACTGTCATCGTCCTCATCTATACTAATTTGGCCTAGACTGTGTGTAAAAGTACAAATGTTGCTACTGAATATATGTATCAAGAAAATAGAGATACCAGTAATCTTGCTATTTATTATGCTCAATAAGAAGGTTCATAGCACTGAAGAGAAAAAAAAGTTGAGGAAGATATTTACATGATTTGTGTAACTGGATTTTTTCCCCAACTGTATATAGGGAACCTGTATGTGGGTTGGAATAAATGCAATTAAAGACAGTTTTGGAGGAAACAGTACAAATGTGAGCATTACAAGAATGATTAGCTGTCAGGAGGTATATTGTCTATAGAAATGTAAGGCATAAATAGTAAACAACATTAAGCAGTAATTTACATACAGAATTTACTTTTCCTTGGTAGTTTGATCAATCTGTTAGTGAATAACTCCGTAGTCATTGACTATGTATTCTTCTTTAGAATAAAATTCCCTTTATGCAATTAAGAGGATTTTATGTATAAAATTTTAGACAGGAGATACTGTGTAAGATGGTGGTATGCAGCTTTGAGTTTTTCTTCTCAATTCTTCAGATATTTAAATATCTGATTGTTGCATAGATGAGCATCCGTCAAATGCTAACTTCATGATTCATGTTAAAGTACAATTATAAAGTGAGACATTTTTGATAAGTTCATCATCTCAGTCTGATTCAAAATTACTTCCATTTGTGATCTATTTTTGGCAAGTGTTCCTGTCACTATCCTCAAGTAAGTTTGTCCTATGCATGTAAATAAGATAATGTGACATCTTCTGAAAATTCTCTGCCATTTTTAACAAGCATGTTGTATTCATAAGCAACAATTGGGTAAGGCGTGCTCGTTGTTGTTGGTAAAAGTTCTTATCCTTGTTATGCAAGTTTGTTTTTCCATTTTGGGATCAAAGAATTTGCTGTGTTTGTGTTTCCCTTCTCTAAAGACCTTCATAAGTATGTAACAGTAGGTTCTTTGTTCTACTTCAGCTTCCATCACTGCTTTTCTGTGAATCTCCCATAAAAAATACTGCTTTTTGTTAAAGTTGCTTTTACTATCCCTTCTTTGATATGTATTGCTCTAATCTTTTATCCATACTTTATCAGGAATATGTGAAAATTTCCTTTTCTTGTAAGAATGTGTGTTAGTTAAAACAGAAATTGCTTTTGGGAAAGGATGACATAGATTAATTTATTAACTTCAAAAAAAGTAAGGACTAATTCAAAACTATGCATGTGCATATTAAATGGAAAAAATGTTAATGTTTTTAAGTTTTCTAGTGAAAATTATAATGAAATCATTGGTATTATTATGGCTTGAAATGGTTGCTTTTGATGTTGTCTAGTTAAAGTAAATGTGTCTGAACACATTGAAGATAAAGAAGTGGTCAACATGGATTTACCAAGGGTAAATCACTTTCGCCCAATCTGGTAGCCTTCTATGATGTTATAATTAGATGGCTGGATGAGGGGAGAGCAGCAGATGTCATCTACCTTGACTTCAGCAAGGCTTTTGACACTGTCTCCCACAACATCCTCATTAGGAAATTAAGGAAGTCTGGGCTAGATGAGGGGGCAGTGAGATGGATTGAGTCCTGGCTGTGTGACAGAACTCAGAGGGTTGTCATTAATGGAGCAGGGTCAAGTTGGAGGCCTGTAACCTGCGTCATCCACCAGGGGTCAATACTTGGCTCAGTCCTGTTCGACATATTCATCAATGACCTGGATGAAGGGACAGAATGTATCCTCACAAGTTCGCTGATGATACCAAACTGGGAGGGTTGGCCAACACTGCAGAGGGCTACGCCACCATCCAGCATGATCTGGACAGGCTGCAGGGCTGGGCAGAGAAGAACCTAATGAGGTTCAACAAGGGCAAATGTAAGGTCCTGCTCCTGGGGAGGAAGAACCCCAGGCACCAATATAGGTTAGGGATGGATCTTCTGGAAAGCACTTCTGTGGAAAAGGATCTGGGAGTCCTGGTGGATGGCAGGCTCTCCATGAGCCAGCAGTGTGCCCTTGTTGCCAAGAGGGCCAATGGAATCCTGGGCTGCGTAGGGAGAAATGTGGCCAGAAGGTCAAGGAAGGTCATTCTCCCCCTCTACTCTGCACTGGTGAGGCCACAACTGGCACATTGCGTCCAGTTCTGGGCTCCCCAGTTCAAGAGGGACAGGGAACTACTAGAGAGAGTCCAGCGTAGGGCAACAAAGATGATTAAGGGTTTAGAGCACCTCCCTTATGAGGAGAGGCTCAAGGAGCTGGGGCTCTTTAGGCTCGAGAAGAGAACACTGAGGGGAGACCGTATGTACGTTTACAAGTTCCTAAAGGGTGGGTTGAAGGATGATGGAGCCAGACTCTTTTCAGTGGTTCCCAGTGACAGGATGAGGGGCAACGGGCACAAGCTGGAACATAGGAAGTTCCACTCAAATATGAGGAAAAAATTCTGACAGAGCCCTGGAACAGGCTGCTCAGAGAGGTCATGGAGTCCCCTTCTCTGGAGATCTTCAAGACCCGCCTGGATGCAGTCCTGAGTGATGTGCTGTAGGCAATCCTGCTTTAGCAGGGGACTTGGACTAGATGATCTCTAGAGGTCCCTTCCAACTCTGTCAAATCTGTGAATCCATAAATGATACGCTCTCAGACTTTCTTTCCAGCTTTCTTTGGATTGGATCCTGCTTCCCATCCCCAAAAGACAAAAGCAAAAACCCACTTTGTTTAGTTGTACGGAGTATGAAAACAATTTCCCTCTTTTTGTTCATACCCCCTAACTCACAGTTTTGTCTCTCATAATCACATTTTGTTTATGTACGTTGGCTGTGGTTTTTTCTGAGTCTTTCTTACAGAGGGTATTTATTTAGGAGCCATTAAAAGTGTGACTGTGTAAAAATAGATTTACTCCTATCTGCACTTGTCTTTTTTCCTTCCCCCTTCCCCGTGGATTTATTTATTTAATACCTGAATAGATAACGAGAATTTATTTAGTTCATTTAAGACTGTCACCATCCACAGTAGTTTTGAATTCAAAATAGATGGAGCATGGAGGACCAGCAGACGGAGGAAAGCTGATTTGAAGCACTGAAGATTCTCTCTGAGTACCAATGTACTGAGTTTGACTTTTTAAGGCAATTAAGTTCTTATGAGCATATATTTTGCTTGCATGTTGTCTATCAATGTTGGTTTTTATGTTTCAGCAACACTAAATTTCTGTAACCTTCCTGAAAATAAAGGTTTGAGTAGGAGAGGGAGATGTATAGCAGGACTGAAGTGTGAATTCCCTGGGGAGGTTACATAAGAAAGGCATAATTTGAGGGCACAAACTTCAGAAACCTCCATAATTGAAGCTCTCATTCCATTAGGTAGAAGGGAATCCTTCTGCCAGGCACACAGGTAGGTTTCAGTGTGCATCGGGTACCTGGAGCTGGTGCCCCTGTGCGGAGTGGCTTGGGCTGCCCCAAGCTGGGAACAGCTGGTTCCAGTCAGCTCCAGCCAACTGGTCTGAGCATGGCTAAGCCCCTCAGCTCAGCTGATGGGGTGCTTCTGCAAAAACATGTTTAAAGAAGGGCAGGACATACCAGACAGGTAAAGGAGGAGGTGGAAAAAAATCCCAAACCACCAAAACAAACCAACAGAGGGAACCCCAAAGTCAGAAGGTGAGGGGGAGGCACGCTCCATGTAGAGGAGATATTCCCTGCAGCCTGTGGAGGGCTCAGGTGTGAGCAGGTGGGTGTTCCTGAAAAAATTGTGGCCTGTGGAAAGCCCCATGCTGGAGCAGGGTTTGACTGGCATTTTTCCCCAAAGAACTGCAGACTTCTGGGGAACTCATGCTGGAGCAGAGGAAAGGCATGAGAGGAAGGGAACAATGGAGACAAACTGCTACATACATCCAATGTCTTTAAATCCCACATGGTTTTTGAAATAAGTATTTTAGGAGGAAAGATAAACAAGTGGTATGTTCCATTTCTGCCCTTGTTAGTTTAGTTTAATACTTTCTGATGTCATGTTTGGGGAAGTAGGAAACAACTGTTTCCCATTCACTTTTTCTATTCCATTAGTGATTTATATATCTTTAGTGTAGGAACCTTCAGTAGCTGTTTCCCTTGCTGAAAGGTTTTGGTGAGTTTTTTTGTTGGTGGTTTGTTGGGTTTTTAAAATTTATTTATTATTATTCATGTAGAATCCATTTCTTAACTTTTCTTTTTTCTTTTTTCTTTTTTCTTTACAATCTCAGTTCTCCTATCTCTTTTATTGAGTCTGGGGTATGGAGTAGGGATCTGAACTGGGGACAGTTGCGTCAGTTATACTCTGGCTTTATACTGGGGTACAATGATATTCTTTGTTTTGTTTGCTCTTTCCTAATGATTTTAACTTATTCAACCCTCATTTTTTTTTTTTCTGGTTTGTGTAACTACATCTTCAACACACTTTGTTGAATTGCTGTTTCTCTCTTCCCCAAATTCTTATGTGTGCATTTTGAGGAGCACAAGCTGAAGGACAGCTAGATGAAGATGGTACATTAATGACTTCCTTCTCCTGAAAAAAAAACCAAACCAACCAGCCCACATTTTTCATTTGTTGCCTTTTTTTTTTTTTAGCAGAAATGTGCTTCTAATTTCCTTAGACTAATTTGAAGAGACGTATATCCAGATGTTTAACTTGGAAAAAAGGTGGGCAGACTTTTACAGGTAACACCTTCTAAATAGGTAAAAGTAGGTGTTGAGTTATTAAATATCTCCATTTGATATCAATGGTGTTCAGCTTTACCTTCTGTATTTAAATTTGTAATCCAGTTAGTGTAATTCCCGTTTGTCATGCTTCTTGCATCTGGTTTAATTCAGTATTTTTTCAGTCATGAGAAATAGGCAAGACAAAAAAAATTTAGTAGTAAATCTGCTCTTTTTAAAAAGACAGTTTAAAAGTTCATGTGGGTGTTGGCTTTTTTGGGAATAGTATTTTGGCGTGCTCTGAGGGGAAATGGTGTTTGAGGAACTTGTGAGCCTTTGAACACAGTGTACTGTGTCAGTAAAGGGTGTGGTCCATGAGACATACATTGCACGTGCCTCTGGGAATTTGTGATTTTTCCATTTGTAGCAATAGTTCTTTGTTAAATTGCACATTGTACTGACTGCGAACCAAGGTGGTGCTGGCTGAAGAGTAATGACTGCAGCATTGTTACAGGGCTTGACCAGGAGAGACGGCTGGGATATTATTCTCAACCGAGTTTGTGTTATCTGATTTAAGAAAAAACCATGAATGGCATTTTTCAAAACATGTTCAAATTCACTTTAGAAGGGCTAGCACACTGTGTTATGGTTTGGAGATGCAATGAAGCCCAAGAAGTTAGCACCAAGAGTTTGATTACTATGTTTCCAACTCAGTGTTGTGCTAGGTGATGTGCCCCCTCTGAAGTAGATAGCCAAGCTTCTGAGTTCTTTATGAAGTAACCTTTTAAATGTCTGTTTGCAGATTGATCAAAAGCTTACTATTTCATGTGGTTAGTGGATGATAGTAAGGAAATGATGTTATGGGTTGAATAAAAAAAATGTTTGGAATTTGTAGTTTCTCCATCACCACCCCCATGTTTTTCACAACAGAAGGACAGGAAGAGGTTCTTCAAAAGCACTTTTGATCAGGATGGTGTGTTTAAGAATCTGAGTTCTGGATTGTCATTAATAGGCCTTCTGCTGCTCTTTCAATCACCAGCAATTTCTGCTATTGATTAGGTGAATGCTTTGTCTGGTTTTGTAACTTTGAAGTTTGAAGTTTGAAGTGGCTCATCTCAAGACAGCTTGAGCTGCTTTGTGAATAGCAGAGCTTTTCATTTCCAAGCCTATTATGCTATTACCAGTAAATTGCATTACAGTATCAGTTTATTCCTTTGGTCCCTAGAATTGTAGTTATTGGAGCAGGCTGCATGTACTGAAAGATGTCTATTTCTGTATACTCTTAGTATCCTAATAAATAGACTAATTAATTCATATGAATGTTATAATTGACATTGAATTCTGTTTATGATATTTCATTCACTCAAGATTGTGCCAATTCTACTTCACTGCTCTGTGGCCAGAAGGTTTCACCCAAGTTAATAGAACAGTTAAAGAGCCTTTGTCTACCAAAACTCAACCACTTGCACAGCTAACAATTGCTTTCGCTTGTTGTAAACCACTTAACCATGTTACCAGATCATAAACAAAAG
The DNA here is from genome assembly GCA_026546715.1 of Gallinago undulata. Lineage (NCBI taxonomy): Eukaryota > Metazoa > Chordata > Aves > Charadriiformes > Scolopacidae > Gallinago > Gallinago undulata. Next base: position 89,328,653 of record JAOTQQ010000001.1, on the reverse strand, counting down.
TGATGAATACTCAGAAGTCCCAAGTGAGAGGCTGTATGGGCTTAAAGAGTCCTCTCTACAACTGAGAGCAAAGAGTAACCCAAGTCCTGATCACCCTCACCTTCTTTGTTCCCCTCCCTTAAATTAAACTCCCTGGGTTGTTTTTTTTTCCTATGTTTTTTTCTTGTAATGTACCTGTCCAAGTCCTAGACAGTGCCAAGTCAGACAAAAATGCAATCTATTTGTATGCATTCTGGATGCTTTCAGCACTCACTATAATTTTACTGAAAGGCAAAAACCTATAAACAACTTTGCATCTGTGTTTTTCCTTGAAAAATATAATGGGAGAAGTTAGGGGAAATATTTCGTTTCTTTTGGAGCTGGGCAACACATCCACTTAAAATATTCAGAAGTGAAATTAAAAGGTTTCAGGAATGAAAATTAAAATGTTGCCAATATGGAAATACTTTATGAGAGGAAATCATTGCTGTATGCCCCCAAAATAAAATAATTCTAATACAAAGCTTGAAAGCAGAAATGGAGATATAGGCATATTCTGTGAAATAAGGACCTCCTCTGTCCTGCTATCTCTTTAAGGAAGTGACTTTAAATGGTGTAAATTTTATTCTGGATCTTCAGATTTGTTTTCTGTTGCTGAGGGGCATATTTATTTAAAGGATGGTTGGGTTAGAAAAATTGTTGGACTGCTGAAACCTTGTAGCAATGGAAAAAGTATAAATCATTGAGAAACTGCTCAGCCTAACTCAGCAAAATGTGACATTAACTAGTATTTTTTTTGCCAGTAAAAGCTATGTCCACATTAGGACATTTTGGAACTAGAGCTATGCCAAATATCGTGCACTTGCGTCTCTGACATGGCAGATAAAACAATTTTCATATTTTCTCCTCTAGTTGCACTCCTGGAGGAAGCCAGAGGAAAAGATTAAGTATAAAATCCTCACCAAATCAACTGAAGAACCAGGCAGTTGTGCTTTATGTAGAAAATAAACTATCAATGTGGTATCACAAGTGGATGTGAATGAGCTTTGAAGCACCCCCTGCTTGCCTCAGGCTGAGTAAACCACCAGGCAATTGGCCAAGCGTAGCAGGCTTGGTAACTTTGCCTGGAGTTGTAAGAGGAGAAGTAAATGATGAAACTTTTGCTCTGGAAAGTACTTGGTCTCTGCCAAAAGGTTCTTTCCTTCCCCATGTGGAAGTTGTATAGCAATGGAATTATGTTGTCAGTGTTTTAATCTCCGAATTGTGCGATTATTCTAGCAATTGACCCTTCTTAGTGCAGGACTGAAGCTGTGGGTACTGTCATGAAATATTAATGGAGATTTGTAGCTCTCTGCTTATAGCACTGGTGTGAAAAACTTCTGGGCACATTCCACTGTGAATTTTAGACCATGCCAGCAGCAGCAATGATGAGGAAAAAGAACTGGGATCCTGCTACCTGTATTTAAAGAGAGAGTGGCCATGTGCAACTGCATACAATTAGCATTAATAATTCCAGTTAAACAAAAGAAATAAAACAATATCCTTATCACCAAATTTTTCTTATGTATATGTGGTTTGTTACACATGGTTACTGCAGACAAAACTGTTCGAGATTGAGACAAGCCAAAAGGAGAGAAGCCCAACTGATGCTAATCTAGAGTTGGACAGAAATCAATTTTCTCTACGAAAGTGGTTATTGGTGTAGTTATATTTTTTTATATATATATTTATGCTTGGATAAATTGTTGTATTTATTTGGGATTTTTAAACACGCGTCATCATTCTTGCACATAGTATATTCCAGACTAATGTAATTTTCTGAATAATCATGTAAAATATGCATATTAAGGTGGTCGCCAAAATTTTGGCAGATCTGATTCCCCCATGATTTAATTTCTGCCTGGACATTTTGACTTTGACAGAGTACTGGGACCAAAGAGCTTCCTACTTCATTTTAGTGGTTCAGGGTGTTCCTACAGATATCTTTATTTGTGAAAACTTTCTCTAGTTCAATTTGGATATACAGCTCCCTCCAAAACTAGCTGAATCCAGCACTCTTTAGGGTACAAATGGTACAGCATGGAAATGGCACTGATTCACAGAACTGCTACTATGTCTGCACAGAACAGAGCAAAAGTTGTGGTGTTTTGAATTAATGATGCATACAGTTCCACTGCTGTGAACTTTTAATTAATTTTTTCTAATATCATACCCTCTCTGTTTAGATGAGACACTAATATGTTTCTGAACACAAAATACATTTTCCTCCCAATAGAAAAAGGATGTAAATAGATGGCAATAATTGTGAATTTATTATATGCTGTTTCACTTCTTTCATACATGTTATTTGAGAAATATGAAAGCTGTGGAATTGCTAGTTTTTGCAACTTAACAATCATTATAAAAGACAAATCAACAGATCCTTAAACTGGGTGGACAAAAGGAAACAAAATGTCCTCTGTGAATGTGCTCTACTCAGGGATTAGATGAATTTATTCATTTTACTTTAAAATTATTCTATCAAAACACAGGTTTCCCAAATTTTTCATGCAAGGTTATTAAACACAAAATAAATAAACACCTTTTTCAATTATCTGAAGGCTTTGGCTCCATATCCTACTCATTTTGTTGGTACTTGTTTCTAAAATATTTGCAGTTCGCAGCCGTGAAAGCAAATTTTGAAAGAAGTAAAAGTCTTTCATATCTGTGCTTACTCAAAAGGAGTCCAAGCTTCCAATACAGACACTGGCCTCAGTGATCACTCTTTCTTCCTTATTTTGACAGTTTGTCATTGTTTTCTCTGCAAGTCGTTGCAGAGGCTAAAGTCCAGTAGCACATTAAAATTATGGTCTACAAAATACAGTGAAATGTGGGGCCTTGTCAATGACACATTCTTTTTCAGCATTTTCTTTGAGGACTACAGTCTTTCTGTAGACTTGACCAAGAATAAAATTTCCTTTAATGTGTGTGAAGGTATTTGAATGTTATTCAGATGTGAATTTTTGAATTTCCTCTCCATTTCAAAATACCTTTTCTCTCTGAGTTTTATGTCGGATAGTGGATACTATTTTTAGATTGCGTCTGGGTCAGCTGCTCAAGTATAAGCTCTTATTCACTGGCAAAAAGATGAGTTTGTTGCTAGACTAAACAAGATTTGGTGACAGACCAGTCAGATAAGCAAGCAGTAATGTCAGCAAAACAAAGCGAATTTTCTTTTCTCATCCTCTGCTTTCCTATCAAACTTCAGCAGTATTTTACTCTGTGTAGTGAAGATCATTTTGGTGTTTGAACTTTAAAAACATATCAGTGAAGAGTTTGTGCCTTTCAAGAAAATCAGTGTGGACAGGATTTCCAAACGCACAATTACTTTTGATGCTTTTTTTTTAGGATTCATTAAGATTAATATTATCCGGTGTTCTTCCCCTGGTTTTCGTCTGGTTTGGTTTACTTGCAGAAGTGGAAAGAGTGTCAGAGGTATCTGCTTTGAAAAAATAAATAAATCTCAGTCCAATATAGACGGTATTTTTTCAGCTTTCAACTTTTAGACAGTGGAGTTGTTAGTCATTTCTTTGAATTAAGAGGATACACAGATGCTCTACAATGAGTTTCCATGCTTTTGACACCTCTTTCTGCCACTTTATGATGATGATGGTGATTCTAAATCTCTTGTATTGGCACTGTGCATGAGTAAGCCACAGGTTAAAGGATTGTGCAAGCAAATAAAAGTCTGATGTTAGCCCATCAGCGTGTTCATAAAAAAATAAAATAGCTAGAATAATTTTCAGTAAGCTAAAATTCCCTGACTTTTACTGAGGCAATGCGAAATTACTTTAAGGTAAGAAAAATTACTAAAATAAGAAAAAAGAGCAAATGTAATAAAATAACCATCTGAAAAAATATTGTGGTTTAATCATGTATGATCACAACTAGCAGAGTGACAAAGTAATTTTCTTGTGGTAATAACGTGGTAATACAGCATACACTGGAAATTTAGGAAAAAAAAATTATTTTTAAAAATAGAATTTACTTAACATAATGCTGAAATAAATGTTCATGAACTTGAACAGGTATCACTGTACTTTCTGACTGCATAACAATGAGCTTCTATGGGTGGTGCTGCTTTCTTTATTTGAGCCTATTTTTATCTGGGGAGGACTGACTGCTATTCTTGCATTCTGTGAGGAGAAGAACCTTTCTCTAATTCCAACATAGGAAGACACTACTTCCTTTCTGTCTATATATATGTAGCATATTTAAAGCTGTTTGGAAAATGGATTTCTCACTGGAAATATATATATATATAGAATGTATTTGAGGCGAGAAGAAAGTGATGAAGCTGGAATGGACAGTTAAAAACACAGCAGTTCTGTACAGAAAGTGGATACAGAATGTGGTTAGGAGAGGTTGAAAAGCTGAGTTGAGCCTACCCCTTTTGCCCCCTTCATAGGGGGAAGCATAGACTACTTGGAGCTCCATGTGTCAAATTAATTGGTATTTCTGAAATAAAAAATATTTGTCAAAAATTGTGGATTTTTCTGCTTAATCATCACCCTCTACATTTTTCTTGTCTTTTATCAGGCATAATTAAGACACACTGGAATTCCTGGGTATTTTTCTGTATTAGTTTTTTTACCCTCTGTTACCAAGCATTAAGGATAAAATATTCCTATTCCCAGGGTGATTTTATTTCTGGTTTAGAAGTCATTCATTTACTTAAAAGGCAAACCAGTGTTGAAGGATGAAATTAGTTTAGTTGAAGTTCATTCAAGAGGGAATTTCGCCACGCACATTTCATATATATGATTTTCTACTTGTGGTTGTTGTTTGCTAATAAAAATATTTTAGTCTGTTAATAAGTTTCTTATGCGACAGTAAGCTGCTATTGAGGCAAGAAAAGACTCTATTTTAATGCCTTTGCAAAAAGTAGGCATCAGCATGAACTGAGCAATTACCTACACTGTTTAACCTCCTAGTTAGGTAGCCAGCACGCCTAGAAGTGGGCCAGCCAGCGCACATGTAATTTGGCAACAGCAACAGAACTGCGGTGCATTTCTCACAGATGGTCATGGGAGGAAAACTGGGAGAGCTACAACTTCATTTGAAAAGTTAAGAGGATGCAAGGATGAATTTGATGCTTTTTGGTAGATGAATACTTCAGTAAACGACAGAGATACAGAAGTGGCAGTTGTGCGGAATACAGGATGCAGATTGTGCTCAGCTTTACTATCACTAGAACAACTTGTTCTTCCCAGAATTGCATTTTATTTGGTTTTTTTCATGTATTAAAGTCAAAGAGAGGTTGTTGTTCCTGGTGTTTTGACACAAACAATTACCACAGTACTTTATTTTCAAAGAAAGTAGTTGTCTGTCATCTCTTTAGTAAGTGCCAAGGTCTTATAAAAGTCTTCAATATTGTCATTTGTTCTTTCTTCATAGTTACTTGGATTTAGCGGTTCTCTGCAGAAAAACCCATCAGCTGTACCTGCTATATACCTGTAACTTAATTTTCTTACTAAGCAAGTGCTCACTATTGGTGTTAGTACCAAGAAACATGAGTTATTTTTCTGCTGATTATATGTTTTAACTGCTAGATAGGTTTGTTCAAAGAATTTGTGTTGCTTTACAGCTGCATAGTAGACTTATCTGAATAGCCATATTGTAGCTGTTCCGATAAGGTGTCTAACAATAGTTTGGACTGAACTCATAGTATCCAAGTTCAAAGCATATTTGACTAATTCATATAGGTTACTTGCATTTAACAGACTTTTGGTAATCATTAGATTACAAACTAATTATAAACTACAAACTAAAATAATTACTTTGCAAAGCACTACTTAATGTATGCATTTTAAAAAGAGGCTGTGTGTTAATCCTCACTTGTTCCCTGGAAATCTTCATGAAGCCATATTTTTTTATGTCTTGAGCTCTGTTGGTGTTCTCTAGTTCCTCCACATGGATTTTTTTGTTGGTCTCATTGTTTTATCTCACAGAGCCTCACCACTAATGTTAATAGACGTGTCACCATTTATTTTACTCTCTGAAGGTTGTTTTTAGGTTGTAGACACAAAAATTTGATATCTTTATATGAATTTTATTTTGTAGATTTCAAGAACTGAAAGAATAAGCAGTTATATCTAAATGTAGGTCTCACGTTTGAACATTTATAGAGGATTGTTGCTTAGGATAAGCAATGCCCTGCTTGTTAGTACCTGATAGATTTATTTATGAGTTTTTGGTAGTTGTGATTTTTTTCTTCTTCTTTTTGACATTTGGTAATTCTGTTTTGAGTGTAATAGTCATCACATTTTTCTTGTTTAGTGTTTATCTGGCAAAATTTGTAAGAAGTGTAACGCAGGATTTGAGAAGACTGCTGGTTTAAGCACTTATGATAGTAAGTTTGCATGGAAATAATAGCAGCTCTGAGAATCCTCTAGTATAAGTAATACACTTTATTCAACTGCGACTGGATATCTGCTCCATCATGCACCTCAGTGGGCTGCAGGGGAACAACTATTTCATCATGGTCTTCACCTTGGGCTGCCTGGAGCACCTCTTTCCCCTCCTTCTTCACTGTCCTTGGTGTCTGCAAAGTTGTTGTTCTTACTTTTCTCTCCTCTGTTTGCTGTTGAGCAATGCTTTTTTCCCCCTTTAAATTTCTTTTCACAAAGATGCTACCACCAATAGTGATTGGCTCAGTGTTAGTTGGCAGCAGGTCCATCTTGGAGCAAGCTGCCACTGACTCTGTCTGACATGGGGGAAGCTTATCATAGAATTATAGAATGGTTGGAGTTGGAAGGGACCTTAAAATTCATCAAGTTCCAACCCATCTGCCATAGGCAGAGACACCTCCCACTAGACCACGTTGCTCAAAGCCCCATCCAGCCTGGCCTTGAACACTTCCAGGCATGTGGCATCCACAACGTTTCTGGGCAACCTGTTCCAGTGCCTCACCACCTTCACTGTAAAGAATTTCTTCGTAGTGTCTAATCTAAATCTTCCCTCTTTCAATTTAAAACCATTACCCCTCGTCTTGTCACTACACTGTCTGATAAAGAGTCCCTCTCCATCTCTCCTGTAGGCCCCCTTCAGGTACTAGAAGGCTGTTATAAGGTCTCCCTGGAGCCTTCCCTTTTGCAGGCTGAACAACACCAACTCTCTAAGCCTGTCTTCATAGGAGAGGTCCTCCAGCCTTCTCATCATCTTTGTGGCCCTCTGCTGGACCTATTCCAAAAAGTTGACGTCCTTCCTGTGTTGAGGACTCCACAGCTGGACAAAATACTCCACAATACTCTCACCAGAGCACAGTAGAGGGGCAAAAGAACCTCCCTCAACCTGCTGGCCACGCTTCTTTTGATGCAGCCCAGGATACAGTTGGCTTTCTGGGCTGCCAGTGTGCACTGCTGGCTCATGTCAAGCATTTCATCCACCAACACTCCCAAGTCTTTCTCCTCTGGCATCTTCTCACAAAAAGCTACTCCTGTACTCCCCCACTACCAAAATTTTTGATTAAATGTACATCCAGAACTAGATGTGGTTTTGTGAAGCTCTCTCTTCAGTAATTTTCTCTCTTACCTATGTTGTCCTCTCTTTGAGCCCATAATTAACTGCTAGTATCTATGACATTCCCTGGCAGGCATTACACAGACCAAACACCCACGGCATAAAAAGCTGTGATGCTGTTTTGAAAAAAAGACAGTAAAAATCAATCGCTGTTGTTATTCTTCAATGTCACTGTTTGGAAAGAAGCAGCAAGGGTGCTTACCTGTAAAAGATTTAAGTCAGTCTGATAAATGATTCTTGTCTCTAAAATACCATTCAAGGACCTCCTATCTTACGCCATGGTTTCAAGTTCTTTAACAGCCTTAATGAAGGAATTAGTGAAAGACATCTGGAAGTAAAAGCACACATGAACCACATCACTATTACCTACAACTTGGCTTCTTCAAAGCCTTCTGGAGAGATCATAATAATGCTTTATCCATAATAATGCTTTATTACAACGCCTCTTGATTTTTCTGTTACAGAAGCCAGGCTTACAGGCTTATAGTTCCCTGGAGCTTTCCTGGGTTCAGATACTAAGGCATTTTTGGCTACATACCACAATTAATAGTTTAGCCTTTTCATCCTTTAGTCATTTGAGAACTCTTGTGTGAATATAGTTTTGTTTTGCTGATTTGTTGCACTTCATTCTGTCATGTTCTTCGATAAGCTCCTAAGAGAAGGACTGCTGTTTGGGAGTCCCCAGTGAAAATCAATTCAAGTAAGTCATTTAGTTTTGCTGCAAATGGGTGCATCTTCTCTAAGAATTCCTTTTATCTTGATCATCAGTTGGTCCTACATACTTTTCTACCAGGCTTCCTGTTCCTGATGTGTTTCAAGAGAGATTTATTACAAGTCCTGCCTCCATTTGTTGCTCTTCAAACCCTTTTGGCCTGTGTTTTTTCACAGCTAAATCAGTCAGATTTTTGAATGTTCTGAGTTTTTTTGTTGTGTATGGGTATTATTTGGTTGTTTTTTTCCCTGGTTTGGACAAGATCTCAATGTTTTGTAGCATGTTGCCTTGTTTCTAATACTTTTATTTACTGTATTGTTTATGAATGGTTTTCTTTTGCTAGGCAGTATATATAGACCCTGTGCTTTTCAGTATACTGTAGTATGCTTAAGTAATTTGCACTTCGCACATACTTCTTCCAGCCTCCATCAATGCTATGAGTGTTGAGTAAGGTATCTTATTGTTGCTGTTACAGGGAAACCACTCACCTGTAAGTTTTAAAATCAGAACATGCATTCAACCCAAGTCCAAGAGGCACATCATCTTCTCTTGTGGCTTCCCTAACTGTTGTTCCAAGAAATAGTCATTGATACTGTCTAAAAATGTAGTTACTGTGTTAAATACATGTAGGAAATCTGTCCAACAAAACCAGAAACCACTGAAATCTGATTGCTGTTTTATTTTTTTCTTAGATCAAGACCATTTGTGTACAGGTATCTCTGCCAATGTTTTGCCTTGATTATATGCTTAAATGACTTTCTGTTAGTCAAACATAGAATCATAGAATCATCTGGGCCGAAAGGGACCTTCAAGGGTCATCTAGTCCGACACCCCTGCAGTCACAGGGACACCTCCAACTAGACCAGGTTGCCCAGGGCCTTGTTGAGCCTCACCTTGAATGTCTCCAGGGAAGGGGCCTCAACCACCTCCCTGGGCAAGCTGTTCCAGTGCTCCACCACCTTTATAGTAAAGAACTTATTCCTAATGTCTTATATAAATCTGCTCTTCTCCAGTTTAAAGCCATTAGCCCTTGTTTGGTCATTGCTGGCCTTTGTAAATAGACTGTCTCCAGCCTTCCTGTAGGCCGCCCTCAGGTACTGGAAGGCTGCTATTAGGTCTCCCTGGAGCCTCCTCTTCTCCAGGCTGAACAACCCCAGTTCCCTCAGCAAAAGAAGATGCAAACTGTTTTTATTTCCTGTTTTCCATTTTCTTGACAGCATGACACTCTGAACCATGCTGTCTTCTGTACCTGATGGCTTTCTCACATTCTTTGATTTAAAGTCTTGTTTGTGACCTTGTTGATTTTTATATGCCACTGGCTTAGTTCTAAGGTTCAGATGAAACCTGTCTCATATACAGGATCTTTGTATTCCAGAAGCATTACTGGTTTCTGAAATGAATCTGAAACCTGGTTCATCAGATTTCTGGACTGAACCTAAAACATTGTTCCTGACATCATCATTTCGGCCAGATGTTAAAACTCTGTATTTTGTTCATTTTGCTGCTCTTGTATTGTACAAGCTATGCAAGATCTCTGAAATCACATTGGTTTACATCTGTGTTGTCATACTCTGATGGAGGCGTCATAAGGGATTTCATTGCACCAGGATAAATGATGATGATAAATCACCATAGCTGGTGATACACACATACTTAGCTTACACCAGCTGCAGAGTAGAACACAGATAAAACCCTCAAAGTTTTAGGTATTTCCATAAGAACATTTTTTCCTAGTTTCTTTTTGGATTGCAAATTAAAAGCTTTCAGTGTTAATGCTTACGATATGGTTAATTTTCACTGAGAATGAAAGGAATTCTGAAATGGAACTGGGAGTGGAATTAGAATACATACATCAGTACATAATAAGTAGGTCTTTGAAAGAGGTTTTTTTTCCAAAAAATGATGTTGATCCAGGCCCATAGTCTGTAAAAGAGACAGAGGAATCTCCACATACTTCAGAACTCAGTATTTTTGCTGATGATAAAGATGAAATTATCTGAGATCTTGAAACTGATGTTTTGCATTTTATTTGTAAGTGTTCCTTTTTTTTAGTAACATCTCACTAGACTGTGATATGAGATTGTGCTAATGTTATTATTTCTGGAATAGCTTATCACGGAGACAGAAGGCTTCAGTTTCAGGACTTTCAGAATGCTTTAGAGTCCATCAAGCCCCAATCTGAATTTGCTGAGATGTTTGCTGTTCATATATTTTTTCATTTGCTAGAGCAGCTGCTAGTCTTTCTCTGCAGTACCAAGTTTCTAACTACAAAAGCAGGTGTTGTTATTAAAAATGTTGGCCTTATAAAATTATGGCTTGTTGACTCACTCTGTAAACTTCCTAAGATTCCAGATTAGTTTTATTACCCCTCATGATGTACTATTGATGGTTTTCTTATGCATGGATTTTAGACATACTGAGTACCAGTTTTAAAACTGGGAAGACCTTGTAAAGCTTGGAATCATCTCAGTCAATGACAAAACCAATATTCTCAAAACTCATTAATAGTGACTTGCAGCGCAACAGCTGATGTAATAATGGGTGTGTATAAATAAACTGCTTGGTTTCTGGCAAATATTCTGAGATCCCCATCTTGCTTACTTTACTGTCAGATTTCCTCAAGAAGGTTACAGCTTTTTATTTTTTTGTTTTTAAAATTCTGCTTCCATTCTAATTTCTATACGGAGCCTGCATAATAGTTGTGTCTATATAATCTCATACAGGTGTTTTTGCCAATTGTCTAAAATCTAGTCACAATATATACTGAATTTCAGGAGTCGTGTGTAGAAAAATTGTAAACAATATCACAGTTGTTATGGGCAGGCATATGGTCTCTAAGGCAACAAGAGACTATTACATTATGTAGTCTTACTTCTGTGTATTGAAAGCCATTTTTGATTTTCAGGTATTTGATCCACAAGTGTGCAATTGTTCTAGTGTTGCTGTGACATGCTGGGTTTTGCACATGTGTACGATTAAGACTGCATAGAAGCTCTGCACCACTGAAAACAGGATCTGGAAATAAGCTGTGGCCAGCAGACATATTCATACAGTCCTCTTTGGTTACTTGAACCTGTTTGTGGAGACAGTCTGTAGATTATGGTGGGACCAGTCCTGCTCTTGGCCATTACTTTCTCCTCCGTATCTCCCTTGGTAGGAGAAGGCATACCTATCACCTGTAAAACATGTCTACCTATTGGGAGCTGTGGCTACTGCTTGACTAGTTCATTAGCTTTGACCCTTGGAAGAAGCTATGCACTAAGGAGCATGAGCTGGTGAATTGTACTGACAGGTAGCCAATGGCTTGTGATTGATCATGTCTCCCTGAAATGGAATGTGTGGTTAGACAGCACTTGAGGCAAACTGTTCCTGCCTCCCACTGGAGTCCCAGATCATCTAGTTTTTGAATTAGAGTGGCTAAGGTCTCCTTGAATGCCACAAAGGAAGGGGTGTAACTCAGAGAAATGTTAGAAGCTGGCTGATGAAATTGAAGGAGAACTCTTGAATATCTTTGAAGGGTCATGGTGATCAGGAGATGCCACTTGTGTCTTCAAGAAGGAGGATTTGGGGAACAGGAGGCCAGTCAGCCTCCTCTCAGTCCACAAGAAGGTGATGGAGGAACTAATCTTGGAAATAATTTCCACATGCATGAAGGACTAGAAGGTTATTAGGAGCAGCTAACATGGATTTACACAAGGGAAATCCTGCTTATCCAGCCTGATGCCCTCCAACAATGAGGTGACCCACTTGGTAGATGAGGGAAGAGCAGAGTATTTTTACTTTAGTAAGGCTTTTGACACTGTCTCCATGAAATCTTCTTAGACAAATTATGGGTTAGATAAGTGGATAGTGAGGGGGATTGAAAACTGGCTGAACCGCTGTGAATTTTTATCATCTAGCCTTTGGTGTCTTAAATAAAGATTATTCTTGTATTGTGTGTTTATCCTATATTTTGTGAGAGACAGGAATGAATCAGCATGGTTGGAGAAGAGTTCTTTTGCAAAAGCCTTAGTTCTTTCAAAGCCAGAACTGCATGTATTTTGATAGTTCTTTGTTAGATGAAGACAGAGGAAATTAAACATTATGTTCTAAACCAGGGAAATCTTTATTGCAGCTTGTTTGGATCATTTTGACCTTTGGCAACATGCAAGGTCAATACTCCAAAATGTTTAATTTGATAATTTCAAGTATTATTTTATGGAAATCCAGCTCCTATACTAATTTTTTTCAGCACAGCATTAAAAGGAAGGTAACAAAAGTCTCACAACTGGACAAACCTGATGTTGCCATAATGTCAATAAAGTAGAGCAAGCATAAAACAAATGCTGTAAATACAGATTATAGGGGATGTGCTGGTGACTAGATGGTTTTTTTCCTGTGTTTTTAGATAAATAAAAGAGAAGATGAATGAAAAAGAAAGATGAACCTGGTGCTCACTTAATCGAGTGGATAAGAAAGTTCCTTTTGCATTTCTTGTTTATGAACTGCTCATTACTGATGATTTTCTTGTTGTTGAAAACAAACATTTTTGTTTGTGTTCAATAGAAAACGTGGCAGAATAAGTTCGTCCTGCAAGCCACTAAACAAATATATCGTTAGCAGTGGAAGATTTTTGCTTCCTTTTTCACTGGTCCTCCAGTCCTGGAGGGGACTACCTCTTGAGGCTGTCAGCCTGTAAACTATTTGCAGGAGGGCCTGTCAAGTATTGTGTTTGTGCAGCCTGTAGTATAATGGGGCTCAGACTAATTTAAAACCTGATGTCCTATGTGTCTTTGCAAGGATATTTTTCAAAGGCAACAACTGGGATTGTGGCTTTTCTGGTCTGTGATATACTCTAAATACTGAATTGTGACAACCAAGTTTGTACACAAAATCAAAATCCAGGTGGTAGCAAATACCGTTGGTGCTAAATGACACTGATAGTGCTGTTCAGTCTTGCCTTTCTATAAACTGATCATGATAGAAAATAATAAAGAAGAAAAAACCCATCTCATGATCATCAGTTTTGCTGAGGAACATGTGAACATATGTTCCTCATATCCCTATTCCAACATATCTTGGCCTCCTCTCAACTTTGTAGAATTTAAGTGAAATTTTTGATGTAGAATGTCATAATCTGCTTGGAGCTGCAAGAAAGAGTAGCCTTCATTCAGGGTCTGTGGTACTTGCTCCCTCTTCTTGAGTTTCATCCTTGGGATTCTTTAGGTTTTGCATATTACGAGGCATTTCTGTGGGAGGAGACAAAGGGCATCACACAACCTTTGGCAGAGTAATTTTTATTTTTCTATTTTTTCTTTTTTTTTTTTTCTTTAAAATAGTCTCCATTTTAAGTTAATGGGCCATCTGATTATTCGTTCTTTTGCTGAGAATACATTTTGAAGAAAGGCGCCTAAAACCTTTAATGGCATATTTCTGGTTTTATAAGTGTAAAGGTGTATTCCCTTATGCGAAAATTTTAGAGAGTAAATGGTGTAAGTATTTGTAGAATTTAAGATTATCTGAGATACATTTTTTCAGTTAGATTTATCTTCAGACTAATTTAGAAGTGAATTTATAACAAAAAGTAATATGACCAAAGCCGGACATCCTAAGTGTTAAAAGCAAGCCATTAATCTCCATCAAATGTGTTTATTGAGGAACTTCTTCCACGATTGGTTGTTTTTAGGCAGTTATTAAGTGTGCTGGTATGAACAGTAGATGACATCATTCAGCCAGGTATTGTATTTATCTTGTCCAATTACTAGAAAGTTAAAATGCAAACACTCCCCAACTCTCCCTCCCATTTATAATCTTTACTTTGAAAGGTTGTGCTACCAAGATCACAAGTGCAGATCTCAAAATCTGTATTTTTTTAATGCAGATTTTTGTGTACTGATTTTAATATTCATCCAGATATGCACTGCCCTACACAAGAGAATGTTGGCCTACATCTGAATTCTTTACTTTTAACTTCACCGTTTGGGTCAGTGTTGTAGACGATAAAAAGCTCTCTCCATCTCTCTACTCCCCCACCCTCCCGTTAACTTGCTGATGCATTGAGTAACAGTTGGCAGCTTTGTTAGTTGTTTTGAAAGCTAGAAAAACCCTTTTTGTACCTTAGAGACTAAATGCTGTTTGGGAAATAAGTGATGTTGTGTGCTTTGTCAGTTTATTGGCTGCTTTCCCACATGCTCTTTTGGAAATCCCTATAGTCCTCAGGCGTTTCTTCCCACCGTTCCCTTCCCCTACTTTCATACTACAGAAGATACCTCCAGTTTTCCTGTTGTCATGTTGCTTGAAGACTTTTTGTCTTTTCACATCCAAATTCTGTTCCCGGAGGACCATCTAGAAATTGTTCACCCTGACTCATGTGAAACTGAACTAAATCTATTTTGATCAAAAGAGTTTAAAACTGTTTTTCTGAGAAAATAATGTCTGACACTGTAATTTCCATTTGAAAACAGCTAACATCTGTGAAAAGCACATAACCAATGCCTGAGGAATTTCTGCGAACTGAATTCAATGTCATGTTTGACTTTTTTCAGTTCCTCTCTAACAGAAAAGGAGGGGAGGAAGAGAGATGTCTCTCACCCCAGACTGAGCTAATTTTGGTTTCTGTGTACACTGGTAGTAGCAAGAGGTTGCTTTTCTCCCTTTCTGCCATTTTTTCCTTTTTTGGGGACCACTCTATACTTGCAGCACATGTTGCTTTCTCATTAGATCACTGTGGCTGAGCCAACATCTTGAATTGAGTGACTGAGTTAAGAATTAGTTGATTCAATAGATTAATTCCATGTTTGTACTGCTCACACATCATTAATGATACCACTGACGCTGTCGGGTTTTCCTCTTAACTACTTTGACTCATTTTATAAATTGAAGGCAAATTTTTATGGGAGGTGACCGATGATGGAACAGTTCACTATTACAGGAAAGGCTTGCTATGAGAGATATGCATTTGTACATGTATAGTAGATCATAAGGTTTATTTCCATTTACTAAATGATCCCAGTAGTGCAGGCTGGGTGGTAATTTGGTACAGTAGCAAAACTGATGTTAGTTTTGTAGTTAGTCTGTAATATGTATATACAATTCCTGGAGTTCTGTTCACTGACATGTGAGAGCTTTTTATGCCCTTTTATGTAGCAAATTTTCCAAACCAGATCTCCTGCTATTATCAGAGTTGTTATAAATTATACAGGGCAATAAGCTCTTTAGCTGTTCTTCTTCTGATACTATCCAAAAGCCAGACACACTAGGAATTTCAAGTTTTGAGTACTTTCCTGAGTTGGCTAGCAAAACTCATATCCACAGGGAAGTATGTACACTGCTTTATTGATAAGTGATTTCAGTATGTAATGAGAACAGGATCCATTCTGTTTGGACAAACCATGATATCTTTGAATATCAATTTTCACACATCTGCCTTTTCTTTTTGTCATCAAATTAAGATAAGAAAAAGTATTGTAGTTCTTTTCTGTGTTTATAGTCTTAAGCATTTTCTTATCAAGTTATATTCCTTTTTTGGTAAGTTTTAATGGATCATCTTATGTCGGACTTGAAGTAAAAAATAACCTCTGTTCCTCAACTTTTTTTTTTTTAAAGTTCTCTGCAAAAGCATGTTTAAGGTCTGCTTGTAAAGATAAGAACAGGTTATGAGATATCAGAATATGTTTCCAATTTCATAGGTGTATTACTAATAGTGAAAGGAGGTTTAGATCTGTTTGAGGACCATTACTGCTCCTGATCTGCAAATAGAATGAGCAGCTTTGTAGCTAAGATTGAGATTTTTTTTCTCACAGTACACCAGTAAGTAGCTTTTAATTAAAATTAAAAGGGAGATTTTTTTTCCAGTTCACTGGAGAGGGTATAGCAAGCTTTTTGAAAAGGAAGGAAAAGATAGCATTTGAATGAATCAAACACTAAAATTGGCTTCATGTTCTTGCTTACTTTTAATTATGAGATAAAAATTGAAAATCAATGCAATGGCGAGTAGGCATATGTAATTTTTTATCCATATGTCTTCAACTAGTATTTCTCATCATTGAGTGTTCCATGTTCTTTCATTGGTGTAGCAGATACAGAGCTTATTTAAAAACAAACAAACAAATCTCAGCTTGTATTTTTAAAATTAATTTATGCAAATTCATTCATATTAAATTTTTTATTTGGAACAAAAGTAATTGGACATCTACGAAGCGGTCCAAATTTATTACTTTCTTGGTAGAGGATAAATGTACTTGCAGTTATTACATGACTTCTTACCTTGGCTTATGTTATAGTAACCTTATCCAGAAGACTTGCTTTTACAGTGTTTTGTACTTTTTTTAATTTGAGAGCAGCTTGGGGTCCTCTGCAGACATCTCTGTGGTGAACCAATAGCAACTGCAGACAGATCTCAACACAGTAAAATGCTCAGAGTTCTTGTTAAACTCTTCTGCAGTGGTACCAATAATTAATGGTTTGGAAGAGGAAGTCTCTTCTCTTGGAGAATATCCTTACAGTTTATGACTGATGCAAACTGGCAGAATACTGTTATTTGACTTGTGATTGAAAAGGATTTTATAGCTGAGGGTCATCTGGCACTTTGTGCTTAATTCAGGAATGCTCCAAAACTGTTTTACTCTATCCTGTTGACCTATCTCACCTGAAAATACAGAAACAGTCATTTTGAGGAGAGAGGTTTTGAAATGAGCTCTGAGTTTGGGTGCATGTTTCCATGTGTTTACTAGTGCTTAGCATCACAGAAACACAGATGATGATATTAGTTGATAAATAGAAGTATCAACTCTTTAAAAAAACCTGTAGAGAAAACAAGAAGAGACTTTCAAAATGTATTATTACACCTGGCTGTACTCCAGATTGTGTCCATGCTTCTGTAGCAGTTCCCAGCTTCTACAGGCTATTTCAGTTCTTGAAAATTTGCACTTTGGATACCATATCTATGTTCCTTGATAATTTTTCAAGATGTTGAAGCACAAGCAGTTTCAGGACGTTCCACATATCTTACCCCACAAAACAGAATCCAGTTTTATATGAAAAAAAATGTATTATAACCTGTTAAACAAGCAAATAGTTCAGAATTCAGTTTCCATGCACTGCACAACAAGAAACAGTTCTGAAACTCCAGGTCTCCCAAACACTAAGGATTTTTCGAGGGGAACTGTAAATCCAATGCTTTGGTATTCAAAGTGTACTGGTATTCAAAACGTGATGTTTTAACTTGGTGATTTCACTAATGCTATGAAGTGAATTAAATGCTGTTTTTCATAACATATGGGCTTTCACAAGGTCACAGAATGGTAGCAGTTGGAAGGGACCTCTGGACATCATCTAGTCTGTCCCTCCTGCTAAAGCAGGTTCACCTAGAGCAGGTTGGACCCGAATGGATCCAGGTGGGTTTTGAACATGTCCAGAGAAGGAGACTTTACAACCTCTCTGGGCAGGCTGTTCCAGTGCTCTGTCACCCTCAAACTAAAGAAGCTTTTTGTCATGTTGAGCTGGACTTTCCTGGAACACATCCAGTTTGCCCATTGCCCCTTGTACTGTCACTGGGCACCACAGAAAAGGGCCTGGCCCCATCCTCTTGACACGTGCCATTTAGATATTTATAAGCATTGACGAGATCCCTTCTTAGTCTCTCAGCCTTTCCTCATAAGAGAGGTGCTCCAGTCCCCTGATCATCTTTGCAGCCTTCCACTGCACTCTCCAGAAGTTTCTTGTCTTTCTTGAACTGGGGGGCCCAGAACTGGACACAGTACTCCTGATGTTGACTCACCAGGACAGCATAGAAGGGGGAGGATGACCTCCCTCAACTTGTTGGCCACACTCTTTTTAATGTATCCCAGGAAATCATTGGTCTTCTTGGCCACAGGAGCTCATTGCTGGCTCATGGTCAACTTGTTGTCCACCAGGACTCCCAGGTCCTTCTCTGCAAAGCTGTTTTCCAGCAGGTGAACACCTAACCCATAGCGATGGATGGCGTTATTCCTCCCTAGGTGCAGGACCCTACACTTGCCCTTGTTGAACTTCATTAGGTTTCTCACCACCTAATTCTCTAGCCTGTCCAGGTCACCTGAATGGCAGTGTAGCCTTCTGGTATGTCAGTCACTCCTCCCAGTTTTGTGTCATCAGAAAACTTGGTGAGGGTACACTCTGTCTCCTCATCCAGGTCACTGATGAATAGCTGAACAAGACACACCTCATCTGACAATAATAGCATTTTTTTGGTGAAGTCATTGCATAATAAAGGATCAAATAGTGTTACACAATGAACAAACTGGGTTTCTTCTTGAACATGTGATAATAACTACCTTGCATTATGCAATCTGATGTGATACCTTTTCATTTAGGGGAAAGGAGGCTTCTGAATTTCTTTAGCTGTTACAGTATTTAAATTTAGGACTTACGGAAAAGATTGTATTCTCCAGGGCATATTTCATGTTAGGTAATGCAGAACACTTTTCCTATCAGGTAATGCACTGGTTTCTTTTTCACACATGCAGTCATACCTTATTTAAGATCAGGAGAATGCCTTGAAAGAGAATCTCCCGATTGTCCCCACTTACATTTTGTTGATGTCATGGGGATGTCTCGGATAGCACGAACTGGACTATATTCAGATGGAACTGAACTGGAAGATAATGTCTACACGTGCATGTGACCCACTGTAGCCACTGGTGGCCATTTGGTTCATGGGACCAGGTTAAGACTAGTATTAAGTAATTTCCCTTCTCTCTTGAAATACTTCAAGCGAGGATGTTGGGCCTGATGCACTGTTTGGGTGTACAAAGCTATATCTTTTGGGTTGCACTGTTTGCTAAAGCTAAGCACAGATCAAAGAAATCTTCCAATGGAATTTTGAGAGCTACCTGCTGTTTGTTTTTGCTGTTCATTTGCGTTCGTTGCTATTCATTTTTGAAGTGAAACATAACCCTTTTCCTCTACAGATAATGTGCTTTGTCATTATGTAGACTATAATGTTTTAGATTTGTTTTAATTAGACTTAGTTGTAAAATACTTGCTCTAAGATTGGAATGCAAATAATTTTGTTTTAGAGACAGAACGCCTACACTTACAGGGTTGGCTTTTTTTGCTATAGTTTGCTTCAAATAAATGGCATGTGTGCTGTTATTTTAATCTTCATATAATATAATAATAAGCCTTACTTTTTTCTGTCCCTGTGTACAGAGGATAATTATAACAAAGGTATGAATACGTATGTTACAAATTATTTTTAATAATTTTTTGTTGTGGACTTTAGACTAACATATAGTTTGGTTGATCATTAGCTTTCTTTTTCACATGAAAACGAAGTGTATAGTTTTTAGGATTTTTTACATGTTTAAATTCTGTGCACATTACTGACAACCAACCACGCTTGAAAGTTATTCACAGTATTCTGATCTTGATAAGCCTGCTGATGTTGGTTGTAAACTAACATTGCCAAATTCAGCCAAAAAGTTTCTGGAAGATGGTGTTTAGGCCAGAATGACTCATAAGGAGAGGGGAAAAATCATGAATTATTTCCCTCCTGTCTCTGCACACATTCATCAAATCTCTGCATCCTAGCCAAAGAAATAATTTTCTTATGCCAAGGAAATAAGTATCCTTCAATAAAACTGAAAATCTGGTTGTCTTTCTCTAACTTTGCAACGACTTCACTGCTCTTCATAAAAATTAACAAGGTTTTGCTTTTATTTGCTCTAGTTATTTCCAGGGCTTCCCCTGGCTTTCTGTCAGGATGTTTGAATGATTGATGTAGGGAAAGGGAGGGGAGAGGGGAATAGGCACAGCTTGAGGCTGCACCTGCTGCTGCTGGAGTGGGCCAGATTTGATACTGAGTTGCATTTAATTCAGCATCCCAACTGTAGCGAGGCAAAATTTAAACTTTGAGTTATGCTGACATTTTCTTTTTTGCTGTTATGAACTGAACTGACAGCCATGGAGAGAATAATTGTTTCTATTTTAAGTCAAAGAATGCAGGCAAGAGCCTTGTACGCTTTTATGCGTTGCCTTGATATAAGATGTAACATCTTTATCCAAAGAGCGGTTTAATCTCCATCTCCATTCTGTCCTTGGAGTTTATGCTGGAGGGCATCATGAAACAAAGAGACAAAGAACTCCAACCCAACAGAATTTGCAGGTTTTGGTAGCAGCTGCTTGCAGTTTGTGTCTATACTGGCAGAAGAGCACCACATGGAGGAGTAATTTGATTAGTAGCGTGATGTCCAAGCTCATTAGCCTTTCTGAGAGGCATGGATTATTTTGTGTAGGGGAGCACAAATACAACCTCTCTTGAAATCTTGTTCTCCTCCTGGTGCTTCAGTGGGCTCACCAGCCTCCTTGGGAGCTAAGTCTTGGAGCTCTGCAGTGTGTTGTGTGGACATTTGCTGGCTGAAAGCTTGGTGTAAAAAAGCTGGCAGACAGTTATTAGTCATCCCTAAGATTTGAAGGACAATCATGTTTACTGATGTTGAAATAAAATACTGTATCTCGATCCCAGCTATTTCACTCGCCTGCTCCCTTGCTCTCTCCAGTGTCTTTCTGTATAATTAATTACTCTTGATTAGAGGGGTAGCTTCAGGCTTAGCAAAGGTTAGTAGACGCTCGGACGGCTAAAAGTTGTCTCGAGGGTGCACCCTAGCGTCGAAATGTGGCATCGCTGATGTCGGGTGTTGGAGAGCTTGAGGTGGGGGTTCAGGTGGGAATTAGAAAATTCTGTCAAGGAATAATTCCGAGTTAGAGACCCAAAGTGCAGAAAATCTGAGGGCGGCTTGAGAAAGAAGGAAGAATTTTATTCTTCTCTGAGGTGATTTGGAGGAAGTCTAAAGTACTTGATTACGATGTGACTGAGCAGCGAGGAAGTGGTACCATTCTTTGTGGTATAGTGGTTAGTCCTGTGGCAATAATCTGAAATGAAATAAACTAAATCTGTATCAGAGATGTGTGATATGGCATGTGATATTCATCCCTGTACAGACTCACTGTAGTAAAATTTGGCAAACATTGGAGCAGTCAATCATTACCGCTTTATTACTGTCTTCAAAGGTGGGTGTTTCTGCTGTGCTAAAGACAGACATCTCTTCTTCATAATAAAATTGCCATTGGCATCAACATTCATATTCTAAATCACAGAATCACAGAATCACAGAATTGTGGTGGTTGGAAGGGACCTCAGAGATCATCGAGTCCAACCACAAA
>JAOTQQ010000001.1:89264593-89307120 GCA_026546715.1 Gallinago undulata | reverse complement strand
ATCTCCTTCTATGACAAAGTGACTCACTTGGTGGATGAAGGAAAGGCTGTGGATGTTATTTATCTAGACTTTAGCAATGTAATAACAGACGTTTTGCATCCTATGCAGTGTGCAGTAATAGACTCCAGACTTCACATCTGAGTTCACTAATCTGGATTGTGATCATATATTATCTTCATGAATTGGAAGATTTTGTGGAGAGAGACTGAAAGAGACTAGGAGAGCCTGACCTCTGCAGTGGAAAACTGTAATGGAATATTGAAATACAGAGGCTCAGAACAGCATGGTTTATGAAGCCCATCTTCCAAAGCAATCTATCTGAAATAGAACTGATGCTTAAAGTCATTGCTCACATTTTAAGCATGTTTAGAGTAATAAAGTTATAATCCAGAATACCTTGGATATCCTAAATTCATCCTAATCCCAGGAAAATCAAGATATACTAAGGTATTTTTTATTTGTGCAATTTGTTGGAGATGGTCATTGCTGTCACATGCCTTTCTGTGTTTTGCTCTTTGCTGCTGCCTGCATTTCAGCTTAGCCCGATTCTGTTTAAGCAGACAGTGTTTAGTATTTAAAGATATGATGGCAGGAGAGGCATAGACAGAGCATGTTTGGAAGGAATGTTGCAGAGTAATCCAGTAATAGAGAGGCTGTATTTGTGTTAATCATCTCAAGTGGCACAAATATGTTGATGGTAGAAAAGATGAAGTTAGTTTTCTTCACAGACAGCAGTGTCTTCAGTACTAAGTAATTACATAGTGCTCCAAAGGACAGGCTAGGTTTTTGCTATAGGAGCTCTATGAGGTTAAGCAAATTTATTTCGGTTAAGATGTAACAATAAGGGGAAACCTTCAGATGAGGACTGCTTCAAAAAATATTAAATGTATTGAGTACTTGCTCAAAGAAGGTGGTTTCTTGATAGTATTTTTAAATATGTATTGTAGGACACATAGGGTATTTTATGGAGTATACATCTAAGTGGTTGATACAGGGTGTGATCAACTAGTTATGTAAGTCAGTGGTTGGTTGCTTGGGCTTAGGGGGCAGTAGTTAATGGATCATATACTACCTACATGCTGGTAACAAGTGGAATATCACAAATGCTTATCTTAGGACCTGTCCTTTTAACATCTTTGTCAGTAACCTGGAGGAAGTGACAGAATGAACTTGTGTCAAGTTTTCGGGTGACAGAAAATGGGGATGACCACTTGATGTTCTTGAGGGCAGGGCTGCCACTCAGGGGGACCTAGGCAGGCTGAAGGAATGGGCTGATGGAAACTTTATGAAATTCAGGAAGCACAACTGCAGAATCCTGTACCCAGGCGGGAATAATCCCTGTAATGATACTGTCCGGGAACTGACTGGTTGGGGAGCAGCTCCGCTGAAAAGGACTTGGGGATCTTGACAGGCTGAGAGAGCTGGGGTTGTTCAGCCTGGAGAAGAGAAGGCTCTGGGGAGACCTCATAGCAGCCTTTCAATATCTGAAGGGAGCCTACAGAAGTGCCGGAGAGGGACTGTTTACGAGGAAGTGTAGTGACAGGACAAGAGGCAACCGTTTTATATTGGAAGAGGGGAGATTTAGATTAGATATTAGAAAGAAATGCTTTACAGTGAGGGTAGTGAAACACTGGAACAGGTTGCCCAGGGAGGCTGTGGATTACCCATCCCTGGAGGTGTTCAAGGCCAGGCTGGATGGGGCGTTGAGCAACCTGCTCTAGTGGGAGGGGTCCCTGCCCGTGGCAGGGGGGTTGGAACTCAGTGATCTTTAAGGTCCCTTCCAACCCAAATGATTCTATGATTCTATGATCTTGGTGGACAGCAGGAGCCAGCAGTAGGCCCTGGCAGTGAGGAAGGTCAACAGTGTCCTGGGCTGCATGAATAGGAGCATGGCCAGTAGAATGAGGGAAGTAATTGTCTTCCACTTCTCACCATTTGTTGGACTACATATCTAGATAGTGTCCAGTGCTGGTCTCTCACCCTGCCTTCAAACATAGGACAGACATCAATAAATCAGAGCAAGTCCAGTGAAGGGCAACCAAGATGGTCAGTGTCTGCAGCACTTGCTCTGTGAAGGCAGGCGGAAGGAATGGGAGTCAGTAGGGAGAAGAGGCGTCTTTAGGGCACCTAACAGCAGCTCTCCCAGTGCTTCCAAGGAGGTTGCCAAGAAGGCAGAGCTAGGCTTTTCACAGTGGTGCATTGTGGGAGCATGAGGGAAAATGGACACAAGTTGAAACAAGGGAGGTTTAGAGTGGCATAAGGGAAAAACGTTTTCCCCATGAGGATGGAGAGGCAGTGGAGCAGGTGCCTCATGAGACTGTGCAAGCTCCTTCCTTGGAGCCATTCAAGACCAGACCTGACTGTTAAGAAATCATTGAAAAAGGCTAAAGAAGCCCCAAATAAAATAATACAAAATAACAAGGTTGGGGAGGAGTGGCAGAGTTGAAAACCTGGAATCACACTGGTTCTCCGTATTATAGATCATGTAATGTTGTTGAAACCACAGAACTGATTGTACTAGGTTATTTGAGTTACAAAGACAACAATAACATAAGTTGATAAATTCATAGAGAAGCTAAATAAATGTTTTTGTTACCTCAGTCCATATCATTCAGAACATTGGTGAAATGCACAGCCTGTTAATGAAGATGAGTCACTGTCTGAAATTACGAGTGAGTGAGTGCTGGAACGGTTTGATGAACTATGTAACAAAATGTCACAAGGACCAGCTGTTCTGTCTATCCCTTTTGACTGTTTTTTTTCCTTTCACTTTGTCTCTTATCCCATTCATTTGGAGATCTGAAACTCAGTTTGGGACCAGGATATTAGAATGCACTGACATAGTCTGCCATTTTTATGCTGTCAAATGAGACAGCATAACAAAATTCTGTCTTATTTTACCAATAGATTAGCAAATGACCCTGCATTTTTGATAACATGTGAGTTCAAATGCTTGCTCATCAAAATAAGAGTGGGACAGCAGAAAAGAAGAAGTAATTGCAGGCTCTCAGAAAGTAGAGTTAAGATTTTCTTTTTTTCTTCTTTTTTTTTTTTTTTTTTAAGTAACACTTTGGCATCTCTCTTTTCCTGGAGGCCTTTAGAGAAGATCCCATGACATTTGCAAGAAAAAGAGTCCAATAATTGAGTCACATAAGAGAGAATGACAATTATAATTAACATTTATATAGCATATTTTATGACAAAGACAATTCTCAAACAATTGACAGCACTGGTGAAAGGTACAGTATCAACCAGAAATGCTGTGAAAAAAGTCAGACCAAGTGTACTGCAAGTCCTTACTCTTAGAGAGCTCAGTATGGCATTATTGTGCTTTTCAGACTAAAGACAGGATTTTGTTTTTTAAGGTTATGTTTTATACACTCTTCCTGCTTTAAATTAGAACAGTAAGGAGTTGAGTCACCTTGGCTTTTGCTTGTCAAAATAATCAGGAATGATAGGGGAACTGGAACTGAGCCCAAATCTCAACAAAAGCATATTCGTATTTGGAAACAAAATGTAAAATCCTGTCTCCTGCTCTCCCCTCCTCATTCCTCCCACCTTTTTCTTTTCCTCCCCATATTCTTGTTTTCACTGTACTAGCTGGTCTGGGAACTATTAAAATAGAACTAGAAAAGCTCTGTTCTGCTCCCAGACTAGCTGTGATACCATCTTGTTGGAATCTCTGGTTTTAAGGTCTACCCCAGAGAGACTCAGTTGAAGTTGAGGTAAGCAAATAAACTTTTGAGTACTTGGCTTTGTTACTTAAGCATTAATTTGGTGCTGAAGAGAAGGAATCATTAGGGGATAAGAGTTTTTGACTTTTCCTGAACAAATTTGGTCTGTTTGAGACTCTTCAAAGTTGCACTTATCTCAGTTTTCTTGCCTTTTATGATAAAGGTATAATAATACAAAACTGTCATTTAACATAATCTTCTTTGTTTAATCTTTTCCTTCTGAGGAGACAAAGGATGAGAGAAACCTGAGGAACTTCTGGGTTAGATATTTTCTGCTGTGAAGTGTGACATACAGTTCTTATTTCTCTGAACTGAAACCAGATGCTGTCTCTGTTTAAATGGAGGTTGTGGAGCAGCCCTCCAACAAGAGGGGAAATCTGATACCTGAACGGCATTACGGAAGCATCCAGAAGTGGAGGATAGTCCTTGAAGTCTCCAGGAGCTCCCTTCTGTTCCCATGTTAGTCAGCATCCAGTGAACAGCAGAATGATTTAGGAAAGAGGAAAGCAGGGGCTGGTGTGTTTTTTATTTTTCCTATTAACAGAGGTTTCCTAGGAAAGGTCAGTCTTGTAAGAAAATAAGTGGAGAAAATCACTGATCACATAGATGATGCAGATGTGGAGAGCATATTGGACAAGTGTAAGAGAATATGATATCACTGATTTTTGGACTCTTGGCATATATTTGCCAGAAATTTACACTTGCTTCTGCTTATCGAACCATAATTGCCATTGGTGAAGCATATGCTTGATAAGACATAAGGAAATGCATCACGTTGTAGGTTTCTGAACTCTGCGCTGAGCAGAGCTGTTTTCTATAGGAATGATTAGAGGGAAAGGAACATGGATAGTCTGCCAAGGTTTCAAGAGGAAGGTTCAATATCTCTGTGGCATACTAAACAAAGAAACATTTGGATAATGCACAGGAGGAAGAGGAAAGGTGTAACTGGCAGAAAAGAAGCAAGTGGTTATGAAAGTTGGAATGGGAGCATGTTTATCCCTGAGAGAGGGGATAAAACCCATTCTGTTAGGTAGCCAAATAACTAGTATGTTTCACTGAGATACTTCTGAGTAGAAGTTGGCCTTTGTATATTTTTTTGAAAGGTGTTGTTGTGATCTTTAAAAGAAGAGTGAATTTGTCATAAAACAAACCAGTGGAGTCCACCTTACAGTAATACAAAGACAGCTGTGTGTGACCGAGAAGTAATTTTTCCTGTTACTTCTCCTGAGAGACTACTCCATCAAATGACTGATTGCTTAATATTAATTTTGAAGAGTAAAAAATAGAAGGTACTTTCTGGAACATTTTTGAAAACAGTATTTCAACCAAAAAAAGAACGGCACATTTGATCTGTGTATCCAGCTTTCTGTCATTTGAAATTCTTTCACCATCAGGTGCAGTCACTGTTTTGGGAGACTCCTATCCAACTGTATGGCCTTTTAAACATCGTTTCACCTCATCCAAATTGTACCTGTTGTATTTATACTTTCATAGTGTACATATTCAGGACCTGAATCCTCCCAAAGGTTTTTGAGGTCACAGCGTTAAGGAGATTTTCTTGGTTCTATCTATAATATGAACGTCCCACTCACTATTCCCAGATTTGAGTTAGTGAATCAGAAAAAGGTTTCCTTATGTCAGAATTAAGAGGATGTGAGCAGGCTGGAAAACATTTCCACTGTCAAACTGCTTTTGTTACAGCTGTGTGCTGTCCGTACTGGGTTAGAAAAGCTTGCATTTCCCTGGTTTTGCCTGAAGAACCATTATTGTTCACTTATGTTTTGAAGTTCTTCCTGAAGTATGGAGCATGTGGGGTCTTTTAAATATAGTACTAACCTGTTTTTTCAAGAAATGCTCCTGTATGCTTTAATGTATTACCCTTTTATTTTAAGCTGCTTTGTTTCTACCAAGTCCAGGCACTAAATGCTGTGATTTTTCTGTTCTTGTGGAACACTGTATGAAAGTAGGACAATGTCAGGTCCAGGCAAGTGGGAACAGACCAAGCATAATGAAGAGTTTTACATACTGCAAGTAATGGATATGTTTGGTAGTTGTTGTGTTGTGTTTTTTTTTCCTTTTGGGGGCCTAGTTTGATTTTGGAGTTTGGCTGCTTGGAGTTTTTTTCAGAGGGGGGTGGCGTGTCTTGTTTAGTTTTGGGGGTGTTTTTAGAGAGAGAGAGAGAGATATCACTACTTGGTTGAATAGATTTAATCTCTTTGGGGATGTTTTCCAGATACTGAGATTAAATTCTTCCTGAAACAGTTGTAACCTTTTTCTTCTGCTTCACCCTTTCCTTCCCACCTTCTCAATTGTGAGAAGGATCAAATTCTGTTCTCAGTATGAGACAGCTTTTAATGGAATAATGAAATTTCTTTTTAATCTACAGTTATGTAACTGGTGAGAGGAACTAGCCCCTGAAAGGAGAAGCATTGTCTTTCTGTTTCAATGTGCATTGTGCCCATTGACTCACCAGACATGTATGAAAAGGGAAAATACAAAATATTTTTAAATTGCCAAAATCAGATACAAGTGAAAAAATGACCTTTCATTTTTTTCAAGCACAGATCTTTTCCTGAATAAATATTTATCATACCTGTTTATAATGTCATGTCAAATGAAACTAGTGTTTATTTTGCCTGGATGAAAGCCACATCTAGCCTGAATTAATCTTCAGCAAAATCTTGAGATTGAAAAAATACTGAGTTCAATATAGCAAACAGTTTTCTGAGTACCGTGAATGTTATTTTTGCATTTTAATTCCAGCTTTCTTGGATACAACAGTGAAAATGTCTCTCACATCAATTTTCAGTTAATAGAAGTTTTGATATTCCTGGTTTTATTTGCATGAAATTTAAGTGATCAAATGGTGATCTCTTATCCTGAGAGGGGGAAAGACCCCAGAAGATTATTGTAGGGGGAGCCTGATAGTATTTTTTTTTAAATGCTAATTCTCCTTTTCCAGTGGGAGTGAATGATGTCATTCTGTCTCCTCCCACTGTGTAAACGAAGCTTGTGTCAAAGTGTTGCTGCCTCTTGTCACAGAGAGAACAGTTCACTTAAATGCAGCTGCAGTGCTTTTGTGTGGTACCTCTCAGAATCATTCCCAGCGCGAGGTTGGGCTTGTGACCATGATGTCAAGATTGGTCTTTCTCCTTTTCTGTGGATATATTGCACTAAACCTGGGAAATGCTCAGAAATTGCCAAGAGGCAAGTAGCTATGACAACTTTCTGGGTTTTTGTTTGTTTTTCTGTTGTGGGGCTTTTTGTTTTTTAATACTTGTGTTTTGCCATGGAAATTTGCTTTCAACATGTTAAGAATGATTAAAGATAATGGAAAAGATGAAAGAAGATCAGTCCAGGTACAAGAGATTAACTTTTAAGCTCTTGAATTAAACAAGCTCAAAAGTTTTCATGGGATCTTGTGACTCTAGTCAGAAGTACCATGAAACAAAGTAACTGTATTTATTATTATTTAGACAGCATTGTGCAGGTTTGTGGTTTAAAATCTTAAAGAAAATATGACTTAGAAGCACTTTGTGTTGTTGGTGGAAAATTTCAGTTTTGTCTTGAAAGATCCTTTATGCTTTCCCCTTATAGCCATCCTTAAGAATTGAATGGGACTTTAATTTTGTAGTTCAGGTTGCATGCATTTTGAGAGAGAGGAATATGATTTATTAAAATTTCCACAACAGGAAGAAAGTCCCCCAAACCTGTGTGAATACTTGCCTAACTATTCCTTTCCTCTGGAGTCTGGAAGTACAGTAGATTTGCAAAGCTGGCAGTGATCTCGTTTCTTGATTGCTAATGTGACCTGTGTAACTTTGGCATTTTACTTGTGTTTTATTACTGCAGGAAGAACAGTCATAGCGTAAAATGAAAAGAATATTTCTATATCTAGATTGTAAAACACTTTATAGTACTTTGGCATTAAAACAGCACTTTCACAACTGTTTCTGTACTGCACATATTGCTCTTACTTTGTAAAGAGCTTGCCTGAGTCCACGGTGCTTTGTAATGCATTTTGCATCTGCAGTCTCCAGCAACCAGTAACGTTTTGAAAGGAAGTAGTGATTTAATTCCTTATGAGAACGTTTATTAAGAAATCAGCACTTTGAGGACTTCCTAGGAGATTCTGTTCCATAGATGGTGAGCCTAAAGTTATTTAGGAAGAAGAGGTGATTTTTCACCCCCCAACCCTTCACACGAAACTTCTTTCAAAGATTTCTTTCTTTTGCAGACTGTTAGACTTCTGTTTTATTGAAAAAACATTATGTAAGAAAACTACTGTAGCAGTTTATGAGGATTATATTGACGAGAGAGGAACCTTGTATGTATTGCCTACTTTGAGGGAATGAAATTTTCTAATGCTTGTCTTCTTAAACGTTTTCACTGCTCACTACCATAGACTAGGGGCTGTAAATTTATGTTAATGGTGAAATTCAGACAAAGCTACTGATCCACTGCAGTCAGTGAGAGATTAACTTTGGGATGCATTTTTTTCCTGTCCTAAAATAACATCGCAGAAGTGAAGTTCTCTTTGCCAAATGCATATAGCTGCAGGTGGAAACTTAATATCTTTTCAACGATATAACTTTTTTAAGATTCTCCCATTGCAGTATTGAAATATCAGTCTCATTTTTTTGTTTGCAACTGCCTCTCAGGTTATTATTTTCATTGGACTGCATTGAAAAAACAAGTGTATTAGCACCTAGCTGTTATCTAGAAATGTTCAAAAGACTGTCTTTTTCTACAACTCTCTCTTGTCTGACAGGGAGTAGAGAATTTTTTCATAAGTGAAGTGCATATTTTGATCTTAAAGTATTTTTAAAATGAGGAAAAGTAGTGGTAGTATTCTGTTAAGAGGGCTACTCTGCCCTACTAAACAAGCTTAAATTCCAATGAATTGCTGTACTCTTCAAGTCATGAACTATGTAACTGAGGATCCAGAGTCACTCCTGCGCCACAGGGAGTAGTGGAATTGATTTCCTAGCTTAAGGAAAAACCATCTGGTCAAATTCACTTTCTGGTCCTGCAAATAATCCTGTGCACAGTTTATCGGTGTAAATCTTGCTGTTACTAGTGCTTAGGAATTCTAGTGCTGAAGTCTTCTCTCCAGGAGGTGAAACACACTGATCCCTGTTCTCATGGGCTGGGATTTCCTTTCAGTGATACAAGGTGGAACATCTTGCCTCCTGCAGCTGTGAAGGAACCAAACCAGTACACCCTTCGGATGTCAGTGGCTTCCAGAGCTATTTGAGAGATTGTGTCCAAATATGTTGTTCAGTATATTTTCATACTTTCACCTCCACAAGTCTATGTTTGACTAGAATGACAAAGAGTTATTTCTTCTTTATTAGCAAATTCTTTTGACTTCAAAAATTAATACGCTATCGGATGAATACTTTGGAAACTCTACCAACATGACTCAAGGGTTCAAAATAAGGGAAAAATCAGTTTAAATTTCCAGTGGAAATTTTATGCTGTTTCTATGTATCCTGCATTATAATAGTTTCGCCTGTATAGACAGTAGGCTTCTGCTTATACCTGGTCCTAGTGTAGTGCCCTAAACACCCTTGCCCTTGCAGTTCTTTATCACATTTATTGTAGCAAATGACAAGGGATAAGGCAGTTATAAGCTCCGTCATGATTCAGACTCTTTCTACATTAAGATTTTATAGACATAAGTAAAGTAAATGCAATTAGAAAGGGACGGTTGGCGAGTATTGGCTTTTACTGTGGAGGCTGTGCCTTTTTAACAATTATGTTTGTGTTTCATGAGTTTCTGTTTGAGGGATCAGCTGCTAAGAAAATTGTGTAGTCAGTGCCTATAGAGATTATGTGAGGGGCAAGAAATGATGGTATGATAAGAGAAGGTCTTTTGTCAAGTATTTGATCCGCTGTCCCTTCAACTATGTCCAAAGTTTTCTTTTTCATCAGAAAGAAGAGAGACTTGGAGGCTTTCCACTTATTTTTGTCTCTTCTCTTATGCCACCATGCCAGTGCTATCCAACATACATTTTTTCAGTTCAGCACTGTCGTACTTGAAATAGTTTAATGATGGGTGGAAACAGTTGCAATGCATAGGTGTCAGAATTAGAAATTGTCATACTTTCTCTAATTTTTATGATTCTGCATAACAGAAACATTTCATCCTTGAGGAATGCAGCGTCGTCTCTCCAGACAGGAATTGAGTATAGACAAAAGATCTTCACTTAGAGGAGTCGGTAAGCAGAGCAACCTGAGGGAGATGAAAAAGCAAAGCCACAGAACCAAGAATAAACAAGTTATGGGACATAATACACAAGATTGTACTGCCTTGTAAACTGTGTTTCACTGTCATCTTTCCAGCTGGACCTGCTGCAAATGTTGTTGAAGGCAACAGTTGTGGAACAAGGTCTTAGTGCAAGGGCATTTCATGTTTTTCATTTTGCCAGTCGGCTTTCCAGTTACAACACAGATGTGCATAGAAATGCACTTTTACACTATAATCTCTGTTTCTGATAGATTTTATGTATGTTCATGTTTTTCTTTGTTAGAGCTGTAAAGAATCTGGGGTTCATCCTGCCTCATATACTTAGTTTTATGAATTTTTTAAAAATAAGAGTCTGGATGTTTTTCTGTTTTGATTTTGTTGGTCGTCCATCCATCCTCCCCCCTTTTCCCCCCCCACCGTGTTTCTGACCTCTGTGGTTTTCCTACTATTTGAATTAGTCATCAGGTAGATTGGAATTCAGGCCCATCTTTTTTCTGCTTTTCAGGATTCAGGCCTGTCCTGTTCTGCTTTCCAGGAAGGTCTCAGGAAACCTTAATTCACCTTCCTCTTGGTTGCTGCCTTCTTAGGGAAAAAGTTCAAACTTGACATTCCTTATGGGACCATGTGAAAGAGCGTGATTTACAGACTCAAGTGGGGAAAACTAGAGCCAAAACTTCCTTGTTTCTATGATTGTCAACTGTGGGGATAAGAGGGAGAAATAATAGTGTTACTCTAAGGTTCTTTTCTTTCTTTTGTTTGTTGTTGTTTTAAGCACACAGAAATGTTAGAAAATATTGTAGATAACAGCTAGCTAAGATTTGTGTTTATGGTAATTATAACTGACATCCCTTTGAGAGTGAACACTGTATTTACAGTATACTTCCAAACTTACCAGTGACATTTGTGAAAGGAATGGGCTAATTTTACTCATAGCTAAATTTTCTGGCTATGCTATGTTATGTAATACTTCTTCCTAACCAGAGGTTAAACTCGGCATGTGTTTTCACTTACTGGTGTCAAGCAGTTAAAACAATGTTGAGTTATTTCAACGTGTCACAGTCACTATGCTGGAACATCCAAACTTTAATCTTTAAAGTTTTGTGCCACCCCCCTCCCCAACAGAACCCCTTTGGTAGCCGTAGGATAGCAGGGCAGAAATTGTAAGACGGGGAAAAGTCTCCTGAAAGTTGTTTTTTTTGAACATATAACAAAGCTGGCTTATAAAAATACCACAAAAAGAGTGAAATGACATGCGGCTTATTTGGTACTTTCTGCGTGGTTTACAAAACATCTTTCTGGGAAATATTTTTCAAAACACACAATACATTAACCTTTAAAAAGCATATTCTAATGAAAGAAGGCCAGCTTGGATGAAACTATTGAACTTTTTTTTTTTTTTTAGAGTATAGAAAGATAAGTACAAAATTGATTTGATTTGCGTGAAATACTTCTTTTATGTTTAATGGCACATAAATGACAATAAAGTCTTGTGAGAAAATTCAAAGGACTCTTTTATCTGGTATAATTGAGTGGCTAGGATTTTCGGTCAGTAGATATGTCCGAGCAAATTTGGCTTATTCTTTGCTGAAAATGAAAACAACCCATAAGAATGTTACCATTATAGCAGCTCATTTAATCAAAATTATCTTATCATGTGGACAGTTGTGTCCTAGGATTGCACAAAAAAATATAAAAAAGCCGGTATTGAGCATCAGGCTTCCAAGTTCAAAGATAATCTGTAATACCAGAATTCCGTTTTTATACTGGCACAAGCAGTGGTGTGACAGTCTGATGATACATATGGGTGGATTTGACCAGGATTAAATTCCATAGCATATGAATGGCTCTAAAATGATCTCACTGCTGGGTAATCTGTATAACCTTTCACCTTTTGATTTTAATTTTAATGTTCCCAAGTATCTCTTTCTAAAAATTATTTTCGGTCCTCCTCCATATAATCTTTTGATTCTCACCATTCCAGCAGGACAGGCTACATAACTCACTTGAGGGAAGATCTGGAGGCTAAATCCTGCTGCTGCCTTTTGGCCAGACCTACTTTATATGGATAGTGTCGTCTGTATACCTTTTGCCTGGTGGTACTGTGAATGGTCAGTAAGTCTGAGGCTTCTCTGGAGTGTTTAGACTTACCGGGCGTTTGCTACACATTACATGTGCAAACAGAAAGCTCTGTCTGCTCCAAGGGGAAAAAATGGCTAGCAGTGACCTGCCATAGTCAGAATTGTTCATACAGCTCCTAGTGGATTTCTTTTCCTTGAGGAAATTCAAGTGCAGACTTGAAATTGTTGGTAAGCAGGATAAGTTTGTTGCTGTGGAGTTGTTTTTGACTACTGTGTTTTGCAGGAGATAGTTGGAGACTTACTCACTCGCATGGGTTGTGCAGCAATGTCACATTAATCTTGGTGTGAAGAGACTCAGGTATTGGTGTTCTGGAAAGGTGGTGACCTAAAATAGGTGCCATTAGCAAAACAGCCCAGTCTGTAGTTTGCTCCCAAGTGGAAGAGGGCAGCCAGAACCTGGCCAGGTGGCACTCAAGCTTGCCTGACAGGTCTTTATGCAAATGCCACTAGTTAGAAATCGGGTTTTCTAAAACACAGGCCAATGTGTATGTAACGCAAGTCTGCTTTATGAAATATATATTTATCTTATTTTGCTATGAGGACAGCATTTGTGAAAACGACTATTGGCAGCATCATGGATCAAACTTCTGTGTGGGCAGGGCCTTGGCCAACTTCCCCAGCACAGCTGTCCCTCAAAGCATACCAATCATAGGCCATTATAATGGCTAAATCTGGCTAAATCAATCCTAAGTCTCCCCACTTGAGCAAACCAGTGTGTGTCATGTCAAGGTAAAGAAAAAATAGGTCAATTTTTGAACCACCAAGTGAATTTCTACTGTTGATGAAGTTCTGATTGTAATTATGGTCACTAGAATTAAATATTTTTGCACTCATTGCTTTACCAAAGTGGTCATCAGAACGTGAAGCTGTCTGGGTGAGGTTACGTAAGGATGGTCACATTAAGAATGTGAAGCCAGAGTCTTCCCCACTTCAGAGTTGCTGAATAAAATACTGGCAAAGAGTTGAGACAGTAGCTACTGCATATACTCTGGATCTAAAGGCAGGAAGGTAGAGAAGGCTATTTTTATCAGGAGAAAGCTAATATTCTTCCAGTCCAAGGGGAGCATTTGCTGCAGTGGCTCAGAGGCTGGTAGACAAAATCTAACCTCTGTTTTGTAGAGTACTTTAGAGTTGTTGCTGAGATCCACCACTCTGTAATGATTGAATATTATTTAGTGTTTTCTGGAAGAAAAAGAAATGAAGAAGGTGAATCCGCAATTTTTTTCTTAGTCTAATTGTAGCCAGAACACAAGTTCTGTTCTGTTCTGTTTACCTTGAACAAATATGTCAAGGCAGCAGGGCTCCATGTGCATAAACCCATTTCAGTAAAACCCATCATAATAAAGAACCTAAACCTCTCTCTGTGATTTGATTTTTATTTAGTGTGTACGTGTGTGCAGTGTGCTAACACTAGAGTCCATACTTAGAAAGGAATTTTAATTCAGTACTATCATTCAAGCTGGAGAGTCAACGGCAAAATAGATTCTCAAAGTGTGAGGGACTTTCTTTTGTAGAGTTATTTCTGAATTTTTGTGTAGTTCTAAGGTTTTTTTGCATTATTCTTGAAATTTGCTCAGGAAAAGTACAATTCAATAAAGCAGTAGGAGGTTGTAATATTCTTTCCAATCACCAGCAGTTGTGACATTAGCTTATGAATCTATAAATGTCCACAGGGTGCTTGATATGAATTTACATAATTAATACTTTGTGAACCTGGCCAATTTAGGAGGACTGGCAATGTATGTGGTATAACATTATTTTTGAACTTCCATAAGGAAAAATCTTTTCTCCTTTTGTCAGCTGCTTGCCTCTGGTTTATATTAATTATTCACTTTAGTTTTTCCTTCTATGATGTAAAAGTCTGTAATAATTTTAGAAGACATAAAGTTGTGGTTGATTCAAAAATACAAATATGTAAACTTGAAATGTCCCAGAAGGTTGTTTTATGAGTTTGAAATGAAAACATTTTCTGATAGTTTTGATTCCCTCATTACCATGGTTCAAGCCTATACATGAACAAGAAAAATGCACAGCGAGAAAAATGCAAGACTTCAGACCCTATCATTTATCACTTTTTTTTTAAAAAAAAAAATCTCAATGAACACAAGTATATGATGAAAATAAAAGAATGGGCACAAGTCTGAGAGCTGGTGAGATATTGAGCTTTGGGACACAAATAATAGGAAGAAAACCGTACTGTACAGTCTGACCTGGAAATTTTGGCAGAGTTCCATTATCTCTGGCTCACACAAGTACTGAAGCGGTTGGATTAAATGGAAGGGCACAGATTTTATTTATAGCACAGTGTACGCTGAAGCATAGCTCGTTATACAGTTAGGGAAATGGCCGCAGTCAGGTTTGAGAACCATGCCTTCTCTTAGCTAATGGCTCAGGTAAAAGTGAGGGGGTTGCACGTTCAGCTGGAATCAATAGGTCTCCTTCCTTTGTCATAAAGCTTATGAACAGCTATTTACTCTTGTGAACACAACTATGACATTGCTCTGCATTGGTTGTCCATTATTTGCCTCTGTACTGATGAGAACCAGCCTTCAGTTATGCTGTGACAAAATCACAAGCATAAATACTGCATCTTTTTCAGAATTTCTTTCTGATTTTTGTTTTAATTATGAGGAAGGCAAAAAAAAAAAGTCTCTGTGCTCACGTCGATTTTTCAGTGTTCCTTAATAGGTGATAAATCTGCTGTGACTTGGTGGTGGTGGAGTAGTTTATTTATGTTGTCTGTATACAAGTCTTTGTATAAACATCATAAATAAGATTTTTAAAGGATTAAAACACTAATGCAAACTTTTTGAGCTAAAGAACTTGTTTTGAATTTTGGACAGATTTTGTGATTTTTGTTCTAATGGAAGATTTATAAGTAGACTAAACTTACACGCAAGTAAAACAAATCATGAGAGTGATTTCACACAGACTTTCTAGCACACAGAGGCATATGCACAGACACACACATACACAAAATTGTTACGGGATCTAGTTCATTTCTGGTACATGCAGTGCATCAAAAATTATTTGTTTGGATCTTCCAGGCTTCTATCAATCCACTTGTAATCTTCCAATTTTAGATACATGGTCAAAATAGCAGTCCATAAAAGCATTTGTGTGTTGTTAATATGTGGTAAGGAATTCTTAGAAAGCAGAGTTTCTCAATAATGTAACAGATGTTTATTGTGTTCCCTTTCCACTTGGAAATACTTACAGAAATTAGCAATGGATGTCATATGCTATTAGTATATTTATTTGGAGGGAATTTAATGTTGTTCACAATACTAAGGCTGAAGAAAAATTACACATCCTCCACCAAAAAAAAGGAAATGGATACTCTTAATTATACCCTATTTCAGTGTAGAAATCTCAAGCACTGTGAATATTTTTTTCATGAGCTGGCTTTTCTAGATATATTTTTTTTCATTAATTTCCTTTGTATTATTAAAATGTTTGTCAGTTGTCAAACAAAACTGGCACAGAAAAGACCACCTCATTTTGAAATGCTGTGAAGTCATGAAGCAATATTTATTTATTAGTATTTAATATATTCTTAAATCAGAGAACATTCCTTGGGAATTAAAGCAGTCTACTGCAAACTGTGTTACAAGATCAGTGATGAGAGAGACATAACTTGCTACATACCATAAATTTTCCACGAACAATTGGACACATGCCTGAGTGAAGTACAAGTAAAAACACAAAGTCAATCATGCACAGATTGCCTAGCTGATGGGTCTGTACATAGGTGTACACGCCCCTGTCCTGTGCCAAAATTAGCATCAGCCTTCCTTTTGTGTAACTGATGTGTTTTCTTCATTGGCATTTCGCATTTTTTTCAATAAAGCATTGGATGGAGAATTAAAAAAAAAAGTAAATACGGACATAGAAAGATGGGTTAGAAGTAGAGATTACTCCTTGCTGCTTTCTTTCGTCTCTGTAGATAAAAGGCAACGTGGTAAAACTGAAGCAGCTGTTGCAATGGACTTTTAATTTAGAAATATAATCACAGAACATAAACTCTATATTGTCTGTCATATCCTGGGTAGGAAGGAAAATAGGTAGGAGAAAAGACAAAACATTTAGTCAGGAGCAAAAATAACTAACTTTTGTTAGTAATCATGACTTATCTTTGTACTCCCTTAATCATACCCACAGCTTTTATTTTACATCTTGTATACTTACTCTAAATATATTTGTTTTCCATTTTTCTCTCTAATCCATTGATTTAGAACAATTTACTTCATATTTTAGTTTTGTTAAGATGAGTTATCAAGGCCTGTGCTTCACAAGGTGTTCATAGTGCTGAAAAGAAAAGAGTTTCTGCCAAATTTGATATTACTTCCTAAAATCATCAAGTATTTATCTTACTAGTTATTTCACTTTTTACCCTCTTAAACTAAAGACTTACTGGAAGTCCACTGCTTCTGTCTTCAGACATTTGCTTGAACTTTGTGGAAGCTTTCATTTGATCTCTGCAATATAGAAGAGTGGAACAATATAGAAGAATCTAAAAAGGGTGTCCTGTGATTTTTCTTAATATGTTACTTTTTTTTTTATAAGATGCCAGATCATCAGTTTTGAGATCCATCTTGTCTAATGGTGCAAGATGAGATGATACATTTTCCAGCTGGAAAAACTATATGCAGTTGGAATCAAACCTTATAGGACTCAGATGTATCCAGCTAGTGTCATAGACATGTGTGAGAATGTTCAGGTTGAAGACCAAAAGCATAAGTGAAATCACTTTATTTTGACTGCTCTGGAAACACCGAGAAATTTCTCAATTTTTTTTTTTTCATTTGTGTTAATAAGTTTCTAAACTGAAATTGAATAACTGGTGAAAAGCTTTGCTGATAGACTTGAAGGCATTGACAAGACCAAATTGCAGTTCTCAAAGCAGAACAACAATTCATATTCGATTACTAGTTTGTTAACTCATGAAGTTTGCTTATTCTGAGTTTAGCATGTGATAAATATTCTTATGTATGCTTCAGATATTTAATTGCTTTATCAGCTGTCTGCTCTGAAAAGTGGGGAACTCATTCAAAAGTTAAAACAGAATATTGCAAGCACCGTTGCCAAATGCACATCCAAAGCTACTAATCCTTGCACAATTTGAAGTCCTGTGTATCTTGGATGTTAAAAGATTTTGAGCAGAGAACTCATATGCTTTGCGTGGTCATATGATGGTTGCAATGTTGTAAGTGAAAAGCTATAATGACTTCAGAGAAGGGATGATCCCATTTGATTTTCATCTTTTGAAGTTTATTATTTTAAAGAGGCCTGTTTCAACTTTACACAACGTAATGGGGGATTTATGAATAGAAATTAAATCCCATTAGACAGTAGTGAGGTAGCGAGTACATTTTTACAAGCTTGCATACATTTAAGAATTGTTAAATATCTTGTGCTGTCATGGCAATGGTCCCTACGTGTGCAGTCCCAATGTGATACACAGATTGTACTATTGTATTTCTAGATGTTTCTGCTAGAAATAGATTATCACATTAGCTTCTGGTGAAATAGCTGTTTCTGTTCAAGGATATCTTATTTAGGTCCTTTTTACTTGAATTTTTGAGAACCTGTGTACTAAACTACAGACTGGACTGTTATCCTGAGATGGGCATGGGTGTGTTTACTTAAATATTAAATCATAATAGCAACAGATAGAGGAGCAAACCATTCAAACTCATTGTTGCATCAGGAGTGCAGCAGTATCTGTCTCACTAGGTGCGCTGCCATTCTGTAAAGATGATTTAGGAAGATAGCTTGATGCATACATGTTTCTGAATGGGTGTCTTGATCTAGTTTGTCTCCCTTCAATTTGAAAGCAGATCATTATGTACAACTCATCTTCTTTTATTTGCCCAACCCAATTTTTTCACAAGTGTACACAAATCACGAAATATTCTCCCTCACTGAACTGACTTTAGGAATTACTGTGAATGTTGCTCGAGACCCAGAAAGACTATTAACGAGTATTTCGGATTTTTAACCACCCATTGGTATTCTTTGAGCCCAGTTTTCCATCTACCTTGTAACCTACACATCTAGCTGCATTTCTCCAGTTTGGCTGGAAGGATACCTGTGGAGATTGTGTCTAAGTCGAAGTAAATGGCATTTACCACTTTCCCCCTGTACACAAAGCCAGTAATAGCATTACAGAAAGCATCAGAATTGATTTGACACAGTCTGGCCTTGGTAAACTTGTGCTGCCTACTCCAAATCACCTTTTTGTTTGTCATGTGCATAGGTGTGACCATCAGTTCCTGGCAACTGAGGTTAGGATGAACAGTTTGCAGTTTTCTGGTTGCTCTTTCTTGCCTTTACTCAAGCAATTTCAGTGAGATGGTTTTTAGTTCTGACATGACAAATTAATCTTGCCTCTACCTGGGAATTCTCTTATGCTTATCTATATACTGAAGAGATCATGATTTACTGGATTTTCAGTATCTATATGTTAAAGGTAGGAAAAAGAATATTGGAATTCCAGCATAGCATTGGGGATGGTAGCCCCTATAGAGGCTTTATGGTGCATGTTTAGAGGTGTAGGAGAAAAACCTTAACTATTCATTTCTACAAAGAAACACAGGGCTGAAATGGTCTTCCCAAAATAATTTTGATGTCCTTGTGCTTATTCCTCAGGCACTTTGTTACACAGCTTCACTGCCTTTATCCCTTTTCCAGCTATCTTCCTTGCTACAGTTTATGTCACTTAGTTCTGTTCTTCACAGAAATGGAGCAAAACTGCTTTCCCTTAGGGTTTTGTTTGTTTTTGTTTTGTTTTATTTTTTATATATTTGGATACTGTCTTCATATCTATCTATGTATTTTTCCTCTAAACTGGATGACTCCCATGTATTCAGGCATTTTTCCCTGGATAACATACTCTGCCTCTAGTCATTGACTTTGTTTTTTCCCCTGGATTTTATCAATTTGGTCTACCTTATAGTGCTCTGTGCAAAAGCAAAGGTTCACATGCACTCCGTTATTAGTGGTAAGAGATCTTTTCAGAAGTGAGGACTAGTGCATAAAAGGACTGGATGATAACTTTTCAAATTTACAATAGAAAAGGCAACAGTCTTGAAACATACCGAGATATGTTGGTGATTCTGAAACTCATAGATTAAACTTAAGAGTTGGAAATACATGCTGGTGTCAAATTTACTGATAGAATAGCTTGCAAATTCTGCTAGCTGTCTAAATACTACTATTTAAGCACTTCCCTCCTTTAAAAATAACCATGTGCTGAATAAGAGAAGGAGGTAAAACAAAATGAGCTATGAAAACATCTAAGCCAATGTTACATAATACTGAGCTGAAGACTTGCTCTTTCAACTGCAAGATAATACTGATCACAGAGGGAAGATTTTAGATTTTACTACATATTTTGTTCTACAGATAAAAAAAAACATGCAAATATCAATTTAAGATTGCTTTTGGGTTTTTTTTAACATTAATTCAAAACTGCCTTATTCTAACACTGTAGAAATTATACTTTCTTGCCATCATTTGTTTCATATTCTTCTTTTAAATCTGATTTCTATTGTCACAAAGTATTTCAAAAGATCCCAGATCAATTGCCACACAGAGAATCAATCTAAAAAAATTTTTTATGAAAAAAATGAAAAAAAAATATTATGTATTCTGATGTAATACGTACTGATCACATGTAAGGAACAGACTCCAAAATGACTGCTACAGTGTGAGGACCTCACACTGGGTACACATCAATTCATGTAGAAGTTTATCTGTGCATTCAGTAATGAATGATTATCATATCATGATATCATAAAGTATCGCATTTTCACTCTTCTCTCAGAAGCAAGGGCTGTTGTAGTTGAAGATACTGTTTTTCATTATGTCTTTGACTTTTACTTCTACAAAAAAGCATTGATATTTGTAGATGAAAAGTGTATTAAGGGAGTGGTTATGCTAAACACTGCTTGTTGTTCAATAGGTAATGGCAGTGGTAATGTTAAGAACAGCCCGACAATGAACATGTTCTTAAGAAACCTGTTGCACTAAGGTCCACAGTCTGTAATACTGATGACTTCAATCTATTTATAATTTGTGGGCAGAGACTGACCAACAGCATCTGAATTCACACCTGCTTAAGTTCTTAGTATCTTGTTGACCTTTCCCTATTGAGGTGCTGCTGTTAAAGAAAGTCCATACTTTTATTCAGCTGATCAGCTCTAAAATATTACTACCTTATACACAGCCATGTCTGAAGACCATATTTCTCTTTGGTGTTTTCATTAGCTGGTGTTTTTTGAAGGCTTAAAAGGGAGTTAGACCTGGAAAACCTGAGAGGTTTTTCTTTCTTCTCACAGTCTTCTACATGCCTTATTGAATATCTTTATGCAGAATCTGACAGATTCTTTGGCCAAGGTACAGTTTTCTTCATAACCCAGCCCGGGTGGAGTTGCTTTGGACCTGTTTCCTTGAACAGGAGAAGGAGCCAGCATTGGAAAGACCAGCTCTTCTGGGCAAGATGCAGTCACTGTCTCATCAGTTCCATCCAGGTGGAGTTGCATCAGCATAGAAAAAGACAGGCCAGTCTGGAAAAAAACAACAAACAACTAGCTCTGAGACTAAAGCCAAGGGAACAATCCCCTGGAGATCGTAATTATATCAGATCCAAATCAAGCTTTATCCTGGTGCAAGTAAATGAGTGATCCATAATCTAAACTGAAATAAGGATTTGAGGTTGTTTAATTAGCAAGGAGTTTTTTGGATGGACAAATGTATTTTTAAGTTTTGTAGTTTATGTGCTGGTGATTTGAAAAGTAATATCTATCAAAATTTGTTAAACTTGAAGGAATTTCAGAGGGCATTATGCATTGAAAATAATAGATAGGCTTTGTTTTGTCCTTAAGCTTCCAAAATATTGAATTTTTCAATGTTGAATTTTATTTAAATTAAATTTTTAGCACAGGTATTTGACCTTTAAATGCAACCAAGTTTATTGACTGGGCAAACAGAGGAGTGGAATTTTTGAAGATTTAAAAGAAAAATTAAACAATATCTTATGACAGGAGTCAGAGACAGGTTGTTCAAACTCTATTCCCTTTTACATCAGAGCTGGAGACTTCATTATTCTCAAACAGTTTTCCTGCTTGTTTTCAATTTTGTTTGGCTTTTAAACAAATAATGGGAAATGGGCTGCAGAATTTCGGCTTTGTGCCCTAAAAATAAGGATAGTTATTGTACTTAGTCTAATAAATAATAATTGTAAACCAACATGTATAAGGAGCCTTGTGAAGGAGATAGTGCAAAAGATGGAAATGGATCTTCAAAGAAGTGTTTGAATGACCTGAAAAGAGGTGAGAGAGATGACAGCATATGAGTATTAATTTTTTTTAATATATTGCTTCATGTAGACACATAGAAGTTGGATTTGCCGAGAACTACACATACTATAAATTTGTACTATAAATTCTTTAACAAGTTTCTCTGAGAAATATCTATTTAATCTATACCCGTTAAAACAGAAAACATATTTCAGATTAGTGTTATAAAAACTAAATATGCAATGCAACTGAAGGAAGAAGTCTCATAATCCAGAAAGACTGCTGTGAGAAAGGGCACTAGAAGGGATGGAGCTGAACCTGGGCCCTCACAGTACATCCTATGGAGGCCTTAGTTGAGTTACCGCCTTCAGCTGAACACCACTGTTGAGGGGTTTACCTACTGGATATTCCAGACATTTTTACTCCTTTTGTGGTAAATTTCTATTCTAAATGAAATTTCTAAAATTGTCCCATGATATGAAAGAAGTACAGAGGGGAATTATAATTTATGTTATTTTATTTGCTGTGTGCAGTCTGTTAAGAATGTTGATATGCCTAAAAAAAGTTGCCATTTTTGAAATAAAAATATTTTAAAGGCATAGGCAAGAAGGAATTTCTTTGAAAATCTCTTGAAAACATCTTTATTCTGAGTTGGGCAAGTAGCAAAGTTGGAATTCCAACAGATTATTCTTTTGGAGCACAAGTCTTATGAGGAGAGGCTAAGGGAGCTGGGGTTATTCAGCCTAGAGAAAAGGAGGCTGAGGGGAGACCTTATTGCTCTCTACAACTACCTGAAAGGAGGTTGTAGAGAGCTGGGGGTCAGTCTCTTCTCCCAAGTCACACGCGACAGAACTTAGAGGAAACGACTTCAAGTTGCACCATGAGAGGTTCAGGTTGCTTAGGAAAAATTTTTACACTGAAAGGGTTATCAAGCATTGGAATGGGCTTCCCAGAGAAGTGGTTGAGGCACCATCCCTGGAAGTGTTCAAAAGACAGGTTGACATGGTGCTGGGGCACATGGTTTAGTGATGTGGGGTTTTTTTGTCAGAGTTGGGTTGATGGTTGGACTAGACTATCTTGAAGGTCCCTTCCAACCTAGATGATTCTATGATTCTATGATTGTATCACAAGACAACATATGGCAGAACGTCCACCTGACAACTGAGGTCATTAAATGCAATTTTTGAAAAGAAATAAATGGATCAAGTGTTTGTGCTGTGGGTGTACTGGCTGAAAAGATTTCTTTCATCATCAAGTGAAGCTAGAAAAAACAGTATAGAGGGTTACATGAAAATAAGATTATATTTCTTTAATTGTTTGGTTGTTTTTTTCCCATGAAGGTAGCTTGCTACAGCTTGTTCTAGTTTATTTCCCAGAGAGACTTAAACAAAATTCTGTATTTCCTGCTTGCTGACATAAGGTGGCTTCCTCTTTAACATGTAGATCCTCCTCAGAGGCATCCCACTCTCTTACTAGACATCTGAAGTTAGATGGAATTAAAGTGGTCTTTCTTTGGTGATGTCTTTTCTTCCCTCTTAAATTACTGCAAGTCATAGAGCAGGTTGTGCTTACCATGCTATCACATCGACCCTCTACGTTAGAGTGGAGTCAAAAAGAGGTGCTACCTTCAAAACTTAATTAGGTGGAATCATTTACTGGTTTCTGCTTATCAACAAAGTAATAAGCCTTGATAATAAGGCTTAAAATAACAAGCTTTATTCATCTTAGCCATCAAGCATCATAGTCAAAATAAGAAAAACCGACCATTTCTGTATTATATAGTGACATTGTAACTGAAAGAAGTAGTATTTCAAAATGAAATTATTGCTTGTGCTCCTCAGTTGCTTCTTTGAACCAACAAACTGGTTTTGAAATGAACAGAATCAACAGCCTGGAGCAGAGAAACTCTGGTTGAGGAGAGTGTTGGGACTGGAAAGGGAATTGCACTGCTGAAACTTTTCTGGTTGCTCATCCCTAAAAATGTGCCAGTGGATCTCAGTGCAATA
Source organism: Gallinago undulata (assembly GCA_026546715.1). Lineage (NCBI taxonomy): Eukaryota > Metazoa > Chordata > Aves > Charadriiformes > Scolopacidae > Gallinago > Gallinago undulata. Next base: position 89,283,687 of record JAOTQQ010000001.1, on the reverse strand, counting down.
AATTTTGGTGCATAGGTAAGAATAACATTGCTTTTGTTCAACTTTTTTGGAAGCTGCCTGAGCAGAGAGATCCTGTGAGAATAAGTTGAAAACTTACTTTTGTAGATACCTGTGCATGTATGTGTTTTGCAAAGTTAACTACTGCATGTTGACAGCCTATTTTTCTAAAGTAGTGTTAGAATTATGTACAAAGTGTAGGTATACTAGTATTTTGGAAAAAAATATTTAATTGGGGAACTTCAGTTGCAAATGACAAAACTATGTACAATGCTTTTAGCCTACCCTCTCTTATTAAGGTATTCTTTGTTGCCGTTTTAAGAGTATGGTCTATATGGCACCTATTTTCATAATTCAGAGTACTTATTAATGTGGATTTTGTAGCTAGGAGTGTTTATGTTTCATGTCATCTGTGATGAGAAAGATGATCTGACGTTGTCTGCAGCTACCTGACTGCAGAATAGAAAGAAGACAGACTGATTTTCTGCAGAAATGCACAGCAATGTGACAAGAGACACTGGGCACAAGTTGGAACACGGGAAATTTTAGTTAGATAATAGCATGTTTTTTAAACCACAAGGATGATAAATACTGGAAGAGGTTACTAAGAGATATTATGGAATCAATGTCCTTAGTGGTGTTGAAGACGCAGCTGGATGTGGCCCTGAGCAAAATCATTGGGTTAGTTCTGCTTCAAACAGGAGGTTGGACTAGATGACCTACAGAAGTCCCTTTCACCCTAAATTGTTCCATGATTCCATGGCTGTGGCTGTCTTAGAAATGTGTCTTGTTTATTCTACTGCATAGAAACAGAACTATTTTTAAATGTTTCTCATTTCAAGCTAGATTTGGTTTTCACCCAAACAACTAATACTTCTCCACATTTGGGAGCCAAAGTAAATACAAAAATATAAAATAGCAAATATAAAAGTTGCACAGTGTTAGATGATCATTGAAATCTTGGCTGATGGCACTATGGCACCAGATTTGGAAAATGAAAGCACTGCAGTGAACGATTTAAATGTTAGAAGTGAGGTGGTCCTCACGAATAGATGGTGTTAATATATTTTCTTAAGGCACGCTTCATTTGTCTAGCACCCTGGGAAGTGATGCTAGGTCTTGCCTTCATGCCCTCTAAAATCTTTGAAATGGTAAAAAACAAACAGTTTCAATGTAAGGCAAAAGGAATTCTGATGACAAAGCCAAATTTGCTGTAATATAGTACAGCTGTATTCACCCTCTAGTTTTGTAGGGCAGAGTTCAAGGCTTTACACTCTAGGGATAAAAACAAAACATAGGACTGTATTTGATCACAAGACACCCTACAGACTTAAAGTGCACCAGTAGGTCCATAGAATAAGTGCAAGTAGCATCTTGTCCCATTATTGCTTTTGCTCAGCCTTCAGTGAAGCAGGCAAGCAGCTCAAAAATGTAAGTTGCAAAGATTAATTTTATTTCAAAAAACGGTTATTTTATTTCATTTGTGCTTCATTCTTGAAGTTTGTTGCTATATCGGAAGCTCTGGGTTACTTGCGAATATGTTAATTATTAGTTAATAAGTTATCAGCCAGATGTTGATGTATATTCTTAAGTTGAAGGGAGAAATAGAGTGCTCTTCAGCTGAAGATACATTGTTTGACACAGCCAAGATATATTTTAGGGTTTGGGTAGAAGCAGAAAAGAGCCAGTTAATTCAAATTCCAGTCACCTCATCACCCAAGTTCTCTCACGTTCCTGAAACAGAGGAAAATCAAACCAGCTGGTAATTTTAACTAGCTCCACATTTATTGTTACCAACAATATTATAATGATATAGTGGGGCACGGGACACAGAATTTCAAAGGTTTTAATTCTGCGTTACTGAAACAGAATTCTTTTGTTTGTTCTTTTGGGACGTGAACTGTCAGATGGTTTTATTTGCTCTTATAAGAAAGAAATACCCCTGTCCCCAACACTGAATTGCTTAACAGACATTGCTGTAAAGGAACTAGCCCAGTGAACCATTTCTGTTCTCTCCAGTTATTAAATAGCAAAGGAATTAAATAAATCTATTCTTAGTAGTTATCGCCTTTTCAGACTGCTTAACAAACTAAGATGGTGGTTTCTTACGGAGATGTTAGACCTAAACCAAAGGACTTTGACTATTGCCGTGACAGTAGAAGTTGAAAATTGGACTTCTCTGTTTGGCTAAACAGGAACATGAGTTAGAAATAGCTGGTATGAATAAGCAATGGTAGTAGTGCTTATGAATTCTCCCCTCTTTTCCTCTGTTACTCTGTGATTAATTAAAGTCATAAGAAAAGGAAGATATTTCACAGAATCCCTGGTGGATCCAAAGCCTGAACAACCAATTGTCCAGCTAAATATTTTGTATATTAGTTCCCATAGCTGTTTTCACATTTTAAAGATGTGAATTTCAGTTTGGTAAGTTACAGTTAAATATTTCTAAACTGTTAGTGTTTATTTGCTCTTGGCTCCTGTGGCCTATGTGCGACCACTTATTTTTTCCACTAGTCAAGCTATGGGCTATGGTGCTCCCAACTGAATTCTTCAGACCGTTTGGAGCTATTTTCTTCTTTCTGAAGAGTTATTGATGGCTGGTTCCCTTATGATGCAGCTTATTTATCAAGCTGTCTTTAAAAGTCTTTCCCCTTATAGGTGAAGAGTCCTTTCCCTAGAGTGATTCTAGTGCTGCGAGTGGACTGATGCACTTAATGTATCGCTTTTAGTTCAGATATGTTGTGCATGGTTTGTCCTGCTGGTTTTGGCCATCAGTTGACTTTTGTTAAAGAGAACCTTGCAGATCAGTGTGGAATTTCTGTTGGCAAGGCAGGAGGGAAAGACTGTTTTTCAGAGGTAGCTATGGGTCCCAGAATCTTCAATTTGGAAATGGCCTCAATGTAAAAGACTTACTTTACAAAGGCAAATACTTAATACCAGAGTGTCAATAACATATGGCAAAAGCTGAGACAAGTGAATATGAGTTTAGAAAATTCAACCTTGCCTTGGTCTGTGCCTGCAAGTGTTCTTTTCTGATTGTCTGGTGTTTTCAGAATCTTTTTGTGTTGGAGTTAGAGAGTGTCTAGTTTATCATTCAACTCTCATCAAGGAGATGGGGGAGCATATTTTGTCAAAATATGACACAGGTAGTTTCTCAAAATCAAATACATTCTTATCCCATTATCATAGCAGTCAAGTTCTCGTGGCTTCCCTTGGCTATTCAATCATGTTTAATGAATGTTTATATGAGTGGTGGCCAAGACAGATATTCTTCTCAGAACGGGAATGCCTGATTTCCCTGTCAGTTGTTCCAGATACTGTGAGATAACACGAGTGGAATCTATTTTGCTAATGTGCTCCTGAGATTGGTCCCCGTTTACCAAGATAATTCATATGAAGTCCTTTATATCTTTACTGCTCCAGGCTGGCCCTCTTTTGGCTAAACTGGCAGGGTCTGTGCAGCACATAGCACTGGGCTCTCTCCAGCTGGCTGCAGAGGCTCTTCTCCAAGGATTCCAAGTGACCATCTGGGCCTTCTTCATAGGCCTTAACCTGAGTTGGGTTTTGTTGCGTTTTCATGGGAGACTCTTTTGTTTTTAATTCTCACAAATGTAGTAGATTTGGGCTTACATTCTGTCCTGCACAACACTGCATTTTCCTTTTAGATTCAGTTCTGTCCATATACCTCCAAAAAGCGGTCAGCCGCTGATAGCTATTGTTTTACCAGTTAACATTCATTCCTTGATTTCAGTGATTCTGGAATGCACACAGCCCATGGAACTGGGTTAGTCCTAAGTTAGTCCTAAGAATTGCTGTTGCTTTAGCACAGTTATTTTTCTTTAAAAACGTGCAGCTAAATAACAGTGAAGAAGTCTGCTTGTCTGCCTTGCCCTGTGCTGCTTTTTGGGTGAGGCTGCACCTTCAAGAGGAAGGGGAGAAGAGCACCCTTGCTGAGATCAACTGAGCCCTCAGCCAGGGGAACTTCTGATGAGTGGAGAGAAGGAAATAGTAAGCAAGGAGCTTACAGGGGAGGTAGAAGAGTTATGTTAACAAGAGCATGGACCAGACCCTGAGGAGAAGAAAAGAAAGATTTTTCCTAAACACTGTGGGGACCCTGCAGTATTTGTTCCCATCCAGACCGTCGCTGAAATGATCCTGAACTTAAAATTGAACTAGAGGGAAAGGATCTGCCCTGCTAAGACAGTGTCGGGAGGACAAGGATTATTTTTTTTTTTAAAGGTCAAGTTAATCTCCCTTTCTTTTCTTCTGTTCTGCCTTAATCTCTGTTTTAAAAACTACATTATTCCTGTTTGTGTTCTGCTAGAACTTTGATTTTAAAAGCTCTCTTGGTGGTTTTGATGTGCTAGCTATAAAGCAAAGATCTAAAGGGCCCTACCTTAAAGCTGTTGCTGTCTTGGGATCCCATTTAGACTTTCTGTTTTTAGAAACTTCACTGACAGTTTTGAGGCTTAAATAAAATCAAGATGCCCTTATCGCTATAACTGACTACTTATGAAAAAAATACAGTATCGATCTAATTGGAATCAAAGCCAGTTGAATTCAATCTTGAATTAGAATGAAGTCTTCAAATTGATGTAAAGCATAACTGAGAGATATATGGAAACCACTGTGAAAAAAGTGAAATTATAGTAAATTTAAAATTAAAATAGATCTTCACTAAAATTTCTTTAAAATCCAGTTTGGGGTCTGATTAAGAATTTTAATACAGAAATCAAATTATTATTTCATATTTGAATCAAGTACTGTAAGTCTTGCTTTCTTCTTAGACATGAATATTCCACGGAGACCAGGAGACCATCTTTTCATTTATGTTCAGCTCTCCAAAGTTAGGTTAGAGTTTTGCAGACTACATAATTCTGACAAAACTAGTTCACTGTCAGGCAGAGGTAAAAATCCTGAACATTATTGCTGTGGAACGATAAATATCTTTATGAAACATGTTAGATGGGTTTGAAGTCTGTTGGGTTTTCTTCCTGTTTTCTGCTGTTTGGAGCCTTGTCAATGTTCAAAGTTGTACGCCTGCAGAAGTTTCATATACTGAAAATAAAAAAAAGTTAGGTTGTCTCCCAGATAAGGAAGCAACTGCCACCCCTTCCCCTGTGATGATACTGTACTGCTGGAAATGTCAGAGTTGAGTTTTCTAGAAGCCTTGCAGTCTTCTGCAGCCTGGCGGAGTTGCCTTTGGAAAATTGTGATGATTTCCTGGCTGAGTGCTTTTACTTGATCAGTCTTTAGATAAAGGAATAGTCTTATCAGAGGCACATGTTTTCCATCAGTTTTACTTGTAAGCTTCTTTCTATATAGGGAAGAGGCATAAAGCGTTTGGCTTAGGTCTTTACATTCAGTGTGCAGACAACTGCAGGTGTTTAACAGTACTATTAAATCATCTTCCCAGATTGGGGATTGTGGCCTCTCAGTTATTAGAATTTCTCAAAAAAAAAAAAAGAAAAAAAAAAGGCTTGAGTGATACTAGAGAATCAATGTGTGCTTGTCTAAAAAAACTTTTAAATTATTGTTAGAGAGAAAGGAAGAAAGGAAGTGAGTTAGAGTGAGAGGAGGGGAGGGGGGGGAGGAAAGTTCAGTATTGCTCTACCCTGTTATCTAGGGTACCTACCCTGCTACCTCCTTGTTTTTCTTCAGGATTTAGCTCCTGAAGTAAAATGATCTTGTGCAAATTTCTGTTTTCCCTGAAAAGTTAATTTCAATCTTCTTGATTGGATAGATGCCTGAAAATCTGTTGCGAATAAAAGAATGAGAAGGTAAATATTAACCCAATATTCTAGTGCCAGTGCTGTAAGTCTGAGGAAAAGTCATGACTTATTTTTAAGCATTGGCATTCAACAATTCTGAAAATATGATATGGTTAACAGTCACAAGGGAATATTAAAATTCTAAGTACCAAGGAAGGAAAAGCCAACATTCCCTCACCCCACAAAGAGAAGAAAAAACACCTTTTTGTAGGCTAAAAAACCTGATTATTCTGTTATGAAGTCATTCTGTATTGTTATAAGTTAAATTTTTATCGATGGATATACAAGACATTTCTTCCTTTATGTACTGCTTCCCTGGAAAGCATAAAAATGAATGCTTAAAAAAAATTTTCTTAGTAATTTTGAGTAAAGCATATATGTTGGTTAGGTGTCCTGGTGTAATTCCAAATAGAAAATTACATTTCCAGCCCAACATAGAAAAAAAAATAGAAGTTGTAGCATTTTTATTTGGATCTAGTTACTATTTATTGTCTACCCTAATTTTCCAGTGTGATTAACTTAATGTTCAAACTTCATATTTTTTACTAACTAAACAAACCCATCAGAATTAAACTCACAAGTTTTTAACCTGTTGATCTTATACATGGTTAATACTACTATAACTCACGCACTTAAAGGAAAAAATACTTGCATTTTTTTCCAGTTACTTAATGCACTTTTCTACTACTGCAATTGTAGATGTTGCAGCTAATGATAGTACTAAACTAATGGAAAAACAGACATGTTGGAAAGCACAGTTTTATGTGACTTACTTCTCAAAATACTCTTAGATTCTAGGAGACTCCACCTTTAAACAATTGTTCAGACACTTGTGACTAGGAAATTAAAGAGCCCTGTATTGTTATACAGTCATATTCCAATACTAAAGATATAATTACAAGACAATACATTCTTGTCTTCTCTTTTTTTACTCTTTCTCCAGTGAAAAGGCAGAGTCTGAAAGTTCAGATCAATGCAACAGATGACACCGTTTGCATGAGGTATCTCCGACCAAGTCAAAACACCAAACTAGAAGGTTTTGTCCTGGGTTATGGAAGCAACTTCTTCTCTAATCAGTACATTCCTTTACCATCAGAAGGAAAAAGCTCCATAACAGAACTTGGTAAGGCAAATTTGCTTTGCATGCTACTGTTGTAATGAATTGGGGGAGGAGAGTTAGGAGAATATAAACCTTTGGATTTCTCAATTTTGCGTTTTATTGTGTTGTTGCTCAGGGTTTAAGGTTGCATTGAAGAATTTCAGATGAAAGTGGAATTAGGAGATCCATCAAGGAGAACAACAGTTTTTGTGACTGGGAAAAGTCTGCTACTGGTGTTTATTTCGAGGATTTTCATTGTACCGAGATTGTACTATATTGACCACATCACAGATCAAGTGGGAAGATTTGCCTAAAGTTGCAGCTATGAGGTAGAATACAAGCTAACAAATAGTACGAGAAGCAATGAAACAGTTTTGAGAACTGTGTGGTTGATTCCTGTTGCTAGAAACATTCCCATCAAAATGATGCCTTTTCTGGCAGGGACCTATTCTACTCATCATAGAATAATGTATAACTTCTATGTCAGAAATTTTGGATGGAATTCCATGAACCGTTGCGTGGAAGAGATTAAACCACATCAAGAATGTTATAACCTGTTGCCTGGGATAGGGAGGAAGAAGGGAATTGGGTTGTCCCTTTGACTTTGGTTAATGTTAGTATGGGCAGGATAGGAAAACAGTAGAACTAGATTAGTTAGAATTGTCTCATAAATGATGAAAACATTGCTTTACCAAGATCTGACCTTTAAAGAAATCTATTCAATCACTGAGGATTTTCCTGTTGCTTTCTTTAATCTTTTCTAGCCTGAGATGAATCTGGGTTACCCTCATCTTTGTAATGCCAGCAATCTTGGTGTAAAACAAAGGGGAAGAAAGGATGCATAAACATAGAAGTAACATTTGCCATATTTTATTTTTTTTCGTGTTAATAGCTAATGGTTGGAAACTGTAGACACCTTTCTTTAGTTCTGCAGTGCATCAGAGTGCTAGCCACACACATATTCATTAAAGCTTTCTTTAAAAAAAAATCGTCTGTCAATGAACACAGAAGATGATAAAGCCCACAATGCATACAACCTGTAATGAAATGAATACATTTTCTCTAGAGTACCTGGTGAGTGGAAAGCACAAGTGTTGGGGAATACTATCCTTTTCCTTTCTAATTATTTTAAAGGAGAGTAACATCAGAATTCTAAATCACTCATGCTAATACAAATTGTTAATCAGTTTCCTAGTGACAATGAAACTGACTTTGACTTCTGAGTGTCCAGTAGCTAAAAATGCAATATGCAACATAATCTAGATATAAAAACTAACATTTCCAAATTTAAGAAAATGTCATCTTTGATAGGAGAGGAATAAAAGAAGCTAACAGCAATTCATACTTCAAGTCACAAGCATTAATTTTAGGCAATTAACAGTACATTTATTGGAGCTATTGCTTTTAGTTAAGAGATTTAAGGTTAGATTATACACTTTGTGGGCTTATTTATTGGAGTATAGAAGCAGAGAGCTCATCATTTTTCCCATTGCATTAATATTAAACACTACATTAAACTGCAGCTTTTACTGTACTTTCCAAGTGTGTACAGAACATGAGTTAAAGCAATAAACATCAGTTTCACTTTTTGGCTCTATTTTAGAGTGATTTGTGTGGCAGAGGTGATGAGAAGACAGCAGTCTATCGGTAGCAAACCCTCCAGCCCCCCCAGTTTCAGGGACCAGCTTCTCACACAAACTGAAGGAATTGCAGGACAGTTCCTAGTTTTAGAAACAGTGGTTATATTTTATTCTGGCAGAGAACTCAGATCATCACACAGTTTATGTGTATATTAGAAAGCATAAAGTATTGTAAAGGAACAAGATATTTTCCAGAGCTACTTTGAAGATACTTTCCAAACTATGAAACCTCTGTAAACCCTATTGCTGAAAAATCTTGCGTTATCTTCGTACTCCAAGCACATATAATATACATAGTGTGTTTTCTTCATATGAAAACAGTATCTTTTTAAAATTTTACACTAAAAATTGTCTAGTATGTTCTAAATATTCTAGTGATTCAAGTGCCACTGTGCGCTTTGCAAAAGTTCTTTAGTGGGTTCTACACAATTTTTTTATACGAAAATATTTGCATTCACCCTGAGAGCTCCTCATTGGTCCTCTCACACTTTGGCTTATCCTGCTTTTACATAAAGCCAATGAACTTTTACAGGCTGTCCTGAACAGTGGTTGGTTGTGGCTTTTACTGAACAGGATGTGGAGTAAGTGATTCCCAAATGTGAAAAGATGTGGTCTGTTTAGACCAAGACTAATACAATTTAGTGCTTCTTCCTCTCCTGTCAGCTCTAGTGTTTCATGGATAGAGAATACCTTTTCCCAGTTAGTTTAGGGACTTTGATCACAACCTTAAATTGGTTTCCTAGCTGAAATGTAACAATTAGAAATGGAGATTTAAGGGCATCTGTTACTTACAAAAACATATGTTTTACCCATTGATTTGGGAGCTTTGCTTTAGAATATAGTCTCCTGAGGGAGTGACTAGATCTAGGAGAAACATGGATCTTGTCATAGTAGTATTAAAATTGTTTATTCAGTGAAGATTTGTAAGTGAAGATCTTAGAAATATGCAATGAACTGTAGACCGTACTCAAAGAAAAAAAATAATTTCATTAATTTTGTAATTAGCCCAATGTAAGAAAACATACAGACTTGACATGTAATTCAGTTATGTTTGTCCTTTCTAACAGTATAGGTCTACACAGCAGAATGAAGTGTCTTGCAGACATTTCTTTGATTTAGATCTGCATGCCATTAGCAGCATAATAGGTATTCTCTCTGAGATAATTGTCCCTGATTGGAACTGTAGTATGGAGAATGAAGCAATGACTAACTTTTTTTGTTAAGAGATGACACAGTATACACAATTATATATATATATCTCTAAGGCCCATGACTTCCATATTTCCGACCTTGTTGCTATTAAGATGAAATTTATTGTCAGATTTTCTGCTGGATCATATATCTCTTACAACCCTGTTAACAATAAACCTGAGGTCATCAGATTTGTTAATTTATGAAATTATATGTGTATACGTGCATATATTTTAAAATAAATGATTAAGGACGTTTTCTTTCCTAGGATTTCCAGGAGAGATATACAGCTTTATAAGAAGGTGCAACATCTGCCTACATTTCACCCATTAAAATGTTCAGCACCTATCAGCAGTGATTCTTATCTTAAAATATTTGTTTTTCCTTTCTTTTGCAACTAAAATAATAACTGAGCCAGCAATTGCGTAACATTATCCATGAATTTGGAACTGCCTGCAAAGGGCATGTACAAAGAGCAGAGGATTCTGCTGGATTTCCTGAACTTGTAATGAGCTCATGCTGGCAACAAACTCTTGAGCAGCTTCATGCATTGCTAGATAGATGAATTTGAACCACAGTGAAGGGTGAATGACAATGATGAGGCAGCATCAAAGTTTGGTTCAAAGAAGTATGCCTCTTCATCAGAATACAAGATGTATTTTCTTTTATGCTGAGTGTACTTTATGATCTTACATGACAGCAAATAGTGTTGTTATTGGTCATGGAAGCTATTCAGACTGTGTCAAAAGTCATCAAACTGTAAATTCAGCTAGACAATTAAATAAAGGAAATAGACCCACTCAAAACTTCTGAGCTTAACTTAAACCTTTACAGAATCACAGAACTGTCAGAGTTGGAAGGGACCTCCAGAGATCATCTAGTCCAACTCCCCTGCTAAAGCAGGAATGCCTAGAGCACATCACTCAGGACTGCATCCAGGCGGGTCTTGAAGATCTCCAGAGAAGGGGACTCCACGACCTCCCTGGGCAGCCTGTTCCACTGCTCTGTCACCCTCACCATAAAGAAGTTTTTCCTCATATTTGAATGGAACTTCCTATGTTCCAGCTTGTGCCTGTTGCCCCTCATCCTGTCACTGGGAACCACTGAAAAGAGTCTGGCTCCATCCTCCTTCAACCCACCCTTTAGATTTAGATAAGCATTAATAAGGTCTCCCCTCAGCCTTCTCTTCTCCAGTCTTAAGAGTCCCAGCTTCCCTCATAAGGGAGATGCTCTAATGCCCTAATCATCTTTGTTACCCTATGTTGGACTCTCTCCTAGGACTTTACCTAAATCCATTCGGTCTGTTACACTGGCAAAGAAAGAATATTTCCTTGAAAAGTTTGTGCTAGCTTTTTTCTAACTCGGTTAAGAAGATTGCAAATCAGCCTCCTTGAATTATTTGATACAGTTGGAGGAACCAAAAAAATGGGGTGAAGACATGAAAATTTTGTAAGAATGAATAGCAAGTAGCAGAGTGAACAAAATTAATTTCCCTTTCAGTTCCTAAAACCAGCTCAGAGATGGCTGTATTTTAGTCTTTTCTTTACCTGAACCAGATTGTACAGCGTAAGAGGAGAACATATTGGCTGTCCTGCTTTATAGCAACCATAATAAGTGATGGGTAAATTCTGAATATATATAGGGAAGAATTCTAGTACCATCTTGAACACAGTTTACAGAGAGTAGTTCAGAGCTGTGTGCTAGAGCAATGCTTAGCTAATAGACTTACTGTGCAGTTTTTTATATCTGATCAATTCCCAGAAGGATGCAGATGTATTAACCACGTGGTTTTCAAGATGCCAAATAATGTGTATGTAGCTTCCTGGTAACTTTCCAAAAAAAAACCAGATTCTTATTGCAAATGTTTGCTGAACTTAGGGAGACTGGAGGAGCTCAGCAGTTGCACCTTCACCTGTACAAGGGTACAGACCAGCAGCAGCTTCATTCACACAAGTGCTTTTGCCCCTCTTCTCTCTCTTTTCCCATGCCGGTTACACCAGAATACACTTTGATCCTTCCATTTCTCCACTTTTGGCCTTTACACTTCACAACATCCTGTAGTACATCTTTAACAATTCGTAAATTCATATTAAGGAATTGCAGCCTGAAGCTCAAAAATAATTTGTTTTGATTTCTGAATCTGGTGGTTTATCAGTTCTAATGATGCATTATAACATTTAATTTTAAAATTTATTCTTAGTTAATCAGTTCATTCTTATGTTATTTTACTTTCAACTGCATTCCTGCATTGGCTGATCTCTGAACTGAATGAAAATAGTATGCTTGAGCACAAGCAGAATTTGCTAGCATTTTGCAGTGCACATTAGTTGCCTGCTGCCACTGATTTGATAGCCTAGCTCATGGCATATGAAAGTAAGTGTTTTCCCATATTAGTTTGATGTGTCAGTGGCAGGTATTTTGTTATATTGTGGTTGTCTCCTGAAGTTGTTAAGATGGATAATAAAAGGTTTTTTTCTTTAAGTGATTCTATATCATTAATATTACAGAATGTTAGTCAAAGCATTGGTTTTTTTCTTTTATAATGACACCAAAGTGCTGATTTACTTCTCTGCAACTTTGCAGTCTTTGAAATACTTCTTCTGTTGTAGGTTGTAGACATACCTGTGTGTACATGTAGTGTGGGTGTCTTTTAGCCTGCTATAAAAAAATACTTAGTAATTGAAGGAGTTCAGAAAACTATTTCATCTAATTGATGACATTTCATTGAGCTGTAGTAACCTTCATGTTTAAAATCTAAAATAGAGTGACTGAATGCTTCTGTCTAATATTACTAATAGGTGTAAGAGTATGTAGTGAACAAATATGCATGTGTCTACTGCATGTATCAAATGTTATAGGTACAAAAGCTATTGCTTTACAAATACTGGTGCTTCAGATGTGTGACTAGTCTTCCATCCTGCTTCAAAAATCATTTGATTAGGGTGTATGTGCCTGCCGGAGGGTTGTGCTTTGGTCCAAAGTGAAATTATTTTATTCAGCTTTGGATATTTAACCCTGAAAGAGTAATTCTGATGTCGCATGGCAACTTTCAACTGAATTGTCAAAACAACCCATTTTTGCGGAATTGTAACACTAAGAATTCGGCATGGATTTGTTGACTAGTACTTTTCTGGTACATCTGAGCATTTGTGGCTAAGGAATTGAAGGTGGTCACTATTTGGACTTTATTTCTGAGCTGCAACTTCCAGAGGTTTATAAAGAAATAATTGTGTGCCAGCTGAATGGAGCTCTTAGCCATGACATTTGTCATTCCAGCCTTAATAAAGGGAGATAGGCAGTAACAGATTCAAACAAGTGGATTTATTGTGTTACTTTTATAGTAGCAGCCCTTTGAGAATGTGTTAAGCAGCAAGAAACTACTCAGATTTTCATAGCAAATTTGCAAATGTATTTCAAACTGAATTTGTTGTGTTGTTCTGTAGGGATCCTTCGTTTATGAGATTCTAAATCATTACAAGAGGACAAACAAACTGATCTGTATCTTGCATTTGTATCATATGTATCTGTTCTATAGTGATCTATATATGAAATGATTTTTGGGGGCAGATGCTGTATTCATGGATCAGTGTCCAGGTATTTTAACATTAATCCTAATAATGCAACTATCATTTTCTTACTAAAAACAGTTCATACAAAATAAGAAACATTTAGCTGTAAACAGGATTTTCTATACTCTGTGATTTGATTTGCTTTACTTAAGGTCATAATTTTATTTTAGAAATGCACTTTTATTTTAAAATATATTTCAGTGTAAATAGTTGATAAACTGTGTGAATCATAATGAAACACAGTCAGAACCCCATATTTTTGTGGGTCTGATGGTCACCTTTCTGCTGCTTACCTCTTATTTCAGTGGTCAACTCTATTTATCCCTTAAGTGTTAAGATGAAGTTGCACAAACTAAATTATGGTTTTATTTAGGTTTTGGTATTTCACAGCATTTTCTTTTTTTCCTCCTATGTTACCCACTTCTCCCTAAGATTCCTGTTTCTTATAGGCATGGATCTGTTGAGTTAATTATGCATATATAGGTATCACAAAGGAACACAGATGATTGTAAATAGTTCTTGCAAGAGAAAGTTTAATACCTGACTGAGGCAATATTTGAAGTCCCTGAAAATGAATTAAATTATAGTAGCATCATATCACTTCTATGTTGTGATTATGATTGATCCATATGTTTCTCAGCAAGACAACTGAATCCGTGTGAAAACTCATTGTTCTTCTGAACTTAGTCAGCGAAATGTTAAATTGCAGCGAAAGCCTAAGAAAGAACTGCCATTTCTAAATGACCTGAATCAGGGCTCATTGCATGAGATTAAGCAAATTATTTGCCTGTCTTGGTTTCAGTTTCTTTCGATACAGAATGTACCACTTTCCAGACTAGAAGCATCTCAAGGCCCCTGTTCTTCAGTCTGTGCAAAGTGCTTTGATGCTGTGTATCAAACAGGTGAATTTAAGTTAAACTACAGCTGCTGTACGCTTAAAGCCTATACAATAGTGCGAGTGCTTCTGCCCAGGGATGGCAAACCATATTTCTAAATTAAGATATACTTTTATTTAAGTTCAGAACAGAATTTTAGTGTTGTATCCTGGGTATTGAATGTACTCTTCTGATAATTTTAAGTTTTGATTTTAGTTACAATGATCATAATATTGTCTTAAATTTGGTGAGACAAGTGCTACTTTTTAAACTTGCGTGTTTAGCCTGTTTTCTTAAATACTTCCTTTTATAGATTGTATTACAATCAGAAGAGCTGTGAATTCTCTGGGAAACAGGGATGTGTCGTATTCTTTTTTAAGGCAACATGTGCTAAATCCACAACACCAGCTCCATGAATAGCACCCACCCGAAACAAAATATTCCTGCTGAGAGCATTTTGTTACAGAACAAAACTGCCTGTTAGAACTAATGATTTTTGATAAATACTAGAGTTTGCAGCTTTGAGATGTGCAGGGAGACATTTAAAGTTACTTTATTACCACATTTTGTTTAACAGATAATTTATTTCTATACTGTCACGCATGTCATTTCAGACTGCAGCCAGAGTTAATTTTTCCAGTGATGGAGCAGGGCAAAATATGGCAAAAAGCCATTTCAAACCATTTTGATCATTTTCTTTCACAATCTTTTTACATTTTGTTGATGAAAACATACATTTTGCAGTTTTGAAGATGTACTTTGTAGTTAATGAGCTTTTAAGGTGATGCTTGAAACTAATTTTATTCATTTTTGTTCAATACTTTGTGAGAGTTATAACAGTCTCCCAAGTGAGCACAAATGCACTGCAGAAAACTGGGCTTAAAGTACAGGGAACACAAATTATTTTAAAGAGTCACTTGTTTCTGATTTTAAGTCTCAATACAAACAATTTCCAGATGGTTGCACAAATCCCAGAACTGTGTGCTACCCTAAATATTAAAAAACATTTTTGATAGATGAAGAGATATTTTCTCTTTGGGGTTGTTTTTTCTTTTTAACTAATTCTTTTTTCCACACTGCTTTGAGCATCTGTTTTCAATGCTCACCTTAGTTATGTTTATATTGGTTGCAGTTGAAACCTATTAAAAAACAGTAATTAACCAAATTAAGTACATCCATAGTATGGGTTTCCAGAGACTTAGATGCATAAAATCAGTGAAGTTGTTAGAGTGGTTTTCTCCACACTGGCACAGCAGGCACAGCAAGCTTTTGATTTATTCAGTACAAATTTTCCTTCCTCGCTCCTTACAGATCTGGATGTAAGAGAAAATTGAATGATTTATCAGTGCTTCTTTTCAATTTGTAGACTTCGTGCTATCTGTTACACTGAGATATGCAGGAAATTCGGTTTCTCATCCATAGATACAAATTTAGATAAATGTGTCTAAACTAGAATAAGAATTTTACATAGAGCAATACTTTTTGAAAAAAAAAACTGTAGTTAAAATAGTTATGATCAGTATATGGTGAGCCAAATTCTGCCCAGGAGCTTTGGAAGCTCCTACGACTTCTTTTCTGGTGTTGTAGTTCTGTGAGAATAGAGCTTGGTTTTAAATAAAGAAGTGCAGAAATCCGTGACATCTATCTTCCTTCTGAAGATGAATTCCCCAAAATAAAATCACCATTTCATCATTGTTTTAATCAAAGCATTTATAATTTTAAGCTGCAGGGTGAAGTTATCTGCTTTTTGCTGCCAGAAACATGAATATATCTGAACTTGTGGCCTCTCACCATCTGTACTTGTGTCATCCAAATTGCAACAGATTTCTCTGAAATGTATTAGAGTTTGTGTAAAACTTGGTTTACTTCATTTCATTATTTCCTATGAAGACTAGCATTTCCAGAAGTTTTCTAAGCTGGTTCAAAACTGACACCCAGCTAGCAAGAATTCTGCATCCTTTAGAATGGCTGCAGTTCTTGTGTACTCTCAAAGAAACTTAGGCCATTCAGGTAAGATTGAATTGAAAGACAAAATTCCTGTCTATGGAAAAGCTTTTTCTTTTCTGGTGGTTTTTTTTTTTTTTTTTTTTTCCTGTGTAATATGATATGTTCTGTTAGCTTTTTGAAATGAAGTGCTGCTTTTATGGGAAATGGTGCAAAAAAAGTTTGAACTGGAGTTAGGATGGAGAGAGATTCTTTCCTGTAAAGATTTTAAAAATATTTTGCAAAATTTCATTTTTCCTGGGACAACATATATAGGGGTTAAAAGTAAAAGAAATGTGAATGTCAGAAAGTCTGGAAAATACAATTTGTCGCTGAGATGAACTTATGAATAAGAAAATCACTTAAAGTGTTGGTCTCCTGTTGCATGCAATGTTGTTTCCAGTGTGACAGGAACCAGAGATTCCAGTCAAAGTCAGAGCCCTTTGTGGGTTTTACACAAATATTAGTCCCTTTCTCTTAGATGTTAATTAGTTTCAAAGCACTTAATAGTTAAATCTCATAATAAATCTCTGGAAAAAGTATGTGAACCTAATTATAAGACAAGCCAGGAACCAATGTGGACTGTCTTAAGCATGTCTGACATCGTGTTGTTTCCTTCAACCGGACAATCATGCAAATGTTGAATGATTTAGTATTAGTCTGTTGGGGTATGCACTCCTAAATGATGAATGCATTTTCTTTATTCTTTTAATAGGTGAGCTCTTTACTGAGAAACTGCTTACAACGTGAAAACTCACATGTATAGCCTGAAACAGAATACAGAAAATATTGTAGGAAAAGTTCCTCCAGCTCCTGTCAGGACAGTAGATATCTCTGGTTGTACTTATCAGGCTTTGCTCTCTTATTATTTCACTTGTTCTACTTTTCTGTTTTGCCATCACCTCTTCATCTGGGTTTTTATTCTCTTTCAGTTTCCAAGTAATGTTTGCATTGAAATATTACATGTATGTCCTGCCATGTTCATCTATTTGTTGTGTCCCACTCAAAAAGTGTTGGCAAATCTTTTGTGCATGGGTGTATTATTTTTCCTAATGGCTATAATATTTCTGAATGTTTGGTGGATAAACCTTAAAGCAAACATGCCAGAAGATCACAAAGATGGGATAACATGTCAAGCATTCAAAGAATATTGGATTTTTCATATTAATTATATGTTAATCCCTTTCTCAAATAAACAGCACGTCTGTACTAATTGCTGCTTTCTTCATTTACAGATGCAGAGCCACGATATTTGGTTTCAGTAAGACCAGCACGGATTTCAAATAACAAGAAATCTTGTTCAGGTATTTTACCATTACAGCATCTGTTTCTTGAAGTAGTTAAATGAAGACAGAATCTTTTACTGGGTTTCTCTGAAAAGAAATTTGTAACTATAGGTGTCCGACTGGAATGCACAAATTCCGTATGTGGAAAAGTAAAATGTTGCACAGTACTTCCTAGTCAGTAACTAGTAACACATGTGGTGTTCAAAACATGAAGAATCGCCTAAAGGTTGTCTTGTAAAAAGTTCTTACAAATCAGAATTGAAATGTAGGATAACAATTTCTAATATTTAAAAAGGTCACAAGCGCATGCCAAAATGTGAAAGGTTTTAAATACAGTGATCTGGTCTACTGAAGTTACTTTTATCAAACGACCAGTAAGGGTTCCTTCATCCATGCCCTACTAAGTTTGCAGATGCAAGGAGTTAAGGAAAGAGGGAAGTTTCTAGCTTAAACTATACATAGCAGAGCAGAAATCTGAATTTGATTCTCATCTGTTTGAACCACTTTCTATATGACCTTAATAATGTCATTAATACAGTTAGTTTTTAATTCCTTACTTTAATATGGAGATGACTTCAGGATCACTGGACTGTTGCAAAGAATAAACTGATAGTATATACGTATATGTTTATAGTTTGAGACAAACTTTTTATCAGGGCCTGTTGCAATAAGACAAAGAGTGATGGTTTTAAACTAAGAGAGGGTAGATTCAGACTAACTATAAGGAAGACATTTCTTATGATGAGTGGTGAAACACTGGCACAGGTTGCCCAGAGAGGTGGTAGGTGCCCTATCCCTGGAATCATTCAAGGTCAGGCTGGCTGGGGCTCTGAGCAGCCTGATCTAGTTGAAGAAGTCACTGCTTATTGCAGGGGGATTAGACTAGATGACCTTTAAAGGTCCCTCTCAACCCAAACTATTCTATGATCTTCATATGACTTTTTTTTTTTTTCCAAATTCTTGGTAATTGCTTGGGATTTATTTCTTCTTGCTCTTGCCCAGATGTAAAATAGTAAAATAGAAATATTTTAAAAAGTGATTTACCTTTCAGATGCAAGATATATATCTATATCTAAAAAAAATATATATATGCCCAATGCACTATTTCAACGTTATTAATTTCTGTATCATGAGTTTACAGAAACTGATTTGTGGAACAAGATCCAGATAATTGACTTTTCAGTCCAGCTGACAAAGGTTTAAGAACAGCTGTTGGTTTAATGTTAGCAAGATAGATACTCAATATACACAAGTCTTTCTAGTAGTGAGAATAATTAGACCAGACAAATTACCAAGAAATATCACAGAACCACAGAATCTTAGTGGTTGGAAGGGACCTTTGAGATCATCGAGTCCAACAACATTAAAACAAAAAAAACCCACACAAAACAAAACAAAACAAAACAAACACAAAACCAACCAAACAACCAAACAACAGAAAAACCACACACAAAAAAAAAACAAACCACCCACCAACTAAACCCCACACCCACAACACCACGCACAACACCCCACCACAAACCAATAATCTTGGCCACTAGAGCATGCCCTGAAGAGCCACGCCTACACGACTCTTAAATTCCTCCAGGGATGGTGACTCCACCAACTCCCTGGGCAGGCTGTTCCAGTGCCTGACCACTCTTTCAGTAAAGTAATTCTTCCTAATATCTAATCTAAATCTCC
>JAOTQQ010000001.1:89221701-89264493 GCA_026546715.1 Gallinago undulata | reverse complement strand
AAACTGAGCCCTGAGGGACACCACTGGTGACCGGCCGCCAACCAGATTTTGCTCCATTAATCACAACTCGTTGGGCATGGCCATCCAGCCAGTTTTTTATGGTGTAGTCTGACTTGATGCAATTTTAAATTTAAAAATGAAGACTGGTTACATTTCTAGAAGAGACACTGTCATTCAAACTGCAATTAATACAGGAGAGTTTTATAGTTTCTATTCATATAATTAAAAAAAAATAGTCACCAAGGTAATTCTTGGTCTTACAGTGTATAAATCATTGCAATCTCTAACTGGGAACTAATGGCATAATAATAGTGATAATCAAAATCATATGTAAGTCCTCAAAAGCCAGTGTGATTTCAAGTTACATGAGAGCTTGTTTTTTCTTTTCCTTACAACTCAGATATTTTCCATGTTTCCTCAAAAGGTGATCAAGAAGGGAATTTTGCTATAGGTAGCAGATTTGCCAGATAATTTTGTGAATGACCAAGCTCTTATGTTTTAAATTTTTCTTTAAAAATGAAGACTGTAGAAACTGGTCCAGAAAACAAGAAATTATTCAGAAATTTGCCCTTGTGGAAGTAACATGTGCTCCATGGTATTTCAAAGCATGTCGTACCTTGTCTTACGGGTAGAGAGTGGTTTTGTTTGTTTGTGGAGTTTTGGTGACAACGTACTCATCATCTATATAAAATAAAACCCCACATGTATACTCTTTCTAAATGCACAAACATGCACAATTTGAAAGTACAAAACAGATTTTCATTGGGGCTTGTTAGGTGAAGAGATATTAGGGTTCAAAAAGCATGGAAAGAGAGTTAGTCAGATCTGTTTCACAACAGTGAAAAATATAACCCTTTAATCAGTGGCTTATAAACTTTTAGGAAATTTGGGGTCATCTGTAGATTTTGAGGAGATCCTTTGGATTTTTGAAGCATGTAATTTGATGTAAAGAATATATGAATTCCCTTTAATTAATCATCTTTCAAACACCAAAGGTTCTCCTGTAGCAGTCCACAAACTACAGTTTTAAAATAAATGCTCTAGATAATTTCTTCATTTCCAACTATTAGCTTTTTAGCTTTGTTTAAAGAAAGTTCTTTCACCACAAGAGAACTGTGGTACTTCACTCAGAGCAAAGCTAAAGTTAAGTATCATGCAGAAACTGAACAGTTTCAATGTAGTATGTGGTTAAAAGAGAAAAATGCCCCCAGGTACAGACACCAACTAAGATATCTGCCTGCTGTTAAAAATGGAAAGAAATTTTTGTCGGTTTTATTTTACTCCCAATGAAGAATGTTGTAGAAAGTATGAATTATCCGTGGATGTAGTTGCAGTGTTACTAAGAATCCTGCCGAGAAGTTTCTGTTTCTCTCACATGTAAAGAGAGACTTCCTGATGTCCTGAACTCTGTGTAACACCTATGACACAATTAAGATTAATCAAAATTAATCTGCATATAGCTTATTCTTATACTAACCATACAAAATCTACCTGGTGTTAATTTGCAAAAACTAGGTTTAATTGGAATATAGGCTGAAAAAATAAAAATACTTAAAACATACTAAGACAAAATTGAAACACAGTTTAGTAAAAAAATCTTCCTTTACCTACCAAATAATAGCAAGAATTCCTTTAGGTTTACCCTGGATCTGCAAGTCTGGAAGTGAAGTCTTCCAGTTTCTTCCTAAGTTGAAACAAATGCTGTGCAAGTCCAGAGGGGACCAAAAAAAATAGCCTTTGTGAAGCTTGTGTGTCAGATACCTGCTTTCTAAAGCAGTCTCCTAATCCGTGCTCCTGCTGCCTGCTACCTGCATCCCTCCTTCCTTTATGCCAACTTTGTTCTGCACGTCTTTCCTCTGTTCATGCTCAGCTGGCTTCAGAAAAGGAGCAGCCCCTCTTCCTTGCAGATGTTTCACTAGCCTCAACAAGAAGCCAACAAACAGATCTCTGCCTGCTTTTTTACATCATACATTAGAAACGGTGACTGTGAAAAAGAGGGAGAACTATAGTACCTTTCCCTTCAAATACAGAAGAGAAATAGATCTTCATGTACTTTATTATCCAACTGCAAAAAATTTCCCATAAATAATGCAGGAGAGAGAAACTAACTTGTAATTGGAATTGTTTGTTTCTTATGTAGGTCGGAACAAGACTCAAAAGCCTCTGCAGCTGGTAGTTGGCACCCTCACTCCAACCTCTGTGTTCCTCTCTTGGGGCCTCCTAGTCAACCCTCAATATGACTGGACAGCAACAAGTAACTGTGCCAATGACAGGTAACATAACCAAAAAACAATTTTTTATTACGATCATGATTTAAACCAGTGTAGTTTTCTGGTGCAGCTGTCATAAGTTTGACAGTGAAAATTAGGAAGTTGGAAACAATAGTTCTGAATGTGAAGTAAGTTTTCTCATTTACTTAAATTAGTGCTTCACAAGTCTTTGCTTGTCTCGAGTGCAAATTTAGTCAGGTGTCTACATGCTGGAATACAAATCTTGCTATTTTATAGTAGATCCTTCATTCTTAAACCAATGGCCTTGGCTCTACCTTCATTTGTATCTGAATGAATTGAAAGAAACTTTATTAAATCATAGGAAATACATTGGTTTAAAGTAGGCCACATAGAAGTAAAATAAGTCTTTTGTTGTGCTGTGGTAGGGGAATGATGCCTTGCTTTAATGCTATTTGTTTCCCATATTTGGTCTTATCACTACACTACTTTACAGCTTTCATTAATTTTCTGTTGTAAGTAAAAGGAGATCTCTTCTACTATAACAATTTTGGTTTTCTGTAATTATTTAATGAGTAGTACAGCAAGTGGGGAGCTCAGGAAGACTCACGAAGTAGCAGTTGCAAGAGAAATTATAGTGCTGGGTAACTTCTCAATTAAGTGCACCATTACATTTTAGACAACTCTTGGCAGATGAGTAAAATTCATCTGCTGCCATTATTGAAATTGTTAATACAGGTGTTTTCCCTCTTCTATCATTTTGGTTTTTTCTTTGTATTCTTCCTTTTATGATGGAAGAATTTTGTTTGTTTGTGTGTTTTAATTTACACCCTGCAAAACTCCATTCAATTTGACAGTGTTTTGTAAAACCAAGAAGGAAATTTGTGCACCTATGTTTGGGATACATCTGCATCTAGTTCAGAACTATCATCTTTTGGTTTTTTAATGCATCTTTGCACTATTGAGAACACATTCTTTTTTCCCTATCTGTCTATTTTTTGTCTAATTTGTAGTTGTCTGATTTACATTTGAATCTGCTTACTTTGGTGTTTATAATAAAACTCCCATATATACCATTAAGCTGAATGCCAAACATAGATTATGTTAAAAAACCCGTCCCATGTAGCAAATATAACCTTTTTCTTACCTCCCAAAAGTTTTGGACAAATCCCTTTCAAGCTTCAAAAATTTCTCATGAACAAATTTGATTCTTTATCACCAACCAGAATTTCAAGCACTATTGAAGAAACAACATTAACATTCAGTAGAAAATTACTATGAGTATTAGGAAATGTCCAAGCATGTAATTTAATTAGATTTTTTTCAGTAGAAATAAAAGTTGTTTCAGGATTAAATTTTGTTCTGTCAATCAAGAAAGAACCAAATGATTTCCTTCAGTTAGAAATTGAAGAAACGAGCTGATCACAGGGAGCCTGTAAAGTGTTCTGCCCACATAATGATGTTAGCACAATTTTTATGATGGAAGTTATCTTCTCTGTGTGCTGTTTCAGCACCAAAGTTACAGTACCCATTGTGCAGTGGAAATGAAGAATACTTTAGAAGAAAACTATATCCTGTATTAATCCACCCAGAGATTCGAAGCATATTGTACGCACCACAATGCCTTCATTACCTCTCGTTTTTCTCCTCAGTAACTAAATATTCTTGTTGAATGTTCATTGCCTCCAAGTTTGAACAAACTCTTTAAAATAGTGTGTAATGTTTTCCACAGTGCAGTGGTACTGGTGTCTTGCTATGTTTAGAATATATTCTATATGTTTGATTTTACTATGTCTGTGTGTCAAGTAATGCTATGCATCTCCCAAAATTCTGGTTCTTTAGTTAAGTGGTGTTTAGTCCAGTTAGCTGATTCCTCTCAGGTGTTTACTTTTAAGGTGCCCTCCATTTTAAAGTGTTGTCAAGCTATACTAAAGTACTGCCTATGTATTTCCCTTATATGAGTTGTATTGTTCATTTTGTTTGAATATCTCCCTGTACAACGGTAAAGATACACTGACATTGATGAGTAGCTAGTTTAAAAATACTTCAAATTATAGCAGTCATATCAAAGTATGGGTTGTATACCTATAGGTAGATTTCTATTTTGCAATCAAGCATAGCAATAAAGTTAATGAAGGAAAAAAAAAATCACTTAAGTGGTGCTCCTATTTTGTTTACCTTTACCGGACCAAAATGCTTGTGGTTTGTATAAATGATGAGAACAATTCTCCACCATTGTCTGTATTTCTATATTTTCCAAATATATTTCTAGTCAGTGCATAGAAGAAAAGTTATTAATTTCTGATAATAATTTGAATTTTAATGGATAATGTGTGATAAGAAAAAATTAGGAAATAGTGCATCCTTAGCAAGTTATCATCATGTTAAAAGTACAAGACAAAATGGATTCATTTGTATCTATTGCAGGGGCAGTCTACTCCACTTACTGGATTTTTTTTTGTCTTGCATGTTCTCTTTACTGTGATGTTCAAATGTACTGTTAATCATCTTCAAGATTGTTGTATAGTGACTAATCTCTAATCTTTTACATTGTTAGTATGTGGCAATTATGACGTCTTAATTCAGTTCTGCTGGTTAACATCCCACCAAGTTTTAGATTTGTAACTCTGTATGACCTGAAATTGAGTCACTCTCCTAAGCCTCAGACTTTACCATCTCCGCATGGACGTTAAGCTTTTGTACAAATGTTGCATAATATAAGCTAGTTGAATATGTTACTGACTCAGAAGATGAAAACCATATGGAACAGCATGGATCTTTTGGCCAAGATGTTCTCTAGTGCAAGTTTGATCTCAGTGGGATATTCCTTAGAAGACCAAATGAGCTTTGAAATAAGAGCTCTTGAAGAGCACTGGTATCTTTTATTGCTTCAATGAAATTGTTGCTTGCTTATTGAGGGCACATAGGGTTCTTCTGCAGCTACAAAGTGCTTTTTAAGAAACTCCAATGAAGAGAAATTTCTTTTGCCTTTTTTTTTTGACAAAGCATTCTTTGGTTACTTAATTCTCTAGAGATAAACCAATAGACTGCTACATATTTCCTGCAAGATAACCCCAAACCTTAATTCCTTGTGGAAGCAAAGATAATCACTGCTATTTGTGTGGACTGGAATTCTTTGCAAGGTCAAATTTTAAACCCTCCTTGAAATGGCTATCATCTCTCGTGACAGCCTTAGCATTATAATGCAAAAAAAACCACCAAACAAAAACCAACCAACCAAAACAAAACTAAAAGACCCAACCCAAAAACCTCAAGTGATTTGTTTAATGTAACTGATGAAAAATACTTGTTGGTTCCACCAGCAATGTGGAGTTTGCTTTCTCAGCATCTTCTGTTTTCTGACACCAGTATGAGGTAGTTGATGACAAAGGATTGTCAA
The DNA here is from genome assembly GCA_026546715.1 of Gallinago undulata. NCBI lineage: Eukaryota > Metazoa > Chordata > Aves > Charadriiformes > Scolopacidae > Gallinago > Gallinago undulata. The sequence goes on along the minus strand of JAOTQQ010000001.1, from coordinate 89,258,865 downwards.
AGTCAGAATAACCTGCTGCACTGTTGTGTTCAGTTCCTCTTTCTGTATCTCCAGGTGAGTAGAGAGACTTGTTTCCTCTCTGCCTTTCAATGTTAAAACAACCATTAGTGGACAGAGCCGTCATAATAAACATACTGGAGCTATGTTTACTGTTCATTTAGGTCTGAAAAAGAGTATAGGCTATCATATAGACTATTGCATAGAATTTTTGTTTGGCCTTTCCTTTGGTTAGAACAACTCCACACATCCCAAAATGGAGCAGGGGGTCAAAAAAGTTTGACCTTCAGGTTTTTTTAGGAGGGAGAGCTGGGAAAGGAACAGAAGATGTTTTTCCATGCAAGACAAAAACAGGGATTGTAGATAGAATACTATGTATTATTGTATTGAGTGGATTGTATAGAAAAGCAAACACACTTTCAGATAAAATAGAAGTATAAACCTGAAGGTATGTTTTTTTTTCATTAAATACATCTAAGTTAAGAACTTTGAAAAATTACATTTATATTGTTTAATTTTTTTTTGCCTGTGATTTAAATGTCTTAATGTCATATTTGCAAGTAGTACAGATTTTGTGCTTTACGTAATTCATGTCTTATGCTTAAAAAAAATAATTACTAAAAATAAAGGGGGGGGGGAAGAGAAGAATCCATATTCACTCTTCATGTTGTACAGCACATAATGTTGTACATAACACATAGAAGTAGGGTCTTTAAAGCCCTAAATTCAGAAAGTTATGTGCATGTATCTCCTTTTGTGCCTTTCTACAATTCTGTGTCACTACGCAGCTGCCAACTTAATCATACTTTGTGTTGCAAATGTCATCGAAAATGTATTTTAAACTTAGCACAATTCCTTAAGGGAAGCAGATGGCAGCAAATAAACTTTTTGCATTTCAGATGCTTTTGTGTTACCGCTGTGGTGTTTGAATATGGAAAGATTTATTGGTGGTCAGTCTCTCATCCTTCACGACTTCTAACTCTTCATTTCAGTCCTTCTACTAAAAAAATTAAATGAAAAAAAGTGAGTGATATGTAAAAGTGAAAACTAAATTGGAAAGCACTTTGCAAACTTAACTGGTAGCCATTGGTGACATAATTCTTTCCATCTTTTTATATATGTCAGTGTCTGTTACTTTAAAGTAAACTTGGCAACAAAAAGGAAACAATATGATCAGCTTCACTTGCCAATTTGTGAAACACTCTGTATCTGAAAAATTGTGGTTCAAATAATTTATTTTATTACTTTCAAACACTAAATGGTTGCTGCGCTTTATATGAAGTCTAACTATAAACAAATAAATATACATACATGTATGTTAATAGTCTTTTTTTAAAAGTCTGGTTATATGCCTATGCAGAAAAGTGCAATAAATTTTCAAATCATTTATCTATGGTGACACGAAATCACAGAGCAGGAATGTCCTTATATCTCCAAGGCTTAATTGTTTGTTTAGTTTTATGTGTGACTAAAATAGTCATGATTAAATTGTTTGGAGTTTTGGTTTGGATCTGGTTCCAAATAAACCCATGATATTTATACAAACTGACCTAGTCTGGAAATCTCATAAAACCATCTGCCTTATACCATTTCCACTATCTAATTGCTTGTGCCCAAATATTTAACTTTGCAAGCATTTTATGGGAATCTGGCTGAAAAGAGATTTGGTTAACAATTGGAAAAATATTACTGGAATTCTTGGCAAGACACTGTCATTCATACTGATATATGAAAACTCAATGTTTTGGCTATGCATCCTAGATTATTTCTTTTCTCTTATCAGTGAGCGAGATTTCCTTTATTTCAAAAGCAAAAACCTTGTGGGCTGCTTCCCCAAAATTGTCATTGTACTTTGATTTCTTGTGTAATAAAAAGGCTAGCTCTGAGCTGGGAAAGGAAAGGTTTCTCTGCCTTGCATTGTGGAGTTTAAAAAAAAATACTATGTAACCTGAACATAGAAAAGATAGAAAAATCCTTTTGTATCAGGCTGATAGTCTTTCATATAGACTTTGCAGGTATAGTAATTACTACTGTGGCTGGCCTAAGGAGTAATACCACACTTTTGTGGCTTCCTTTAATTTAGATTTAATCTTCCTTTAGATTGATTTTGCTGCTTTGGTTTCTGCCATTATTTCACATTTGTGTGCATCAGACGTGGAGGCAAGTGAAGTCAGAATGTTATAAAGAATGCTAAAGCTCATTAATGTAGAGTGATTTTCAAGAATGCAAACATTAAACATACCGAGTTGCACAAATGCATATAGAGAGAGGCTCTGTTGGTGAATGTAGGCTCTTTAATTCTTTCCATTGGTTATTTATTTTTAGTTAGCTTGATTATAGCAGTTAACTCATCTGTTCATGACACCGTCTGTTTAAATTGTCGGAGCTCATTTTCCTTTCAGTTGTCTAGTATAAAGGAGGAGGTAAAATTTCTCTGCAGTCCCCATGGTGGTGGTTTGGTTGGAGGTATCTTCTAATGAGTGAAACATGGCCTTTTAGGGAGTGAGGGAGAGAGATTATTTTTTGTGGAGCTTAACCAAAGAGCTGTAATATTTTATACAATGCTGGCTTGAAAAGGAGTGAAGTGAACCCTGAAATCTTTTGAATAGTATTTGTTGTAAATAGGAATGCAAGCGCTATTCAGTGAACATTGTTCTGATAAAATGTACCCTTCTTATGTCCCCCACCAAAACAAATAAGAATCAAGATTAAAAGCAGTTAAATAGTCAGGTCTTTGTACATGCTGAGAATCTAGATTAAAACAAATTCTCACCCAGTGAGCGGTGTGCCACCTCCTTGCTGAAACATCAAAATAGCAGCATTCACATTTGTGAATAGCATTCCTGGGACTGTTCCAATTGCACTTCACTTGAATAAAATATTGCTTTCCTATTAGCTATTAGGGTCCTGCAGTATGTAATCAGTTTTTCATATTCTTACCCCACAGAGATAGTGAGGGATAGTTCTATCTGAGGAACAGTGTAGTGTACATTTCTTTTCTATGCAAGTGTGGCTGTACTCCATTTCAGCCTGCTCTCTGTCATTTTGGGGGGGAATCTATGGAGAGATTTCTCTAAATGTTTGCAATCCAGGAGAAGTATTTTTGCAGCTTCTGATACACATAACAGGCCAGCTGTGCAAATTCTGTGTGCGTATGTCACTGCCACAAGGGGACTGATATATGTGAGCGGTGACTAGATTTTACTGCTTTCTTATGTCTTCAATTATATGTGTTGATTGTTTAATATTGTATTTTTTTTTCCTAAAAGGAAGGCTTGAAAAAGGGAGAAAATAAAATTACAATAAAATTTAATCAGTAGAATGTTCTCAGGCAAGCACTGAAATCCCACTGTATTTGGCAGCTTGTTGGTCTGGTTTAACAACGAATTATTCTTTAGTGACAAAACTTGGCATCCATAAACAAATGATTGCATTTCCCCAAAATGCATGTTGCATATAATTTGGATATAACTAATACTCAAACGATTGTGACTTTCAAATTGTTAATTGGAACTTCATTTTGGTTGCTTTTTATTGAAATGGTTGAGGAAATTCTGTCATCGCAATCAGTGTTTTTAGTACTCCCTGTGGCAAGTTTCCACTGAAATAATTACACCCTTAGTGAAGTTTTTACAGGCTTGAAAATCTTGGAATGGAGAGCACATTTCTTCTATGCTATATGTTTCTATTTCTAATGGCACAGTTTGGCACAAGTATGAACATCTTCTTCTCAGATTTTTTAATAGTTTTGAATTTTAGTGAAAGATGGCTTTTGACATGCAAGGGTTCTCCATATTTTAATTCATGTTAGGGAGAATGAATTTGCAGGTGTGGAGACAGTATTCAAAATCAGAATATTTTCTACAGTAGAAGCAAGTGGGAGCCACCACTTAAAAGCCTATTCATTATAAATAAGTTTTTGATTTTTTTTTTCTTCCTCATTTCTGTCACAGCTATTTATTTAGACTGTTAAATAACTGAAATGAATTGGTATAGTGTTTTCTTGCCATCACATACAATCACTTTATTTCTACCCTGCTTTTATTTGTGATTCGCATTTTGATCATAGACCTATCTACACTTATTCTAAATCCCTTACCAAGAGACTGTATGGGGTCTAGTAAGATGCATTAACGTTGCAGATGGGTTTTGTTTCTTACTGCTATGCCCTTTGCAAGATAGTTACAGAGATTTCAAGAAAGCTTTTCTGTTTGTTAATGTTTGTATGAGTATGTATGAAAGGCTTAAGAGGATAAAGGACGAGAAATTTTCCTCATTTTAATGTTGCCAATAATTTCTTGTCAAAAACAGTCCTTGTGAGTCCAAATGATCGTTACGTGTTCTGTTGCTTGACACATGAAATTGATCCCACAGAAGGATGCAGATTATTACTTGATACTCCAGGAATCAAGAAAAAGAGAGAGAATATTCACTACATAATGATATTTCTTTCTGAGCTTTGGGTTAGACTATGGCTTGTTTTGAACGCAAAGTAGTACAGCTAATAAAGAGAGTTATGTCAGCCAATGTAAATATTAATTTTGTAACCTGGTGGAATACCTGAATGAGCCAAATTGTAGCAACTAGAACAGGAGAACCTATGGTTTTAATGCCAAGAAAACCAATTTGACAGTTATGAGATAAAATGTGTAAACAAAGTGAATCTTTGTGTATGAAAATATTTTCCATGATTGGCATTTTCCTTGTCTTACATCATGTTTATAATAATGAAGTAGGAATTTCCCTGTACTTAACTCTACTCTTGAAGTGCTCCTCTGTAACTTTGGCAAAGGCACCATTATGCATTGACAGTGCTATATTTGGTCCATTAAGTCATTTTAATCTGGACCTCACAACTAGGTATTCTTTCAGTTGATTAAAGAATTTTTTGGGTTGTTTTCTTAAGCTCCCTTCCTTTCTCTTCTTGTATTTTTCTACCTAATATCTAGATTAAATGTCACAACCCAGATTTCTTTTTGGTTTTGCTTCTGAATAGTTCTTGGGCACATACCTGGGGTTTTAGAGTTGGATTTCTTTTATGTCCTTAATTTGCTTTGTTGAAATATGCAAAAATATAATTGGATAGAATTAATCATTTTTCAGCCGATGTAAATATAAGACGGATATGGACAATGAATATGCTTTATTTATGTAATGTGTAACAATTTTCAGTAATACTTGGATTTAAAAGTTGCCAAAAGTTGCCAAATGCCTCTGAGAATTGTTTTTACAAAAGCAGAAAACTCCACCCCATTCTGGCAGTGATACAGATTGTAAATTGAAAATGAGACTGTAGCAGCAGTGGAGCTCTTGTGCCATAACTCTCACCAGTTACATTGCACGGTTTTATACTGGCTAGCATTGTAGTCATACTTTTTCAGGGTGGTGCTACTTGACCAAATTGGGCAATTTCTGTAAAAATATTTTTCAATTTCATAATCTGTTAGCATTCATCATGTTATTGTCTTAAACTGCTGAAAGTAAAGTCTTGTTTTACTTTCTTGTTTGAAGTGTGGACAATGCACAATGGGATCACTGAATGAGGAATGTGTCCTTTAAATGTCAAATATTACTGGTTTTCTTTTGAGAATAGTTTTGGACTAATTTTGAGGGGAACACCTTTCCTTGGACAGATATAGAAGACTTTGAGAAATTAGTTGAGGCTTTCTGACTGATAGACTCATGTTTGAATTGACTAGTTCTGGCATATGTCAGAATCACAGAAACTGCTTGCAAAATGAGTTGCAGTTTGTGGTCAGACCACACACACATAGTTGTTTGTGAATAAGGAGACTTCATTTAATACTCTTCATGTCAGGATCTGTATGATGGGGACCATATATGTATCTAGGAGATGACTGGGCTAGCACAACATTTGTGGGGAAGATATGCTGGCTTTTCTGATACTCAATAACCATAAGGGGCCAGGAAGAACAAGAACAATGGTAGGTAGAGATAATTTTAGTAATTCCTCACAAAAATGTTTGCAGTGGGTTTCTTTGTGAAGAATTTTTATTTTTTTTCTGTTGAGCAGGTTCTATACAGTTCGCTACAGAGAGAAGGGTAAAGACAAGAAATGGGTTTTTCAGCTTTGCCCAGTTACAGAGACGGTGGTGGATAATCTGAAGCCAAATACACTTTATGAATTTGGAGTTAAAGACAACATAGAGGATAGTATTTGGAGCAAGACTTTCAATCATAAAACAGTTCTGTCTAGTAAGTATTTGACACTAATTATCAAATAATTACACAGTTTCACAGTATTTTTTCCTTTATTGTGATATTACTTAAAGTGAGCTACTGATCAGGTTTTCATTGCAATGCTATCCATTATGCTTCTAACAAATTCTTTTAGGAATTGGTGAAACTAGAAATAGTTTGTGTTTGAAAAACTACCACCTACTCATCTGAAAATTATTCTCTTCTCATTGCAAATAGAAGAGGATCTGCTGCAGGTTGGTAGAACTCTAAGTGATACATACATACAAAGAGTTGAGTATGTATGTTTATACTTCTGACTGGATTCCAAGCTTTTTCCATGGGAATTGAGGGAAAGTATTAAGCTTGTTTTAACCTTCTTCTGTATCTACTTTTACATTCAAGCTAGTTAAGAGCTAGATAGGGCCTGTCCTATCCAACACTCATCACAGAATCACAGAATCACTTAGGTTTAAGGTCACCTAGTGTAACCAATGGAAAAAACAAAACCAAAACGAACAAACAAAAAAAAAACAGCAAAAAAACCAACCACACAAACCACACACCACACCCAAAACAACACCAACCCAACACTAATCCATATCCCCGAGCACCATGTCAACTCATCTCTTGAATCCTCCAGGGATGGTGCCTCAACCACCTCCTTGGGCAGCCCATTCCAATCCAAACCCTTTCAGTAAAGAAATATTTCCTAATATCCAACCTGAACCTTCCTTGGTGCAACTTGAAGCCATTACCCCTAGTCCTATCACCTGTGACTTGGGAGTAGAGACTGACCCCCGTCTCTCTACAGCCTCCTTTCAGGTAGTTGTAGAGAGCAATAAGGTCTCCCCTCAGTCTCCTCTTCCCCAGACTGAACAACCCTAGCTCCCTCAGCCTCTCCTCATAAGACTTGTGCTCCAGATCACAATGGGATCACAATGAATCCCTTATGACTCTGCCAGAAAGTTCAATTTGAAGCTAGTTTTCAGTAAAGGTATAAATTCAAGTTTGAATTGTTTATATACTTGAATAATTTCAAGTATAAATTGTGTTTGAAGCATACACTCTAATGTATGTAAATTTTTTTAGGGTTTTTGAGGAACTTTGGGCTTTTTTAGGGCTTTTGTTTGGGTTTACATGGAGGCGGTGTATGGCATCTCTGGCAGTTTTCTCAGTCATATTTTAAGCTTTTTTCCTCCAAAGTCCCAAGACAACGCACACAAAGTGATATCAAATTAATCCTTGAAAAATTAATCTACTACTTAAAGAATCGCTGCTGTCAATGGAGAAAATAAGCAGCAGCAGAGTCTTCCTCTTTGTAAAGACATGAGGTGAGGCTTTAACAGACATTGTTTGATTTCATTTATTTTCCTCAAACATTTACATAAAGGTATTTCCAAGCATGATGTTGGTCAGAAGATGCTGCAAACTCCTATGTTCAGTATTTCCAGCTTGATTTGAAATGTGAAGAAAGGAAATTCTCATGAGAACCCTGAGATTTCCATGAGATTTCCAGCTGAAATTTGATGTGGAGCTCAGTTTCAAGTTTTAGGGGAGTTCCACAGCTTGATATACTTCAGGATAAGGGAAGGGAGCAGTTGGGTTGCTTGTTGTACTGCAAAAGCCCTCATACTGCCTAATGAAGAACTTTGTTGGCCTTCATCATAAATTAGAAATCTGAAACTTTGAAGTACCTGCCCACTGCCCCTAGAGTAATTTTAACAGTCCAAAATACTGCCATCATTATACCATTAACTTAAAGTGGGGAATGGTGGTCATTTTTCTCCCTTTACCTGCCTCATGAAAAGAAGTTCTGCTTCATAGCTCTAAAAATGGTTACTGGTTTTGGCTGGTTTTCCTACATTTTAAACATTTCAAAGTCATCTGTAGAGAAGTGCTGGAATATATTTGAGCACTTAAAGTAGGAGGGAATAAGGAGTCCATAGTGTTTGTAGTTTAATACTGAGTTCAAGACTGACTGAAATGTACACTGGCATCACCACATTTGCTCTTTGTATATAATGTGTTTCTAAATGTTGTTTCTTACAGACACTACACATTTTTAATAGGCCAGAAGAATCATTCTTGTAAGTTATGGAGACAGATTGAGTTGGGTTGAAAGATACTTTCTTGCAAGAGTTCATATTCTATTTAAATGAGACTTCTTTTTCCTAGAATGTGGACTTGGGTATTCATTACGTGCTTTTGCAGCAACTAAGTCCAGGGAGCCTGCTATTACCTTGTATGTCTATATTCTGTGATTCTGGTCTACTGATAAAGTATTTTCTAATAGGAAAGCTGACAGCACCTTTCAGATTCAAGTGTTTTGTATTGTCATTGCAGAGTAGGTAGTTAGAGAAACCATGAGCACTAAACAGAGAGTAAACATTTATTATAAATTTGTAACCATCTGTCTGCAGAGAAGTTTAACAATCAGCACAAATGGGTACTTCTTTTTTGTTTTAACTTACTGTCCTGTAGCAACTCAAGGTCTTTTCATATAGTAAGAAATATCTCAACTTAAATCAAGCCTCATTCACTGTAAATTTTCTTTCATCACTGAAGAATATATAAATGACTATAAACTGAAAGTCCTGTTGCATGTTCTTGTATTTCTTGAATTGACAGGACAAATTTTATTATGTACTAAACATGTTGGGAGTGATTGAGAGGAGGTTTTAATTCGTAATTTGAGGAAGACATAAAAGGCATTGCAAATGTGCAACATTTATTTAAGCAAAATGTATCAAAAGAGATGAATAGATTATTTCTGACCATCTTAACATGATTTGCTCATTAAGTCAGTGTGAAACTTTTATCAGTTTTCCCTTGTCTTTGGACCAATAGTAGGTCCCATTCCTGAAGAATTTTCAAGTACTTTGAAAGGTATTTTTCAGGATTATGTGTCAACTTAAAAGTGTCTCAAATGGAATTTCTTTATAGTTGATTTTGTTTCTATTGCTTATCTGTTTTGAATAAATTTGTGAAGAAATACAATAACATTTAGCTTGATTCTTGTTTAATTGCCTGTCAATACAAAGGGAGCAGAAAAGTGTGGAAAATACAGGCAAAATTCAAAGCCTCATGCAAGAATACAGGAGGTTCTGGGAGGGACTGTTTCTCCTTCGTATGTAACAGCTGCATCACAAGAAGTTTCTAATACTAAGAAGAAAAAAAAAACTAAGAGAGAAAATTTCAGAGATTAAATCCATGGGTTACTTTTTCATGTGCTGAGACAAAGGAAACCATGTTAGACCCAAAGAGAAGTGGTATGCCTGCTCTGTATTGCCAGTGCTAAATGTGTGTTTCTTATAGAAGAATACACTTAAAAGCAAGACTAAATATTGGAGACCTTAAAACATGCTGCTTTTAGCCAGACCTGGTACCAGCCTAAGAGATGGGATGCAGTAATTGAACTTTCAAGTTTCTTTCTTGCATATTTGTTGTGGTTGTGTTGTGGTTATATTAATGTTATTAAAGAATCCTCTTAAGCACCTCTGACTTCTCCTTATTAAGTCCCAAAGACCACTTCAGCTTTCTTACCCACTTTTGTAGAAAAATGAGAATACATTTCATTTCCTCTCTGTCAAAACGTGAAGGGGAGGTTTCACAGAAGAATTAATTAATGTAGAGAAACAGGACCAAACAAAGGTGTACTTTTATACCTTGTAATTAAGCCTCCTAACTGTCTTAGCTATTGAAAAAGGTGAATAAACTTGGGTTTGCCTTGCTTTGGACAAAACAAAAAGTAATTCTTTGTATTTGTTTCTCTTTCTGTCAAATCAGATAAAAAAGTAAATGGACAACTCCAGAATATGTACAAGTTGGTACCTAATGCCCAAACACAGGTATGCAAAACATTTTTATACCAGATTTATATTTTTCATGGTCAAATTTTTGCTTATATGTTAGAGTAAAATGAAGAAGAGATTATGGCCACAAACTGCCAAGATAAAAATTCTGTTAAATCTAAGACTAGATAGAATCATTGAGTATCTCAAGTTGGAAGGGACCCAAAAGGATCATCATGTCCAACTCCCTGCTCCTCCCAGGACTACCCAAAACTACACCACGTGACTAAGAGCATCTTCCAAATGGTCCTTGAACTCTGACAGGCCTGGTGCCCTGGCCACTTCCCTGGGGAGCCTGTTCCAGTGACCAACCACCCTCCCAGTGAAGAAACTTTTTCCTAATGTCCAATCTGAACTTTTCCTTCCCTTTTCATTTAATTTCCTCGTATCCTATCACTGGTCACCAGCGAGAGGAGATCAGCACCTCCCCTCAGCTGAGGAAATGGGATTGCAGAAGAGAATTACCAAAAGAAGCTGCTTAGCACAGGAGAGCTGTTATGATATCTTATGATAAGGGACATACCATGGACATTTGGGTTTACTAGTTATTGCTGAGTGACTCCTGTTCAAAAGCTGTCAAAGCCTGTCACCCCCAATGCCTGTGGAATTGCACTGAAAGCCTGTCTTTTCAAAGGATTGTAAAGTGACTAATGGAAGAAAGCAGGAAGAAAGTCTCACTTGAAATGTGTCATTAATGCCAAAGTAGAAAATGCCGAAGCCCCTGAACAGGATGCCATGGGAACATATGCAGTGTACATTCATAGAAGAGACAATAAGTGTTTTATAACCAGCACACCAGATAATACTTAATTAGCACAGGTAGTCTGCTGAGTGAAGAAGACATAGGAGCTAAGCAGCTGCCAAGCATAAAACTAAGCACTGACCTGCTATCTGCAGAAGAAAAATGCACCTGAACCTGGAGGCTCTATACCAGCTGATTTCTTTAGAAAAGCAAGCCAGAAAATAACAGAGAACATACTTCATCTAAACACTTTAATAATAGAATTAAAATCCAAAATATATAGTAAAAGTAGTTGTTTATACTCCTGTGGTGCCTTTCACCCAATATTCCAAAGCATGTCAGCATCTCATGCTGCCTTTTCATCTGCAAGTCTAGCTCTTGGTGAACTGCTGTTTGTGCTCCCCCAGCACAGGGAGAGGTGTCAAAAGTGGTATGATGCAAAGGTAGTCTGTACAGAAAAGGGGGATCGTCTTCTCGTTAGTATCAATGTTACCCATCTTATAAGGGGGGCACTGAGGCACTGGGCATCTTGATGTCTGCTTTCACAAACAGCAAACATCCACTATCAAGTGACTACTGCTTAAAGCAAATGGTTAAAAACAGGTAAAAAGCCAATGTGGATGACATAGTTTATGGTTTACATCAGTTCGGCTAACTCCACTTTGGGTAGAAAGAGGCAGGCTGATCTGTTCAGTTTCTCTGTGTGTCAATGAGATTATCAGCTTTTCAGTTAAATCCTTGACCTGTTTCAGAAACTTTCCTTTTCTTCCTGTTAGTCTCTGCCAAGTTTCTGTAGACTCTCCAATTGTAAAGCTCAAAGAGGATTAATTGGCAAAGCATCTTGGTATTGATAAACCTGTTCTTGCAACTGCTGACTCAGCTGCTATCTGACTCTTTAGAGGATGTGAATCTGAGGTTTTCCCGTCTCTGACTTTTCATCTTTCCCAAGTTTAGCTAATTCTTCATGGCCTTCTTGATTACTTCATGGAGGTTGCTTCAATTGTACTCAGAAAACAATATTTAAGAGAATTGTACTTTCTCAGGAAGGACACAGATGCAATCTAGCATTCAGAGAGAGCAATCTTTGTAACACGAGGTCATTTTCCCAGAGAATGGATTCTGAGCTTCAGACACCCCAGAATCATGTTTTCCTCTGTAGCAGGATCTGGCCCTGAATAGCTCTTGGTTCTGTTGGCTGGTACAGTACGTAGAGGCAGTAAGAGAAGTATTTGTGTTCCTACCTGAGGAAAACTGTCACTGACAAAAAGCCATTCAGGGAAGAGTATTGATGTAAAAATTGCATCTTTTAAAAAAATATTATTATGATTGCCCTTTTGAAATTCCCTTTTGCTCCCAATAATCTGTCTTTCCTATTTCTCCTCTACATCCTTAAACCTGCTTGATACCTGAAGATCACTAGTGTGGCTAGTTCAGCAGTGCTTCTGAGGTCTTCTGTTGAAGACACCAGGCAGTTCTTGGATAAGCTCAGCCACAGGATTTGTTTACACGGTATCACAATATTACTTTAGCCTGGACCACAAATCTTGTACTGTTTTTATATGAGGCCAATTTCAACACATAACTGTTCCTTGTTGTCCTCTGTACAACCACAGGCGTTGCTGTAAATATTCAGGCTGCTCTCACAACACTGAAGTGCTTCAAGACATTCTTCCAAAGATGGCAACTGCCTTATCAAACAGGATCTCATCTGTCATGTGATTTTTCAGCAATTCTCATGGAAGTTTTAATTTTTTTTTTACATTATGGCTGGAAGAAACCCCATTCATATTCAGAAAAACACCTAAAGCAAGCCTTATGGGTGTCCACAGCTCTTATGAATGTATGGCACTTCAAGTGTGATTTTATGAAATTTCCTGATTTAGGAATCTGGCTGAAAGACGTGTTTCACTAATTACATATCAGTTCTAATGGCCACATGAACAGCTTGCAGTTTTATCTGAAAAGTACCTGTTGCTCTTCTTTCATATTTATGTATTTGTAAAGTTCTCTTTGCAATTGAGATTCTGTCCATGTTTCCCCTGCAGCATATTTCACATGGTAGGCATGACCATTAAGTTTTCAGTCTTGACCAGGACCGTTATGGTTTGAAAGTTGGAATGTTTGTGGTTCATGAGCAGAAAAGGAGTGAAGACATTCATGTTCAAAGGTATTAGGTGAAATTAATAAAAAATCAACCACAAAATTATCTAAGGCTTTGACTTCTCAGAAAAAAAAATATGCACAGAAGTCTTTCTTTTCTTTAGCATCTTGCAGTCTTGCCTTTCTGTGCAGCTTATTCACATGACACTTTCATCATAACACTAAATCTGGCTTTCCAATAATGCCCGGAGGAAAATTACTAATATAGAAATCAGAGGAGTTCATGAATGTAATTGAAATTAAAACTTTCCATCAGTGCTTGATTGATCTCTGTGATAACTGGGAGCAGGGTGTTTAAACTGAGAAGAGCCTGACCAGTGTTCTTCTGCCTCCAGGGTTGTTTACGTGTATAGCACGTTTTTATGGGCAGTGTGGAATGCCTTCTCTTTCTAGGATATGAGAGACGCTAAATAACCAGGTGAAGGAAAAAATAGCGAGGTCATTATGAGAAACAGTGACAAATGGGGTTGCAGCTCCGATAAAACAGAGATGCTGATCTCAGCCAGCCAAGTGTCAATCCCACAGGTGTACATAGCTGGAACTGACACCAACGTTGGACCTAGGATTTTCAGTCTTTCTCAGAAGCATAGTAACTGGAGGGTTTTTTTGAAAGTTCTGAAAATGTTTTAAAATTACTAAAACCAGGCCAGTCTGGCATAGGCTTAAAGCTAGGTGGGATTTTCACAAGTACCAAGTGATCTAGGAGCATAACCCTAACAGAAAATAGCAGAACACATGTTCCTAATCACCTCAACAATTTGAAAGGTCCTGGGCTGGTGCTTGGACAAGGGATTTTAATGTTGTTCACACAGCAGCTATTATGAAACAGGAGCAATATTTTGTGGAATTCAATTCATCTTATTTTAGCTGTACAAACTAAAACATTTAAAATAGGATAGTTGTCTACCCTCACTGAGTAGCTGATGCAGAGACAAGCACTACTCATGATCAGGCTCTCCAGCCACTCTTAAACATCTTATGATGAATGAAATTGATCCTGGTGACAGAAATAAACATTCTTAATGGAGTGCAACTCACCCTACAATCTCACTGACTGAAAATGGAGCCAAGGGCAAGCAGCTCACCTCCAGGCAGGTAGGTGTCTAAAGTCAGTGAGATGAATCATGAGATAATTCTGTTTCCTGCACTTAGTTCAAAGCAGACATCTCCTTGATAGCTGTCCTTCCATCTGTCAAGCTGATACAGATGCTTTTTTTGTTTCCTGAAAGGGTAGAAGGAATAGGGAAAAGCTTTGCTAAGGACTGCTCTGATGCTGTGGTCTGGAGTTTTGTCATCATCCTAATGAGAGATTCAGTTTTGCTTGAAGATTTAACAGAGAGTGCATTAGACATATTTTCCTAGTTTCCTATTGTAGACCTGGAAAAAATTGTGAAACTTGTCACTTTACTCAGAGGTATCTGGAGTGCTCTGCAAAGGAGTAACAGTAATTGTTGCAGACCTCAGCCCAAGTCCATTTCTAGGTTTTGGGGAGAAACAAGCAGGCAAGAGAGCTGTTGCTGTCTGGCCCAAACCTGACTTTTACATGCAGTGGAGATGCTTATAAAGAAATGAAGTTAGAAACACTGCTACTTGAAGTCAGAAGCAAGGTTCTTTTACATATGTGTTTTTGTGTAGTGCACGTCTTATATTAGAAATCAAGCAAATTTCTCCAAAGGAAGAAACAATTAAAAAATTAAAACCTCGAAATCAACTACTTCACCACTTCGGTAATACTATACCTGTTGCTATAACCTTAGCTTTAACATTTTAAACTGCAAAAAGTTTGAGGGCTGGACACACAGGAGAAGCATTTATATGTGTGGATTGATAAAATGATTGAGAACTGCAGCTGAGATGATTACATCTACTGATTCCAGTTTAACAAAGATGAAGCTGATGGTTTCCATGTGTGCATTCTAAACATTAAAATTTGCTTATTCCTTTGTATTAGTCAGATTTGTTAACCTGTGATAGTTGCGGTGCTCAGCTCATTTTGTTATAAGGCAGGGCTGTTATTTTATAAAGTGATCTAGTGTATGCTCAGGTCTTCTAAAATCACTAGTCATCCCATTGAATTCACTGATAGTTCTCATGTGTGAAGCAAGTGTTTGCAGAACCAGAGGAAGCTGGAAAGGGCAATTTAATTTGTATATCAAGATCGCCTTGCAGATGGCAAGGTAAGATTTTTAACTGTTTCATCAAAGCATTTGAAGATACTTCCTTTTAAAAAATAGATAACTATCAATATTTATTCATTTCCTTAATTCCTTTTCCCATCCGGCATTTGCCATAACAGGTATCAGGCACGGGGTGAGTTTCATACATCCATGGCTTCGCATACACAGATAGTTTTTCTTCCAAGAGCTGAAGCAGAAATGAAGGTTATGTAGACTGAACCTGTTAGTAGACTAGTTTTAATACAGTGAAAAACAGACATTTTATTAATAACTTTTGAACATTGCCTCTTCTTCTATGAGATTAAATTTGTTTCTTCATATTTTCTTTCCTTAATTTTTCATCTAAGTGCAAGTTTCAGAAGCTAATCTTGTAGAGTTTTTTGGATTTGTTTTGTTTTTAAGGTACTATACATGAGGTAGACTACGGGATAACTTCCCAAGAAAAGTTGTAGAAATCCTTGTTTCTTCAGACATTTTAAAAGGTTGACTCATGACTGATGATTACTACAAGGGAACAATCTGTTCTTCACAATTCTCTTCTGTCTCTGATTTTCCAAGTGATTTCATTGTAGGAAATGGTCATGTGTGGTTTCTCATTGTTCGCTCTACCTATTGTACAATACTGTAAATGTAAATTCTTAAACCTGGAACTCCTTCAGGAATCAAATTACATTTTCTTGTAGGAATAATTAGGTATTAATTTAGGACAGTCATGTCTCTCATTCAAGAGAAAATGTTTTATCCGTGAGTAATATGAATCCAATTGATTTGATACTCAGGGAGGTGCTCATCTCATTATGTTGTTGATAAATTCAACTTTACTGTTCTTCCTATTGGTCTCTTAAGCATCTTTAAAGTTACACGTGACAGCCCAAGACCAGGTAATTCATTCTGGCATCTGGAGTGCAACAGCTGAGTTCCTTTCTTCATCTTAGCAAACCCTGTGTGCCAGGATCCTGAATCTGTTATGCTGCTTCTGTGGAAGGAGGGATTCTATTTATGCAAGAGAAGTCCTGAGAAAGTGAGCTAAAACAGTTGTCCAAATATTTGCACATCTTAAGTATGAAAGAAGGACTGGAGCCAACATCTAGTCTTTTTAGTCAGCTTCACAGGGCTTAGCTCCAGAGCAGTACTGCTTTATCACCCTCCACAGAAATACCATGAAAACATTCTGTAGATTATTCTAAAAATTCTCTTATCATTCTCACTTTAGTGGTGCAAAAAGCCATAAAACTAAGGCTTGGAAGCAGATAGTGGCCAGGTTTTAAGTTTACATTATTACTTCAGTTTCCACAGTAATAGGTGGGGTATGTTTCAGTGGTGTAATCACATCATCAGCGCAAAGCCAAAATGAGTGTTATTTAGGCCAAATTTTGTTTATGCCTTATTTTGCTCAAAAAACACAACTGGCTCCTATCAGCATGGTTCTAATTCTTCTCTGTAAGGAGACATTTTAAAAGGCTGTTTATTAAAGCAACATTCTAATTGTGTATCTAGTCATTCTGCCCTTTCAACATTGGTCACATATCAGCTTGTGTTTCTTTTGGCAGTTTCATCCTTTAAGTTTGACTAAGCTCCTGGGACTGTGTGAGCTACAACTAATGAGAGAGGGGAAGAAGAGCTCTAGGAATGGTCATTCTTTTTCCCTTCATAAACAATGGGTGGTGGTAGGGTGGAGGTGATGAAGTAGAAATTTATTTCCTCTTCTGTCTGATTAGGGTCCTATAATTTCATAATATTAGTCTGAAAGGTGGGGTCCTCCTCAGCTTTGGGTGGCTACAATGAAGATGGACATTCCCTTTTTTCAAGGAGTCACATGGAAAAGATGAGGGGTAATGGCTACACTACGTGGAAAATACAAAGGATAATGGCTACACGTTACTCCTGGGGACATTCTGATTAGAACACAAGAGAAAAAAATTGCACAATGAGAACTATCAGCCATTGGAATAATGTCCCCAAGGAAGTGGTGGATTCCTCAACACTGAACACTTTTAAGATTCAACTGGACAGGGTGCTGGGCCATCTTGTCTAGACTGTGCTTTTGCCAAGACAGGTTGGAGCAGATGATACTTGAGGTCCCTTCCAACCTGGCATTCTATGATTCTATTGTTTTTCCAGCCAAACAGCAGGACTCTTTGCTTCTATCATTTGTTAAACTCTGGAGGAAAACACGCCTCAAAATTTATCCCGTCCAAGTTGACTATAATGTTTCCTTGAGGAGTTCCTTACATGTATGCCAGTTATTTGTGGCTTTTTGGATTACTGGAATATAAGAGGCAGAAAGAACAAGTGTCTGTTAATGTTGTCATATGCTGTTTGCCAGAATGTCTGAGAACTGCAGTCCTGCATAGAATGTGCCATAAGTATATGGCCAGAAATTAAGATGCCTGACTTATGGTATAACTTACATCTCTATTTTTCCTCTGAAATTAAGAAATACCTTATTTGCCATCTTCATTCATGGAGATGCCACAGTCATTTTAATACCTACTGTTCCTAATACCTTTATATTCTCTGTCTGGAAAGTACAGTTAATAGTCCCATTCCTACAGATGATATGTTGATTTTTCTGAAATAGTTTGTCCAAGTCATAACTTTTATAGAAATATCTGAAGTGGTCACTCTTTGGAGTCTGAGAAAGAGAGGATTGACAGCACAATGGTAAATTTCAAGTGCAGCACTTGCAGATTTGTGCAGGTGAGCAGTTTAATTATAGCAGCTGTGGAACACTGATTTCATATCAATGATTTGTTCTGGAGTGAGAAATTAAATTTTGAATGTATTTTAACTTATTTAGCATTTTTATATTGCTGTCATTACAGTCATCCATTATTATTCAAGAAAGGATACCTTTTACTATAAAAGGACTGGTAATAATTATGATTAGAAGTTCTGCACTGAAGTTACACAAGTGTTCACAATATCTTGAGGCCTGTTTATTTGATTGTAGGGCTCCTGATGAGAAATATAATAAAATGAACACTTTTCTGGTAAATTCATTTGATCCCTCTTTTTAGTCACATGAATAGCAGGATTACTCCAAAAGCTGATGATCTGCAACACAATTTTTTTTTACTAAAAGGCAAAATAGAAAGGTTAATAATGAAGGAAAATAGTAAGCAATAAAAAAAATTAATATTGTTTTGTATTCTTCATTAGTAACAATGAAAACCTCCAGTTAATTTCAAACCATGTTCATGCCAATGCGAAACTTTACTAGGTAGCAGAAGGTAATGCCTTTCATAGAATAAGCAGCCTCCATCCATTTCCCTGAGGAAAGGGACATCTTATTTGTTGGGATTTGCCTTCTAGATTCTTAAACTTTGGTATGTGTTTGTGTACCCAACTATTGCGCTTAAAGCTTTTTTTTTAATATTGAAAATAGAGCAAAAATAGTTATCTTTAGGTAACTAATGAAATCTTTGTCATCAAATGCTAAATTTTCATGGAAGTGTTTTTTCACATGAAGTAAATCAGATGTTGTAAAGTGCAAAATGAAGCTTAACTGATTCTGACTTTAGCGGTGTACATTTAACACAGAGAAGTTATTGTTTGAGTTATTTTCTTCCTTGAAACTCAGATACAACTGGAAAAACTTCACTTTTAAGGTATTTAGCATTTTTATGTAGCTAGCATTTCAGTCTTCCTACTCACATCACCTGAGTACATTACTAATCTTTCAGAAGTTGTTCCTAGTACCCATATGTGGTAGTGAATACTGATTTATAATCTTTGGGATCAGTACAGTTTTCTTCCTTTTAATAAATGTGGGATCTATTCATGTGTTCCTTATTTTCATGGTATCAAAATGATAGAAAAAGATTCACACTTAAACAAAAAGTAATCTGAGTTAAAGACAAGTGAACAGCAGAAAAGTCCAAGTGTTTAGCATAAAAATGTGAGAACAACGGGGATGGTTGTCCAATTATACTTTGAAAACAATTTAACCAAATAAAATTACTCCACGTTAATCTAATTTAAGCAGACTATACACTCAAGAGTGCTGCTGGTTTACAAATGTACAGCTGGTTCTGGAATAGTTTGTGTTCTAAATATACTAGTCCTGAGAATATAATTATACCTGTGACCGAATTTGTAATCGGCTATGTTTCAGATGTTTTATTGTAGATAAATTTCAGCTTTTAATAGTTTTCTGGACTACTACCCAGTGAGTGCTCAAGGGATTCTTAAAACAAAAGAGGATTGACGATTCCTAAGTTGTCAAATACTGTGTTTTTATGAAGCAAAACATCCTAAACAGAAAAAAGGGAGATCAAAATTCAATATTACTATACTAGCCCATGGGATCTGAAGCAATAGCGTAAAATTTGGTAACTAGGGCCAGAGCCGCATCCAGTGTTAACTTGGGACAGGCGCATTGTTGGATTAAAGCCCTCTATTTTTGTTACTGAGAAAGTTCAATTACTATTATGGCACTTATCCCAAGGCTTTTTTTTCCTTCTTCCTCAGCTTACACTGCGTGATAATAAGAAGTTGGTCCCTATTACAATAATCAAACAAGGTAAATTTGTATGATTTTGAACTGATTCCTATACTGTGCAAGAATAATTTGGAAAAAAATTCTGACTCTGATGTGAATGTCATAAAAGTTTCATTTTAGAATAGGTGGAACCTTACAAACTGGTGTATCCTTTAGTTACAGATACTATTGAGTTGTTATCTACCTGTGTTAATAAAATGAGCTATTACATTGTAGTATGAACAATGACTTAGTTGAGTCATTGGATGGATACCAATCAGTTCTGATTTCTGCTAGTACCCATTCTTTCTCAGCTGGATTGTCAAGTTACATTGATCTCTCAGCTGTGCTTAACTTGATAGTCAGGCATGATTATCAGTATGGAAAAGATTCATGCTACCAAACTTTTTTGCGGGCATCTTCAGCTAAGTCATTGACTTAGAGTCCCTCCTTCTCCTTTCCCTGGTCAGTGAAGAGAGATAGCTACAGTAGACTTGAAAATATTACCCTTTAGAAATGCCTGTTTCTCTCTAGTAGTGAGAGGTAGTATAATAGTGTAATCTTTGAAAATTGACTACTTAAGGATAGCTGATAGAAAAAAAGCTGCAGATTAAAAGCTAACAGAAATTGTGTTGTGGATAATTTTAAGTAACAAAATCAAGAAAAGTGAAAGTAGTTCACAGTTCAGGGACAGGAGTACACTGGAGGATGGTGTGAAAGCAAATTACGATAATTATCAGTAAATATGACTGTACTAGCATTTACTTCACATGCATCTTGCAGGGTAATGAGATGGTCTGGAGCTGGCCCTATATTAATATAAGCACAGAATGTAATTTTTCACCAAGGATATAAAACTGGTATGCTAGGGGAAAGAAGAGATGCACGGTTAAGATATCACATAGAGGAAACATGGCTTGCAGTTGCTTAAGCTAAATGCAAATGCAGAAAGATTAGGATGTTGTCCTCATCTCCAGGTATTAAGTTGAGGAATGGTTTTCAGAATTCTGAGGCTTGTCTCAGGTGTGGGTTTGTTTCTTTTTTTGCTGGGTTTTTTTTGTTTGTTTTTTTAAAATGATTTTCTAATACCCCTGTATTGTCTCTACAGTTATTCAAAATCGGACACAGTCAAAAACTTCAGATAGTTCTTCTCTGCCAGGAGCAATATTAGGTGACTAGAAGATATTCTTATTATTTTTCCTCATCTTTGCCTGAAAATTAAAACTGTGTAAATACTTGTAGCTTTTTTTTGATCTTGATAGTTCTACCCTTGCATATCAAAGGGTATTTTGCAGCTGCTTCAGACAGTATTTGTTATATTTTATGGTGTTACAGATAGTTCAAGGATGGTATAGCCTAAGGGAAATAGAATAATTTTATTGTCACAGTATTTAAAAAAAGTTACTGTCCCTATTTAAGCCAATAAGTTCTTTTATACTGACAAGTAAAGTTCTGTGGCAAGGTCTTACTGAGATCAGGGGTTGTTCTTTCTCGTTTTATTAAGGTAGTATGATAACATACTATCTACAACATAAACCTGTGCTGATATGTTAGCTGATAGTCATATATATATTATAATCTTCCTTGTAATTAGATCTTGTTGTTAGATCTCAGGGCATAACTGTTTCCCTCAAGCCATTGAGTTTCATGCTTGCTGTTATAGTTTGACATATTTATCATATAGTGCTTAGTGTGGTGAACTACTGGTCTGCCTGAAATAAGATAGGAAAGGCTCACTGCATCCTCCACCTTGTAACCAATTTATTCCTGGATTCACTAAGGTGTTTAGTGCTTTTTATATATGGAAACACTTTCTATAACTACATAACTTTTGCTAAAGTTTGTTTTGTGTGAGTTTTAATGTATTGATGTGAATCAAACAGATACTTATTAGCCACGTTTGGTGTTGAGTCTTCATGGCCCACCAGACAGAATGTCCCAGAATCTGTGATAGTGCATTACTCCAGGATTGTATGCTCCAGTATATAATTGCTTTCAGTTCTGATTAATCATGAAATGATGGTAACACAGCGAGTGGTGTAAAGGGGAAATAGCACCAAATGGGAGTGACAATTACTGAACTCTTTTCCCAGATCTTCCAATGTACTACTCAGTAGCAGCTGCTTACATATCTCAGAGTGCAAACTATGTATTTTTCACCTCTTCCGAAATTAATGGCATACCTCTTCCTGTGTAGTGCACCTTATTGTTCCAGGTCTCAATGAAACTCAGCAGAAACTTCCTCCTCTCCTGACAATAGATGACATACCGCAAGCATCCAGGAAAAAAATAGGTAAGCGGAAATGAACTAAGCTTGTGTTGTTTGTCAGCAGTATCAGAAGTGTAGTGATGTGAGATCACGTATGTAAGCAGAAAAGTCTTTTTCTTTTTCCCCTCTCCTACCTTTTTTTTTTTTTTCCTATTTGTTTAATTAATTATTAGCTTGGGCTTATAAGGATCCATAGCAATTCACTAATTTTAAAACATCTGGACAGAGTTTTAAGGTGTTTTGCAGCTATATAAAAGAATACACAGAAGCTTTGATTCATAGAGGAAAGAAGGGAAACTAGTCATGCTTACGGTCTTGGGGGTTTTGTTTTGTTTTGTTTTACAATGTAAGATTATTTTCATAGGTTATATTTTTCAATATATGTCTTAAAATGGAAATTTGTGTGCCCATTTGAAAGACCAGATTTTCAGTGGATTTTAATTATATGACTTCTGGATTGAGTACATGTGACATTGTTTCATGAAGGGATTCTTATTATTATCTGTAATTAAACCCATGAAAAAGTGGTACAGGTTTCATGTGTATCCTGTGAATATGTCTGAAACCTGCAGGAAAAAGATTAATTGAGGCTTTTGTTTAAGATCTGTAAACTAGCATATCATCTGTGAATAGCGTAATTGTGGGAAATACAGCTATCTTTAAAAACCTTAATAACGCCCCCCCAGTGCATTTTTCACAGATCCCTTGAGTAGAGTTCTGGAGCTGATGACTTTTGGTTTGGCTAGTATAAATACTTTATATGAACACTTAACAACTAGGTCAGATTCTTTTTCCTTTCTTATTTTTGCTTTGTTTAATTTACTCTGTCACTCTATTGCTGGCCATGGCACCGTCTCAGGCTGGCTTGCTTTGCAGCAAGAAAACAGCAGTGCTTGTTCCTGTTAAGATACTGTGTATATGTAAGGGTAGAGCTACGCAGTAAAATAATATTGAATGTGAGTAAGAATGGATTTCAACTGAGGGTGAGTTCCTTAAAAATTAATATATGGAAGTGTTTACCAGCATTTGACAAACAAATACTGTTAGCTATGGATATTGAAAATGAAGGTAGGTGGAAAAACTTAATTGCACTATTTACATTACAAAGCATTAGTGTTTTTCAGTCATACTGATAAAATTTATCACATCATTAATGATTACTAATATTTTCTTTGAACAGCAAGCGTAGAAAACAAGGTGTTTATCATTATTATCTTGGTCTTAACATGTATATGACGTGCAAATAACAAAGGTACCATTAAAACTCAGTAGACCATATTTTGACAAATCCATTTTTCATACCCCTTACTTTTTGTAAATCATATTTTAAGACCTCCAATATTAGTTTTGGACTACAGTGTCTAGAACTTTTATATTTCTTTTCATTTTCTACCAGTAAAATTGTATCTTTCTGCAGGAAAACATTGCATTTTCAGATAGGTCAGAAGGTTCAGTAGTGTGCACAGTAAAAATGGCAGAATGTGACTGTGAACAAAAGATGGGGAAAAAGGCAAAGGTAACTTCAGTTGTTCTAGACGTGTGCACAATCCCCAGCTGGCGGAGCATAAAACTTGGACTTCTAAATTTAAACGCTCTGATGCGCCCAAAATAGCTGGTGTGATGCCAGTTTGGAGCTACTCTTTTTGGTAGATTACACAAACACCTGTGTGAAAATTACCAGGGCAGACAAGTGATGTTTTGTTCTCTTCTGTTTACTATGTGTTCCTTACCAGAGGGAACATGAAGTACATGGGTGTACACACAAGGGTGTACACACACTGATTTCAAAGCAGTGTAAAACAAGGAAGAGTCATTGCTTGGAAAGCAAAAATACTCTGAGAAATAATGTAAATGTATAAAATAATTGACAAAAAGACATATTGTCCAAATCTATACAGCTGTCTTTCACTGATACTCAAGGATGATGTACGTCTACAATAAAATGTGACAAGACTTATGCTGTGTGTGAAGTTATGGTTACTCTCGCTCAGCAGCACATCTCCAACTTCCTCATTCTCCACAGTAATCCAGAAAAAAACCTCACAAAATATATTGCATTCATCCTCAGTGGAAAAAACCAACAGGTGTATTATTCAAGTCAAAATTTCCCTATTTTCCCTATATCCACTGCTGGAATATCTTTGTTGGAATAGAAGGCTATTGTAATGTCATGTAAAGGAAAATAAGGACATGATGTGACAACAATTTATTAGACAATTACTGTATAACACAAAACTATATTACATCTTTGAATCTGAAAACCATTTTTACTCTTAATGCGGAAAAGCTAGACAAGTGAAAAACACTCAAAACTATTTTGTACTGTGACAGTAATGATTCGTAAGGCATTAAAGTCATTGCTGTAAATTTAATTTTTAAAGAATCTTTTAATGAACAAAACAATACCCAAACCACATGTGTTTAACATAGCTAGATGTTTAACATAACGCTAGATGCTTGCTCTGATTGTATGGTGAAAGTTCATTGATTGCTAAAAATCTTTCCACGTTTGTTCATGTTGGTTTATTTTGGCAAACTGAAGTGGAGCAGAAATAAATCTGTAGTAGAATAGAGCAGAGATAGCTTTATACATTACTCTCTAATGTCTTTGTCCATTTAGCTAAGAATGACACTCAAGTATGGCCTGCTGAATCCAAAACACCAGAAGTTCAAGAAATCTCCCCACAGTCCCTCCCAGGTAATAAAATTTCTATTTTTAGAAACTCTGAGGAATATCTTTGCCAAATATATAAACTAAAATTAAATCCATTTTTCTATTTCTTAATCTGCAGTTCAAGGCAGTAGTTGGAAAACAGGAGGATAATGTAGCTAGATTAGTAGACATACATGGTAAATGTGGATAAAAATCTGAATCTAATTTTGGAGGAAAGTTTCAGATGCGATACTTGTTAGGTTTATAAAAACACTTAGAATTAGAACCATGTCTTTGTGGGGTGCTGGATACCTTGACATTTTGAAAAAAAGGCAAGAAAAGATTTTTTTTGTGATGTACCTTGCATGTCAGACTTACATGAAATACATGAAGTAGAAAATTAGGGATAAGGGCATGATTGTGCAAAATGCATGTATGAGATGGAACAGTCACAGCTCTACTTCAGAGGTGCAAATGACAGCATGATATTCCATTTAAGTTCAGTTTTGAATACATTAATTTAATATTGACCACACTCTTATTGACCAGACTTACTGGTCCTATGAAAATTAATGGGAGCTATTCACAATGGAAAGGAATAGAAAATTTGATGCTAGACCCATATTCAAAGTTATGTGTCTGTGAAATGTGTGTTAACTTGAACATTTGGAAGACTGAATTTTTTCATCATCTACTTGTGGCTAAAAAAATATCACTTATTTAAAAGGGCATACTTAGATGCTAATTTCTTCAACTGGTCAAAAACATGAAGTGAAATTTTAAAACTCGCAAGCTTTACTGCCTCCATTTGCTTAGGAAACAAGTTAGTGTAACATAAATGGACAATTTTATCAAGATGTATGACAAGTATAGCCCTATATTTTAACATTTATGAACTGATTGGAGAGAACTAAATTGTTCGTCAAAGGATGAAGAGGGACTTTCCACCCACTTTATCATCCCACATTTCAGAATTGTTTAAGTAGACGTATGCATGTCTTCATTTTCTGTAGTCTGGCTTTTATCCTATCAATCCTGGCTTTAAGCATCAATATAACTGAGTTTTAACCATCAATTCCTTTCTGCAAAACTTTCATATAGATAACTCTTTTCTGTTCATCCTAAATATTTCGAGGAAAACAAATATGCTCCCCCAACAGGAATTTATTATCTAAACTTTATAATTTTAGTGTATGTGTAATAAACAGCTTGCTTTTAATTGGAAATCTGTGGGGACTATTTGAAAAAGCAATAAAGAATATTAATTTTTTTCAATTTTTTTTTTTGCTTTACAGTTCAAGGTCTCTTATAGACTTAAGTTCTGAAATTCTTTTACTAAAATGTTTACTTTGTCTAAGTAACTGCAGAAGAAGCAATCTACAATTATATTTTATAGAGATTTCCAATTTTTTGGAAAAGTATGCATGTATTTATGTAATCTGCTCTCCTGCAAAATCCTAATCCTCAAGATTGCTTCATCTAATCAAAACTCATGATTCCTTGTGGTGGAATTTACTGGTTAATGAGATAAACAGTGTGAAATCTGACACCAGAACTGATATATCACCTGAGCAGGTGAGAATCATTCCATCCAGTTTCCTTTCATGTTCTGTAATTACGTTTATGTATCTGGCATGCAGTAATTCTAACCATAAACATCATGATCTCTAGAGATAGCACAGGATTATATGATTATGAAGTTGGATGGTGTTTCATTATACATGCTAATAATTGGCAAGTACTCTCTTTTTACTGACAAATTATATATAACCATTAGTTACAACTAAACACATTCTTACTGCTATTACACCATTAGTTTACTGAAATATGTAGAATAATTTTCATCTTCCACTTCATGATTCCTCTGTAGCTTTGCTTCCACGTCTCTTTTTCTGTGGTGACCATTCCTTTTAGTTATTCTCTGTTGATCACAGCACCGATGTCTCATGTTAGAGTATGTCACACTGTTTACATTAAAGAATGTAGTGGGAAACAGGGAAATGAAAGTCAATCCTTCAAAAGAAAAAAGTCCTTTGAGTGTAATTTCTGTCTAGCCATTACATATGCAAATATAATTTAAATACTTCAGCATTTGAGCCAGATTTCACAAGTAACTTAAGCAAGAGATCTGAGTACCAACCTTTTGCAAGGGTTGCATCTGAGAGACACGGTAATATATAGGCACAATTGACTTCAGCAATAAGATATAGTTCATTATAATTAATTCAAACTTCTCTATTTGAAGATCATATTAGATTCTTTGAGTAAGGCATAGTAATTATTTGCTGTGAAAGTTTTAAGGATTGGTGCCAAAAGTGGCAACAGATCGCTGATTTAAAAGGAGCTGTGTGATGGAGTAGCAGTTGTGTCATCAGTCTTTCTTTGCAAGAAGTGAAGAAAGGAACTTGAGGTCTTTCAGTAAGTGGACTTTTTGAAAGGCTCCATGAGCTGGGTGGCTCTTGTATTCCACTGAGTATCTGTCAAAGGGTGTGTTTTGTGATGTGATGTAGTTCAGTACCTTTTTTTGGTGTATTTGTCAGCCAAGCATCCCATCATTTTCTTAATTTCAGGCCTCCCCTCCCTTGGCATGCAATTCCATGGAAAGACTGGTTAGTGAGCTCTGTCATGGTTTGTTTTTGCCAGGCTTGTTACAATATTTTCCACTTAGGACTAATTTATTCTTAACACAGCACAAATTCATAATGCCTTTTTTTTTTAATTCCTTCAATATTTAAAATGCTGTCTAATATACCTCAAGCTACCACTACTTTTTTTTTTTCTCTCAATTGAATCAAGTGTGAGCTCTTTTATTAACCTCACAGGGAAACTGGATCTTAGCAATGGTTAGAAGTATCAGCACATTTGTCTAGACATGGAAGAATTAGTTTTAAAAAACAGTGCAAGTTATTTCTGTATGTAGGAGATTGTACCAGAAATTTATCAAAGTAGATTTGTGAAACAGAAAATAGGCTTGAAATGAAACGTACCACCTGTGAATCCAAAATAGGGTTAATGTTTAGTAGGAATAACTCCTTTGCTGCCATGTTTCCCAAGTTCTATTCCTCCTGTCCTTCTGACCCCTGAAGGCTTCCCCTTGTGCTCATGTGGGATGTGAGAAGGGATGAGATTATTGCTTCCATCAGAATATCTTAATTTCAGTTTTGGCGGAAGAAGGGAACATGTCATCCCTACAATATTTCATGCAAAACAGAGTAGAGCCTGGTTTCTTTTGTCCCAGTTCTAGGCATGCTGCTTCTTGTTTAGCTTGCTCAGCTAACTTAGCTGACAAGAGACATGCTTCATATGAGTGTAAACCATCTGACCTCTAAAAAAACTTAAAGCATAATGAGTTCTAAATTTCTATATTTGCTCTTTTGTTGGATTCTTTGGGTTTGGTTTTTTTTTTCATAATTATAGTTCACCAATAAGAAATGTTAGCTTTTGAAGTACTTCTGAGGTATGGGTTTCTTTGTTGTTGTTTCTGGATCTCTTATGGGTGAACACAAGCTCCCACAAGCTTCATAGAGATAAATTTCTTTAAATTCTCTGTAGAATGAAATCTCCCTTCCAGTGATGACAGTAAGAGCTTTTTAACTGACTTATCAGAAGCTGAACTGGGTTCTAATAAGGCAGCATCTGTAGCGATTCCAGCTTTTGCAGCACTGAAAAGTACCACACTCCAAAGCAGAAAATACAGTATAATGGTTGTAACTCTAGTAACATCTATGTAACTATTTAGAATCTGGAAAAGAGCATGTTTTCTTTGGGAAATGAAATAAGAAGCTTATAAACCTACATGATCAGTTCTTGCTTGAAGCATGCTCAGTTGACTCTGGAAAAAGTCCACAGTCAACAAAACAAAACTCTCTTCTATTTTGTCTCAAAAAGAAAGTGATCTTTTATTAAACTGAATGAATACTAAAACTATATTGATGCTGATCATCAGTATTAAAGATCTCCTCTAAATACCAACAGATGCTAAATACTGTGCAATTTGCTCTGTTGAAAGAATTCATGTTTTTATCACATGCAAAACTGTTCCACATCATTTTATAATCTGAGATTACCCGTTTTATGTACTGTGTGGCTAATTAAACACTGAGGGACCTCCAGCAAGATGGAGTGGAAAAAAGCGATCTTGATTTACATACCATAGGAATTAAATGTTATGTGAAACATCTGGAACAGTATAATTATGCACTAGTTTATTAAAATATGGTCAGCAATTCCATTTAGGAACATTTAATGTCAGTTTAATAAACTGCCTGTGTTTTACTCTGAAGAAGTAGAATTAGAAGAATGAATGAAGTCAAAATTCTGCTATATTATTACTAGAAAGATGAAAGAGCTAAGGTATTCTAGGTAAATATTATTTGCATGATAATTTTTGCATTAGAAGGATTAAAAAATGACAATAGCAGGAAAATATTTGTAAATATACGTGCAGCATAATGAATTTGGAAGGCTGTAACGGAAGTACAGTGTGAGCTGATCTTATCTTTGCTCTTTGTGACTTTTAGTTTGCTTACATAAAACGGCAAGAAAATAAATCATAAATATCATATAGATTGCACATCTGAAAACAAAAATAAATATTAATCATGATGGAGTCAAGCTGTTGCAGAAGTTATTCTAATCAGGTGGCATAAAATGGTGGTAAGACAAGCAGTGGGCTGTGGTCAGTAGATAAAGAAAAGCTCTGAGGGATTCTAAATTAAACAAAGCTTCTTTCTTCTAGCTCAGGCTGAGAAAAAACATGGACCTGAGGAATATAAATCAACGCCTAAACCTGAATTGGTACAAACTCAAAACATACTGGGTAACTAATTTTGCTGCTTTTTTACCTTCTTAGTACATTAAATGCTTTTTTTCACCTCCAGAAGAATTTTTCTACTACTTGCTGCTTCCCTTTTTATACTGACTCCAAAGGAAGTTCTAATTAAAATTTTCTGGTTCCCTTTGTCTTTCCAGCGACTCATACATGAAATGTAAAGCAGGATGCATCTAGCTCTAGCTGAACTGTGGCTGTTATACATACAATTATTGATAGCAGATTTGACTGGGTGGTTAAATTTTATTTTTCAAAGTAATGCTTTCTTTGTGATCTGCATGATTGACATCGCATAACATTTCCTTCAGTAAAATTAACCTCAGTGACAGAATTGAAATAATTACCTCCTGATTTTCTTCTGATGACAGTTTCATTTAAGTTGCATCAACGGTGATGCAAAAGGAAAATTTTATATTGCATGTGACATGATGTAATTGTATTTGTCCTGAAGCAAAAAAGAGCTCTGCTGATTTTTTCCTATAGATTTCTCAGAATGACAGATTTCTGATCTAAGTAGTAGTATTGTTAGTTTTGTGATTTGTAGCAGCATCTACTTACTTTTTTCATTCAGAATTCTAAATTCTCCAATGTTGATTTTATTGCCTGTATTTTAATCCCCAAACCATGGAAAACTATTAACACAAATTTAAACTTAAGGTTGTGGGGTTTTAATTAATTTTTTTTTTTTTTTGGTAACCAAAAGTTCATTTGCAGGACTGAGATACAGATCTTCCCATGAAGAGGACTGCTAATGCTTCTCAATAAACATATTTTTACATAATCCTATTGATTCATGTTAATGTCCTACTCTCTCTTTTGTCCTTTTTACAGTTGTAAGCAGATTTCCAGAATTTACTAAAGCTAACCATTAGTCAATCTAATTTTCAATCTAACTTTTGGTAACTTTTTTAAGCATAATCATCTTGAGAATAAAATATGTAACTTAATCAAGATGTGCCAGTGCTTAATTTCAAAACTAGGTGGTCACAGTTACTGATGGATATTCATTATCAAATTCATGTTATTGATGGGTCTTTATAATGAGTAGAGAAAAGGTGATTTCATTCATATTCCACACACCTGTTTAAGTGACAGTTACATGTTTTTTTTTCTAGGTTGGACTTACTTTTTCATATTAAATATCATTGGTTTCAGGAGTGAGTGGTTTAAAAGCCAAAATATAGTTTCATACTGTCTTGTAATATTCTTAATCAAGTAAAGCCTTGATTATTTTTTTTATCATAGCTTCTAATGAAATACAGCCACTTCCTTCTGGATCCAGAATCTTTGATGCTCCAAAAAGTCCATTGACAGAACTTGGTAATTACTTTCTTTGTAAATTTGAGTAAGCTTCAGTGGGAAATGGTCTAATTCTTTTGTTGTTTCTGTGTCTGGTAGGTTTTAATGCTTCAGCTGCAATAAAAACACTCTGTATGTAAAATATGGTAGCCATTAGCTTTTTCTTCACAAAATTTGCAAATTTCTTCTTTCATTCTAGGTGTGGTTTTACTAAGCCTTCATTTTAAAAACCAACCAAAAAACCAAGAACTCATGAGGCTATACAGACTAACTTTAATCTATAGAATGATGATGGCAATTTATATTTAGCTAAAATCTGTACTCTGAGTTTTATAATTTTCTTTGAAATACCATATAAGCTTCTGAGACTGACCCTATTTCACAGTTGGGAGTACTGTTCCAGTCAACACCAGCTTTGTGGGTTTTCACGTAGTTTTCCAAATACTTGTACATTTGTTTAAAATAGTGACATAATTTGTAGATGTTGTTATGTTTTAAATATCCATAAGTGTTTGCTTATTTCTGGATTCATTAATTGTTTGGTGATGAACTTCAGGATGCTATAGAAAAGCCTGATATTTGAGAAAGTATGGCATGCTCACATTTTCAAAATAGTTTTCCCTGTGTTAGGGCCAAAATGTTATGGTCACAATGTTCTCACAGGCAAAGAGGAAACACACCTTTTCTTTCTTTCTTTCTGTTTTTTTTGTTTTTAAAAAAAAACTTACATTTTGTATGTTTATATACACATACATTCACATGTATGTAGACATAGACAGATTTATGTATTTACATATATGTATATGTATATGCATATACATGTATATGTATATAAAGCCAATCACTTAGTGTAATGGAAATCCTAACAATCTAATTCAAGAATCATCATTAATCCAGATTTAACTCCTACAGTAAAACAAAGAATATCAATGCACATGGAGTACTTACTTACAGAAAACCCCTCAATAACAGCAGTAATATAATTAAAATAGTAACACTGAAATTTATTAGTTTCTACCCTTTTTTCTGATGTATTGCACACCTTTCCGCTACGCTTCTGAGTGCTAAGCTTTGTGATTTCATGCTTGTGTTGATGATGAGTGGGGATGTTTCAGCAAGTTATGAACATCTGGAGTCCTGTGCTGGGAGGAATATGATGTTCATGTTGATGATTTCTTCCTCCTCTCTTGTTTCTTCCTTCTGACACCTTATATCTGAATTTACTGTACATGGTACCATTTATGTTAGACACTATTTCTGTGTTCTGTTGCTACTCCTAAAGTATTTTTTTGTCCGGCTCCAGGTGTGCAGTTTTTATAACTGACTATCACTGATCTTCTTAGGGCATGGGTTCTCCAGTGCCAAGCCTGGTCTGCATCTTTTATCATCCTATGCTTCTACTCCTCTACTCCATATCCTGTGTATTCCCTTCTCAAAACCTCTGCTTTCTTAACAGGCCTGTATTTCTCTATACTGTGTCATTGTGTTAGTTATAAATGTCTCTATTCTGCCAAAACAACTGCTTGTTGCTGCTATCTATACAAATCACAAATACACTAGTTAACTAGAGTGACCTAGAATCAATAAGGATTTATATTTCACTAAGCATTAGTCAAGAAGTTATCATATAGTACTGCTGGTTTATTTTGATGGCATACTTTTACTTAATGTGTTCTGCCAAACCATTTCCAGGAACATCTCTTACTTCTTGAAATGCATATTTGAACCAAATTCTCAAAAACATGAAAATTATCTTCACAATTTGTTCTTAATTTGCTACAATTTTTGACAGCTCTTTTCCAGATACGTTTGAGGGAATGGAGATATGTATTTGTTTTTACTATAGTGAAAAAAATTTGGTTAAATCCAATCAGAGGCAGCACTGAAGAGAGACAGACACATTTGGTGATTTAAGAACCAACTTACTATAATGTAGCTGAAAAATTGAAAATTATTAGCGATGGGAAGTATTTTTGCATTCTGCTGGGGAACAATAACCTAATCCTATGTTTGTCTCAGTGGTACATGTTTCATTCAGGTATTTATTCTGGTTTTGTTCTCATGTCTTCCATTCCCTGCCAAATAGTTCCACTTAGCAAAAGTGGGATTTAATTATGCGAGGCTGGGCCTAGCCTTTGGGTCAGCTGGAGTATCTGTGCTCCCCATCAAGTCAATGCTGAAGTCAAAGATACTCTGTGAGAGCGAGGAAGAGAAGGTCGTACAGAGATTTCTCTGCACTGTGCCTCTGCATGCTTTGATCACCTGCTCTCATAAAATCAGCAAAGAAAGCAAAATTTAATTTCTGAAGTGCATGTGTGACCTGTATTCTGCCCTAGTTCCCCTGTAGAACTTTTTTCTTTATTTTTCTATCTATCTCGATTGTACCAGAGGGAGATACCTCCTTTGTTTTCTAAACTTTCTGTGTGGTCAGAATATTTTGAATTCAAACCTTTCTGAAAAGATAGCTTTGTTAACATGCCTTCAGTGTTCTGATGCCTCTGGGAGATCTCTCATAGTTCTTACTGGATGTACTTGGATTGATGGAAGCTTTTGCCAAAAGCCATGAATCATATGGCTTTTCTTGGTATTATGTTCTTCTTTATAAATATAGAATAGAAATTGAGTAGTTCCAGTTGGAAGGCAACAACAACAATCATCTGATCCAACTGCTGAGTCCAGCTATATCAGGATAGCAACCTAGGGTCATATTTGTTAATATGAGAAGGTGGATTGAAAGGAAATGGGAAAGCAGATCCAATATATAGAATAAAAGCCTGCTCACTTTTTGGCTTATATTCATATAGCCTACATTAGAAATGAATCTTACATGTAATTCTTTGGATTGTTTTCTCAATCTCAAGCATTCAGAAAAGTTTAATTTTAAAATTCTGGTATAACTGCATTTCAAAAAACCTCATCTTGATAAAGGTCAATTAAAAATACAGGTTGAAATTTTCTCTTTCAAATATATTATAACCTAAACAGGCATAAGTGGCTGGTGCATCTAAGTTTACTGGGAAGAATGGTACTTACTGGCCTGTACACACAGTTGAATAGGATCTGTTTCTTAGAAGCAGGACAGTAGTGCAAAACCTGCACATGGTAGACACTCCTTCATGATGGTCTTTAAGTACGAATGCACAATTCCACCTTGATTCCCTATTTTCATTAAAGCATACTTGAGATTATCCATACTTCAATGCGAAATAACCGAAAGGTCTTTGTAATAGTCTTCATTACAGCATAACATATACAAGATGCTCTTTACTAACTTTAATGATTATTTCACTAAGTTCATTGTACTACTCTTTTTTTTCCACCTTTTCCCGTTGCACCTCCTTTTAAAATAGTTATACGTGACGATATAGACCTGTGAGTGCTGTGAAGATCAAATGCATTGTGTTTGGGTTGTAGCTGCTTCTCTGTGAAGAAAAAAACTCTTAAGTATTATGGATTCAGCCTGATCAGATAATGTATGGCAAAGTTTGAATGGGGTAAAAAATAATTGAAAGAAGAGACCTTCACACCAAACAAAAACTTACTACTTGAGTTAAAACTGGATTTTGTACTACTTGAGAGTGTTGGTCTTGGTGTCATAATTTTTTTTTTCATGTTTGTTCTTAGCTACTGAGAGTCCAGCCTTGAAATCCGTATCTCTACCTTCTGCAGAAACCAGAGAGATGGAGATGGGTAATCAGCAGATTATTTCCATGATTTTTTTCCATAATTTCCATTATTTCCATTATTTCCATTATGGCAATTTTAAGAGCTGCTTTAGAATCTTGACTACCAATGCTCACAGAGAGCTGCTCATTCACCATTCTCGTGCCTGTGTAACTAGTTGAAAAATATATTTGTCACTGGCTTAAAAACTGCTTAAAGACAACATTGTCGTATATCATCATCATCACCTCATCATTTCTTTTTGTGTAGCTTGTTGGGGTTTTTTATAGCTGCAGCTCTTATCCTAGAAAATGTAATAAGAATACAAGATTTTTTGGGGGGGCAAAAGACTGTATTGCAAGCCATCATCTCCTGTTGTCACGGCACAGTTGTCTCAATTGTCTCATGTCTCACTTTCAGGCCATCTGCTATCTTGCTTAGCTTTGCATTAGCATCATCTGGAATTGCACAGCCTTCACTAAGCTATTTGATGCTAATCCATTAAGTCACAGGTCTCAGTATTTTAAGCTCAGATTCTTTTTTCAGCTTTTGAGGAAACACAGCCTGTTTCTTCAGGATCCAAAACATCTGGTACCACAGAAGTGCAACCAACCAGATCTGGTAATGATTTCTTGTAAGATTAGTCCTCTTGACAGCTAGTAATTTTCAGAGGAGACATAGTGCCTCTCATTAAATAGTTTGTTCAGTTTCACATAAATGAAGAATAATTCCAGGTATGAAATTGCTGTATCAAATAGCAGGTTTCTTTATGACATTTTATATGAAATATTGAACTAGTAGTTTGGAGGTTTTTCCATATTTGGCTGCAGCATGTAATTCTTAGCTTTAAAATTAAATCAGACTTACAGTAAATACTAAATTTAAGTAGGCCTGTCCATGCCTGAGTTTCATAAGTGGAATATCCTGATTTGCTCAAGTACTGAGTCCTAAGAAATTAATGGAAACTTCAGAAATTCCAACACCTTTTGAAAATGTAGCTCTTCTTTTAGCCTTTCTGTAGGCTGTATAAACATAGACATAATTCTAAGTGCCCAGGTTTTGAACCTGGCACTGGCACTATAAAAACATGTCATTGAAGACTGAGACACTGGGTAGTTAGTCCTTAGAAAATTTCTATTATGTGTTTCTCTTATTTCATGCATGAGTTTGTAAGAGCTAGTTATTTACCTGGGGCTACCGACAGTTATGCAAAAGCAGAAAAGAAGAAAAAGTAAGATGAGAGCCTATTGGAAAGTTTCCACTTCATTAGCATGCCAATAGTGTAATGCCTGATGCATATATTTTTGGAAGAAATTCATTTTTGAAGGAAATTGATTACTAATGGGGAGATTGAGTGCAACTGTCAGCTATTCATATGTCTGACAAAAGACAGTTTATATGTTTCATTTGGTACAGTTCCTCAGTTCCTGTTTTGTCATCATTTTTCCTTCTTGAGTTTCAGCACCAGGATATACTTCTTCTTGATCCTTGGAATTCTGGGCAAAAATTCCATGCAGTCCCAGTTTGCTATTTTTACTCATAATTTGTTCTCCTTTTTTGAGCCATTGCAGCTTTGAGGCAATGAAGCCTTTTAACACAAGATTATCTTTGCGGATTTAGGTGAAAGGAAGCCTCTTTCTTCAAGATCCACAACACCTGGCATACCAGAAATGCCACCAATCTCAGCTGGTAATCATATCTCTCTTCACTGTAGCTCTCCTGAAATCTAGGCAGTCTCTCAAAAGACACAACAATGCCTTGCAAAATTGAGGGTTTATTCTGACTTGCTCTGTATAAAAATGTGACTGGAAAGAGAGAGCGCAGTTGTATCTGCTGCAATGTTTGAGATATTAGGAATGAAATGTTGGAATGATAATATTAATTTTTCTTATGTTTGTAAATGATTAACTAGATTGTCCTGTGGGGCTGTTGTCCTTTTGTATTTGTGAAGGGTTGTATATATAGAGAGGTCTGTTATTTGGAATGATTAAGTAAGTGCTAACATATCAAATATGGTCCTTTTATACATTGAATGCAAAAGCTGCTCCATAGGTGGAAAAAGCTTTAGCTGCTGTTCTTAAGAATTCTATTTGAGTTTTTAACCATGGGAAAATGCCATTACTGACTTGGTTAGTGAGTCATTGAAAGGTGCCAGAAAAAGCTCACATAGAAGGGACATGATCAGAAAGAAGGGTTTCAATTTCTAAAGGTAAAAATCCCAGATAATTCACTAGGCACCATTTCTTTATTACCACCAACTTATTCATCTTTGTGCACGTCTGAAAAATGTGACTGGCTTTTACACTGGTTTATGTGTTAGGTTATGCATTTTCTCTGTACAAAATTGGGATAAGAGAGTATGAGGAAGACACTTAAGGGAAGTTACTTGTTCTTCAGTGTACAATAGAATGATGGACTGTACAAATGTAAGTAGTTGAAAGACATGCTAGAATTTTGCAGAAAAATTGTGTTTGGTCACTGGTTGCAGGCATTTCTCTACAGAGTCACTGTACTTTATTAGGCCAAGGACTAAGATTTCTAACCCATATGATGAAGGCTTTGGGAGATTCTAGGGAAAAGTGAAATAACACCTTGAATTATCAGCCCAAAGGTGGGTCTCTTGACTCCCATGATTCTTCTGCAATAATTGTTGACATCTTTCAGCAAAATGTAAGGAGTAGCTTGGTGAAGTAGACATTTAACAATTTCTGTGCTGAAGGAGAGCCATTTAGCTACTGAATTTCTGAGAGTATTGTGGCAGCTGCAAACACGGCAAGAGGGCTGACTGCTGATTTGGTCACAGAGCCACAAGGTATTGCCAGGAGAAAGGGGTATGTT
>JAOTQQ010000001.1:89181839-89209554 GCA_026546715.1 Gallinago undulata | reverse complement strand
TTCACGTTGGCAGGTGTACAAGACCAATCCTGTGTCCTGGTAGTATTTTTTGGCCCATGAATTAACAAAAACATTACGTGAGCAGGCTAGTAAGCCTACAGACCTGAAGTCAAGTGTAAGTTAGAAGTGTAATGAACCATTTTAATGTATCTTTCCCTTTGAGATGCATTTGAATTGCAGGTTCCCCCATGTGGTGGCCATGTTTCTTGGTGTCTCAGTCTAAGTGATAGAAACTGATTCTGAAGTGTTTGCTTGAAGCACTGGAGAAATCTTATATTTTTGTCAGCTTAGTGTCATGTGCCAGGGTCTTCTCCAGTGATGCTGCAATTCTTGCCCATTAATCTTTCTTTCTTCTCTTTTGAAAGGAAATGCTTTCTGTGTATCAGAAATTGTACATCACTACTCTGTCACCTCTATTTTTTAATAGTGTTTTCAAACTGTGTTTTGCATGTCACATCTTGTTCTGCAAGACAAATGCAAGTCTTTCTTTCCTTTCACCACTTTTTTTAGTTAATATTTATCTGGGTTTTTTTAATTTTTTTCATATTTTCTGATGTTTTAAAATATTTATTCATATTTCTTGCCACATCTTCATCGTTTCCATCACCAGTGCAGCCTTCACACATTCATGTTTGAAAATCCATTCTATGTGCATTTGAGATTTATTCTTGTGTGAATTCCCTAGTTCCTTCGCAAAGGCTTTAAACCTGTCCAGTCTATAGGTTCAGATGTTGCAAAAAGAATTTTTGTTTTGTTTTGTTTTGTTTTCCAGCTTCACTGGACTCTCATCCTATTAATTTCCCTTCCCAAACATCTGCATCTGCAGAAATATTAACAATCAAGACTGGTAAATTATGTTTGTGAAACTTCCCTAGCTTAGGACATATTTTTGATGTTTCCTGTGATTGCTTGGTGTTGTCTGAAACTGAATTTCATCTGCAGTTTGGTAGTTATGTTCTATAACCATATGATGATATTCTGTGGTATAGGATCAAATGAAAAACCCACAGGAATCAGTATTGTTTTGGGTGGTTATAATCTGTTGGATATAAGGATCACTAGCTAGATAGAGTCACTATCAGTTACATATTCTTATCTATTATATAGTTATATATTCTTGTTTGTGAGATTTTAACCTGCGTTATTTTTTTTGCGGTTTTCTCCATTGCTAAGCATTTTTTTCAAGTTATGTTATGATGGAACTTTTCTTACTGGGGTCATAGTTATCCAAGATTAAATTTGTATTCATAGCAAAGGTATGAATGCACAAGAGAAGAGAAAGAAAATTATCCTAAACGTGACAATCAATATTTCAACAGTATTATTTTGACTTTTCTGCTTCACTTTCTGGCTCTTCAATATGTCACAAAAGTTGTGTTAATTCATGTTATGTCAATTATATAAAATATCACAATTTATCTTAAATGAAGAATTACATAACATGTAGTATAATAAAACCTATATTTCAAAATACTGGCATCTGTTAAGCTGAAAAAAGTGAAGTTTTGGCAATAGAAATACCTGGTGGTAGAAATTCATATTAGCATATATTTTAAGTGTCTAGGTCTCTTTCTGTACATGCAGGTCAAGTCAAAAACACAGGTTTCTTGATATTTCAATTGATCAAATCAATTGTCTCCTGTTGATAAGTCTGCTTTTAGGGAGACTTCAGTTTCTGTCAGGGTGTATCCTCTTGATGCATGTGACTTTTTCAAAACTTTGAGCTTTTGTTCACTTCTTTTCAAGCTGGAAATCTTGTGAAACTGTGTTATAATGGTGTTGGCATCTCACAAAGCAGTGTAAAGCAATCTTACTTGTTCTGATTCCCCACAACAGCCTCCACACTCTCCCACCCCCTGTTTCTGCACCAACGTGAATCTATCTCTCAGGGTTATTTACCTTTTTCTGCAGTTACAAGTTCAACTGACCTGGAAAAATCTATGCCTCCACTTTGCAGAACACCTCATGTGCTAACAACAACTATGGGTAATAGTAATGCATTAGCTTTTTAGTTAAACCGCTTTGGGTGTTTTGATAGCAATTTTGGAAATCCTGTTCATCCCAGATATTTTAGCCATTTACTATACATGTCTTCTGTTTGAGTCATGATCATCAGTGTAGGCAAAGTACCCTTTTTCACATGAGCCAAGACAATTTGTGCTTACTGCTTAGAAACTCAGCTAATAGTGTTTCTGATCTTACATTTGTCTCTCAAAAAGCTACTAGAGCTATTTTGACATATATTTAAATAAAGTAAGCTTGGCATAACAATAGTGCCTGAAGCTTAATAAGACTCTTAAAATTACTTTTTTTCTTCTTTCAAGTTCAATTGTTATGCTCTCAGGTAGATGGATACACACACATTTATATATTCTATCTTCTTTATTCCAGCATAGTTTCTTAGTATTTCTGACTGCTCATTGATTTTTTTTTTGCTC
Source organism: Gallinago undulata (assembly GCA_026546715.1). NCBI lineage: Eukaryota > Metazoa > Chordata > Aves > Charadriiformes > Scolopacidae > Gallinago > Gallinago undulata. The sequence goes on along the minus strand of JAOTQQ010000001.1, from coordinate 89,207,116 downwards.
TATTTTACCCATTTTATATGTGCATATATGTACATACATACAACATTAAAATGCACTAACAAAATCTTGACGAAAACATATTGTCTGAAGAGAATTAGGAGACCATTAAGAAAGTCTTTTTTACAGAAATATATTCGCACTGTATTATAGCTTTGTAGATTTTTTTTTGCTTTTTTTTGAAGTGCTTTATGCTTATAACCATAGTGTTAGAAGTTCTTTTATCTTTATGTTCTCTGAGTTGCTTTAAACTACATGAACCATACTATCTGAAGTCATACTGGTTGGCTGACAGTTCAGGTTCAGTTTTCATTTTAACCTCTAGCTTCAGCTTGCACTCTGCTCCATTGTCAAGGTAAGGCATGTTATTGTGGGTGAACCTCTGCATTGCAAATTAGGTATGTTATAACCTATAAAAATTTTTGTTTGTTCTTATGAAACAAACAAACAAAAACACCCGTGTAGAATCAATAATCATGGATACTGTGACTGTTGGTTTTTTTATAGCTTCCAGTGATATTCAGCCTGTTCTTTCAAGCCCCGTGACACCTAGTAAGCCTGAAATAGCAGATGTTGAACCAGGTACAATAATCTCTACCTAGTTCTTAATTCAATAGCTCAAACCATGCACTAAAACTCACTTAAATAGGTACACTGGTAATCTTCACTTTCAGTGCACATTTGGATTAGATTCTTAACACCTGAATTTTGAATTTGGATTGCTGTTAATGGTTGAAATAGGTGCTTTCTCACATTTAAAATGCAACTCATGGTTATGTGATTCTCATTCAATATTTTGAAAAACACAGTATATAAATAATTGAGAAAACAGTATTTATTGTCTAGTTGTGCTGATGAAAATACTGTGATGTATGTTGTAGACTGCATTCAACTACTGTTGCCTTGTTAAAGATACTAAGGATGGTATATCCTTAATGGCATGAAATTGGTTAACAGTCATAGACACTTGATGCTTTTGGACTGAAACCGTACTTGGATCAGTTGTCAGCTTTCTACTCCAAATTTTATATGGTTTTAATATCTGACTAACTGATTACTCAACAGTTATTCTTCATTAAATTCCTCCATTTTACTCCACACCATTTTCCTTAAGTAATGGACAAAAACTCATCATGTTCAAATGCTCAACTTAAAATCTTACTTGGCAGAGGTTGAGATCCTGACCAGTTGCAATGAAAGCAGGAGGAAATGAACATCCAGAATTTTTGCACATCACAAATGCAATGATTTATAGTAACTGAAGCTTTATGCAGTTCAAAAGAATGAATTTCTCTATAGTGTATACTAAACTGATAATTGTTCAAGTATCAGTGAAATATTTGTTGTTCTTGTAAAAGAAAATTTGGTTTTGCCTATGAAGGGAGAGTTTCTTCCATTAGCTCTTCGCTGTCTTATGACTGTCACCATTTCTTCCAACAGCAACAAGTGAATCCATTCTGGAATCTTTCACACCTAAAACTTCTCGTCCTTTTCAATGGCCAAGGGTAACATTAGGTAATATTGTTTTCACCTAGTGAAAAACTCTGTGTTTGTTTTGAGGACTTCATCCCATAAAAATGCATTTCTTCCAGAATATCATTTCACATGCATAATCTTTTTCGTGGTATAGAGTCTTGTTCTTCCATTGTCATTAGCTTGATTCTTCTTGATATATCTCTGTATAAGAACAGTTCAGGATGATTTTACTGTCCTCAGAGAAGTAAAACTTGCCTTGCATGAAAAACTCTGTCATCCTTTTATTAGAGTGTTCTGTCTATCTCTTTCACTCTCATGCATACGCATGTGTTGTCTCTGATACGTAGAGCTTTCATAGTGGAAATGTTAATTGTTTTGGAGACAGAATCTATTTCTCATCTAGGCACAGCATTTCAATATCATCTCCATTCCACACTGATTTCAAACTGTGATTTCATCAGATGGCTTTGACATTCCATACTAAGTTGTCTTTTCTTCAGTATAAATTTGTGGCATGTGCTGTTTGTTGTGGGAAACCCTTGTTAAACAATTTTTGATTGCAAACTGAGCTCTTTCTTTCAGCTCCAAAAGAAATACCACTTATTCCTTCTAAAATGAAACCATCTGCTTCCCCAGAAGTACAGCATGTGAAACCTGGTAATTGTGCATTTTTATAAGTTGGTATGCAGAGACATATGTTCACTAAAAATATCTAAGCAAAACTTCCAAAAGAGAACATGAGCTATGCAATACGTAGCATCCTGACTAACTCAGTATTCTAAAATCAGTCATTTGGTGTTGCTTAACAAAAAAAAATGACATAAATTTACCAGTTTTATACATTTGGGTTCAGTGACAAAAATATAATCGAGTTCCCTAGTTTTGTGACCTTTTTAAAGAACTAAATGGATAAAAACTTCTAGGTCACACAGAGATTTTTTAATATCATGTGTATGAACAATATATATGATTATTATTTCTATAATCTTTTTTGCCAGTCCCTATCTCCCGCTTTCACACAGAAATACTATGGCAAAGATAGCATCTTTGTTAGTCACAACAATTTGTTGATTGAAAGTAAAGTAGTACTGATCAATAAGTCCTCCTGCAAAGAACTCAGTGGAAAGGCTTGACATTTTAGTGAAAGTAGGACAGCTTTCTCAAAGTAGAAGGGGAAACTTTCATATACGTGTGAGGTTCATTCTTTGACCATGGGAACATTATCATCATGTCATGACTTTTTCCCTTTTCTGCTTTTTGATAAAAAAATTCAATAGATCTCTGTCCTCGTTTTCTTCTGATTTGGGATTAAGGGAGGTGAATTTGCCTCCTTTAGTGATTCAGGTACTGTTCCAATAAATATTATAGTTTACATTGCTAAAGCCCTGAAATGTTTCTGTTCTCATATCTTATAGACAGGTCAGTAAAAAGCAAGAGTTGCTTTTGATGTCTTATATGTGTTTTACAATTGACTGCAGGCTCTGATTTAAGATTTTCAGCAAGATTTTGGCGTTTAGAAGTTTCCTCTTTGGTATGGATCGTCTGATATTTGTTATGGACTGCAGTGTTTTCTTCAGTCAAAGCCTTCATCTGTCCTTTCTCACTGTTTTCCCATAGCATCAAAGACATCTGTTTGTTGATTGAATCAAGCAATGGATTAAAAATGTCCTGAGAAAATAAATACGGGGAAGGAACCTTAGAAGTAGACCCTCACACAGATGTGAGCATAGAGTGTGCAGTTTCATAGGAAGCAAAGGAAACTAAAAGGAGTGTAGGGTGTTATGCTTAAGAGTAGGACTTAGTTGCATCTTATCTAGTCTATTTAAAAAATAAAACAAACAACAAACAAGCCCTCTGAACTGCTGGAATGATAACGCTTTTGGTTTATTGTGGATACATCTGCTGATCTGTTCTATTACACTTGAATTTTTCTTTTCTAGCCCTTAAACCACCGCTTTTGGAGCCTAAAACTTCTCAGACTGTTGAACAACCAAAAGCAACACTAGGTAATACATGTTTCTGTAGCTGTTGGTCACTTTTATTTATAGTCCACACCACAGTTTGTACTCTTTATCTCATATCTCTTACTATATTGAATCCATTTCTCTGTGAGGGGAAAAAAGATAGGAATTAAGCATTCAGAAATGCATTTTTCTAAACTTAGGAGAAAAAGAAATTTGGTATTTTTTCATATGTTTTTTCTTGTTCTATATTACAGTAAAATTTTAGGGACCAGAATGGTCTTTTATTTTCTTGGGAGATTTTCTATACCAACACACTTTACCCTCAAAAAAATCATCAGAAAAACATTGGAAGTACTATTGAGAGGCCAAGTGCAAGGCTAGTGTTGTGGACATTAATCCTAGAACTGTCAATGAAGGATTCCCGTGGCACTGGGTGGATGTCTTAATTCTACTCTTTTTTTATGAATCCTTCTGAATGTAATTTTGGCTTGAAAAACACTTATCGGTCACTTTGTATGTCTCATTCTACTCTGTTCTTTCTATAAATGTCATATGCTTGTTGCTATGAAACGTTTTCTTGGTAAGCAGTCTCATAGCACAACTTTATAAAAATGAACAAAATTACTGACTATACTACCTGAAACTCACCTTAAATTTTATCTGATGTCAGGTCAACAGTCCTAATTAGCTAATTATAGTTTCAACCCATGCACGTTGAGGGGAAAAAAAGGACCGGTTGCTCTTAATTTTTACCACTTGGATGGTGTTACTTTCATTTTATTAAGAGAATTCAGTGACTACAGTTATGAAGCAATTCCCTTTTTTATTATTGATTCCATGTTTTTCCAGGTCCCTTTCAGTAATTTCTTTACACTGTTGAAAACTGAGGACATTTTTGAATATTTTGTCTACATATGTGTTTTGATGGCTTAAGATCGACCTGGAGTTCAAAAGGTTAAAGAGTATTATTATTTTACCTCTTAAGTATCTTGCAAAAATGAATTTCCTAACTTAAGGAAAAGAACACTTTGATGTAATTGTAACCTACAATTACATGTTTTGAATTTACTTACTGGCTTTTGCAATGAAGAACAAGCAGGGTTTTTGCTGGGGTAGTGAAGTCTTAGGAAGATGTTTGGGAAGCCTTCTTAGCAAATCTGATTTTACCATTTGCTTTTGTTCCCAGTAGCCATTCAATGCTTCATTTCAGGATTGCAGAATATGATTTTTATATGATACAATGGAAAGGATAATCTTATAATCTAGTATATTTCTTTCAGCTCCTAAAGAAGCAAAGCTCAAACCTTCTGCATCTAAACCTAGACCATCTGCCAGACCCAAAAAGCCACGACCTAAACCTGGTAACTAATTCCCTAGAAAATCTTTTTTATAATGTATCATTTAAGTAGTATAGTTTAAATTTATTCCATGCGAAGCGCAGTAGTTAATCATCAAAGGATGGACACTGAGAGCAGCTTTGCTGTTTGAGGAATATCATTTTTGTATTGAACCAAAAAAACTTGAAGCAAAGTAAAGAAAATTTCTAACTTTTATATCCCAAATCACCAAGTTGTGTGGCCTGGCATTGAAACAAATTGTTTTCCTGATTTTGATTTCAAAATAGCAAGTTGTCCAACTTAGTTCAGCACAGAGTCCAGAAAATGCAAATTCTCATGCTTTGCTAATAGTATCTTGCCTAGAACCATAAGATTCATATTGTTTCAGTGATCATTAATGCATCAGCAGTTACCTGAAACTGTGGAAATGAGTTAAATTCTGCTCTGGAATTTAGTAAAGGCATATTTTATGATAACATGTGAAATTACACCTTCACAGTGGAGTTGTCTGTGTTGAAGAATAGAAGGCACAGGAATTTTCTGGAGCTGAACAAGTAAATACAGTTAGAAAAATATTACTGGTATTACATGTTCTGTAATGAAGTTGGAAAACTTAAAATTGCATAATTTTATATTGTAAGAATATATTACTTAATCCTGGAAGAGATCAGGCAATATTATTAAATACTTGCCAGATTGACTGTGAATTTATATTTTTTTTCTCGTAAAAATAATTACTCTCTTCAGACCAAGTAATTCCTTGTGAAATTTGTTAACTAAATGGCATTTATGACTTGGAGCTGTCTCAAAATGGTGTTTATAATTAGTTTTTCATGGTGATTACAGCTCCTACAACATATACATTTGTCTCTGCTCTAGATGCCTATGTCTGAATATAGATCTGAATCTTGCAATATTTTTTTGAAACCACAGAGGAAAAAAACAACTCATTTGGAAACTGTTGCATAAAACTATTTTACACCCTTGGATTGCCAAGATCAACACTGTGTATTGATGTTTCCACAATGGATGTCTATATAAGAAGTTTCTATATAACTATGAAGAAGGTGGCATGATACTGTATTTGTACACATGCCTCTTGTTTGTCCTTCTGTTAGTGGTTTCACTGATCGATCAGACATAAACACTTTTTAAACATAATTAGGCTTGCAACAATCTTCCTGTAAGTAGGTATTTGTGAATTTGGCATTTGTTCTCATGGGACAAATGATGATGTTCAGAAATTATTATTTGGACATGAAACATGCAGTGCATGGGGGATAACCTGGCTTTTGGGTAGGTGGAAAAATGGTCAAAGAGCAGGATCTTCTCTGGATTCCAGCATCACTTGGGAGTTCAACTTAAATTAGAAACTTATGTCATGACAGTGGTTCTCACCTTTTCTTATTAGTGAATCAAATAATTCTTGATCACTAACTTACTGTGACCCACTTCACAGAATTCCTGAAAGTTAATTTTGGCTCTCACTCTTAATAAAACTTTTGTAGTGTTTCTGGTAAAGTATTTGTCCTTTTCCAGTGAGCAAAAAAACTTCATTTAAAAAAAATGCATGTAAACAATTTTCAGTTTTTCCAACAACCCAAGTTTATATTATAGTCAAATTTTGTGGCTTCATTCTTCATGGTATTTGGATAATTGAATCTGTTGTTTCCATGAAAAACCTTTTCTTGTTGCCAGTGTGATCATGCCCAACCGTTGATTGTGTTCACTTGTATTATTGTTAGCATTAATCTATCTAAAGGTACTAATGATTATATTATTATATTATTATTATAATGGATTTTCTACCATGTATCCAAATGCACTGCAACATTTTCTTTCCAGAAGGGGACAAGAATAGTTGTTTGTAATGAATCCTTGTTGAGTCCCTGAGATGCATTATAAATTTGCACTCTCTGTGCCTCTAGTACAAAATGCTAGTTCTTCATATACATCCGTGCACCTGTGTAATATGAGACTTTTGCAAGAGAACTGCAGAATTTATTGTAATTGTAGAGTAGGATCGCAACTGCCTACTATGTGTAAATTTCTGTAGTCTCAGTACAGTACTGAAGTTAAGATAGAATAATGTTAAATAGATTGGTGCATGCATGTAGTTGTTCCTTTTACAGTCTTCTCTCCCTACTTAGGATATAAGGGTCCTGGAAGGACTTCTAAACATGCATCTTCTGAAGTATAGTCACACCAGAGAACCATGCCTTCTCAGCCTCTCAAAACTCTAATAACTTGGTGTATAACTTTCTTACTATTTTCTGACCTTCAAAGTCTCAGGTTACATGGCTGCTCAGTGGTTACAACCTAATAAACTAATAAATTTTTCAATAATATCAAGAGTAACTTTTATGTCAAAGCCCTCTTGTATTGTCTTGGAATTTTATTTAGCTGCTCTGCTTTCAGAAAGGTCAGAGGAAATGAAAGGCATTTTATTTCCTCTCAGTCTTATTCTCCTTACATCATCATTCTGAGAAATCCATCTCCTAGCTCAGCCTTTTCTTTTTATCTAGCAAAGTCTATATGAAATTATATAGCTATTAATGAACTTTTTTCTTTTAATAGGCTGAGAAGAAATCATTACTAGAGACTTTCAGAATCTCTTTAGGCTTGGGAAGGAGATGGCATTTTTGAATTTTATGTTTGAAAATAAAAAAGAAATTAAAAAGGAAAAACAGATCTGAGTGATTTAAGATTCATGGGAAAAACATGATGCAATGAATATATGGCCCTAGGTTAGTTCTGGAAGTCCCTAACTTGTAGGTTAGTATGCTGCTCATTGGACTTCCCTGCTTGGATTTAGAGAAGAGTATAGTGTTAGGGCACAGATATGTCATGCAGTGTTCAGTGCTGCCAGGTGTAGAAAAGTAGTCTCCAGTTGTTAAATAAATAAGAATTCTGTTCTGGTCTTTGTCATGACAGAACAGGACTTCCACATGGGGCAGTTCAGAGAAGAATTTGGCAAAGAACAAAGAGAGTTTACTAGTGAATGGTTTTCCATAGTTGCTTCTGTGTATTCTCATTCTTCAGCTTGTGACCCCAGCCTGTATCAGAGCCCTCTGGGGGTGGGAGCAAGAACTGATTGCACTAGCTGGTTTGGATTTTATTTCTTTTTTTTATAAAAGGAATGGTGCTGTCACTTCATGTGAGTCACTTCATGCTTTATCATTTTCCATGACATGGCTTTAAAGACGATTATGTAAAGGAGAGATTTACCTACCAGCAAAAGTTACTTTAGAGACATGATTCCCAGAGAACATTAAAAATTCATAATTGCTCTCTGGCAGAATTTTGTTTCACCTCTTCAATTCCCAGTGAAGTTTCTCCTTCCAAACCTAAGGTCTGTTTGTATCCAGAATAGCCTATGACAATACTGGGTAATTGCTATGTCCTTTCATAGAGTCACAGGTAGGATGAGATGGAGATGAGCCTCTGGAGTTCACCTAGTACAGCCCTCTGTTCAAGCAGCTGTTGCCCAGCTGCCCAGGACTGTGTCCACACAGTTTTTTTAGTATCACCAGGGATTGAGACTCCACCATCTCTCAGGGAAACCAGCCTACTTTATTGTCCATTTTTTTGTCCATTTTGACTCCAGTTGTAAAGTTATGTTAATACTAAACAATTCTACCAACTTTGTCTTCAGAGTTCTCTATGTTTTTCAGAGTCTTTGAGTTCTTTCCTTTCAAACCTGATTAATTATTCTGGATAGAGATGGGAAGTTTTTTAAACTAGATTATTTAATGTGCTGTAGCACTGGGTAACCTACTGGGATCTTCACTCTTACTTTCTGTCACTTTGCAGTTATTTGCACCTGAAATCTTTCACATCTAACCTTTGCATAACTGTGGAAGAAACCCATTACTATAAATATTTATTATAATTAATATAAATATTTACCAAAGAAAAAAGATTTCTCTGGAACTGTTTCTTTTCAGTGGTCTACAGCCACAAAGGGGAAAAAAAACAATTGTCAGGAAAACAGGAAGATGTCAGAAAACAGAAATTTTCAGGAAAACTTGGAGAGCTCCTCTGCCAGTGGTGTTCCTGTAGCATAAATGCACCTTTTATTTTCAAAGAGCAGCAAAAGATGCGCAGGGTAGTTACTGTTGCTTCAGAACATTCACTAAACTTATTACTTATTCAGTGTTTCCATTTGAATAATGGGGAGGAGGTGGATTTTAATTGGGAAGCAAGAGCACGTCAGCCATACTAGATGTTGAGAAATAGATATAGATGCACCTGTATTTCTCTCAAGAAAATTCTCTTTATTCCAGCAGCAACCATTCCAGTTTCAGTCACTGCTAAGAGTCCCTACGCATATGAACATCCAAAGACCACAGAGGGTAATGATTACGAGTCATCTTTAGTCATTCTTCTTTCCTGTAGGCTTCTTGCTTATTCATATGTGGTCCAAACCCAAGAAATGGAAACAGAGTCTTGGTGCTTTGGTATTTCTCCATGTTTCTAGCGTGGACATATTATCTTCTAAAAGACAGGATATCACTTCAAAGGTATCTGATTAGAAGCCTCAGTTACATTAGAAAAAGAAAGAATAAGAATTATTGCAATAGTAAAGACTTTATGAAACATAAAAATAATATGAGTAATCTAAAAATCACATTTAAAATTACAAACTGCTGATTAATTTCTGCAAAAGAGTTCTTTGTTGCACATAACTGAGCATTGCTTGATAATTTCTCAAATTTCTGGAAAATATTGCATCCTTTCAATTACTCCATGGAACCTTGTGATAAATTTAAGAATAAAAAATTAATAATGATAATTACCTTTTTTGGTATGAGAATATATATTTAGTGGTGTGTTTAATAAATATGTTTTTAATGCAAACTAAGAACAAAGGTGTCCTTTGCAGTGAGCTTTGAAATGTCATATCTGATTCAAAAGAAGATTTCAGTCACTGTTTCAATTCACTCTGTAGATTGTATTCTGAGAAGCACTTAAAGATGTTTTTAAAGGTATATCTTAGCTCTTTTACACCTGGATGAAGCCAACTATATATAATTATTTACTGGATGAGAATGGCCTTAAGTCTGTGCTTAGAGTATTTGATTAAATTGAATAAATATATTTTGGCTAATTACCAACAAATCACTAATAACAGATTCACTGTTTCCAACTGCAGTAAATTCTACTTCAAGTATTCTTAAAACTCTTCTAAAGTCAACATTGGATAGCAATGTTTTCTTAGCATAATTTCTTCTCTTTCTTTTCTTTGACTTTTGGCTAATCTCTTAGAAGCTAATTTTGCTACAGAAAAATGTCCAACTCTTTGATTATCCCTTTCTTCAAAAGCTCTCTCTGTTTCTTTTGCCCATATCCAATAATGTTTCACGCATTAAACCTATAGCACCAGGGGAGAAAGAACTTATTGAGTATTTTGGGATAATATTTATACAAAGAGAAACCAAATTGCTTCAGAAAAAAAAAAAATTGCAGACCTAACAGAGAATTTCTTTCTATTCTGAATATCTGAAGGTTGTGGGTTTTTTTGGTTTTAAGAACTCATGGATTTTTTAACAGCAACCTGAAAATAGAAATGAGTATTTTACAGAAAGATTTTAAATTTGAATTCTGAAAGTAATTGCTGTGCTTGAGTAACAGCAAAGTCATTGCAAACCAGGGATATGTAGTGAGCACATTAGAAAGATTATCAATTAATATTATTTTAATGTATTCTCTGTACTGATAGAAATGTTTTATAGATTGTACCACTTCATAATTTAGGATTGTGATTATTTTTTCCTTTTTCCCCCCAATTTGACATAGCTTGTGAGGAGAAAAAAGGGCATGATGTTTTGGTTTTGTGATCCAAATTATAAGAGGATATAATGAGAAAAACCTAAGAGCCTTTATCAAAATATCTATTTTCAGAGAATTACATAGCTGTATCAACAGCAACCTTTTAGTCCTCTGCTTGACTGTTCACTTTAGAGGAAAAAAATCAGCTGTTTTGTCATGGTCAAGATGCCGCTTTCAAGTAGTAGCAGACTTCAGTTTGGGGATACCTGACTTTTTTGTGTATCAAGAGTCCCTTGCTGTCTCTGAGTTAAGCTGTGTGATCTCTTCCCTTGCTTGTTCGAGGATTTACTGATTTCTATTAACATATATTTGCTTTCATTACCATCAAGTCTGTGCAATTATATTTTTCTTATTGAACCCTTGTTAGTTGGAAGTTTAATTGTCCATGGTTTTAAAAACTAAAAGTTAATTTGAAGATCAGCCTTACTGTGCAGTAGTATTAGCACCTGCTTTTGTACTTACCAGTGGAGTAATTTTAAGTGTTTTGGAGTACATTCCATGCTTACCTTGTCACACTGTTTCTGTTGCAGTCCTGGAACCTATTACACTTAGAATTGAACCACCAAGGTCAACGATAGGTAATGATATTTCCTTGGCAAGCTGTCATGTTTGCTTTTTTCATCACAGAAAGCATCACTGAAGTCATCACCTTATGCCTCAGGGTTGTCTCATTAACCTTCATTTTTCTTCTAGGCAATTCTTTTGCTGGGTATTCATGACAGTTGTACATATTGCTTCCTTCACAGTTGGAATGTCTCTTTTTTTTTTTTTTTTTTAAGAAAACCATGCTGGCAGCTCTCCTTTCTCATGATTATGCTTGTCTGTGCTTCTCCCAGCTTTTTATTTAAAAAAATAAAGCCTGAGTTTCAAAAATTGCTGAATTCCACTCTCTTGCTTAGACTGTTGTAAACACACAGAGTATTACCTGAATTTCTTTCGTACTTCCTATAAAGAAACTTTTTTTCTCTCTTGCAGGTGTGAGGTTTCTGTGCTTGCGTGTTCAACTTGTTATCAGATGCTAATTACTGTGCAATTTAACCAACTTCTTACCCACATTTTCTCTTCCAGCTCCAAAGGAGACTCAGCGTATTCCTTCTAAACCTAAAACTTCACCCAAACATCATATTCCACAAAAAAAAGATGGTAAATTGCTTTGTGTGATTATTTCTAATACAGTTTATATTGGATTGAAACGTAATTTTGAGCAGCTGTTTATTTATCTGAGTCAGTTACAACATAATGGGGTTCTGTTCTGCTGTGTGTTCAGTAATTTATTTGCAGTTGTCAGGAGTGGTAACATTGCCTAGGTATTTTCCATCATGCAAAAGAATAAATCTCTGATACTTCATGGCAGCAGGATGAGAGTAGTGTTGCTAAACTCAAATTACAGTATTAACTAAAGCAAATACCTAACAATTAATGTATTAGAGCTACTTCGGTGGTACAATTCTTTCCAGCACTACTTTGCATTGTTAGAATAAATATGTTTCCCTTTTAAGTAATAATTACTTAATTTCATTACATTATTATTTTCTGCATAAATGAACAATCTACCCAGTGCATAGTTACTTTTTTAAAAATAAATATTAATATTTATTAGCATTAATGATCCTTTATGCGTATTTCAAAATACTGGGATTTTGTACTGTGTCATTAAATGTGAGGGAAGTTGAATTCAGTGACAGGCAGAAAAAACTGCTCTCTGTCCTCTGTATCTGGTTTGTAATATCACCAGAAAATTACAAAGGTATAAAAATTTGTCAACATATGTTATCTTTTGCTAAATGTGAAAAATTTCATTATAATAACTTTACTGAATATCTTGAAATTGTAGACACGAAGCAATATTTTTGAAAGCTGATATTACCTATTAAATATGATTTTCTCATGTAGGAAACAGTCAAAATCCTTGTTCTTTCATAATTTTTTTACCATGTAACATTGTAAAAGGTTGTTTCTAAACTACAACCTAAAATGCAACTTCTCATAATACTTCCACATATTGTTTATACAGTACTTCATCATACTGTTTTGTGGTTGTTTTTTTTAAAAAATGTTACTCTTCCTTGAAGAATCTATAATATACAGAACTTTTTTTACAGCATCATCCACTTAAATTGTGACTGTCTTAAAAAATGCAAAGAATTTTTTTTATTGTCACCCATACAGAGGCATTGACACAGAGAGGGATACCATTTCTATTGTGCCTCTTTTTGTAATGTGGCAAATGCAAAGTAACATCAATTTTGTATCCTCATGCACCTTAAACACCCAGTTTTATTTTAGATCCCTGCCAGTTTAGAGCTGAAGTATGTGATCATGCAATGCAATACACTGTAATGCTCTTTAATAATATATCGTCCAGAAAACAAGCAAGTGGTCTCTGATTCCAGTTGTGTATATAAACTGCATTTGAAATACACCACAAAGGGAAGTCTTTTGTGTCCCTACAAAGTCATTTTCTGAATAAAGGGGTGATACATATTTGGATATATCATTGAAGCCCATGAGAGAGCTAAACTCATATTATGTTTCAGCTTACACTGCTACACTCAGAGACTTCATTTAATATAACAGTTATAGTGTGAGGTGGTATACATAGTATATAATTGAAAGTGTAGTTACTAGACAAGTGATACTAAATGTAAGTGGAATTATTCTTGTCAGTTTTCATGATAGCTTTTATGTTTTGTTTCTGATACAGTCCTGGAATCTGTAACACTTAGAACTGATCAACTAAAACCAACAATAGGTAACAGTTTTACCTACAGGGACCATCACATTTAGCTTTCTTCTCAGTATGCACCAAGAATCACAAGCACATCTTCATTGTATTCCACTGTAATAATGTTTTACTACTTAATTTCATCCTTCTGTAATTTTTTTTTTTTGATTTTACAACTTTAACAACTCATAATCCTCTTGTTTGGTTTTTCTCAGACAAATATGTGCTGTAAAGTTAACGGAAGCACCACAATCTACCTTTGACTACATGTCTCTATGCTCAGTTTCTGTCATTTGCTGCTTTATCTTTTACACTGGTCCGTCTATACTGGCCTTGCTTTATGTTATCCTGTTACAGTGGTTCTCCATCAGCACTATTTATTTGTGTACCAGGCATTCATACTTCTCCGTTACTCATACAAGCTTTTTGTGTTTCCACAGGGTCCCAAAGGCAAATATTCTTTTCTAATATTATGTCTTCTGTCACTATGAGTTCTTGAAAGATTTTAATAGTTGCCCTTTTTTTAATTTCAGTTCCGAAAGAAACCCAGCATGTTCCCTCCAAACCTAGAACATCACCAAGCTCAGAGGTGCCACAAACCAAGCCTGGTAAGTAGACTGTTTCTTTATCTTATTATATTGATATGTGTGTCTCGTGAATTCTAATGTGATCAGTGGAGCTTCAGATTTATATGTATCCCTTGGACATAATTGTTGGAGCAGTCCTTGGGGCATAAAATCCAGTATCGTGTGCCATGAGATGTGGAATTTGAAAGCAACATGGTAAGTTTAAAATCTCTGTGTTCGGTTCTTTTTTACATTTTAAGTTACTGCAACAGTGAGCATTTTCTCAGGGGAAATAGGTCTTTTCTGTGTGAATTTACTTGGGTTTTGTGAAAGTGAAAAGGAGCGGATTCACTGCAGAGAGGAAGGGTTGGGGTTTTTTTTCTGTATTTCTCGAATTATGTATTTGTTTTTTTCTTTCCCAGGCACAATGATTAATTTATACTTTTCAGTTCACTTTTGCACAGCCCTTATGTTTCTCAGAGATTTAACAATGTGTACTACTTTCTATAATGTAGTTTACACAGCTTGGTATAGAGCGATTTACTACCCTGAGCTAATTAAGGATGGAGAAAGAAAGTTATACAACTCACACTAGCCATTGCATGAGGTACTGTGGTGGGTTGACCCTGGCCAGCAGCTAAGCACCCACTAGCCACTTGCTCATTCCATGCTGCAGTGTGTTGTGGGAGAGAATCAGAAGAGAAAAAGAGAGAGAGGAAAAATCATAGTTCAAGATGAAGACAGTTTAACAAGCTAAGGATAAAATGCGGGGGTGGGGTGGAGGAAACAAGTGATACTTGAAAGTCAGGAAAACGTACAAAGTTGAAGGTGAATTTCTTTGTGGCTTATTAAAAAAGCTTCATATTTATATTTGGGCTCTGCTCTGTATTAGAGCTATTGCCTTGAACTGTAGGCAGTTCTGAGCAGCATAATACTCTGACACATACTGAGCTTCAAGGAGTGGCCATCTGTCATTGGCTGAAGCGAGGATGGTGTGATCATTGTGGAGGCAGTGATTGTAATGTTTTGATTGTTCATGGTAATACTTGTTTTTGTTTTTTATTGTGCTAATGCAGTTCTGGAATCAATTACTTTTAGAACTGAGAAACCGAAGTCAACAGTAGGTAATGATGCTTTCTTACTTGGTTAGTCGTGTTGTTCAATGTGAATCATTAAGAGTAGACCTGCAAAAGGTTATCACCTTTCTTTGTATATGCCTTCATAATTTAACAGTCAAGATTCTCTGTCTCTTTTCTTATTTTCAACAAAACAATTGAGGAGAATCCTTTCAAGTTTTTTTGCATATAACATAGGGCAATTTCCTTCAATATTCAATGATAAGAGGCAGAGGCCAGGTCAGAACAGGATCCTAACTTACATGTTCTCAGTCATACTATAGAGGTTGCACTGTACTAGTTAGTCATGTGGTTTGGGTGAGCAGAGCTGCATGCTGCAAGTTTTCTTTATCTGCTTCCCTTCCACTCCAGTTTTACTAAATGAAATTCATAGAGGTCTGAAAAATAGTTCTGTTTCACTCAAGCCACAATTCCACCATCAGAACAGAATCACTTCAGTGATCTTTGGCTTCTATGGTCCTTGTAGTCAGATCCATTTGACTAAGACATTTTTTATCATTTGACTCTGGTACTGTGAATCATTCCAATACAACCTCCATTACAGAGCAGTGTTGTGTTTTCTTCTTTTATTTTTTAAGTCCTCTTCTTAAATAGAACCAGTGATTCTGTCACATGCTTAGTTGGCAATATGTCACAGAAGATAATTTCTTTTCTCTATAGCCTGATTTGGCTTCAAAAAAATCTCTTCTCTTGCATCACATCCATAGAATATCTTTGGTTCAAATCTTTGCTCTGTTTTGGTTGACTTTAACGGGTAGCAGTGATCATAGATACCTCAGATACTACACCATTTTAGTATGGTGTAACCCAGTTTCTTTCTTTCAGCTCCTAAAGATACACGTCATTGGCCTTCCAAACCTAAAACACCACCCAGTCCACGTGTTCCTCCAACTAGAGCAAGTAAGCTTATCAATATTTTGCCCTTTAGTGCATGAAAGTTTTATCAGTTTGAAAATTTTCAAAATTGATAGATTCTCTGAAGGTACACAGTTACTAGGCTGGTTTACTCTCATAATCAAATTTTGCTACATAGCTGTCATGGGACAAGATAATCAGCTATATATATAGATGTCAATACATTGTATAATGGTAGAATGTGAGGGTTAATACTCATCTTGAGCCCTTGCACATAGGAAAATTTGTGTCTTATTTTCCATAGAATGTGACAGAGATATTTGTAGTTCTAAGTACTGTTCTAAGAATTTTGAAATAGTTCTGTCCATTTGAAAATTAGTGGTAAATTTCCACATTTTTTCTGCTTTGACTGCTTTGCTGGAGACTTTTTTTTAATGTGAAGTTGATTTAAATGAGCATCAGATTTTTTGAATATGAAACAGTTGAGAAGGCACTTGAGAAGAAACACTGGAGAACACTTGAGAAGATTAACACTAAGGGAACTGTTAGAACTACAGCATTTTACCCTGTAGAAAGCTCAATTTGATAGAACTGAGAGGGGTGGAGAGTTAGTCCAACACTGCACTATAACAGTCACTTTGTCTTTAGACTCTTCACTAACATAATACTGATGGCATTGACAGAAGATTTCTGTGACTATTTTCAAATGGAATAAATACATCCTAAAACAATTTTTTGTAGAAAATGAGTCTCTTGTCAGAAAAATCAAGACACTTATGTTGAATTATTATCCTCAATAACATGTTCAAAACTTCACTCATCTTCACAGGTCCAAAAGAAAGTCGACGAGTCTCTTCCAAGCCCAGGGCATCACCAAGTCCAGATGTACCACACACAAAACCTGGTAAATATGTTGTTGTTTTGTTGTGCTTGAATATTCAGGGTTTCTTTCAGGTTATCTTTCCTCAATGAATCAAGTATTGATTAACATCTCTCCATATTACAAGCAAATAGATTTTCTAACGACCATTAAATATGTGCTTAAAGGAAGATAAAGCTGATTTGTATTTTTAATGGCTGAGTTTGATGATTTGTATATGCCTGTCAGTCATATGACAGCTATCACTGATGAATAATCTGCATAGCAGGGTAGAATACATACAAACATTGTAGAAAATATACAAACATTGTAAGAATGTTCTTAGAATTTGCATCTCTTCTGGATCTATCAAAAATGCTTAGAAAAAAACATATTTCAGGACCTTCATGTATGACTCTAAATATCTGTAGCTCAAACCACTCAGATTTTATGTGTCCTGGTAATGGAATTTGATCCTTCAAAATATGTAGGGATTTACATACTTGTGAACTGTCAAACCTCTGTAACTCCTGGTGGTTCTGAAAGCATCAGTTGAACATTTTCTTTTTTTTGAGTGAGGCTATATGTACTAATTCCACCAATAAATAGTTAAAATAAAAAAAAAAAAAAGAAGAAATTTATGTGTTCTAATTTGAAAATAAATTAGTCATGTAAAGTGTATTTTTACCCTTTTGCTTGTACTTATCACTAATTTTGGGTACATTCTTGTTTTTATGAAGTTTTGGCACATACTGCATTTGCAGCTGAACAACCAAAGACAGCAACAGGTCAAGATGATGCATTGGACTGGTCATTATTACTTTTTCCCTGCTACTCCTTGGACTGAAGATTGCATATCATTAGTCTGTTTTTCACTCGTCATCTCTATGGGGTTTAAATTTGTTTTCTTTAATACTTAGTGAACTTAATTCTACTCCGTTCCAGGTATTGAAAAATTACTAGCTCTTTTGTTATCGTCACAGAAATTTTCTTTCACTCTCACGCACACTGTAATTCTTTTGACACTTCTAGGAGACAAGCATGCCATGGGTATTGCAGTTATGAGCTCTGAAATGCAGAAGGAAGCATCTCCACTAGAGTTGTCTGTGTTCTTTCAGTTTTTGTTGCTTGACTCCAGATTTTGCTTCCTTGATCAATTTTCCACCCATGTTTTCATCATGATTTTCTTTTCCCTTTAAATTCTGACACTCAGCTTTCCAGTCTCTCATTCAAGGGTCTTGTTTTCCTTTGCAAGCACAAGGCATGCAGTGCCTGTGCAATGAACCTGTCTAGTTTTTGAAGAGTAAAAACCCTTAAAACAGATTTTTTCTTTCAGCTCCTAAAGAACCACAATATACTCCCTTTAAACCTAAAGCACCTCCCATCCCAGATGCTCCACACAGAAAGCCTGGTAAATTATCTGGTCTTTTGTCAAGCTTTGGTTTCAGGGTGGGCAGTGGGGGAAGTGGTCAGCAGTACATTTGCTGTTACCTGGGTATCACTCTAGCTTTAGAAACATCTGCAATGCTGCAGTTAGTTATATCATTGATGGAAACTGTAACAGTTTGAGACTTTATTTTATATTATGTGCATATTACCAGAAGAAGAAATAATAGTGACAAGTATGTTTAAATCAATGATAAAGTTATTCACAGCTTTTATCTGTGCAACATACTTCAATTGTTTGCTCCATGTTTTTGAAACTCTTATAACAGAAGTTTCTTAAAGCTGTTGCAGTGTTTTTCCTTTATGTACAGATTTTCATCCAGGTTAGATTGAGGATTTCATTCAGTTGTATTTTGATTGGGAGACACCCCATCATAAATCTGACTGATCTGTATAAGATAATCACTGATTTCACTGAAGGGTTGTTACTGTTGTTTTTTAAGTATCTAGATGTTTTTTAAGCAAAATAAGCAAAAAAAAAATTGAACTCTCTGTAACCATAGATCTCTGAGGATAAATGCATTGCTTTTTTAAAAAACACCTTACTGGTGCATAGAGTAGGGACTGAAGGCTGTTTTTAAGAGAGCAGGGAGCAAAGGGAGACTCTCTTCGTTATTCTGAGCATTTATTGACATTTTTTCCAACAGAAATCATTCCAACCTTCCATGAACCAGATACTACTACGATTCCTCATATTCCTGAAAGAACAAAGGCAACACTGGGTAATCATGTGTATTTCATAAGCAATTACTCCATTTTTCCATTCTTGTTAGAGAAGATATTAGAAAAAGCTCATTACATAATATTAAAAGTAATAATGAAGTTTTACTCTGCTTCTAGATACTTGCTTGCCCTTTGGTATTGATAAGGGTAGTAATACACAAGCTCATTTACTTTTGAAGGTTCTTTTCCTTGTCTTCTAGCCTTTCCTGTCAGGATGACGTAATTCTTCAGATGTTATATAATTTTCAGTAAAAGGGAACTTTATTTAAAGGGCAGGAAGTGATTCCTGTAATTTCTGCATCTGAGGTATGGATACCGTCATCGTAAAATATTCTCCTTCACTCTTTATGGTATAATTTTACAGAAGAAAATTGCAAGAAAAATGATAAGGTATCAACTCTAGCATAACCTGTACCAAATCAGACCAGCTGTGTGACCCTCCAAAACAAATACTAGCTCTTAAAGCCATCTTCTCTCCTGATTTCTAGTCATCCATGTTGGGAAAACTTCCATAAATATATGAAACATTAGCTGAGAATACTTTTGTCTTAGATTAAATGTCAGATGCAGACCAAATAAGGTCAATGAATCCAAGCAGGATTAGGTAGCAGGAGTATTGCTTGAGCAATCTTTGTTCTCCGTCCCCAGTTTCAGAGACAGTCATTGACCATGATTTTCTGAGAATGAAATGATATCATTAATGAAGTATTAATAGCCATTTAGTAATCTTCAAACAATGAAGAGAAATAGGAAATGATAAATGCTTTCTATCATGTTTCTGTTTTAATATATATTCCCTGTATGTATTGATATCTCTTTATATAGCTCTATGAGTCTATGTGCCCTGTCGTACACATCTGGGGCTACCTGATGTAATATTCATGTGGAGAAAATAGTTCTTCAGAGCAAAGGGGATGAAGACTGCACAGGCTAAGGCATGTATTTTGAGGACCTCCCACATTGGTGTGAATCACAGACTAGCAAGTGCTAAGAAAACATTTTCCAGTAAATGATTCCTATATGGCAAGAATTTTTAACTGAAGAGTATGAAGATAGCAAGATTGAATAGTTCCCACATACGAACAAAGAAGTTAGTTTATAAATCAAGTCTAATACAAAGGGTCCACTGAAAAACAGATCCAGTCCTCAGATACTCATGTATGGCAGATGTGGAATATACAGGCTACTACTTTCTATTTTTGTCCCATTACTATGCTGTTTGTGACTGTATTCTTCACAGCTTCATCCAAAGCTCCAAATTTGTATGTATTATTTTGGGAAATTCTGTTTGTGTTAGTGACCATTTAATTTGTCTTCCTTTCTTTGCAGGAATTCCAACTGATTGATTTTCAGCTTTACCCTTACATGATTTGCCTTATTACAGATCAGACCGTACTTATGTTCCCTGTGTGCTATGAAAGCAGTGTGTGTTTTCAATTATTGTTTTGGGTGCTGTTTGTTTTTATTTCAGCTCCAACTGAAAAACAGTTCATTCATACCAAATCAAAAACATCTGAAAAATCAAGACTGCCACACACCAAACCTGGTAATGGAGTCATTCTTTTGATTTTGTGTTTGAGTTTAATCATTCTTTCCCTTTGCCTCAGGTTTCGTGCTTTCTAATGGAATTATGTGTAGCGGATTTTGTGCTGAAACAAATGCATTACACTTAAGTCAGTCAATCCAAAATATGCCAAACCTACACTCTAAATAATAAGATTTGTAGTATAGCCAGCAAATGATGACTAAAATACAATAATGTGGGTTGACAAATTTCAATGACCAGATAGGCTGACTTCTCTCTGATTACTTCCTGGTAATCAGAGATGCGCTTTTTTTTTTTTTTTTTTAACCATAAAATGTAACAGAACTCCTTTGCAATGTGCTTGCACAGTTAGCAACTGACATTGTATGTTATATTGAAATAAAAGTAGTCTTAAAAATAGTTACAGGGCCCGTGGCTCTTCCCATTTTTTTATGGAAGGAATGTATAGAGAAGTTAATAGAAAGATAATGATATTTGTCACCAGTTGGTTTTTAAGATGCTCTACTATTCTTTAGTTTGGGGCATTTTGAAAATTTTAGAAATAGTGCAAATGCTACTTTGTTTCTATTACAGTTTCATATTCTAAGATTCTTCACATTTTCTCCTTAACAGCAATACATCAGACAACTCCACAACCAGTTATTACAAAATCTTCTACTATCACTGAACATTGGGCAACAATGGGTAAATAAGTTTCCTTAAAGTTAAGATGTGGGTATTTTTAATTTTTCAATAGAGAAAATTCTAGAGAGTGTGCTTGTGTGGTAATTTGTTCCACTATTCTTCATTCTTACACATGCTTACACACATGCATGTTTCTTAATACAGATGAGCCTCAGTGTTACTGTAGAAGTAAAGTAGAAATAGCCTAGATCTCGTATCTGGTGAGAAGCCTATGTTTGTCAGATCTCCAACCGAATTCAGTGGCCTAATTTTTCCTTTAGAGCAAGAATTTTAGCCATTAGCTCAACTCATCCTACAGTACAGTGCTAGGACTTTTCTGTGTTTTGGATAGTCATTTTGTTTCAGGTTCCAGAAAGCCACGGAGTTGTTATTGTCTTTTTTTCAGGCATTTGAGGCATGCTTTTTTCTGTGGGCTAAATATGGCATTGGATCATGACTCCTGAAGAATACAATAATAATCTTTTTCCTTTTCTTTCAGCTCCAAAAGAAACACTGCGCATTCCTTCCAAAACCAAAACATCTGTCGGGCCAGAAGAACCACAGACTAAACCTGGTAATTTAAAGTTTGTAACTGAAAGTGTTATTGTGGCACTACCTTAGTTACACTTTCTGCTGTCATTCAGTAATATTGTCATGTCACATGCATGACATGTAGACAGAAATTAGTAGTATTGTTCAGCTCAGAGTATGATAATAAATTATATCAAAATGAATGCCCAATAATTTCATCAGTTTCCATGGAGAGCAGAAGTTAAGAAAGTTATGCTTTTGAACATTTATTTGTTGAATTAGTGGGTAGTAGCCATTAAAAATGTGAGGAATTTGATTAATGTTAATAAAGGCTTCCCTAAGTTCTTGTCTTTTGGGGGATTTTATTACTGTAAATACATTTCCTTCAATTTCTCAAGTATTTTTGAAACACGGGTTACAGAATCTCAGTCGAAGGTTTAGTTAGATGCTAAAAGTATAGGTACCTTCTTCCTAGAAGTGTTTTTTGCAGTAATTACAGTAGATTTAGGAATTCATAGTTATAATGAAGGTTGATAATACCTCAGCTTTACCCTGGGTGTGAACTATTTCCATAAAAATTACTAGGTAGGAAGGTTACAGGAGAAAAAAAAAATATTAGAGGAGTGACAACATGGATGTGAGAAAGAGCACCTCCTAATCTTTCTTACCCTTTGATGTAATCTCCAAACTGACAATATTTCAGTTTTAAGCAAATAGTTTAATGAATAGTTTTATCATTTACCCTCTTTTTCACCCTTAGACTTCTAGCCCTTTTTATATAGCCCAAAAGAATTTAAGCAGAGACCCTATTCATTCAAGAACTGTACAACAAGTTACAATGAAAATCAAACAACATTCCAGGAAAAAGATTTATTTTCTAAAGACCTTATATTGAAAGGCTTTCTGTTAGGTAGTGAAGTTAGATTCTAAGACTCAGCTGAAATCTAATCATGTCATAGTTAATGAGTGCCATGTTTTGGTACTACTACAAAGTTAGTTTTGCATGAAGAATTTTAGAAAACATAATTTATAAGTTTATTTTTTCTCCTTTTAGATTTTATATCATTATGATGCATGTACAAAATAAACTACTGTTAGGAAAGTTGTTAAAAACAAATGGTACTATTTAGCCGGTACCTTTATGCTAGTAAGTAGGTTATTTCCAGCTTCCGTGTTTTAACTTTATTTCTGAAAGATACCTGTAACGTGTGTGTCTGCCTGCCAATCTCCTTTTCATCCAGTAACTTAGATATCTTTCACTAAATGCAGTCAAATTTGGCTGAGGGAGGAGTATCTGAAAGATAAATAGATTACTACAACCTTTTAGGAATCTTTTAGGGAAATGCAAATTAATAAGACCAAAGACTGTCAGAACTCCACCTTAAGGGCATTTGTCCTGAAGGTTGGTGGGGGCCCAGCAGAATAGTTGCGCTGTCTGGCTGTCAGCATGAAAATACAGCCAGATTAATCAGAACACATGTCTGTCTCATGTCTGTTAAAATTGTCTTAGCCGATGTGTAGATAGGTTTTTATGAAACAAACGACACATATCCCTAATGAAATCCAACTTCTTTAATTTCGCTTCTCACAGAACAATGTTTTATTTCTTGTAGCTCCAAGGGCAACACACCTGGGATCAATTAACCTTATAACAGTTCATGTTGTTGATGGTTCCAAAATGACTTTGGGTAATGAAAATATTATGTCAGTTTATTTTTTATAAAACTTTATTTTCTCTGCTTTTGCTATATGGCTGAACTTGCACTGCAATAAACAGAAATACTTTAATATGTCTTTATGTCATGTTCATTTTTTAGTCACATTCCAGTGCATGTACAAAATGTTGCTGATTTTAATTTTCCAGCCAAATTTTTTTTCATGCAATTCTTCTTAGAAATGGAAAAGGCCAAGGTGTAATACAAAAAGGCATTAACTGGTCATCTTTTCTTCTTTTGTCTGACTTACTAGTGATATGTATCTTCCCAGACTTGAAAAGTCTTTTATCTGTATAAAAGCATGATTTTCAGCCAGATTTCTAACACTGACTTTTTTTGTTTATGGTCTGCACTAAGATAGTTTGAATTTCCCTTCCAACTGTGGTGTCTTATGTTTAAAATAAATCATTTGCATTTGATAAGCAATAATATTTCTACTTTCAGTTCCAAATGAAACGTACCAGATTTCACCCAAGCCCAAAGCTGGTCTAGCAACTGAAACTCCACAATTCAGTACAGGTAATTTTTAGGTTTTTCCTAAGTTGTTGTATTGAGAGTCTTTAGATCTTAAGTAAAATCAGTACAGTTTAAGGATCTGTTATTACCTTTAAAACCATTTCAAATATATAATTTGAAATTTTATTTTTCCCCTTATCAAATGGCTTTTGTTCATTGCTCTGAAAATTGAGGTTTAATCAGTGTTGCCTCAAAGATGATATGAAGCTTTTAAACAGTATTAGTGCTCTGTATGTGATCCTCAGATGTGTAGTGTTGCAAACATAGATGTAACTGGCTTCCACCTTTTTCCTTATAAAATACTAAATCTAAATCCATAAAACTTTTTCCAAATGCAGATGTCAAAAATTAATATTATGTTCTTTCCCACATAAGTATTTTCTCTGACACTTCAGAGGCTGGATTAAGTGTTGTGGATAGAATGGTTATTAGATTTGACTATCAAATACCTATTTATTTAAAAATTTGAGTTAAAGAGGCTGATAATTTGGCACAGGTGACAGTGACTACTGCTTACACTTTCAGCTTTCAGTGTGATTCACACAGATTCTGTAACAACTAATATATCAAATTTGGCAAGTGAAAGGTGCTAGTAATAAAAGGTTGAAGGCTTCTGATTTTAACCTTGATGAGGCACTACGCTTCATCAGCCCTACACAGTGACGGCATTGAATGCTTCCAGTTGTTTTCTCAGCAATATTTTAATGTTTCATGTTTTTATCTGAATATTTGATTGGGGGTGAAGGGAGGGGTTCAGTCTGGTGTTTTATTTTGAGGTTTTTTGTTTGTTTGTTTTTTACAGAACCTAATTAAATGTCTTAAGGCCATGGATACCTTGCAGAGCTAACTCTGTATCCATATACAGTTGGGTAACTGGCTGTAAATATTTTATATCTTTTCCTAAACCTAAACATGAATGTAACTGGTCAGACTGCATGATGGAGTCATCTGGCCACTAAGAAACTAGCATTTTCAGCGTGCATTTTGGATTGGAACTCATGGAATTCTCATATGTCCATTTTGCTGTATCGCATTGGTGCATGGACCTTTTTTCTGGCAAATCACACTGTGTAATTACATTGGTGTTCCTTTTACACATGACATTTAAACTGAACCTTATTTCTTTTAGCTCCTCATAAACCACATCTCACTTCTGCAAGACCAAAGCCATCTGATAAATCACACATCAGACCTGGTAATAATTGTTTATTCAGTTTGGGATGGGGAAGAGAATAATTAATTAATTAATTTCACTTATTCTCAGTAGAATTTTAAGTGTTTCTGGGAAGAAGGGTGTTTTTCTTTCAATTAATCAGTCTAGAGGGAAAGCCTTTCCAAATCAGGAAAAAAAAAAAAAAAAAAAAAAAAAAATAAAAAAAACAAAACCGCG
>JAOTQQ010000001.1:89069535-89181739 GCA_026546715.1 Gallinago undulata | reverse complement strand
CTTTTCTTTTCTTTTCTTTTCTTTTCTTTTCTCTTTTCTTTTCTTTTCTTTTCTTTTCTTTTCTTTTCTTTTCTTTTTCTTTTTTTTTTAAACTCTCTCACAGCTCTTAGTAAGACCACACCAGCACCAGCTAGAACAAAAGCACCTGGATTGCCAAAGTGGATTGTGCCAACAACAGGTAGAGCTGCAGTTTTGAGGGTTTTTTAACTTATCAGTAAAAGACAAGAATATGACTTTCTTAAATCATCTGGAGCCCTGCAAAATACTTCATTAAGTTTGATTATAAAAGTTAATTCCTCAGAGTACTGTATGGAATTGCTGCTACTGGTCATGCTATATAGTTCCTGAACGTCTCTATAGACTGACACTGTAAACTTACAGATAAATTATTATGTGGCTACTGTTAACTTATGTTAGATGATAGGTCCAGAATAAATAATGGAAAAAACTTTGTTGAAAAGGGTTACCTAGTTGTTACAAGTCCAATCCAGGAAGGATTGGTAAGAAAGCATTAAAGCCAGATATCTTGCTAGCTGGTAGCTATGCTGTGGTGTGTTCACGTCAGACCTGCTTGTATTCAAACTGTGCAGTAGTTGGAATAGGTGACATTCAGGCTTGAATACTTCAGCACCAAGGAAGTTCCAATTTGATGGATGACAGAGGAGGGTGAGAACTGTCACTTGAATTTACACATCTTTACACACACAGATAAGGTACATCCCTAACCCCAAGTATTTATTCAAAATACTGATTTAGTTGGGGGAAAAACAATTTCTCTTTTTTCAATTGTACTTGATTTTTCCATCCAACCAAAATAAGGCTAGTGGTAATTCATAATGACTCCATATTTTTTTATTTAATAAAGCATTAATTTATTATGTCAATACAAATACTGTTGGGCTTTTTGATACAGCCATTGGTTAATTAAATACAGAATTTAGGGCTTTTTCATCAATGACGGAAGTTTAAAATAATAAATAATATAATTAAATAAATAATGTATATATTCAAAGCAAAGTTTTGGCTGTTCACCCACTACTAACAGTGCTATTGTCCAATACTGTTGCTGGGTGCTTGCTAGTTTAGGATAACTGACTAATATACCATCTACTCTACACATTCCTTTTTTTAATGTGTAATGTTTCTCTGTACCAGTATTTCCGAAGTATCTTTGGCAATTTAATACCTGTTGTTGACCTTAGTATGATTTAAACTACACATTCCTGTACATAATTTTGAGAAGCTCACCCTATTTTTAGAAATGGCAAAACCTCAGAAGGGATTGTTATATATTTAAATTGAATTAAAAATATTCTCTTTAGAACATGACATGCTGTTCTGCATTACATACAGAGTGGATGACTTCATTGGAGGAATGTGCTTCTTGATCTTTTGTAGTTCTGGTAAATGAAATGAACCCATCAAATTTCAGGACATCAGAGACACTATTAAATGACCAATGGCAGTAGGTGGGGGTCAGAAGGTTTTGTTCTTTGCTTTTGTTGGCAGTCTGCTTATAAGTGAGCTTTCTAATGTCCAATTACTGTAATAGACAGAATGCACAAAGGTTTCCAGAAGCAGGTGGCTTTTGAAATTACATTATGAAATTATGCATAAATACACAATTATGTTAGACAGTATATTATGCTTTTCCCTTCTCCCATGTAGTAGTAACCATGGAAGAAGTATTTGTAGATTAAAAAGAACAAAAAAAAAAAAAGCATACTATGTAAATCAGCAGTATAAACATAATAGTAGACATGTAAATGGTTAAATGTAGTTTATTGTGCTTAGTGCTGTTTTAGGTGACTACTAAAGTATTTTTTTAAACAATCCCATTTTAAATGCTCCTGTTGGAGTGCTCACTAGTTGTCATTATTTCCAAGTCTTTATAGTTGCCAGTTTAAGTCTTCCAGTTGCCTGGAAGAATTAGAGCTTCATTGTGGTAGATGATGTCAAAAATTGTCACAAGACTATTACCTTGCTGTGAGTGCTCTGTATTCTCTCAGGCAAATAAGTATTTTCTTTTAGAGTTCTTCTGGAAAATGATACATCTAATAATATTTTCTGTTGCTCAGTTATGTAAGTCTTTTTTCTCTGAGTTAAAGAAACATCCTAAAGATGTCTGTTACCTGGATTTGTGTCCTGCCAAGTGAGGCCTTTAAGTTAAACCTGGTGTCCAAAGTACTAAGCAAGAGCAGGCATTTATTATCTACTGTCTATTTCTTTGTCCCTCCAACCCTGCTGACATAGCAACTCATTGATATCTTTCTGTGAGTCTATACCTTTCTTTTCCAAAGTGTAGAGAAATAACCAGTGAATTTTGTATGGTCATACCATGTCTTCTGTAAACCATATTGTGGCAAATACGGTGTCTGAGCCTAAAAGGATGTCTGTGCTCACAAAAATCGTTTGGCACAACAAGGGACTTCAGGCAAACAATTATAGAAATCTCCTATATGGCTCCCAAGCAATGTGTAATTACACATTTACACAATATGCATTTACACATTGCAAACAGAAATCCTAAGTATGCAGAAAAGCCTTTAAAAAGAGAGCGCTACTAACTAGGAACCCTAAATCTTACCAGCTGAGTAAAGACAAAAGTTTCTTTTTCAGTAGGTGATATCTTAGAGAAATAATTGAATCACTGAATTCACAGTGAAAATCAGGGAAATAATATTTTAAGACACACGGATGATTTTTGAGAGTGAAGTTTATTTCTTCCATTATGAAAATGATATATAATTTTCTATGATTATGTTATCAGAATCCTTAATTTCTGGTCTAAGCTGATGAGAATCCTTAATTGGACTGTAAGGAAGAATATGTTTTCAGGCTTACCTTTAGACATATGTCATTTTTTCTTTCTCTGAAGAAAAGCACATTTACTGAGGAGCCATGGATATGTTTGAAGAACAGTTTGGATCTTTTAATTCCTTGGTGGGCTGGCACTGCTGATGAACGTTCTGCAGTTCTTCTTCCTGATTGTACTCATTAGTATCAGTGCAAAGTTGTTTCATCCCACGCAGTGAGCTTGGCAGCTGCAGGGCCCAGATGATAGGCAGTGGAATTTGTTTTTTCCAGTGGCAGCACATGGGATTGTGGCTGGTTTCCTGGCAGGCTTTTCAGTCTCCTGGCTGGCTGTAGTGCCAGGTGGTAAACTTGACAGTGGGAAAGAGTCAGGGATTGCCTCCTCATGACTAACATTCCTTTTAGTTTCCTGCCATGTTTTAGCCATTTTCTCTAGAATTTTGTTTTATTGAGATGGCTTTTTGGATTTGTAGTAGTGTATGCAACGTATCTTACTCAGTTATTCTTTTTATTTAATCCTAATCATTTAAGAAATGTTCCTGATCTATTAAGTGTCCAGACGACCTTCAGTAAACAAACTTTGAGCAACATCTCCATTTCCCTTGTGAAAGAGAGAGATGGTTGGTCTTCATTATAACTGCCATTAATTTTGTGTTGTTTTCCTTTTATTTTTGAAATTGTGTGTGTATAGCCAAGTTCTAAAGGATATCAAGTATTAAGGTATTTCATTTTGTTTTATCAAGGGCAGTTTTTCCAGTTCTTCACTTAAAATTATCTACCTTTCTAATTGTATTCCTGCTATTAAAGAAGCAGAGGTTAGTTTTAAGGTGTTCCAGACCCCATGAATATTTCCAGGAAAAAAGATAGAAGCAAGAGAAGACACAAACACACATGCAAAAAATATATCTGTTCACACTTTTATTAAAAGTTTGACTGAATGTGATAAGCTGAAATGTTTATAATAAGCAACTTAACGATAGCTAGTGTAAGGCAAATGCTCTGGGAAATACAGCAAGCTGTTTGGTAGTGTAGGTACCTTGCGTAAGAACACAAACAAACTTTTATGTAACTTTAAAATGCATTGAAACATTCAAAAAGGAGATTTTCTCAACAACGAAGTGTTGTGGTTTGACCAGCTTTTTCCCTGAAAATTTGTCTTATTTTTCATTACTGCTTTACTAATGGCAGAGCAGCAGTGCAAGTTTCTGAAAGAAAAAATTACTTCTTCCGCCTAGAATGTGTATAATATTTTGTTAATTCCCAGCTGATATAACTCAGAAAAGACTGTGATTCTAAATTCAATTCTAAGGACAAGGATAGAGGTGGACTTTTTTGTAGACACTGTAAAATGCAAAGCTAAACTTGGCTTGTACTTGGGTGATTTAGTCAATATACTACTACATTTTATTGATGTGTTTATTGTGAGATGAAGCTGAGAAACTAAATATACTCCAACTGTGCCCTGTGATGCATAAGATTATTTTTCTTTTCAAAGCTGGTGCTGGTCTTCTCAGGTGTTTTCTTCCTTGAACACCATTCACATTGATTAGCACACTGGTGCTTTGTTTATCTGAAGATCTAATTAACCATTTTAGCTGCCTAAGGACAAATTGCAGTTATATAAAACCACATGATGTGTTTAGAAATTTGGTGATCTGCATCCTGTTCCCAGTTTACTGTAAGTCTGATCATTTTAATCTTAAGCAATTAATTTAATGCTTCCATAATACAGTTTTCCCCTCTGAGGAATACTGAGACTCAGTCGCACTTTTAGAGAGTGTAGAGTTTCTGTTCAATCTCATTTTGAGTGTAGAACCACAACTGGGAATTCCTATGGTATGCCTAGCAAGAATGGCCAAATAGTAAAATATTTGAAAAATTTTCTGCTTAATGCTGTTGAAATACTAGTTTATTCTCAAAGCAAGCTGAGCACCAGATTACAAACCGATAAAGTCTCTGGTTTAAATGTTAGGATCATGTTGGAATTGGCTTGAAATTTGATAATTACATGGATTTTAAGACTTATTTTTTAATACATTAACTTTCAGGGTTTTTTTCTTTTCTCATGAGAGAGAATGATTTTTTTGTTTGTTTTCATGAACACGATGAAATTGCAAAGAATTTTTGCACTCTACCATATAAAGAGCTTTTATAAAGTAAATATACTTATTTTGTATAGGGAAAGCCTATAAATGTAATAGTCTGGCTGCCCTGTAAATATTTAGCATGTGAAACAGCTGTTCTATACCAAGAGTAGTTGTGTTTATCTCTTTAAAGCCATTTACTTCAGTTTTATTAAAATGTGTTTATATAACTTAGAAGTAGGACTTTCTTTTATATACAAACTGAATTTTATGTACAGTTTGCCTCCAGCACTCCAAATACAGTATATATTTGGTTCAGAATTGCTCAAGCCATTCAATGTGGCTTGATCTTATTTCGGGGAAGAAGGAGAGCAGTGCTCTTTGCTAGAATCAATGGACATTTTATTCTGTATAATGAAAAACTAAAATATTATCTCTACTCATCATTCCATGTATAATCTTGGCTTAACTCATCTGTTATTTCTTAATCTTACTCATTCTCACTTTCCAAATATACTTTTTTCAAGGAATTTTTACAATTAAATTACAGAATCTTCTAGACCAAGACCACTTTCTATCTACTTGAATAGGAAGATAATGGATATCGCTAAGTTATCAGTAAAAATATTGATGGGCCATATACGCCAGTTTTGCACTTAATGTTAGCCACAGTTTGAACATACACAATACAGAAATATTCCATTACTTGGTACTGCACTGTAGGTACTTGTTTCATTTCCTTTTGTGTCACAGATGAAATATATACACCTGAGGATATTGCTGGACAAATAAGCCTGGATATGGAAGAAGTTTCGGAATACAGCAATACCTGGGAAAAGCCATTTTCTGGTAAGGTTAATAAAAGAATACAATTTAACATGTATTGCTACAAGCTAGTCAGTATTTGACTTTCCCTTTAAATGCATTTAAATGCATATTTCTGAAAATTGGTGTGTTTTAACTGAAAAAGTTTACATCTAGGCTATTTACGAGAAATGAAAAAACGGGTTACAGCACACTAGAATTAAACTTGATATTATAAGATTCTATCCTAAGAGGCTGCATGCCCTCCTTTTTCATGAAGAGTGACAGAGTCAAGGAAATACATTTCCTGTCCACGGGGAACCTCTGAAATTAAATAAATCCTAATAGTTCATCATACCACTGTCATCACAAGAATCTACGCTATCACAAAATCTCTAAATTCTATTGTGTGTCCTAGTTTACAAGCTCGGTCTCCACATATTGTTAATTAGATTTGGTAGCATCATAGACCATTGCCTATATCATTCTGGAACTAGTAGAAGGGGAGGGGGAGGAGGTTTTTTTCCCAGAGCACAGTATAGTAGATTCAACTGTGACACAGTCCACTGAATGTGGTGTTTTGGCTTGCATGTAACTTGTGGTTGTGTTTTTCAGAATATAGGATGGAAACTGCTGACAAGGCAATACTTGCACGTTTTTACCCCATAAATATCTCAGACAATCCCATACTTTGTATATGGTCAAGGGAAATTAATCATGGATACTACCATGTAGTA
Source organism: Gallinago undulata (assembly GCA_026546715.1). NCBI lineage: Eukaryota > Metazoa > Chordata > Aves > Charadriiformes > Scolopacidae > Gallinago > Gallinago undulata. The sequence continues at coordinate 89,175,300 of JAOTQQ010000001.1, read as the reverse complement.
GTATCTAGAGTATGATGACTTATATCTACAAGAATTTATTTATTTTCCTTTTTCAAATCTTTAGGCATTTTTTTTTTCATCTCCACCTGGGGATGAAAAATGAATATAAAACCTACAAATGCTATTTTCAAAACCACTACATCTTCCTAAATTACATAGAGTATTTTTTTTTGTCTTGATCTGAGGGATAAAAAAAAAAAAAAGTCTTTTGCAAGTGACTGCAAAAGTCCAAAGGAAAGGGAACAGAGAAAGGTGGAGGTGTTTCTGTTTGTAAATTGAAAGTATTTCTAAAAAGGCTCTCCCAAGTGAGTCTTTGGATCTGCTCCCTTCTCGCTCATGGTCACTCTATTTATAGGGTAAAGTAAGGTCAGATATGTCGGGCCTGAGGTACTCTGTGTAGCCAGTAACTCAATATCAGGAAATTTGCATATTTGTTGACATTGGCAGCATTATAAGAATTATATTACTCTTGAGGATTTTCCCCTGTTAGGTAAAAAAAGTCTTTTGTTACATAAATGTGTTGCACATATCTCCTGGTTTTTTTTCATAAAGAAAGAAGTGCAAAGGTGAATAGTGGAAGAAAAATCTTTTCCTTTGCCTTTCCTTTGCATAATAAAATCCTTTATTATTTCCTGGAAGATACAGTAAAATTTTTTGTAAGTATGAATTAAGGGGCTTGGGTTCTCCTTTCAGACCTCACTGTCAAATGACCTTACCGATAAATATAATAGATACTGGCTAGAACTGCACATTGAAATAACCTAGTTGGGTGCATCAAGAGTTTATAACACAACAGCTGTTTCTAACTTGCCATGTCAGTGCATGAAGTGACAGTGACTTTTTTCTCATTTTTCACTTTTGAAAGGCATAGGATTAAGTGTCCCTAATGATATTTTCCCTTTTGCTACATCTTTTGTTTCAAGAGTGACCAGTTTTATCAGTTAGCGCAAAAGATGAGAAATTTTGTGAGTAGAATCCTTAAGACAATTCCTAGTACACTGAAGTGGTGTTTATTGTTGGAAGAAGTATTCTATTGGCTGCCAAAAAATTACCATTGGCAGAAATGAGTAACTACACAGAAAATGAATTGCTGAAACACTTGCACAAAGGCCTAAAATTAGCTACATTTTTTCAGTGCAAGCTTGGTTTAAAACTCAATGGCACACACTTCCCAAAGATTTTGAGGCTGAAAATACAACTCATTTCAGTTTCTAACCTCACTTCTCCACTTTTGATATTGAATCAGACATGAACCATTGTTTGAAAAGTCAGAATATAACTGTAATGGGTTTCCGATTTTTTGGAATTTGAGGATAAATAACTACTAACACTGTCTTTTAATGTCATTCAGTAACTACATGGCCTGGCCCTCAGCATCCTCCTCTACCTCCTGTCAAGCCTACACAAATGCGAAGAAAACCTCTGCCTCCAAACACTGTGACTGGTAAACCAGGGATTCCAGGTATTTCAGCCTTTTCAGCATAAATATTTTATTATGTGTGAGGTAATACTGAACTGACTAGCAGGGTATAGGAGATTTTTATAATATGGATTATTTTTGCTTCATTTGTGATGACTCTAGAAGCTGGTCTTCTGGAACATACAAGCATCTTTTGTCTTCATACATAATCTCTGTTTTCTTTTTGTTTTCCTAACCTAGTTGTGTCAAAATCATCCCTAGTAAGGGAGCTGAAAGCAAAATAGCTTAATGCAAGTCATCCTTTAAGATCAACCTTAAGAACATTTCATGTCTACTAATAGCATTTGCAGTTACTTAATGTACATATCAGATGGGAGAGATGGAATATTATGGTTCAATGCATACTCCCAACTGGCTATTTGTAAAGAAATTCTGCCTCATGTATATGGCATATCCATCAACCACTGCAAATGAAGAGCTAATAGACAACCAGAAAACTAACTGCACTGGGATGCAGAGCAAGCTGAATTATTTCACGTGCGAAGAGTTTAGCTTCGTTCCTGTGCTACGGTATTCTTGCTTCTCAGTATCAGCTTAAGAACACACAGAAACTTCCGCGTTTCTGATTTTGCTTTCATTTTATCCTGAACGTGATATTCAGTATCCTTACATATGATTTTTCTGTGGATTCTATAAAGAATCCTTAGACTAATGTTATTGCAAGTAGTCAGAAATTATCATCTCATTATGCTTAGCATCATGAGCAATGCTTCCCTCTTCATATTACTGTTTTTAGTTCACTGGAAATATACAGGTCTTGGTTCTGCTGTATTTTCTGTTGGCTTTTGGTTTTTTTTTGTTTTGTTTAGAGCCATTAAGGCACTAAAGATCTAAAGAATTCTTTAGAATTTTGTGCAGCAGTTTAGAAGCAAGAATCTCTAAGCTGTATATTTATTCAATTGCAGAGCCAAGACTGAAATGTTGTGTCTGTACTTGCTGTTGATCGGTGGTGTTTCTTTAGTAATAGCTACAACAGAACATAAGACATTGTCAGTCTTAAGCTGTAGCACAAAAAATGTTGACCTGATACATTTTATTTTCTTATCATGGGGCCTATGCTAATTTTATCCATTCAGTGTCTAATTAATTTACCAGTGTTTTGAAATTTCACCCGTTTTCCATGCACTAGAGGCCAGGTTGTGGTAGTCAGCAGTTACCATACCTTCCTAGGCATTCATGATGGAATAAATTGGTTAGATGATCTGGTTCTTCCTTATGAGGCCAGTAACAGATTTTCCTTTTTCTGTGTTTCCTAGTGTTTTGTCCAGCTTAGTTTTAAACTTCATAATTGAGTTTCTTCTGATTCCCTGAGCAGACTATTCCGCAGTACTAACAGGAAAAATTTGCCTCAATGTTCTTCTTGGATTTTCCATTTCATAATTCTGCCCTGTTTCTCTTTCTCATTAACACTGTGTTTAATTCCTTACTTGCATCTTTCTTACTCATCCATTATGGGAAGGTTTCTATGTGGACATTAGAATTCTCCTGAATAGAAAAAAAGGAAACAAGAGTGTTCCAGAACCTTTGTGAAACTGGACTTTAGTGAAATTCTTAATACATTTCCACGTTGTTAAGGAAATCATAGGCAAGTAGAGAGAGAATCTTTATTATTAGAATCTTAATAGATTTCCACTTTATTAATGAAATGAATGGAAGGTGAGGATTTTTGTTGTTTTAAACTTGGTTCACCAGAGTTCTGCCTTCAATCACCGTGTTCTTTTGTGACATATATGCAGGGAATGTAACTACATTATGTAATTCTTGACTTTTTGGGGATTGAGATTTCACGGTCATGCAGTGGTTATCTGCGAGTAATGTTTTCTGTTTCTGAATGTTTTGTGAATGTAGTTCTTGTCTTTTACAGCTACTTTGAACACAATCAAGACATTCTTTACCATGGATTACTTGCCTCTTAGAAACTTGTTTTCATTGTTAGGTTATAACAGCTGAGGAGAAAAGGCAGTGTCACATAGTCTACAATAGTTTTTAAAATACCTATTTAATTATGGAAGATAACAATGCCTTTATCAATCAGTTTCTGTCTGGACTTATGGTGCCTAGCCCAGAATAGATCCATTCAGAAAGCAAGCTTTTTTTCCCTTGGGTCATGTAGTGTTATAAATGTTGGACATGGTTGCATTTTTCTTAACTTCATTCGAAGTGCATCTTATTTTCATTTTGTGGAAGCTCCAGTACTGTTCTGTGGCTAAACTGTTACATATACAGTGTTTAACATTATAATGAGGCTCTAGCCTTGCTAATACACATGCTATATTGAGTGTAGAAACAAAAGGACTTTAGCTATATTTGAGGAAAGAATCCACAACAAAGTTGCTGAGTTTGGTTATTCTGTCTTACAACTCATGAGGAAATGTGCTCTTTTATTTGAGAAACAGAAATGCTGATGCTGGTCATTTTACATCCTTTTACCAATCTGTGTAGAATGTGTCTGAGTACCAGGTCGTACTCTAGCTGACTGAAGTCCTCCAAGACAATCTCCAAGTAGCAAAAAATGTTCTTACTAGGTTTCATGAATAGGTTATATTGGCAATAATGACAACTTGGAACTTTCCTAAATCCAACTGGAAGCTGTTATATACCTTTTGAGGGAATGTCATAGTTTGAATGAAAGTACTTGTTTCATGAAGCAGTTGTCATAAATCTGAATTCTATTAGAAAATCAGAGAACTGTTGCACTCCTTAAACAGTAAATGCCTTGTTGGCCCAAGTTCCTCTTTCTGTCATTATAGCTAGACCTGCTGGACCAACAACACCTGTGAGGACAGGAACATCATATAAGACACCAACAGCTTTTGCAACTCCAGAGTATTATGGTAAGCACATTACGGAAAGGTCTGGTTTGGTTTGGGGGAGTTTTTTTGTGAACATAAAGCTTTCTTTTTTTCCTTTAACTTCCCTTCCCTAACCTATATTGATGCAATGTATATTTAATATAAGAGGTATTCTATCTGAGGTGATTCTAATTTCCTTACAGCACTTTGCAACTTTTCTAACTTGACTGAATTCATCTGCCTGTCTTCTGATACACACCTTGGTAAATGAGAACATGATGGCCCTCCATCTTCCTAGAAATCAATACATGTTTAGTAAGCTGTCAATACTATTCAGCAGCTACTTTATACTTGTGAAGGGAGTAGATAAGGCACTTCTTTTCTTCAATGTTTCTCTTTACATGGGACATAAATTCAAATTATTGTTTGCCAGTGACTGATAGTGCTCAACATGGTTGTGATATCCTCCTAGCTGTCTGATCGAGCGGCAAACATTTAGGTAGGAAAAGTTGTAATAGTGTAATTATAGCGGTTAGTTGGTAATGTGCCATTTTATAAAATTGGGAGTTAACTACAAGTTCAGACCTAAATCTCTTCAAATGACCATATAGGAATGGGTTTGGAGAAGGATGTGCTTAGAATTGGTTTTTGAGCCAAAATATGCAGCTCTAGGTATATTGTCATGAATTATGTTGTTTCTAATTTTCCTGGACTTATAGTAGCACTGAAATTCTTGTCTCCTTATAACGATCATGAACTCACTGTGACCCTTAGTGCTCAGTAAAGGAAGCCAGATGCTAGATTTATTGAAAAATGCTTGTTATGAAAGTATTGTGTTTTGTCCATATAGGTGCATTGTAGTATTTGCATCTGAGATTCTGTTCACTGTAGGACTATTTAACACAACACCATTGTCATTAACCTTGACTGCTCTAGCACATTTCTAACCACCAGCATATTTTCCTTCAATTTCCTTCAAATTTTGTGGAACTTGTACACTTTCTGGAAACAGAATTTGTGATTTCCTTGTCACTATTTTTAGAGAAGTTCATATGCCAACATAATAGTGCTATATATTCTATGAAAATGAAACAAGCTCCAAGCTAAACAGCTAGTATGGTGAAAAAAGATACTTTCTAAAAGGTCTAAAGAGCATTTTGCATATGTTGCATTAACTGAATCCAGCATCAGTCATGAACTCTGTCATTTTGCTTATGTCTGTTTTTATGTCATACTATCAGTACATGTGGGGTTTACTTAGCATTACAGCTTAAGTGGAATCCTTAAAAGGAAAAGACAGATCTGACAGCAAAGGTCTACCATGGAAGAGCTTTACCATGACTTAAAATGCCAAATGAACTGTGAAATGCTGCAGTTCTAACATGGAAACCTCTTTATTGCAAATTAAATTATAACTCTGTCTCCCACAGTTGATGCAACTGTCTTCAGCTCAAGTCCTACATCAGAAACAGATTCTTCTGGCAAACCAAGGTACCAAGGTAGGATTTTAATAGCTATGGCATTTTTATTTGGGAGAGTATATGAAGACTGACCTATACTACATCAGAATTGTTTTCTTTGGTTATTTGAAGGCCAAAACTTCATTTGATTCTGTTCCACTTTAGAGTCAGATGAAAGGACTGTAGTGCAGACCATCAGCATATTCTTGACTAAGTTCTACTTCTCTTTGATTTTCTTCCCTGCCACCGCCTCCCTCATAGTTTACAGTCTTATCCTCAGACATGTTGTGACCCTTCCTGTATGTCAGCAGTAGTACAACTGCACACCATTCACATTCTACCAAACCAAATGAAAATATTCCTGTGAGTTTGCAAGTGTAACTGCAGAGGTATTGCCCCCAATACCTGTGCAGCTTACCAGATGGATATACGCCCACAATAGGTGCCTCACCTCTCATTCCAAGCTGTGCATATTCAGATAGTCTGGTAATATGGTAGCATACACTAGACTAGGTAATAAAGTAGTCAAGTTATTGCTGTTGCAGTAATCTAGAGAGTTTAGCAAGGTGAGGTGACAGGATGAAATGCATTTGTACCAAAATATTTTTCAGGTTTTCTTCTTGGTCTGGTAAGGGATATTACATTTCTGAAGACACTGTCTTTCTTATGGTAGCTTATTGTTTACATCCAATAGAAGTTTTCATTTTAGAACATATTTTTGTTCAGTAATCTTTTCCTAATTTTGATGCAGAGTACAAGATGTTTGCCTCAGAAGGTATATTTCAAGGTTTGGTCCTGTACCACTGAAAATGGTTAAGATTTTGACAGTCACTTTAGACACTGCAGCTTTAACATGGAATGACTCTGGACTAAACTTGTTCTCTTTCTGGTGAAACAAAATGGTGATGAGTTTTACATCTTTGTATTAGCATAGGGCTCAAAAGCTGCAAATGGAATTGTAGTGCCATTTTACTATAGAAACTTTATATAGAAAACTTTTATAGAAAAGTTGATTGTCATGTTTCATGACAGAAGTTAATTCTTTCAGTGTGTATCACCCACTATTACCTTCAGAGTGATATTTCGTCAGTGGTGTCAGTGGGAAGGGGGTGAAGCCAGTGTAGACTCCAGGTCTGGGAAAAACAAAAAACCCAATAAGCAGCTTAATATTGAATATATGAGTTTTATTCTTAAATATTTATGCCTAACTTAGATTTGTTGTGCAGATTTATACTTGGGGTTCTAAGATGGAAGTTGTGCAGTAAGTTAAATGGTATACTGGCATTTTTTAAAAACACTCTGTATTGAATAACAGCTCTTTCCTATTGCTCCTAGCCCCCCATGTCAAGTACATGAAGAAAGATGATGACGTGCCCTGCTCTATCACAAGCTCTCTTGAACATTTTCCTCAAGAAGAAGCGGGCAGCAAGGAAGAACCTACTCATCCTCCGCAGAATCCTCCAACCAACCTCACGGTGGTGACTGTTGAGGGCTGTCCAACTTTCGTCATATTGGACTGGGAAAAACCAGACAATGACACTGTTACTGGTTGGTTTGATTTCTTTTCTTCATTGTATAAGAACACAGTATTTCTGGTTTATTTTTACTTTCACAGTTCTTTTATGCTATTTAAAAATACTTCAATCCTAAGGGAGACTTTCACCCTTACAGTGCTTTTATTTTGTGATACTGTCAACTTCAGCATGGATAAGAAAATGCTACTACGTTAGCAACAACTATACAGCTATGTAATTGGTGTCAGTGATGATGCAAAAAGATACTTTAAAAGTATGACTCTGCATCTTCTCTTAATTTCTGGCTTCTTTGTGTACAGGATCTCGTAAGATCTAGTCAAGAGTTCCAGCAATGTGACAGCAATCTTTATTATATAGATGCATACACATAATGTAGACATCTTTCTTGGCATGAGAATGGTGTTGATTAGTGGGACAGACAAAACAAAACCTTACATCCATTTAGTAAGGCAGTAGAACTCTGCCAACATAACACTAGCTGTACCCACCATAGGGTCTACCAAGTTCTCAATGTTAAAAGAATCTGTTTGTTTTTTTCATTTCCAAAAGAAGGGGTTTGTGTAGAGAATAAATCATTGTGAGTCATGTAGGAATCAGCAGATAGACAGATAAGTTTGCAAAACGGTCCTTGATAATTTTTCTGTCGTCTTCTATGTATCAACACAAGCTTACCAAAATAGTACATTTAAATTAATTATCAACTGAAAATTAGAGTTCTTCTGTACTGTTAGGAAAATGACTTTTGTTTTTATCATGAACATAAAACTTTAATTTACATAATCAATGGTTTATCACAGCCATGACTAACCAGATTTGGCTGTGTTGCATTACAAATGAGCAGAACAGATAAGACTAGTGAGGACTAAGATTTGATCATTAGCCATTGACTTTAGGATGTAAGTGAGATGTTTTCAGATTGTTGTATATGCATGTTATGAGAGACTTCAGTGCAGGGTAATAATTAGGTGATTGTCACAAGCAAGGCCACTGTCTTCCCCAGATTACTCCTTCCTTGATTTTCTAGAAATAATTGCTAGGTTTAACCTCTATTCTTTCTTGCTCTCCCCACCATTTTGAAAAATAATAAATGCAAGCCCAAAGGGACACTCAAAACAAAGATTAGCCTGCACATTTTTCTTCTGGGAAAGAGGAAGAAAGTTAGCCCTTCGTAGCTGGATTAAAAAGGGAATAAAAAGAGACTGTATGCTAATGAAAAGTACTAGCAAGAGAGAAGAATGATTACCTGGCTTTGCTTCCATGACGTGCTTCATCCAGGAAGAAAAGGAAGGTTAGCTTATTGCTAACCTTAGAATTAGGCTGAGGATAGGCTCTCTGTGAACACCCCCCACTCCAGGCAGTTCTGCAATTCTTCTATTTTTTTCCTGGGAAAAACCTTTTTGTTGCTGTTGTCATTTGGACAGACCAGTCCTTAGCTTGATTAGGTCAGATAAGGTCATTTAGTCTGCATGTGTTCTTGGAAGACCTGCTGTTTTTCTTAAGTATGTTAATGAACCCACTGCAGCACAACCATTTGTCTTGCAAAAATAGAAAACCATTTCCACTGTAGCTGGTAAAACTGTCAGCCCACATGATCTAACGATGACAGCAAGGCATAATCACCTCCTGATACTATTTTCTTTCTTTTTCAATGTGACTTATGAAATGTAGAGCAAGCAATGCTCACTGGAAACCTTTACTCTGTTCAGTTGTAATAAGCATTTGTGAAAGTTAACTTTCCGTGAAGTTTCTTCTCTTCTATAAGACTATTCTGTGATAACTGAGACACCTGACATACCCTTCCCCATTCCAGAAAAAAAGGTGAAACCTTTCTACAGAGCATGTGACCAATACTCATTTGGCTTCACTGAGTGAAACTTTAGTTTTCAATCTAGCTATCTTCCTACCTAGATGTAACAGTTTTTCCATAAATACCATCTTAATTCCTTTTAACTTCAATGTGTAAAACAGAATGATTGAACTCTGTGGCTTACAAATACTCTCATTGAGCTTGTCTCCTATTTCTTAACTTCAAAAAAATACTCAGTTAATGATTTATCCAAGGACACTTTCTGAATTCAAGAGAAGGCATTGAATCCCATTTTTTGAAAACAATGATTACTTCATATTGGCACAGCTATGACATTACTTGTTTAGACAGACTTAAATCAAGTTTTCTGTCCTCTCTTTTTATTTTTGTAGTTTTTACATGTTTTCTCAATCATCTGATTTAGGCATCACGTCTCATTCTCAATGCACTGTTTCAGATAGTACTGTGGAAACAGAAAATGTAATTTTTTGTGCCCTTTTTTTTAAAAGGTTACTTTACTTGACTTTTAGCTATGCACAAGGGGTTTCATCATATTGGATAGTCCTAAAAACAAAATTGTACTTCAGTAATGGAAAGGTCTGACAAATAATAACCAAAACAGTGACCAAGCTTACCCCCTTGTTTTTGTAAAGGCTGCGAATGTCAGGATCAAGACCATTTTGCTGGTGCTCCACTACGCCTTTTGTGTTGCCATAGAAACGTAGGGCAATTTGTTGTCTTGTGCACTGAGTAATGAGGAGGTGCTGGGTGTGCTCAGTAGTTCTTTGTGTGTGTGTGTATGCCCATTCTCACATGTGTTGTGTTTTCTTTTCCAACTTGAATGAATTAAAAAGTTCAAATCACATATTGACTTGAGGCTGGCAGAAGGCAGAAAAATTGAAGTCCTGTCAAGTTACCTACTCATTCTCTATCTGGATGTACCTACTTAACTTAATGGAAATCTCTCATGCTTCCAAATAAACTTAATTTCTCTAATGAGGCTTAAGTAGGGCAAATAAGGGCTTTTCTGGGTTTGTTTTTTTTTTCTCAACAGTTCACTCAGCCCTTGGTGGCAATATAGAAAAAGGGTTTTGTTTCCAAACAGGAAATGCCTAAAGAGAAAACACAGATAGGTTTTACACAAATACATACTAACTATCAATGCTGATGCCTTTGGTCGTTGCATTGGGGTCCCACTTGAACAAATTGTCTAAAATAAGTCTTCTACATAATTATTTCCGCGCCCCCCCAGCTTCCTCCATCTGAGATGCACATTCCTGCAGGTTCATAAATTTGTTTTTAAAAAGCAGTGGCTTGTCTTTTGCTGTTCATGGGTAACTGTTTTGGAGGAAGACTTCTGAACATGGAAATTTTGAAATCTTAAATATCAGCAGTAATTCCTTCATGCTGACTTTCTGACATAGTTTTAAACTTATTTTAAGGTCTTATGATGCTCTGAATATGCTCTAAATAACTGATTCTATTACAAGGTAAAGATAAAAAGATGCTGTGTAGAGGACCCTTTTGAAACTGTAGCAGTAAATAATCTGAAATTCAGATGTGCATTAACTACTCAAATTGAATTCCTGTGGTTTAGAAGCTTGGAATTTTAGAACATAATTTTTAAGGGCTTCTCTGCACTTCCATTTAATTGCATTGTCTTACATAATTTACCCCAGTGGTTTTGATGGCTTCCTTTTGCTTAGAAGAGTGCAAAGGAAGCACAATTGAGGTCAAAATTGGATTAATTTGTGTGTGTATGCTCATTTACATACACATCTCTTATATTTACTAGGAGTGAGGATCTTAGAGTCCAGCAACAATTAAGAGATTTTTTTTTCCTTTTTAAAACTGTACCCCATTGCAAGTGTTGACAACAAACTACGTCTATGTTGACAACAAACAAGTCTCCTTGTATTGAGAATTAATAAATTTAGAAAAAAGAAAAAAAAAAAAGCCCTAGACCTTGGTAGCATTTTCTTAAGAACTCGAAAATGCATAGTATCATTAGAAAGTAACAGGAAAGAAAGTACTTTTCTAGAGGTTTTGTAGCTGTTGATAGGTGGTCTCTGTCTTTGTCCTCAGAGTATAATACTGCTTTATTCATTGTGCTGTAGATCTAAATGTTCATTGGAAATGTTCTTTGAAAATACTCATCATTGCAAGCTTACAATTAGCAAAGCTGTGCTTCATATTTTAGACAGGTTTTAGGGAGGGAAAAGGAAGAAGTTGGGGGGGTTGTCGATTTCTTTGTAAGAAGAGGAAAGTTTGCAATATACATGGTGCCCTCGTTAGAAGAGGTTGTTATGAATCCGGACAGAGGATGTCCTGCCAGAGAGAGACTGTATCTTGGACAGGGCTATGACTGAAGGGGTAGCTTCTTCCCAAACATCTGTTGTTAATTCCCTGTTCAAAGCATGGTTTGCGCTTGATGATACATCCCAGTGAGATGAAAAGAAAATAGTGAGACTCCATAAAATACAGAAATAAATTTATGCAAAATTATTTCATTCTAAACTGGCAGATTCCCTAAATTCACAATCCAAGGTAGTTGGGCAGTTTCCTTTGGAAATATTAAATATATATGTCTTATTTTAAGTTAATCAAGGTTTAAACAATTAGAAACTTTACTTTCATCTTTGATATCTTTTTATTCAAACTGCAGGATCCTTATACTTTTTTGTGTTTGGAATATTGTCACTAGTATAGCTTTGGGCGGAGGTCAGATGTTGAGTGTCCTCTATCCCATAACTGAATGGAGGAGGAAGGATGAGGGGCTAGGCACTTGGCAATCTGGAACTGGATTTTTCTTTCCTAACAATTTTAGCATACTCATGTCCAGACTGGTTCACACAAGATGTCCTTATAGTAGACAGTGGGAGTGGAAATCAGATGAGAAAAGAGAGGGCAATGAAGAAGCTCAAGTAAGAGCTGTTATTCAAGCAAATGTCTCTTTACTATAATTTTCCAGAGTATGAGGTTGTGTCAACTGAAAATGGAGCAAGTGATGGTGAAAAGGAGAAATCGATTATCACTACAAATCAAACCCATTCTACTGTGGAAAACCTAAAACCTGACACAAGGTAATTAAATAAAATAATTTTCTAAGTTAATCCAACTAATTTAGACTGTCAGCTCTCTGCAACTTCAAATGAAAATACATGCATACATATATATAAAAGACCAAATTGTCTTTACTCCTGTTCTGATAGAAAAAAGGTATGCTTTGGGTTTGCTTTCTTTTAAGTTAACAGATAAGACATATCTGAGGAATCTTTAGGAAATTTCCAAGAGTATATATGGTCTGGACAAACTACAGAAGTGACCTGTGCTGTCAGAAAGATTAACAGTCAAATGTAAGAAAATGTACTGCTTTTTATCAAAATAATCTCTTGAATTTGAAAGAAACAAAGTGAACACAAGAGAAAACACAAGAAACCTGATACGTGAGGTCAAGATTTACATGTACTGTTGTTTCTCTCTGAGGTTTAAGGATGCTCAGGACAGCTGACATAGGCTGCTTGCCTATTTAGATGGATGTTCATTCAAATACTGGAATGCAAGTTAGTCCACCGTACGAAGCTTAACCATGGCTTTACACCATGGAGAAGAAAGATATATTTGTCCTCTATATGTAGTTTTCTTTCATTGTCTCAAAAGAGCTGGCAAGTTAAAAATGGTCAGTGAATTCCAGTTGATGGTGTACATCTCATGCAACTAGTCCAAATACGCATCATCATTCTTTTAAAGAAAAATCTCATCAAAAATTATTCTTCTTTTTTTGTGGTAATATTCAGAGCAGGGAAGAAAACCACTTGTCTTGTGTTTGTGTTACATTTATTGATTGCATCAGAAAGTTAATGAATGACACATTTTTTTCCTGTAAGACCGTCCATTTGGCTTTGGTAAATGGATTTTTCTGATTCAGATAAAATACCCTTTCCTATTATTACCCTTAAATTGGTACAACAGCACAAAATTCTGCATAGAACCCATCTGAACCTTTACTTTCAGGCAGTATGTGGTTTAATCTGGGGGTTGCTTTCTTAGCTCACATACTGGTGACCAGCAGCTGCTAGGAGGAGGAATGAGGAACTATTGCAGAAAGTGGAGGGGGAAGGGAAGAGAATTAGAAATGAAAGGCTAGGGGAAATTGTGACACCCAAAAAGAGCTTCATTGAGAGACTCCAAAACTGTGATGGGGTAGAATTGCTGTGTATTGCACCAAGAATATATTGGTTATTACTTAAAGGCACATGGCTTGTGCAAGGGTGAACAGCAAATATGTTGTTCTATGTTGTAAATAGGCAATTAGGATATGCTAACGATACAACAAAGACCAAGCATTGGTTTCCTCAGTCTCTTCCTCAATCAGTTGAGAAAGCTTAGAAGAGACAGCAAAACTATATTTCTGAAATAACAACTGAAGAAAGGCAGTAGGTACTGCTAAATTTGTCATGCTGTGCTGTTTGTGTTTTCATCTCAGTTCTGCTTTGAAATAATACAGTTGCATCCTTGAAAAGAACTGCGTGTTATTAATGAGATTCTCTTCCATTATGCACTCAAACTCTTATGTCACATACACTGATATAAATGGGATTAATTTGGTTAAGTGTAGAAAAGACATGGAAACCTCATTGATGCTGAGGTCAGCGTCCAGATGGCCAGAAAAGAATGACATTTTTACACTGCTCTTTGTTCAGAAAGGAAGCAAGATGGAAGCAGGCAGACCCAGCTGGAACCACTGGAAAGGTATAAGGAAGGCAGGCACAACACAGAAGCAAATAAGATGGTTTTTAACTTCAATTTGTAATTCTGTCAATCCTATGAGATGACTTTCAGGTTTTGGTAAGCAAGAGCAGATCAAAGACCGTGGAGAAAAGCTGTCTTTTGGAGCTTGGATTTTGTTACAAGAAGCTACAGATGAGATCAGTACTTACTGGTGGAGGCTGACAACGTATAAAGGGATAACACTTCCCTGATGGGGTGGAGGCCATTATCCCTGCCCTCCCCCCCTTCCCTCCCCCCCCCCCCCCCCAAACTGAAAATCTTTGATATAAATTGCAGCAGTGCATGTCCCTTGATTCCCACAGGATTTAAAAGATGTAAAGTCCTCCTCAGAGTGGCTCTGTTTGATTAAAGTCCTGTTTCAAAATCTGTGTGTCCTAATTTTGAGGGCAACTTGAGAGCTTTGGCAAAAGCACAAGAAATTGTTACTGTTACCATTTGAATCCAGGCTTGTTGGCCCATGAAATTCAGGGAAAATTAGAAAGTTATTTAGACAACAGGTGTCATATAGACAGTATCAGTGTTGCAAAGAATGGTATATGTCCATAATAAAATTCTCCTGTCTGTCAGGAGCAGATTGCTCACTAGATGAAGAAAATGAACCTGTACACAGAACTGACTGGAAATAGGAGGGAGAGACAATGAAACACAGCTAAATAAATTAATTAACAGAGTTCCTGAAATGTCTGCAAATTCATCAAGTAATACATTAAGACTGGGAAGCAGACACTTACATAACTAGCCTTAAAGGAAAGAGCTGCAGAAGAGGTGGAGCTGGAGAAGAAACTTGGAAGAGAAAAAGAAATCCCTCTCACAAATGTTCAACATTTAAAAAACTACCAGCAAGTATATGGAAAGAAAGATGCTCAGTAGCAGAAGGTGGATTAACTGGAGAAGAACCTCTTGGCCTTGAAATGCTTTGGAGAAGCTGACAAGCTGAATTTGAGAGTCTATTTTTTCCAACTTTCCTGAAGCCATCAGTGAGGCTGTGTAAATCCCATAGGCTGCTCTGAAAGTTCAGTACATCTAGAGCTGAAGACAGTTCAGGACGGATCTAAATCAGACAAATCTAAACAAAGACATTCCAAAAGGAATAAAAATGTTTGTGAATGTGGTATCTCAGTCTCTATGGGTAAATTTAAACCAAAAAGATCCTATAGCAACAAGAAGCCTGTCTCCAGATATATGCTCTTGAGGAGCAGTGCATGACAAAGGTGGTCTGCAGTCCCATTGCCCAACGTCTATCATCCAGTTGATGTAAATTAGGGAGGATATGTTAGTGCTAGGCCCAGAAGCTAAGGAGTTAATCACGCACATCCAGCAGGAGGGAAGCAAGACAAACAGCCCTTCAGTGTGAAGGGGGAAGAATAAGCAGCAGGGAAAAACTGGGTGCATCCAAGCCTGCCAGATCATGCTGTTTGTTTGCTTTTCTCTTTCACATTCTTCTTTTAGATAGGTCATACTGCTACACCTCTGGGAAGCTCTGCAGTAAGCCAGACACCCGTCGTCTTTGGAGCTGGCCTTTTGACAAGGCAGCTTTTAAAGATTAGGAGCTAATGACCAGACTTGGAATATTTAAGAAATTTGGATGGTGTTAGGGAGGCAGCAATGAGAGACTCTTACAGTCTCTTGTGAAAAATTGCATGTGTGACTGCAACTGTCAGTAAGTACAAACATAGAAGTTAAATGAGATACAAATTTCTCTGAATCAGAGGATTACCATGTAGTATTCTGTGTGTCCATTTAGCAGTCTGAAAAGTGACTAGATCCAGAAAAAAAAATGCGTTGGCTGAAAAAGAAAAGTCCTGACTTTCAGTACAATTATCAAGTATTTGGTTTTAACAGACTCATACCACGCTAATACAGAAATGAAAATGGACTTTCATAGGCATGCAACAACTTGTGAGGGTTACTTTTAAACAAAGTTGTATATATTATGGCAGTTTGTTTTATCTCTTGTTTTTTCTTGTAACGTGTATGCCAGCTTTATGTGTTTTTTGTGACTTGATTGCAAGACATCTAGACTCTGAGATAAGAGTAAAATAGTGATTTGAAAGTCTGTCTAACTGTGAGGACATACACCCTTTAAATGCGGGGCACAGTCAGCTTCTTTCTAACACAACTGCTTGATTTTAAAAAAAAAAAAAATTCTAAGGGCTCCCGTACAATGTGATTTTGTTGGAGTGCTGAGATCCCTATGATTTTTGCACCAGAAAAAGCACATTGTATCCATGCTGTTCTCTCATGATAAGGCATGCCTGACAGTTGACCACATCACATTCATTTAAAGGATTTTTCCTTACAGGTTGAGTGTATTCACCTCTTTTTCACCTGGAGTATTGCCAGGTGTGGCGTTTGCAGAATTCCACTGTCATATCTTAGAAAACTTCTGATGGTTTAAGTAACCTGGAAATTTCAAATCTTGATATCCATTATTTGGTTGATCAGAGTTCTTGAAACTGCTGCTGTCTGGGTTCAATCTAAATTTCTGGTTTGTTTCAGCAGATATTTTGCTTTTGATTGTAACTTTTATCTGACATCTCTTACAGCATATAGTGTAGTTATGCTATGTGAGCTAGATAACTATACATATCCTTCTTACACGGATAGTTATTTGGATATAACTGGTGCCTGAAGAGGAAAACTTTCTCTTTTTTTTGAATGTCTTCTGCTTAAACATTTCTATTATAGATATGCTTCCGTGACCTAATAATCACATATATAACTTTGTACTGTAGTTAGCTTTTGTTACCCTTCACATTATTTTTAGAGTAGATCCAGGCCACATTTCACTCAGCCCTCTTTTCAGTATCACACTTAAATGAATTTTCTGCAGTTTTGGTCATCTTTATCCTTCAATTAGTCCTTCACTCGTTAAATGAGTGAAACAGTGAAATTCCATTTATCCTTCTTCCTTCTAGTTAGTCTGAACCAAGTATTAAGCTACTCAGTTTTCACTCTGTTGTTCAAGCAGTGAGAGTCTGTAACTACTGAGCTTGTTGATCAATCCTGAGCAACCTAATGTAGCTTTTAAATTGGCCTTGTCATGAAAAGGGGCCTGGACCAGATGAATTTCGTAAGTCCCTTCCGACCTAAATTAATGTATGATTTTATCTTAAGGGTAGTTTCTGATCTTGCAAATCTCAACTTCACCCATTTTTGTTAGTGCAGGTTGAGGTGATTTTGTATGTTAATACAAATGTCATTCATTTCTTAGCAAAGGAAAAGGAGAGAAAGGGATGCACTAGAATGAACTAATCTGGCAATTTAATTTTTCATCTTATACATGGAAATTCTGCATTTTTTGAGAAATGTACCATTGGAAAACAGTCAAAGCCAAACCAAACTGATCATTTTGGTCAAAGCAATTACAGTCTAGCTTCCAAGCAGTCGTTTGAGCGGTGAGACCTATAATATTCCATCTAACTTGTTATATAGGTCCCTTGTTTATGAGTTTCCTTACAAGGCTGCTCACAGTGGAACTCCTAGTTTCATTGGCATAGCCAGGACTCTGCACTCTTTATGTATTCTTAGTTTGACACTAAAAACTGCCCTTAAAAAGAAAGTATTGCAGTAATGTCTCCTATGAGAATAGTCAAGCAAGGTCTCGCCCATGTGTGAGTCAAGGTAAGGTCGTTATCCACAATTTTCAGTATTTCCCTCCTTGAGGTGTTTGTTTGGAATAAACCTTGAGAGGCCTGAGACAGAAATGATCTTATTCTGATTTTTGGATTTTTCATTCTGTCTCCTGTGTAGTAATGATGGTGCTCATCTGCATCTTCTCCTTTGTTAAGATCGGTTTCACTGACCTGCAGTTTTTTTCATGGACTTTTCCTAGCCTAGAATATTAAATGCAGATGTTATTATTTTTTTGCTTCCAATTCAATTTTCCCATCTCAAAAGGAATTTAGGGCTGGTTTTTTTTTCACCAGTTTCAGAGTTTTCTAACTCCTTAACATTGATTTATTTTTTTAAGTCTTCCAGTAGTCTGATACAGTATCATTTTGGCTTTTTCTGCTATTTCTGCTGGTTTCTCTGCCAAAATATGCAGTTCTTATTTCTGTATCCCTGTTCTATCTTGAAATACCTCTTTTGATTAGGTGTACATTTCGGCTTTCATTCTGGTGGTTTGCTTAAGGGCAATTAAATTCATAGCACATACCACTATTGTCCAGGAAAATTTGCAGCACTGATTTCTATGCAAGCCTTCAAAAAAGAGTCCGAATATTGTTGAAAACAGTTCTCATGCATGTTTGCATTGGCAGTAATTCAAAGGTAGTAGAGAAAAATATTGACTGCAGTAAGAGATGTGCCAAATAGCTCTGGCGAAATTCAGGTAGCCATTAGAAGACGTGTCCCACCAGCCTGCTGGTATAGATTTTTAGTAGAAAAAAAAAAAGTATTAACAAGAAACAAAAATCCTGTCATGCTTGCAACCCACAGCTTTGTAAAACTTCCCTTTAGGCAGTGATCCTTTACCTGGTGAAGTAGTTTCTCCTTTTAAAAAGCATGTTGAGAGCTCTCTTTTGGACTTTTGGGTTAGACTGTGTCCCAAAGAAAACTGCATTTCCAGCCATGAGATCTCTTGCTGAATATAAATAACAGGAAATGTGTTTTTTTTTAAAAAAAAACCACACACACCCCAAAACAAACAAACAAACAAACAAAAACCACCCAAGACCCAAAACTGTAAAGTAAACATGTAATGTGTTGGATATATGCAGGTATCAAACTGCTTTTATTTATGTGGATAGTTTCCTTCAAACTTTTTTTCATATGTCTGACAAAAGGTATGAAACAAAAAAAGAAAATGTTACTCAAAGGCCACACCAAGCAAGTCTTCAGCCCTCTACTGGTTAAGCTTTTTGTGCACTTATACACAATAAACCATACATACCTGCTCATCCTATTATAACCATTATCTTGTATTGTTTTATAATGCTGTTAGCATCCAGTACGTGCTAATCACATAAAGAAAAAATAATCTACCAATGTTTTTGTTAACAGCAAGGGTCAAGAGATGAGAACTACAGTGAAAATGGCAATGCAGAAAGTGGCAGAAAAATGCTGGAGTTTTTTTGTACTCTTTATTGCAAAAGTAACAGATTTTTGCACTAAATTGCTGTTGATGTCAGGGCAAGCGTTTTCCATTTCTCTCAGTTCTTCTTCCAACTTGATCAGGAGAAGGACTCCTCAAACAAGCCCAGTACTTTCCTTCTTTCTTTCCTTCTTTCCTTCTTTCTTTCCTTCTTTCCTTCTTTCTTTCCTTCTTTCTTTCCATCTTTATTTATTTATTTATTTATTTATTTCTTCATTCCCTTTTCTTTTCTTTCTTTCTTTTTTCATTCCCTTTTCTTAAGAGTAGTCATACTGCTATCCAAGCACACTCTGCAGAAACAAAGAACCTCTACACATTGAGACAGTCTTGCATGATTGTCGTCTAACCACCAGCATCTCCCCACCAATTAACCTGAAGTTCCCAGATCTGTACTCAGCTGTTCCAGTCCTCCTATTATGGTGAAAATCTCTCTTCACCTATTTTCAGTTCTGAAATCTTCAATCGTCTCTTTTTGCAGGATTTGAAAAATGCAGGAGCAGCTGTGCCAAAGTTCCATGTGGAATAGTGATTTCCTATGGTGGAAAAATATGCTCTGCACAGTAATTATTGTAGGTCAAGTCCATTTAATCTGCACAAGGACTATTATTTCTTAAGGAGTTTGGGAGGATTTGGGAGGCCTAGTCTCCAAATTTTGTAGGATAGCAATCTCATAGATGTTAGAGGTGTGACACATAGATTGCTGCTTATATTGGGTAGCAGAGTTTTTGGCATCATAGGCACACAATTATAAAGATGGAATATAGACTCCAGTTTCTCATGAATAAGTATAGCTAAGAGGTAGACATGGGGTAATCACTATATAGCTTTCCTATTTCCCTATATTAACTTTGCCCTACATACTTTCTTGAACTTGTAAGTATTTTTCACCTCTCTTTTAGTTTGTATAAAAGTGCATAAGATTGCAGCAGGTGCCCTTTTTTTTTGACCATTTTCTTTTTATGTTATTTTTTATTTGTGTGTTCCTTGACACACAAGGAGGGAGGTGTTAAATGGTTTTCTATGAAAAAAGCTACACTAGGGCTTTAAAATAAGTTTAGATCTGTAAACTCTTATCAAATTGTGAGCTCAGCCTAACTTCTCTTTTCTCTTCTTTTCAGTTTTCAGTCAACTAGTTACTTCTCTTCATCTCCGAAAGAGAGATGTTGCTCTTTGTACTGTTGCAACCACTGGTATTGTTTCAGGATTGAATTTGGCAGAGGAAAGAAGCCTGTGATGCTTGGGCATCTGTGAAAATACCTACCACAAAACTGTAGAATTGTATATATTTTGGTTTAAAATATTTGTTCTTTAACATTATTAATATAAGAGGCTCCTCTATTCTCCAATTTTATTTTATATTTTTATATGAGCTGAAATCTCTATGTGTAGATTTTAGTTCTTTATTTCAATCTTGTCATAATTTTTTCAAGTGTGGTTTGATCTTTTGCAGAGATCCTAGTGGCCCCTAGACCACAATTTGAAATATACTACTTGGAAAATATTTAGTCTTCAGTTCTTGTTTTGGTCATTTTATGGAGCTAGGGAATTGATAGGTCCAAGTTCATCAACTTAAGTGTTCTGGGAACAGGACTGTTTCCTGTGAAGAATGTTGCCTGATGGAACTCAAAGTAGGGCATACCAGCTCTTGAGCACAATACATTTTTACAAAAATCAGCAAAATACTTAAATTTGTTTCAAAATGCTCCACCATCTTGTGCATCTTGTGATTTTTACTGCCTGACAGAAGCATGTAAGTCCAGCTTGCAAATTCTGTGACACCCTACATATTTTGGTGAGATCCAGAGATGCTGACTGCAGATCTTTATCTTTGGTTCATACTTGTCTGCGTCATTACCTTCCAAGTCCCTTTGGCCACCCAGTCCAATTCTGTAAGAGCATTTCACCTGCTCAGTTTTTTCCTTTCCTTGTAGCCAAGCTTATGGAATCAAAAATCTCTAGGTCAGGAAACCTAGACAGTGCTTTTCATTTTTTCCTTTTGATTTCACACAAAGGAGCATAGGTAGATTACTATCATCCATAAGGTCAAATCATAAACTCCCAGTAAAGGAACAGAAGATGCCATGTTGAGCTATCAACGATCAAAATTATAATAATAGTTCTAGGTAAGGTGTTTCTGCTGTGAAGGAAGCTGGAAAACTTCTTTGGAGCCTTCTGTCCCTCGACATGCATTAATTTGTACATTGTCCAAAAGGTATCTTCTAGCTATTACTTTAAAACACCCACCATATCAGCAAATCTTCATTTATGCTTCAGTGATTATTCAGAAGGAATCTCCAACTGCTTTGCTACAGTTCTCCAGATGAGAATACTTCTTACCAAAAAAGTTACTGTACCGCATGCCCAATGCAAATTATTATCTGCTTAGATCCAATTTTTAAAGTATGTGTTTGTTTAAACAATTTGATCATGAAGAAGATTTTGTATCTAGAACTTACTATTTAATTTATTATTTATTAATGTCTCCCCCCTACAGTAGGGTAATACAAGTTGCTCAAAATGGTCTTGCAGCATATTGAAATAAATGTTAAGATTACTCGAAACAGACTTTTTAAAGCTCAACACAAGCCTATGTTTCACTTAGAAATATCCAGCCATTACCCACAATGCATCTGTTCAGCATACCAATCTTTGTATTTTCCTTAAAAAAGAAAACCCTAGAAATAAAGGCAATTTTCTATGTAAGCAATTTCAAAGTTAAATATTGTCTTAGAAGTACTGTGGATGGAAAGCAGTTGCTTGGTACTGCATGATTAGTCCACTGAGGTTAATTAGTGAGCTGTTCAGGTTTTGCAGGAGCCAAGAAGCAGTAAGAGGTAATCCAAAGTTTGGATTGAATTATTCTGTCTCTTATAGGGACTTGCAAATGGAGTTTACAAATTTCCAACCATGCAGAGAGTGGTATGGTTTTTTCTTTAGAAAACTGCTGTTTGGAAACAATTTCTGCAATACATTACAATGCTATGTTACAGTCACGAGCTACCAAATTAGCATTGGGAAGCGATCCTTCACAAGTCAAGAGCTGTATGGTTAATTACTCGCTTCTGGGATTTTCATTTTTTCTCTGTGTTTAGTCTCGAAGTTAGGGCCCATTTTCTAGGCCTACAGCCCTTTTAACTCGTGTCCTGTAGATATCTCTTGCTGATGAAAAAATGAGAGTCACCATGTATGCACTCAAAGCATATGAAAAGCCTCTCCGTAGGTGGCACATGTGGGACAGATTATTGCTTTTATAGCTCATGGCGAGGGCATGAAGAGGGTGCTGTTGACTGGGTGTGTACATCATCCTCATCAGGGTCCTTTGGTGTGGGGGGCATGCAGGTCCTACAGGGGGGCACGGAGCCATTGCTGAGCAGTGAGAAATTCCCAGATGCTGCCAGCCTGAATCCAGGAGAGATGAGAAGCAGCTTGCTGGGACAGTGTGTGCTGGGAGGAAGGAAATGAAGAATCTGTTCTTTGCTCTGCCCTTGTTGCAAGATCTTAAACTGTGTCCAGTGTACACCCTTGTAACTCTCCTTCCTGCCTCATCTGTCTGGTGGCTTCTGTGTAACATTTATAGGTTTGCAACTGCCTTTCAATAGCTGTTTACCGAGAGCTTCTAATTGAAAGTGTAAGTTCCAACTGAGCTGCAGAGTTTGAAACCACTTTGTCTTGCCTGTCCGTCACTGTTAATCAAGTATTGAGGAGTGGGAGAGGCTTAAGCAGAGGACCCTGGCTTGGATTTTTTTCTTCAATCTTGTTCCATTTTCATCACACTGTGCTTGGCTCCCAACAGAGCTGTGATGAAAAGAGATCATGAGATCACAGACTGGTGGTGTGCAACATTACTATGAAAGGATAAGAAAGGGATGCTGTACAATATCTTTTCATTACTTCATATATTTACTGTTAACATATATTTGAGCAATTGGATCCTTGCCTTGGCTGAGCTCCTGTCCTAGAAGACAAGCCCTGTGTTTCACTACTAGCCCTGTCTGTCACTGTTGGTGGGCTTGAGATCCATTGACGTAGAGGTTTGTGTTCTTATGAATGAAAAATGTGCAAAAAAATAGCAATGTGCTTTACTCACAGCATCCTTGGCCAGATCTGAAACTGCACGTGTGAGATGAGACCGACTTAAAACAGTGATGCATTCAATCAAACATTAATAGATTTTGTGCAAAGAATTATCAAAAGGACTGGTAAATTATGTGTTCAGAGAGGCCTTATACATTTAAGACAAAAAATGTCTCAGCATTTTCAGGGCAAGAAAGGAGGCCTTTTTGTTTTTCTCCAGTAGACGAGTAGCACCAAGGGGTGTGTGTTGGCCATTTGCTTGCTCCAGACTCAGATAGAATGCTTTGTTTGCAAAATTTTCATCTCTTCTATTCCACAGTTATGAATTCCATGTGAAACCTAGAAACCCTCTTGGTGAAGGTCCAAGTAGCAATGTTGTGACATTCAGTACCGAATCAGGTAAGAACTTCCGAAAGTCCAACCATCATTTACAGTGGCTCTAGTATCCATGGTTGTGGGACATATGAAAGGCTCTCGTGCTTCATTTTGCGTGTTTCATCTTTCTTTTTACTATCTCCACCTTTTACTACTGAGCTTGTTACAGTAGTGCTTGGAAGGTCAGCCTGAGATCAGTTCTATATTGTGTGAGGATGCAAGTTGGCCAGGCTGCAGGGTAAAAAAACAGGAGCACAGAGACTTCGTCTGGTGTTCATTATGAATAAATTAACTTTATCCTTACAGAAGTCTCAGACACTTAAAATTAATGTTTCTGACCTTTTTGTACCTATCAAACTCATTATTGACTTCTGGATGGGGAACACAAGGTTTTTCTTTGGGTTGGTGTGTTTATAAACACTTACTTGTTCAATAAGGCTGCTGTATGACAGTGATGTCTTTTGGCTGAAATAAGGACTGAGAAATAGCAGTTGGGAAAAGTCAGTGTCCCAGTATGTCCTCTTCCATCCTGTTTATGCTCCTGTGAAACTGTTGAAGAGGTGTATACAAGCCTATTTTGACCATTGGTTGGTTCTCAAGTCCCATCTGACTCAGAGGTGAGAATCAGCGAGTACCTTTGCTTTCCCTGTTGGTGTTCCCCATGAGGCTAACTATAGTTGACTTTGTTGACTTTATACAAGCAAGATACCATCTTTTGAGATGTGTTTATTGCTTGATAGTATTTAAGGACCATATAAAACACAAAAAGGATTTAGACTTTTTAAAAGGAGTTTCTCAATCTGCGTGTTGAGGCAGGTGTAATAATATAATAGTCCTCATCTGGTGCTGTCGCCGATGGATGAGAGTTTTGGCTGAGCAAGAGACTAGTCAGGGAGGAGTTCAGACTATGCCACACATATTTAAAAACTTTGAATACACTCTTTGTAATCCTAGATTGTCAACACTGAAAAAATGTTTATGCCAAGTGCAGTTTTCATGAATGACAAGGCTTATGTTCTGTCTCATATTTAGTTTGGACAAATTAAGCAGTCAGGTCTATTTTTTCTTAATTGCACACATCCATTTCTTACTTTTCAGAGCCAAGTTTGTGTGGCAAGTATTATAGAGGGGTCCTTTTTATTATTTTAGCTTTGAAATTGAAATTTTAAAAAAGATGCAGTAGAATTTTTTTTTTCTGGTTACAGGTTTAAACTCTTGGTTTTGCTACAACTATCTTTGGTATTGTCCCA
Source organism: Gallinago undulata (assembly GCA_026546715.1). NCBI lineage: Eukaryota > Metazoa > Chordata > Aves > Charadriiformes > Scolopacidae > Gallinago > Gallinago undulata. Next base: position 89,150,641 of record JAOTQQ010000001.1, on the reverse strand, counting down.
GAAGTAAAATTTTTAAAAGCTTATTGGTACTGTAGTTTCACATAAGAATTGTATCTCTTTTCATTTAATTTAATACAAAAGTGAAATTTGCTTCCAAAACTCTTTCACTTTCACAAATAACAGCTTATGTCAGCTGTAGAATATCATTTACCAATGTTTTTCCATTGAAATATCGGGAAAGGTAATTTTACAGTGTCTGATTGAATGTTTGTTTTCTTCCGCCAGCGGACCCAAGAGTGAGCGAGCCAATTTCAAGTAAGCCTTTTTTCTATAGTATAGTGTCTTCTGAACAGGAATTTTTTCAGAAATGAGATAGCATAATTTTCCAAGGGGGATGGCTGTACTGCACCAATTAAATGACTTATGGAATCAAACAGCATTCACACATGATTTCACTCCTTCCACCCATACGCCTGGTCAGGAATTCATGCCAGGCTACTTGTTTACCTGAGCGGAACACAATCAACGTGATGTGGTGCTCCCATGGCAGCTGGGATGGCTTCAAACCAATGTACACAAATGAGCCAAGGACAACCTCGTATTTTCTCAGCCTTGTCATTAAAGCAAAACAAAGCTCTGTAGAATGAATAAGATACTCCACACTTTTTAAGTGAGTTAACAGAGCACAACTCAGGGGATACTATTTATCTGCCATTGTGTTTTAGAAAAATTTTCTGTTTCTGAAGGCTTGATCCAGCTCTGCTTTAGGCCACTTGCAAGACTCTTGCTGTCTTTGGTGGGAAGTGGACTGGGCTTTTGAAGAACAGCTGAGCTTGCTCAAGAAAATTTGGCTTCTTTTGCATTTGTAATGGACATCACTTTGACAAACACTGAGATGCAATATATTTCCACATAATTCATGACATAATTTTTATGTGTTTGTTAAATCACATACAGATTGCTGCAAGCTCACTGTCCTGGTGTGAACCCACTGAAAAACAGTGATGGTGTCACACACTTTGTAAATGAGAGTTTTGCCAACAAACAGACATTGTTCACCTAATAAGGTCCTAGAAAGACCTTATTTCAAACTGGCACCACACACAGGGAGCAGGAGCAATTCACTTCATCAATCATATCTGTACCCTTTGGTGCTTCCCTGAAATACTTTTCATGCTCAAAATGCAGATGATTGGTGTCGTGATGCATTTTGCTCCATCAAGGTTTCTAATTCTATTTATTTGAATGTATTTGTTGTAAATAATTTTGTATGCAGCTTCATACTTCAGCCTCTTTCTTCCTCTCCTGCAGTGGGAAAGGATGCTATCTGGACTGAAATCCCATTCAATTCGGACAGTTATTCGGAGTGCAAAGGGAAACAATACGTAAAGAGGACTTGGTATAAGAAGTTTGTAGGTGTGCAACTGTGTAATTCTTTGAGATACAAGATATACCTCAGTGATTCACTTACAGGTAAGAGACATTCAAATCGGTGTTGTTCACATTGTACACTCCTCAAAGATATCATGGTTCCAGAACTAAGAGGTTTAACAAGGCGAGCTCTGCTGAAGTGTGATCAGGTACGTTCAATCTAGTCCAATCAATCCAATAGACAGATTGAACATAAACAGTAATCTGCTTGTGCTCAGTAATCATTGATGTGTTTGATACTGAATTTTCAGACTCAAGAGTGCCTTCTCTGTGGTGATCATCTAATTTTAAGTATCTGTTAGTATCCTAGGGGTCATACAGAAAATTGATAAAGATAGGTCTCTGCCAGTGAATAGCGTATATTGTAAAGGTGCCAAATTTGTATTTAAAAGGTAGCCTGGAATAGCTCTTAATTAGAGGATTAAGACCTAATTTTAGACCAGGATTAGACTCAGTCATTCCCATCCCATTTGGTAAACATCTGGTTATTTCATTATTGTGAGGCTTATAAATGCATGACTTCAACTCTAGTCAATAGGTTTTACTCACCTGCTTTGACATTTTTATTTTGTTTTCACATTCCCCATTTTTGCTCTTAGTCTCTTCCCCACACACATCCCCCTTCTTTTTCTCATACTATGTTCTATTACTAACAGCAGCCTCCTGGCCTTACCTTCTCGAGTTTTGTTCAGTGCCTTAAGGTCACTAGAGTGTGAGGTATTTAACATCTGAATCAAGTGGCACATGATGCGTGTAAGCTGGGGAAACAGCCTGTAAAATGTGTTTTCCAGTTACTTAAGCAGAACTTTGTGTCTCACGTAGATTGTACAAGATATATTTAGAAATTTATTAACGTCTTATATTCCATACCAAGCTCCTGGCTTTCTTCTGTATGATGTCTTTTATCAGAACTGCATGGACAACTTTATCACAATGGCATTAGTATAGCATCCAGAGCGCAAAGAGTATAATACAACTGCATATTAGAAATCACTTTTGAGTGCCAGTTAGATTCATTCATCACATTCGTTTGAATTAAGTAGGAGAAACTGTGGCTTAAAGAATTACCTTTCATAACCCAAAGTTGCCCCATCTGAGAGTTCAGCACCTCACAGGAGCAGGGCTCTGGTCTCTCTACGTAGGAACACGGAGAGAAAAGAACAGGGGAGCGTAGGGCTGCCCATGCAGATATAATTTCAACCTGCCCAGCCTTGCACCTGGCACCGTTCTCCTATAAGCAGACAAGGAAGGAAAGCCCTGTCATTAGTAGTAAGTACAATACCTCATATATAAATAATATCTAGGCAATTATGTGAATAAAAGAGCCTGTTTTAAACAGAGGTATCATTCATTCAACTGTTGCTCTACTAACCAGCTGTGATCGGATGACAAACACTGGCAATGAGGCATCATGTATCACAAAACCAGCCAGTAGAGGAAATAGCAGTACTAATCTGGGAGGACTAGTCTTCAGCCCTAAATCAAGTCAATTAACACTGCAGTGAAAGCTACTTCAGGCTTAGAAGAAACTAATATATCAGGAGCCCATTTTCCTATTTTCATTAGATTGTTTTTGTTCTTGCTGGAAGGGCAGTGATTTAACTTGGCTGGAGGGAGGTGGTGGTAGCCACATTGTATTCATTATACTTGCTAAGCCTGGTTCTTGCACTTGAATTGTTACAACCAGCGCTTACCAGTTGTCACAGTATTTGAAAAAATTGAAATGTTTATGTAGAAGGAAAACTGCTTCCTCCTCCCCGTTTCCTAAGTGAGACTGCCATGGCACGGGCCATTCTCTCTGATTGCAAGTGAGAAAGTTTCCAACTAGAAGCCAAACTCTGTTCTGATGTGTTTCACTGTCACACCTTGTCTCATGGTGGCCAAAGGCCAGCAGAAGTGTATCTATCTGCCAGCACCAGCCAGCTGGGCCACCAATGCCTACTGGTAGCAAAGGGCTGTGCTGAGCTCTGAGTTCCACCTCTATGCTGAAAATATCTTCCAAAGCTTTGCTGTTTAAGCAGCCTAATGATTTCAAAATTCAGGTACATTGTACAAATGCTGTTGTATAAGGCAGCTGACAACCATATATTTGCATGCTGGTTTTTAGCATGAGTTTATACTTCTAGTGTTTCAGAATTCACAATGTATAAAACAAAGATGGTATGTAATTTTCTTAAGACCACCCATGAGGGAACCCTGGAAAAAAATAATTTAATTTAAGATAGAATTACTGTCCCCAAAAGAGAAATATTAATCTAGTCATTTGTTAGCTAAATGTTTTTAAGTGTGTTCCTTTACTATGGAAAGAATTGGGCTGTAAGAATTTAATAGTCACTGAGAATGCTGCTAATTTATGTATAGCAATTTTTTGAATTATGCATAGGTTACGCTGTGGGCCGGAAGAGTATGTGTGTATCTGAAAGTTACTGTGCTTGTGTTAGCCATAAAAATATCTGGTTTATTCTGTCTCTCATGAAGAAAAACTGATCGATGTTACACATGCCAGGACTGTTCTATAAACCAGCATCTACTGCTGATCTCATTTAATAGTCCTCCAGAGCAGTCACTGTAGGCATTCCAGAAAAGCAGGGCACCAAAAAAAAGTATTTATTGAGGGGAGGAAAAAAATTTTAAGTGTGACCTTCAACATCCATGGAAAAAAAAAAAGCCATTTTGGGCAGCCTGAATGTTCTTAATTTCAGACCAAAAAATTGCTCAGAGGAACTCCCTCTGACCAGCTCTATGGAAAAAACATGCCTGCAGCCAAAACTAGATAGTCATAAATAATTTTCTAAAGCTTGAGAAGAACTGCATGCACAGAGACTGTCAACTGGAGGTGAGAAATTTTGGCAAAATACTGATCAGTTCACAAAAATAGGAGACAGAAACAGTTTATTGGTAGGCTGCTCTTTTATTAATTGCACTTTGGGGAGCAGTATTATAAGCCACTCACCATCCCTCAAATGGCCAGGCTGGCACAGTTTCAAGGCTACAGGACACCCAACATCTAATGAGTAGTTGGACTTTCTGCTTAGCTTATACCTGAGTACTGAGACTATCGCTAAATGCTGTCACCTTTCCTTTCAAACTCACAACCAAGAGTTGAACATACTAAGTGCTATGAAAGGATTTTAGAAAAAATGGTAAGTTTATCTGAAAATGTTTTCTGCCAATGTGTGGGAGAAAAAAGTAACTCACTTTCCTCCACCTTCTGAACTGAATTTTACTAAGGTTTTGCAAATCAAAGCAGTAAGTAACATCTCTCTGTCAAAACTCCTTTACTGTGAGTCTTCTTATTAACGGGATGAGCATAGCCCGTAACGTCAGGACACACTGCATGGGGCACTTGACACCTTGTTTTCTACTCAGCTGCAGTCAAGTGTCCTGTTAAGCAATCCTGCAAATAAATGGACGGGTGTGCTTCATGCTCTGGATAAGCAGTTACTGTACCGAGGTCATCTATTTGTTAAAGGATATCACTTGCACATACATGTTGTAAAAATATGATGATCTACAAAACAGGCCTTGGCTGTGTTATGAGGTGGTCTATAAAAAACAACTTTGAAGGTACTGGGGGCTTCTTATGTAGGGGGGCCCAAAGCTGGACACAGTACTTGGGATGGGGTCTCATGAGAGTGGAGTAGGGAGGCAGAATCACCTCCCTCAACCTGCCGGCCACACTTCTTTTAATGGCGTTCTGGGCTGTGAGCTTGTGTTGCCAGCTCATGTTGAGCTTCTCGTTAACCGGTGCCCCCAAGTCTTTCTCCTCAGGGCTGCTCTCAGTCCATTCTCTGCCCAGCCTGTGTTTGCCCCAACCCATGTGCAACCATGAGCGCTGCACTTGGAGTATGCATGTAATGTTCAAATTACAGCCACAAATCCCCAGAGGAAAAGAATGGTACCATTCACCTTGGCTTCCCCGCAGAGCAAAGAGCATGGCCCATTGCCTCTGGTGGTTTTTGGAAATAGCACTCACTAAACTGGATTTTGATTTTCAACTTTGCCGCTTCTTTGCTTTCAGGAAAATTTTATAACATAGGAGACCAGAGGGGCCATGGAGAAGATCACTGCCAATTTGTAGACTCATTCTTAGATGGAAGGACAGGACAGCAAGAAGATCTACCAGTCAAAGATGGTAATTCCTTTACACCTGTCTGGGTAGCAAACCTTTCTTTGTGTCTTTTTCCCACCAATGGATTCAGCACCCACTGCCGGGGTGGGCCATGGAAAGGGACTACCGGCTTTGCAGGCAGAAGAGAGTGGAGAAGTTTTTGAAGCTGAGCAATGACTTATTAAAAGAGGGTTCTGACCTGGATTCTGTTAGGTAGTAAACAGCCTCTCTCCTGTTTAAAACATTCCAACAGATTATTCACAGTTGGTATTACATATTTAAACCCAACCACAAATTTGAGTTTGCAGAGAGGCATGAAGTGTTATGTTCAAACTAGCAAGGTTGATTTAAAGTGCAGTAAATCATCAGCTGGGCATCTTCGCTGTCCCAAACTAAACCACTGAACAGCTTTGTCTAGTGCTAATGAGAAACTAAAAAATTATTACTGGAAAATATAATTCATGCTGCAGCAATTCTGCATGCACTAATTTGAACCGGGTGCCTAGAGTTCCAGCCTGGTCTAAGTGGGCATGGGACTGGATGTCCTAAACACAGCTGTGACCTGCCTGGCTATGCTTCCCATGTTGCTGAGGCTCGGGCGTAAGAAAAACTGTATTTCTGTCAACTCCTGCCTTTGTTGTTTGCCAGCGCCAGGGAGTCCATTCCCTTGGGGGGTAAGGACACAGGCTTTATTGATACACGGGGGCGTGCTGAGAGTGCCATGGAATATTTTACTGAGAGAAATATCAAAACAGTTGTCAGTACCATACCAGTGTGTTGACCAAACCTTCCTGTATGTAGTTCTTCATTTATAAAACACCTTATAGAAGTACAGAAATGCATCGAGGTAGGTGTGGGAGATTAAAGCAAAGTGCCTAAATCTTTCACAAGTTTTTTCAAAAACAAAGGAGGTGAATGATCTGAAAGGTGTTTGCTTATGTGATTTTAAAATTCTATTTTTAAATAGGGCTTTGCTTTTCCTTCCCCAGTTAGTGTTGCCCATTTGTAAAGGTACTTTGTTTATGAGGGATTGTCTGAATCCAATTTGGTGTTGCCACGACAGCAGACCTCTTGGTTGTATCAGTTTCACTTTTTAAAAAAGATTTTAGAAATACAAAAAAAAGCCCCAAAAACACTTCTACATAAAAAGCTCGCTACCCCAGCCTAAAAGACATTTTAAACCAAGTTGTTTGCAGCAACTGGGTTTAATGGAGTAGATTCCTGAGCTACATTCATTTTTTGGAAAAAAAAAAAAGAAAAGTAACCAAAAAAAGCCCCAACAAAACATAAAACGAAACACAAAAAAAGCTCCCACCTTTACTGTAGCTTATTCTTCTAGTAAATGAATTGAACCAGAGGAAAGAACAGCCAGATTGTCCATTCCTGCTCAGTTCCTCCCTGGCTGCAAGTTGAGTTCTGTTCAAACTGGAATGAACTGCGTGTGTGTGACCTGAAGGGCAGGGAGGGCATCCTGGAGGGGGCAGCAACCAGACCTGCTTGGGGCAGGTGAGTTAACAGCACAGTGACTGGTGTAGCCGTTCACTGTATCGCACGCAGCCTTCACAGGGAAGTCAAAGAAAGGCACCATCCTGAGGGCTTCCTGCAAACAAAACTCTGTTCTCTCTTCCAGGATTTTTCAGGGCGGTTCGTCAGGAACCTGTTAAATTTGGAAAAATAGGCGGGGAGACTCACATTAACTATGTTCGCTGGTACGAGTGTGGAACATCGATACCCGGGAAATGGTAGAGCCGACACGAACTTGGTGAAAAGGTCATCCCCACCCTCAACTGCCCAATGCAGGCTCAAAGATGGAAGTGTTTATGGTGTGCCTGGCACTTAAGTTCGCTGACATGCAAAGGTTTATGCAAGTTTAATGCCAATACTGCATTAATTGTGTAATAGTGTAGGCTGCTTACTGTAGTTATCCAGTTTTACAAATTTGTCTTTAGATTTAAAAAAAATATATATTAAAATCCCCAACAGGCTAGGGACATGTAGGATAATGTATAGGGAAGCTGGCTCCCTATTCTTGAGGTATGGTTTATATGGTATTTTAAAAGATACGGTGTGTATATTATTTATCACAATGTTGTAATAAGTGTTTAAGGCACAGTTATGGCAGAGTTGGTCACAGAATGCAGTGTGTGTTAAGTTTTTAAATATTCACTGGTCTTCTTATAACGTTAAGTGCCATAAGCTACCTGTCCAGATAGACCTGTAATGTCTCCCCAGTCATAAATTATAGAAAAGACCCTATAATTATTCATATCCTGCAACCAGTAAACTTGAAGCGCTTTCTCCTTATATGTATGAACAGTTTATACTTCCTACCAAAACGCCGAGGTAGGATGCTGTATGTGCAGCTTCAAACAATCAGCTTAGTGGGGTTGTTGTTTTTTTTTTTTCTGTGTTTGTTTTCAAATGCTTCAACCTCCAGCACAAGAGTCTGTTCAGCCTATTGCTATGGCATTAAGAGCTACTGCCCCCGAGCCTGGCAGTGGTTTGCGGGGGGGTTTGGCTCCCTCCCATTAAGGCAGACCCCAACGTACCTACACGGCCTGAAAAAATGGAACCGGCCTCCACAGCAGCAGCTGTTCATGAAAAGGTAGTTTTCAGAGACTGAGACTTACTGGTTCAGAAGCCGAATGTACATACAGTGCAGGGAGACTTGGAAAGATAAATTAAACCAGAAAAAAAAAATTAAAAAGCTAGTTATAACAGCATAATCAGGTTTATTTTATTTAAATAAAAAACCCCTAAAACATGGTTCATTGGGGACAGAGGGGAAATAGCAATAACTGAACTTTAAAACTGCTTTACAGTAATTTTGATTAAAACCTCTCCCAAAGCTACTTGTTGTACTGCTTGAACATTTATGAACTAAATAAAGAGATGTAGGTTTTTTTTAAAAGTGTTATTCATTACATTACTAATGTATTGAAAAAATATGAACAGGAACACCCAGATAAATATATAGTAGAAATAGTCATTTATAGAAAATGCCTTATAAAGTACATTGCAGGTACACTGTACTCCTAATAAAATATTTTTTAATCAAGTGTTTTTCTCACGTGTTTTACCTGAAAACAAATCTTGGTTTCTTGGCAAACGGTATTATTTCAGGAAGCTGTTTGTTCTGAACCAGGCACGTGTTACATGGTGCAATGGACACCTGATGTGTTAGATGTGACAGGCGCCCAAACAGCCAGAGTCACAGCTCTGGCTGCCGGGGTAGCGCAGCTGCTGTGGGAGCAGCGGTAGTTAAGGATGCTGAAGATGGGAATGTTTTCACTGACTTCTGTTCCAGATTTGTTTTTATGGGAATTCAAGCAGCTTGCTCCAGTTCTTTTTTTTTATTTATTCCCTACTTATTTTTATGTATTCCTAGAATCCATAAGATGGAAAATATTAACTGGGAAAATGTTTTGCCCTCTGCTGTTATATGGTCTATTGAATTTGTTACAGCTCTTGATCTGTTTTTTCTTGGCTCAAAATCAAGTCACTCACACTCCCAAGTTTCTGGGTGGTAAAAAACCTGTGGAAAGTTGTTCCTAAGAGTTCTTTTTTAAAAATACGTGTTTGGCTTAAATTTTCAGGTAATAAACCAATTTCCCCTGCCCTCGTTAATGTCTAATTGGTAAGGGCTCTTAAGATTTTATGTACTGGTCCTTACTTAATTGGTAAAAGGGTCACTTGGCGATTAATAACAGCAGACAGTGCAAAAACCATCTCCTGCTGCATAAACCTCTGCAAAAGCAATCTGTGTTCACAACACTTCTCCATTTACACACCTAAAAATCTGCCTCTTCTCCTACAAACCCCGGTACTGCCCATCTCTACCTTAGTCTCTGTACACCAGCACGCACACTGGTTTTAACAGTTTTCTTGTTCAGTATTACCTAGATTCTAAAAATCAAGATCAGGCGATTAATAGATTCAGGGTTTTTATTAGTTTTCCGTGTGAGCATTACAATTTATGATACATCATATCTAGTTTTACCTCCAGAATGAATCTAATTTAGTACATCATCGTATTAGTAAAAACAAGCCTGATAAGTGGGCTAAATTTCCAACTAACATCTTCATGTCCTTCAAACAAGGCAAGCTAGAATGTCAATCACTTTGCAGACACTTAGGTAGTGTTTCCCAAAAACAACCCAGCCCCAAATTAAACTAGGAAGCGTATACCATTTAAAGCAGGAAAGAGTCGTTTGGTCCTTCCCCTCCCCCCAGCAGAATTGAATTAACAGCTATAGTTTTGCCTCATTACATTTTCGGGACCTCAGTGAAAATCCTGGAGTCTGTCGGGATGGAATGGCAGATGCCAGTCGCCCTGTGTGGGGTGGCACCTCCTTACCGGTAGCCAGGTCCGGGCTGGGTGTAGCCCTGGGGGCCGAAGGGCGGCCGGTTGCGGGCGTAGGGGTTGGGCCCGCTGGGCGGGGGGGTGATGGTGCTGCCGGGCGACGGGGTGAAGCCGGGCCGCGGCTGGAAGGTGCCGGGGGCGGCCGGGGAGGCGGGGGCGCCGCTGTAGGGAGCGGGCTGGGAGGCCTGAGTGGTGTACGGCTGCGGGGGCGGGTAGTTGCCCCCCGCGAACTGCGGCGGCGGCTGCTGCGCCGGCAGCTGCGGTGGCTGCCCGGGGAAGGCGGCGGCGGGGGCCGGTGCGGGCGGCTGGCTGTAGGCCGGGAACTGCTGGGCTTGCTGCGAGGGGGGCTGCTGCTGGCTGTAGCCGGCTGGAACGGCAAAGAGAGAGGCAAAAGGGGTGAGAGGGAAGAACCGGGGCCACCTGCAGAAGAAACACCTCGGCTGGCGTGCCGGGACAAGCACAACGGCAGGCACACCGAGCACCAACGCGTTTCCCCGCCTCGCACAGCAGCGCTGCCCGGGCCTGGGCGCACGGCTACGGCAGCACACCAACACTGAGAAGGGTATAAAATAGCTTTCCCGTGACTAACTAGAAATAATAATAATTAAAAAAAGACAAATAGTATTTTACCGTCACGTCACACGAAAAATAAAAAGGTTTCATTGGCAAACGAGGCAAAATGTAACCTTTTTCCCCAAATAAAAACTAAAACCTAAACTGTCATGAAAGTAGCATCAGGGTTTAAATAAAGTCATAACTTTAATTATATTATAGGTGTTTTCAGTTCTTTAGGGTTAAATATGAAAAAGTTGTGCAGAACAGAAGATACTTTAGTACAAAACTGCCATGTAAACACAACCCAAACTTGATTTTTTTTCTGTATAAAACCAGCTTCCAAAAGGAACTGCTCTTTTTGAAGACTTTAAAATGACACAAAGTCCTTTTATGAAGAAATAGCTACTTTTATCCATCAGTGAAACACACCTGCAGCTACTTGCAATGAAACCTCTCCAGTGACTGGAATCCTGTCAGCATTAAACACCAGACACACAAATTATTAAAAGTGCACAGCCCTAAACAGAAAGAGTAAGGATTGAAGAATGCACTGGAGTAAATTCTGAAACTCACCTTGAAAACAGCGTCAAAATTTACCCATGAGACAAACCTCTGAAGGGTCCATTTTTACTACCATGAGTAACCACATTGTTGCCTAGGAGATGTACTAGAGCAGGAACGGATCCTGCTCTTGGGGGACATGAGTTTGGAAGGAGACAATACTCATGGGAACAACAGCAAAACAAATAAACAAGAAGTCCCAAGATCCTTAAAGGCTGCTGCCAAGAGATCCTCAAAAAAAAAGATATTTTCTGAAAGACTGGGCTAATTGTGAAATAAGTAATGAGAAACAGAGGAGCCCCAGATCAGTTTAGGTGGTGTTTCGTTCTTACTTGAAGATGGTGTTGATTAGAATGCAGAACTCACACTGCACTGCAGCTTTCACAGGAATTTCTCCAGTAAAATAATGAATTAGATGATGGTGGGATATAAGTAGAAAGCAGATAGGAACTCCTTCCCCTGTCCCCCTCCTCAGTTTTTAAGCCTAAAGAAAGTCAGATAGACCCTTCTACTTCCAACAGGCTCATTACTTCTTCTGAAATTATGCTTCAGAAAGTCTGTCACTGTCTTCTAATTACAAATGTGGGGGTGAGAAATCTGCAGAGAACAAGACATCATTTAAAGACCCCAATCAACCCGCTCTCGCACAGCGCACAGAAACAAGTGCTGAGGCACAAACCTTCAGTTCCAAGTTTTCTAGGGTTCTTATCCAAGATAAACACGGAATTTCTTCATAAGCTCTGCAAGTGTTCTCATCTATATCAAATTTGATGCACTACCACTGTATATACTGCACACCAAAAAAGAGGCCATGCAGGCTTTTTTCTGAGTCACTTAATGGTATGGGAGTCTTCTGTTTAAGGAAGATTGTTTAAAACAAGGAATGATAAATGCTTTGTATCATTTTCTAAAAGTATTCGACAACTTGCAATTTGTTATGGAATCTGCTGTTATAGGTTCATCCCAGTACTTTAGCTGGATTACAATCCATGTGCATTATTAAATGCCAGCTGCTTCTTAAAGTAAATAACCAAAAGTTCTGAAGTCATTTATTTTGGGTATATGCAGAAGCCAGCTTTTCATATTAGACTGCACATAAACTACTAATGCACTAAAATGTTCTTCAGCTAAAAATCCGGCACCTTTACCTGAGGTATCAGCAAAATCAACAACTGAAAAACAAAACCTATCCCTTGAAAGTTTCTCTGAAATTACAGAATTTGTAATAGCTACGGATTTACTAAATGACAACTATAATCAGTGTTCACACCACTAAACGTTGTACATGGAGATCATTCTAGATGCAAGAAATAGGGGTTTCCAATATTTAAGGAAGCTAAATTGGGATGTTTTAGCCACTTACTTGCTAGAATCCCAAGCCTGCACAAATTAATCCTGAAGACTTCTCATACTTCAAAGTGATTCATTTTGCCTACCTTTCCAACAAAGCATTCTACTGATTAATAACGAAGTCTGCTTTTAGTCACAATCAAGTAGGACTGAGATACCAGAACTCCAAATATGTATCAAAAACACAGCTACGGGTAATTTTTGAATCATACCAGTTCCTTTCAGAACCAGAGGCGCTCAGCACCCTGACCTGCCCCACAGACAGGTTCAGGAACTGGAGCGCAGGGGTTCAGGTCAGGCACTGCAGCTAAACCACTGCTTACCTGGGTACTGCATACCGTACTGCTGCTGAGGCTGAGCCTGCGGCTGCTGAGCAGGATAACCGGGCTGTTGGTACTGTTGATACATTTGACCTGTGGATGAAAAACTTATTTAGTTGAAGCCCAGCACCTTGGCTATATCATAAACACACAGTCAACAACATCCTAGCATTTAAAAAAAAAAAATAGTCACAGAAACAAACCCTCTCACAACATGTAAAAACTTTTGCTAAAAAATCTGAACACAATCAAGTTTGAGTACATTCTACCTAATTACCAACTGAAATGAATCTACAGATTTTAGCTTCTGAACCATGCTGTTCTGAAGACTAAATGATGTTTAATTCCAATGGAATAAATAGTTCTGATTTGGTATGTGGGGCTGTTTCGCATTTTTAGAAGATGCTAAAGCCATGCACCTTAATTAGTGCTACTCTGGTGGGTAACAGAGCAGGAATTTTTAGGTGTCTTGATAACTGCTCCAGAACTTACACTGTAAATTCAAGTACTTCAAAAGTTAAACATGTCTTCAGACTGTTTATATTATGTTTTTAAGACCATTTCTGTATTAGAGTACTGTAAGCAGAGTGGTACATTATTTATTCTGACCACATTTTCCAGATAAGTCATACATCTCTTAGTATTTGGCTTGCTGTAAGCCAAGTTTTGTTAAAGAGACCCAGGGGTATACACCCCAAAGCAAAACCAAAACCATACATCCTGAAGCCTGGGTATTCTAATTCAATGCTAATTTTTCCTAAATTTGCTGTTTCCAATTTCTTGGCAAGAACAGGCTGAATATTTGTTTATACTTAACCTGTGTGCCCTGTTTAGACTTTATGTTCTGCTGTTTTTCAATTTAATAACAGGCACAGTCAAAGAACCCAGACAATTATCTGCCAAAACTAAAGCTTAGCTGAACTGGAGCAGACATGGAAACTTTACTATTATAAAGTGTTACTGTACTATTATTCATTCTGCAGAGATCAGCAGACTGTATAAATACAGTGTATCTTCTGAATTGCACGAGACAAAAGCAATTCGGCTCTGCTCCAAGTCCTTCCAGGCCCTTTCCAGACCCCTGGAAGCGGACACTGCTTTAACACCACTCCTTATTTCTTCTTTTCTCTGCGGTACTCGCAGCTGAAAGCAACGGTATTTTACATTCACACTGAGGTGTTCAAAATACTTTATATTGGTGCAGTCATTCAAAATAGTATTTGGTATGCAATTATTGTGGGATGATGACTGCTAAACACAAGGCTTGAAGAGAATGTAAGCGTGATAGCTTGGTAAGTAAAAATTAGAAACTCAGAATGCTTGCTTTTGGTTCTTAAGCTCCTTTGTTATAGGGAAGTTCTGGGAGAACAACCAGCAGGCTGCCTACAGGCTAACACAGAAACTACACTGGCACCTGCTGGAGACCCCAGGTAAAGGGATAGGAAAGAAACAACATGGAGTTTTTCCAAAGCTGTATGAGAGAAGGCTTTCTGTCTACACCAGGGTTGAAGTGTTAGTGAGGAGCAAAGAGGTGCTCTAGTGCTGTTCAAGAAAACATTCTTTGTTTACAGCCAGGAATGCAGTCAAGGATCCCACAGTTTACCCCCTCACTGGATTTTACTCTGAAAACAAGAGAGCTACAGCATCTATGTCTGGTTTTGTACTTAATGCTTATAGCAGTCAAGAACCTGCCAGCATTCACCATTGTTCCCATGCACTGAAACAGCTTGAAACAGCCATTTTAGCTTGAATCAGGGAAAAAAGACCAAATAGGTATATAGTCACACAACATTCTCTTCTCAAGAAGATCATGAAGTGCTTACAAAAATGAACTTTTATATCTATTTCAGAAAAGACTAAAAAAGTGTCCACATCTATACATAACTGGTTCCTGTGTATGTTCAAGCGACTGGATTTAGGAGTACAAAAGCACAGGCGTGCCACAAGAGACAGCGCTATACTGGAACTTTTTTGTTGTATTGATTTAATTCAAACCAGTGAATGCTTAAAACTTTATCAAGGAGGCAAGTCACTCCTTAGTATCTGCATATAGAGGAAAGGTGGTTTGGTATTCACAAATAATGATAACTAATAACCAATTATAATCATCATAACATTGTTTACTGGCAAAGAATGCCATTAAAAAATAATCCCTGATATGAATGATTGACACACAATTGGCATCACCATTTTACTTATATCCTCAAAATATATGGAAAGTGGGGTGGGGGAAGCACAGCCTGGGGTGGTTCATTTTGTTTTTTGTCTTTGTTTTTTAAGAAGTGAACTAGTATTTCAAAACTAGTTTTAAAACTACTTTGTAACAAAGACATGTTCTGTACCAACAGTGCCATTTGTGTGAGCCAACGTAACCATCAACACGTATCCAAAGTTCTGGCTGGACCACGGCCCTGCACAGGTTCTCAACTCAGCTGCACATGTGCAGGAACAGAGAGCAGGACGGGACAGCATAGGTCCCCAAATTACCACTGAACTGAGTGATACCAAACAGTGAAGTATGGAAAGCTACTCTGTATTTCAAAGGAAAGTCCTGAATGCTTTGGATAAAAGCAACTTAGCTTATGAGAAAAATTCAGGAGCTGGTAATGAGACATCTATTACCCAGGTTTGGTAAGATATTGCCTTTACCATGTGCATACAGTGAACACCACAAGCACTCCCACTAGTATTTCTGATGAACAAAGTGCAATAATGACTTCTGACCTCCTCCCAAGAACAGACCCATCCTACTTTATCCATAGAGTGCAAAAAATATAATCAATACTTAACATATTTTGGTGGTAACAATAAAAACTGCATAAACTACAGACCAGAGCCTTCGTAATTAGTGCTGTTGTATTTTTACAAGCAAAAAAAGGACTTGGGGAAAGGTATAGTATAGATCAGTGTTTAAAAAAAAAAAAACAAACAAAAAACCAACTCCAACACAAAAAAAACCCACTATACTTTCCTTGACCCAAGTTTAGAAAAATCATTATATCTACTCTGATACTTGGGAGAAAAGCTGTCTAGGCTCATGTAAAATGAGTTTTGCTGAAACAAGTACTTTTTACCACACCTGGTATTAGCATCCATTCAGGATTCCAACCAACTGCTGCTGGTGCTTTTAAGTGTTTCACTTTGTTTCAGTTCTAGTTTAACATCAACACTTAAAATCTCATGCCTTATTGTATTAAAGAGGCTAAATTCATAAAATAGAAGTTCAGTAGGAGAGAGTATATTTTTTGAATATTGTTTCCTAGCTGCTGAGAGAAAAACTGGAAGTACTTTTTTTCCAAAACTCGTCCTACACACGTCAAATGCCAAACAGTTATATCTTTAAGCTACAAAATTATCTCTTGTCATTTCGTTTATATCACTTGATTAATTCTTTGGGAAGTGAGCAAAAACAAAAAAGCTGAAAGCAGCAAAACAAGTGTTTTACAACCTTCACTGCAACTAACAGCCTTCATGTCTAATTCAATATTACACCTAACTACAAGTTGCTCAAACACTCTGCTCAAAATGTTACTGATGCCCTTCAGGCAACATATTCCAAGTGACTGCGGATACTGTCATCACCCTTCAGTAATGCCTTTGACATTTACCTCAGCATTATGTCACTACAGAAAGTGGCAGAGGATTGTAAATTGTTTCTCACTAACACAAAGACAACTTTATATTGTACTTTGTAAGGAGGCAGAGATACCAAAGCAAGTCATTCCACACAGTTTCATCCAGAACTATGCAGGTCCAAAGTCTCAGTGCTCTTAGAAAATATCAGGAAAATGATGCCCAAATGTAGCAAACCTCTGAATACATTTATTTTTAGAATTCAAGTAACATGTAAACGGACATAGTACAAAGGAATCTGAATATCAGAGTTCAGACCTTAAGCTTTAAAGGAGAGCCAAGTGAAGCTCTCAGGGGTTACACAGGAAAACTACAATGCATGAGGTACTTCTAAGGCTTCACCTGATAAGCAGAGAGCTTTATGTAGTGAAGAAGCAATGCAGTAATGGCTCCGTTTTGTTAGATAGAAATGAGTAAACAACATTTTAGTAGGTATAGTAGACAAGCAAAAGAGCTGTTAGCTGGGTGAAAGCCTGACACAACACAGAGTATGATACGAACTAACATTTTCAGAGAGCTTTAACAGCAGCAAATATAAATCTACCTTACAGTAAAATGAACACAGATGGAAGTAGGAAACAGTACTGAGAAAATCCTCCTCCTGTTACATCACCTACTCTTAAATAAAGCTACTGCTCCACCTACCGTTTCTGTATTAAACAGCATGTGAGGAAAAAAAGCTTTTCTGCCTTGTGGCACAGATGAATTTGCAGTTTGGTATCAACTTTGGGGCTGCTAATTGGAAGTCTTAGCTACTGATCACTCAGATACACTTATTTGTGTCTTAAGTAGTAGAAAAACCTGCTGCTTACCTTCCACCTGACCAGTCTGTGGCTGTGCTCCAGGGTACGGTGGCTGCTGTGCCTGAACACCAGGGGGATGGGCTGCAGAAGAGGAGGAAGCGATGCTGTCTGGTGTTCCCGATCGCTCTTCTGCAGGGGCACTGGGTGGTCCTAGACGAGCAAGAACAAAATAATAGTATGCGAAATTAACAGAGTTTGAATTTAAAAAGCCTAATACAAAACCATTTCCTTGCAAAGTTTTAAACATTTTTTCCAGGTGTCCACAGATTTACATCTGAGAGTGTCATGCTAAAGCTAAATATATTTGCACATCTAAGCTTTCCTTTGAAAATATTTGGGGGGGCGGAATTTTCCACCTTTCTCTCAAGTCACTCAAATTTCATCCTTTCAAGGAACCTTACCATTTGTGGGATAAAAACCTATGTGACAACATGGCTTTTCCACAGCTTCAAGCATTAACCTTGCACACAGACACTGAAGACTTGCTATGTTTGGACAGAGTACACACCTACGCACCTATTCTTTCTCACCTAGAGCAAAGGTGCAAGGCTGCACGAAACTGTTCAAATGCACTTGTGTTTTACTGTGGCCTACATGGGCCCAGGCAACAAAGTTCAGTCACAGCATGTGACAGCACACCTCCAAGGAGTGCATAAAATTTGCATACCCGGACAGGATACGGCAGGCTTCTGTCTAAAAGCAATTGTCTACTTTGATAATTCTACAAATATTCTAGCTAGCACCCTAAGAGAGCAGGTTTTGTTTTCTTTTTCATAAGGTGTATTCTTACCTGACACCTGATCATCTGTCAAGCCAAATGCTGACATGACATTCTTGCTGATTTCATCCTGGTTCTTTAGTGGATCAAATGCAGACATGGTTGCTGCTGTAACTTGAGTAGATGGCTTAACATTAGAATCAGCAGCAGGAGGTTTTTCTTCCCTACCATCTACAGCATCTACAAAACAAAATGCCCAGTTATTAGTTTTTGAGAACTGAAACATCATTATACATATATATCTTACTATAGCAAGTTTAAAATTGCATAGCTGTGGGGTTTTTAAAATGTTTTAACTGTTGAAATGCTTATGTTAGGATAACAGTGATGAATCAGTGATGCATTTGAAACTGTGATGAATCACAAAGCTTAGGTTTCATTGTACAATTACTTATAAATACACTGCCACTGTGGATTATCAGCATCACGTAGCACTTTGCCCAAAATTCAAAGGTACAAGGCTCCTTGCTTCAACTAAGTGCTCTGGTATAACTTGCCAACAGAGAATTTAAAATTAGGAAAGCTTACAGGGCAGGTTCCAGTTTATTATAGTGTTTCATCAACTGCAGGTTTTGTTTGATTCTACCCCCTTTCTCTCTGAATTCTAAGGTGACAGGTGAGGTTTATCTCTTTGCAATTATACAACTAACACTGAATCACTCATAAACCCTCTACCTAGTAGAGTGCTGCATTTTCTCTTAAAAAACAAACAAACAAAAAAAAAAACCAAAAAACCACAAAACCAAGTTAAAGGTTTGACTAGATAGTTCTGTTTACACTCTTAAGACCATCACCCTAATCTCCTTCCAAATGGTTTATAACCAAAATCCACAGTATACTGCTGGAATTAGTAACTGCTTATATTGTAGGAACTGGGGCTGGATTAATTTTTTTTTTTTTTTAAACAAAACCAATAAAAAAAACTTTGTGTAAAACACAAAGTGGTGTTTCCTAAAAGAGAGGCTGGAATTCTCAATTCATCTCTTTACTCAGAACACTGTAAATCCAGGACTTTGTGTCATCATTTTCTGTGATGACCAGCTTACCCAAAATCTGTAGGTAAGCACACAGAGGAATAGTCTGTACAGATTATTTTTTTTATTTACAGATCTAAACTAGGAGATCAATGCCTGAAAACTGGGAGAATAAGACTTCCTTGCCCCTCTTGCCATCCCCCAATAATCCTTTCCCACTCCTACCTGCACCCTTGTGCTGCTTAACCTGAGACCGCTCTGGTGCTGGTCTGAGCTCTAAACGTGTGGATTCAACTTCCTAACCTGGCAAAAAAGTGGATATGATTTTTGCTGAATTTGCTTTTTACTGTTTTAGTGAATCAAACTTGCTTAGCGACATGACAAGATAAGCACCAGAGCTAGCCCAAAGTAAGCAGTAGGAGTGTTCAAATGGGAACAAGAACTCTTCAGCAACAGCAAGCTATTAATTCAGCTCAAAGCCCTCTCAAAATGTTGTTGCAACTCACAAGTGTTATAGAGTTTTCATACCTTGTAACAGAACATCAGACTTTGAAGTTTTATTTCTAAGTTAACTTAGTGCTTTGCTCCAGATAATTTGAATAAAAATTTTGCCTCTGAAATAACTGAAGCATTAAAAACTAAGTTCTGAAGCATCAAGCAGCAATTAAGAATGATCACAACCAGTATTCAAACCTCCACTTTTCACTTTATTAAAATGCATACCACCCTGCACATCACACCAAACCATTCTTTGCCAGGCTGCCTACCACTTTCAGGCAGATTAGTGGAAAGCCCTGGTTCAGCTGGTGGTTCTAAACAGTCCAGTAAACGATTGACTTTATTGCGAAGTTCTATCAGCTCTCGACGCAGGTATTTCACCTGATTAGATTCTAGGGGTCTTGGTTGTCCATTCACTGCAAAACAGCAATTACATAAACTTAAGACTGTAGTAACATCTTGACATTCAGTTTAAAATTAAAAGAAAAAAATTATCAACTTTTACTTGCTGGTAGCATCATCATCCTCTGGTGTTTGAAGTGACACAGTTTAGACAACGCAAACTGGACTCATTCTAGAGCCTACTGTTCCTTCAACATAATCTCAGTTCAGATTAATCCACAGTACGAGACCACAGAGTAAAGTCTGCCATAAAGTTTCTGTGCTGTTTACTCATTTCCATAATATACCCTGAACCATAAAAATATCATACTTGGTCATGGAAAGCTCTCCCTTTAGAAACTACCTTTAGAGCTAAGGCTGCATACACAACACTGCTGCAATTCATGAGTAAGGTCCGTGTTCAGGTTTAAGGTTGCTTGCCACTCCCTAGAACTGTGTGCTAATCTACCAATAGTAGACTGAAAATAAAGAACTATTTTATACAAAGGCTGAAGGATGAATGTTAAAAGTTCTTTCAACTTTAAGCAATTAACGTTAGTTTTTATAAGTGTACTAGTAACACTGCAAGTTTATCATCATAAATTTCTCCCACATCCTATGAAGAACACACCAAAAACACTCAAGAGTGGAACATACCATGGAAAACAATGTTAAAAAAAACAGTTTACTATATATATGCATGTGTGCGTATGCCAAATACTTTAAGCAATCTTATAAAAAGAAATAGTCTGAACTTGTGGAAACAGACATCACATGAAACATCAAGAGAGAAAACAAAGATCACGTATTAATTCGGTATTTTCAACTTACCGATTTCGTTCTTCTGAGGTGGCAAAAAAAGTTTTTAGTACCTTCCAGTGAAGCCCACTGCCTGAATAAACATTATTTAAAAAAAAAGATAAAGTCAATCTTCTATACTTACCAAACAATGTCAGCTTAAGTATCCTACTGCATTGAATTGCAAAGGAAAGATCTGAGCTATCAAAAATTGTTATAAGATCTCCATCTGCAAAAAAACATGAAAAAGTTAGATTAAAAGCAAAGCCTATTAACTACTGAATTTTATGCTAGGACAGAAGCGTTTCTTTGTTACTAAAAACCATAATTCTCTATTTGATTCTGAAGCTACTAGAAAAAAGTTACCAACTAACACTATCACAAAAAGGGTACCATACCTCATTACATGGAGGATGAGAAAACTGAAGATGTAGAATTAGTAAATAGATGTTTTTTTCTGTCATTACTGAGTAAAGCTTATATCCTTGTTTCCCTGATCTACAATCAGAAACATACGCTATTGATTTTAAAAGAATCTAAAATAACTTGAGTAGGAAGAATTATTTCTAGAATTAGGAATATTTCTCAAGAAAAATTAACCTCTTGAAAACAGGTTGTTTTTTAAAATCACATCACAACAAAGGAACGCAACACAAAAACATTTATTTTAGCACAAGTCAGAAATTATGCACAGGAGGTGTGAAAGACAAGCAACTAGCTCCAAAAGGGAGCCTTCTGACATCAGCCCTTTTAAAGTTCTATATAGCTCATGATTCCTTTATATTTGCATACAGGATGAAACAGAGCTAAGAGTTCATAAAGGCCAACACCAGAAGGAATGATGCTGCCAGTTAAGTTATATGCCCACTTCAAGTGGCTCCAAAACTGTACTGTTCACAAACAGACAGGAAAGTCACAATAGACAGCACAAGCCAATCCCAACTTAATTTTTAAAACCCAAACCATACACACAAACAAGGGAAAATTTTAAGTGACTAGAATGCCTTCTCAGCTTATACTCAGACCACTGAGGTGCAAGACTGATTTTTCAACAAGTGAATGATAATAAAGTTCCTGTGCAAAAGTCAATAGTAAAAATATCTATCAGCCTTAACCCACAAACAGGAATGAAGATATAAAGATGTCACAGTTGTCAGAACAAAACTTTTCTCTCAAACCAGGAATTTGACATGAAGTCTTATCTCTTAGCCATTTATTTTTGTCTGGCAGATTTCAAAGGAACTCCCATCCCGATGCATCCTAATGAATCTGCATGTTGCCATCAGCCACAGAAGCTATGTAAGAACTGTGTGGGATCCTTCATTCTTAAGACAAAAGTGCTTATGCATAAAACACTGAACACCTTTACAAAAGGGACACCGAGCTCCTGTTAAGTCTGGTCTCACAATTTTTAACCTGAGTAAGGACAACAGACAACCATGTAATATCTTGCTTGCTCAACAAGATCACAGGTGAAACAAGACTATTCTCTTTGGCAGGATGGATTTTCTGCTGCTTTAACTATTCAACAGATGATTAATATATTAATAGATTAATAAAGGCAAAATAAGCAGTGAAAAGGAAAGGAAAGAGTGGGAACGCGTTATCGGGAAAACATGTACTGGCAGAGGAAAAGAGAACAGGTAGCAGGACAACTTGATGGCGAGGAACTGAGATGAGACACTCTAGTGAAGCTTCACCTTCAGAAGCAACAATGTTGGACAAATGACACACAGCTTGGAAAAAACCTGACTCCAGTCTACCCAAAGTTCCTCCCTAGAACACTGTTAAAAGGAGGCTTTATGGATGGACACAGAAATATGTTTTTAATTACAGGTTGCTGCCTAAAACTTCTGAGGTATTCCTTATGCATTGGTGACATTAAGATCCAGCCCTGTAAATGTTATGGTTAAAAATCTCAAATAAATACTAATGCTTCAGTAAGAATAGTCATAAAACACACAATGGCAAGTTGAAAAAAAAAAAGAACCTAAAAATTTGAAGAACTACATATTCTAATTTTGCCATACTCTGATTACAGATAACATCTCTGCAGTGGAAGCCTTTCTTAGTATCGTACTATTAATACCACCTAACAATGCACATCCGTCTTCAAAGTAGTTGCTTTCTAACAAAATAAGCTAAGAATCTTACTAACAAATTGATAACATATAAAACAATTTTCAAGTATTCCTGAAGGAAATATTGCTGTCTCCAAAGATTTTTTTGTATCCTATGTCCTGCTTGCACTTTCACAATCTCAAAGCAGAGTGGTTGACATCAATATCAGTCATGGATTCACCGAGTAGAGAATGGAAAGTCTTCAAGGATGGAGGCTCCAAAACCCCACAAGGCAACCTGCTCCAGTGACACATTGCCCTCCTGGCCAAAACTCATGCTCAAGCTCTCAAACTTCAGTTTATGATTGCTGCCATCTGGTGCTACTGAGTTGGGATTCAACGGTCTTTGCAATTCCCACTCAATTTGTTGGAAGCTGCTATTAAGCTCTGCCCTCAGCCTCCTCTGCAACACACTGAACAAGCCCATCTCCCTCAAATGTTCCCTGTAGACCACCTGCCCTAGGCCCCTCACTATCCTCACCGCATCCTGCTGGACCCTCTCCAGTTTCTCTGAGTCTTCACTCTCTCAGGTCCAGAGGGCAAAAATGAGCATGAAGTTCCCAGAGGGGCCTCAGCAGTGCCAGGGGAGACTCGGGGAGGGGAGGAGAAGGGGGGTAGTAAAGGTGTCCCTGTTTGCTACTATGATCCATAACAAGGTTTATGGAATCAGCACCCTCTCTGTGATCCATAACAAGGTTTATGGAATCAGCACCCTCTCTGTAGCAGTAAAGTGTGGCTTTTTTACTTTCCACCAGCTTTTCAAGTATCCTTTCCTAAATGCTGATACCAAAAATCCACTAGTGCCTAACACAAAGCCCTTCTACTCCATATTCTCCTGCTTACAACTTATTACTTGTCTTACCAGTGTACAACACTGACAGACCATCTTACAATGCTTTTCTGTCATACCAGTCAATACTTATATTCACTGCCTGAATAAAGGTACATGTTTTGAACAGTTTATCCTGCATAGCCAGATGAAAATTTACATTAATACACATGGTTTACATGGATTAATGTCAAACAAAATAATCCAGATCATTTCATTTTATTCCCTCCACCTATTTTAACATTTATGTTGAGGTAGTTACGAATAATGATTAAAGATTTGCTTTTCAATTGCTAGCAGAAAACACACTGAGTACAGAATCTTGTTAGAAGCATAAAGTCCATTCTACGATTCATATCAACAGCTACCAAGTTATTACCCGGTAGTGTATATGCTAGAATTCACAAGGTATTTGTCAAGCCATAAAAAAGACAAAAAAATTAAGTATATTAGATTTATCAAACAAACTTTTCATTTTAAGGAATGTCAATTAAGCTTAATTCCTGTAATCATTGTATAGATAAGAATATAGAGTGTTAAATATTTTCTATTGAAGAGTAAAATAGACTTTATTTTCTCCAATTTTGTTATTTCAAGAGCTTATCTTTGTGTTTTGACAAGGGGCTTAGCTTTCAAGTCCTGTGTAGCCCTAAATATTCCCCCGTATGCCAATTAGAAATATTTTATTTAGTACAGCCTAATGACCCCCTTAAATTACAAATGGACTGGAAAGTATTTTAGCATTAATTCTGCATCATCATGATACCATCAAAATTGGATGGCATTAGAAGTTAAAAGAAATTGGAAACGCTTAAGACATTGGAAATCTGCCTCATCATCGCTGGTCCCATCAGCTATGCTTCCTTATCTACCACCTCTATCTAGCCTTATATTTACCTTTTTTTTCCTCACCCTATTCAATTTTGGAGAAGACAAGAAACAAACTTGCCACCCAAAAATGTAGTTTTCCTTCAGTAAATTTACCCCTTTTAAACCTAAATGCAGATACACTACTGACTAGCACACCATCTTGACTACATACACAGAGTTAATAGTTCATTATTGGCTCTGACAAGACATCAACTTCTACTGCAAGGTAACAAAGAAACAGAATGAAAAGGCATTCTCACATGGAGGCACTCTGGTTTTAAATTTAAGCCTAGCTTAAAAAAAAATATATAGTAACTTTTCTATTATTGGCTCCTTCAGAACTTTAGTGTATGGTGTAACTCAGTAAGGTGGTGTACTTAAGATACAATTCTACTCTTTGATTGACATAAATTCACCTTTGGCACTCCTTATTGGTTTGGGGTTTGTTTTTTTCTCAGACATTTGTTATTAATACATATTCAAGAACCTCAAGCAGGACATGAAAACAATTTCACACCTAGTAGATATATCTCCATAATTAACAAGTTTGGAAGATGCCCATCTTGACTATAAAACCTACCCCACAAGGCAGTTACCAACTGAAACTTTCTTTTGCCTGGTAATTAATAAAAGTATCACATAAAGAATATGCTTCCCACTATCTTAGTCCACAAAACTTGGGATTAAAAGTCTCCTAGCCTCTCCAAATAAACATAGTTTGGAAAAATAGAATTAAAAAAAATTATTCACTTCAAGGATCATGACAGTTTGATGAAGCCCCAATATTTTGGAGAAATTTAGAATAGAAAAGCCCATATCCAGGCCTGAAGATCACTAGCTGCACATGTTACAGCAACAAGAAACAGAACAAGGAGGGGTAGATAACACATTCTTCTGAATGCTCAAAAAGCACACACATGAATTCTAAGAGTTGCAGAAGTAGTGGAAGTCCTTAGATGAACTTCATAGAAGATGAAAACAAGCATTCCTCCAGATTTGGAGGGATCAATAACAAAATGGAAATAGGTAAAACATATATATTCTAATACTTCTAATGACTGAAACAGATTTTAAGAAGAACATTGTCTTAGTTGAAACAAAGAATACCACAGTCTTCATATGACAACCAAACTGAAGCCTACTTCTACTAACTTGATCCTTAATCATTTGCAGTTTCCTCTGATATTAACACTGTTCAAGTGTTCTTAGTAGTGTTCATCATTTAGGATAATGTATACAGAAATGCCACACTGGAGAAGTACATTCTGAGACAGAAAAAGCTAAGTTAGGCTTCTAGACTGTGAAATACAAAATGAAACCATAATTAGTCTCCACCATATACTATTACCTACTTCAAAAAGACAAACAGAGGCACACAAAACCAGAGAACTATACTTAAAGAACAGGTAAGAACACAGAAAAAGGGACTAGACGCTTTAACCTAATGAAGAAACATCCATCAATCCCCTTTCCCATTCCAGAAAGAAACCCTAAATTGTTTATGCAATAAGAGGAAAAACAAAACTACCACAAATCCATCGAGCTCTTTCGCGCTAGAGATCAAGACCCAAAATATTAGTCCCTCATTGCCTATCAATTTGATGAGCTCAAAAGCTTCATGAACCTGAAAAAACTGTCTTGGGGTAATTCAAAGTGAAATTTTATTGCCTAGATGTAGGAACAAAAGTTATTTGACATTTTAGTTACCAGAGACAGTGCTGAAGCTTCCTAGTGCTATTAAGAAAAATGAAACCGAGTGTTTCAGTAGCTCTTCTACTGTACACCAGCATAATTATTACACAATCTGACCAAAACTTTGGATTTTATCAGTTCATTCTCAGTTTCATTTTATGAATACCATCCTTCTCTCCCAAATTAAGTAACTTATCCATGCCCCACATTGACACACAAAGAAGAAAAACCCTCAGAACCACAAGACTCTTTGTACACATCTCGAACAAGGCCACATTCATTTTGTGGAAGCCCTTCTTTCTTAAGGTTGTATTTGTTTTGCACTAATGACTACGATTTTCTTTGAAACAAACTGTCTAGAACCAACACCCAACAGATTCAAATCAGCACACAGAAGAAAGATTACTTCTAATAAATATTTCAGTTTAATTTAAAAGTTTCTTCTCATCTTTAATGATGGAGAAAAACATAACCAAGAATTACTACTACCTAAATCAAGTCTTATAAGAGCTTGCCTTAAGTTAAATGGGTGGACAGCAGAGAAACTTGCAATAGCATGAGCTTCCTGCAACAGCCAGAAAAAAGAACTTTCAGACAGCTAGTATTTCTAGGAAAACTGGAGGAAATACTATGTTAATACAGGATAATGACAAGAGATAAAGTGTCTATTGTCAGATTCAAAGGATTTCACAGGAAATTACTTGCATTTGCAAATGAATTTGGAGATTTCAAAGAGGTGAGTTTCACAGGTTGTTGTCCTTGAATAAATAGTATCAAAGTAACAGTAGTAAGTAAACCATACCTTCATCTTTATATTTTATTGTGACTTCATCATTGCTCAGAAGTTTTCCTCTAAAAACTCTTTGCATCATTAGCACCAGTTCATCATAGGTGATATCTTCATTATGAATAGGAATTCTCCTAATATCTTCCCCAAGTTGAGCTTTGATAATCAGCTTCCCACTTAAATCCAGCTGCCCATTCATGGTGGATACCTTATCTCCTGCAGACCTGTTCACAACAAAACATTAAACATTGTAGAAAACTAAACTGTTAGTTATTTAAATATATCTGATGCAGTTCTGAAGATTTCTTTCAAAAAGCATTTCTGAATGTTTTTTGGAAAGCATTACTGTTGGATTCTCTGGAGAGCTTCCTTTCTCAGACACCATCTAAGATGCACTAATTTCTCAAACAACAAAGTGTACAATACACTAACTGAGCTCGTGGGCAAAGAAGAACTCTATAAGACCAGACACTTCAACTCAACAGTCACCACAGTTTCCAGTGCTCAGAATTTAAAAGTAAAGATTTTTAAAATGTCAGACAGCTTTTAAGTATCTGTGACAGTCAGAAATTTCAAATTTTTTTTTTTAAGATATAAACTGGAAAGTATCATGGAAGAAAAGCTATAAAAGAACTAATATTCCTTAATTTGCTTTTGAGATACATGTATACATCTCTCTCAGGGTAAGTGAAATTGTAGCAAATGCTCTCAGCCTTACAATATCATATTGGTTACATTATCACCTTATTAGATAATGTTTACATCCCCCATAATTATGATAACCAGCAAAGGATTTAATGTTCAGTAGCTCATTATTCATGTTCTGCAACACAGGAGCCTTGACTGCAGGTGTATAAACTCAGTCTAATTAACACTTTAAGTTTATTGTAAAACCACAGTTTTTTGCAGAAGTTGCTTGTGGGTTTTTGTTTTGTTTTTGTTTTTTTTTTTTAAATTTAAAGCGTTAAAAAAAAAATAGCATACATCCACAGGTTTTCTTTGACCTCCTTTCCAAACACATACATTTATCATTACCTGGTCTGTCTTACTGATGATGGATTATTGGGCAGATTTCCCACCTCACTTCAGGACACGGTTAGGATAAGCCGCCATGCACTATCAGTGACAGAAAACAGGAAGCTGCCTCAGAAAAAAAAAAAAAAATTATTAAGAGTCACACGTCCTTAGAACTATACACTTCACATCTATCTTTCACTTTAAAACATCTTAATGAATATACTCAAGTAAAACAAGTCACTGTTTTATCCACAATGTAAAACCAGATTTACACTTCTGAGTATTGTAGAGGTTGAAGTTCAAGTAAACCAGATCTTGAATAAGATTTTTCATTTATAGAAGTAGTTTATTATTTGAAGTTTTGTAACTGCATGTAGGAATTCCTAACAGTAATGTGCTCCTTTCCATGAAGGTGATCTTCCCCAGCAGTCTCAAAACATTCACCTGTATAGCCTCCATCTTAAAATCCCAGGTTAAGTTAAAGAAAATAAACTTTGATTCAGCAGTATAAAAACCTAGAAGTCCATTTCTCAGCTTGAAGCTGAAGCCTGTGCCATTAATTAGTGCATCTTCAAGGGCAGACTGCACAGCATTAGGACAGACTACCAAGAGGAAAGGAGTAGCAATGCCACTTTCCCACAGGAAGAGCTGCCAAACTGGGCAAGGAGGAGGAAATGCAGTCAAAAATACACAACCACTTAAAAATACGATCTGCCCTCAATTCAGCTCAAGATTGCAATTTTCCTGCTGGAAAGCCTATGTGATGAGCTGCCCAAAGTTCACATAGTCCACCTGTTTATTACACAAGTGCTTAATACCCAGAGCTACAAGACCATGATTTAATATAGAGTCCAGTTCAGTGGAGAATATATAGCTGTGCTCCTCCCTCCCACCCAATAGATGCACCCTACTACTCTGAGATGAGATCCTTCTCATCTCACACACAAAGTCAAACATCCACAATCTGATTTTTTAGATGATTCACTGCTAACCAGAGAGAAAAAGTAGGTTCCTCAAATCCGCATGAAATTGGACTTCCCAACTCTCCCCTTTAAACTCAACTAATAGTAAACGGGAACAAACAGGCTCGGGACAGAAGCAGAGAACAAACCAACCACACAAAGCCTCTCTGGTTCTCACAAAGGCTGGCAGTTGCTCCCCTAATGCTGGGTATGAAACATTCACCTTTAGAAAGGGCTGTACTCACTCTTGACAGGGAGAGGATAAGACTGTTGTGACATACGAAGAGACTACTTCTCTGTTTCCTCACTCACATTTTAGGAAATAAGTAATGCATGAAGACAGTGCTCTCTTTCAACCTAATCTTGCTACAGCTCCAGGTTAAATTTACTGCAATGGACAAATACAGGATACAGATAATACATCTAAGAGTGGTTTACCTTAGAGAGTTTATTTATCTACCAGGCAAAGTTTTTGCTTCTTTAGCATTACAGCGTACACTACTTAGAAACTGACGATGGTAAGAACTGAACCTCATCTGTAATTCCCAAAGATACACATTTTGGTAGACACACCTGAGCTCCTGTGGCCTTTCAACAGACTGAATGCATCATTTGTATTTTCACGCACGGTAACCAGCTACTGTAATATACTTACAGAACTATAGTATCTTATTTACCAACATTACTCACAGAAATTCACTGTGTATACCTTTTTGTAATCATTGATGTAAAAGGAAAGCATTTAAATGCACTTTTTTTGTCCAGCTGTTCTCCATTCTGCTTGAAGGTGTCCAGGTTTTAAGAGACACACTCTACACACTGAAAATGCTTGCAATTGTTACAGACAACTATGTGAAATGTTCTAATTATCGAATTACACAGCATTCAAGCTTCTCTTCTCTGTGACACAGCTGAACAGATGACTCCCTTGAGAAAGTTTTTCAGATAATACATCCAGAATGCACGCTAATGAGCTTTTTAACAGAACCCATCACAGTATCTATTTTCTTGAAGGGAAAAAAACAACCAAACAAAAATCATCAATGTCTTGCTGTTTAAGATAGCCTATTTTTAAGAATCACATTGGCATCTTTCTAACCTTCCTGGCGTACCCCATGCATTTTGGAGGTACAACTTTTTTCCTGCCTTCTCAGCTCACTTTCTATTCACATCACACACCAATCTAAAGGGTGCGTGTGGCCAGTGACTGTCCAATCTAAGCCAATCACTCCAGGATCCCTTACTGAAGCCATGATGTCATAACCATGTTGGATTTCACTCCCTTTTTTGCATTGCAACAGAGAAAACCAGCCTTGCCTGAGCAAAGGCACAACGGACATTCTTGCTTTGCTTTTTCCTCCGTCAAAACAAGGGACAAGGGCCCAAGCAGCGCTGCCTCCCAAACCTCCCTCGAAGAAACCATGAGTTTTCACCAAGAGAGCTGGGAGGCTGGCTGGGAGGGAAGGGAACAGAAAGCAGAAGACTTCTATTCGCTTTTTCTCCAGCTCCGATTGGGGCAGGCCCGACCCAGTGGGAACAGAAATCAGAGCCATTGCCTGCCGGCAAACGATGAGTCTGCGGTTCCCCTGGCTCCCAAGGGGACCGAGGCTTGGTAAGCAAGGGAGCACCCCTCTTGTGAGGGAAGGAAAGGAAAGAGGGAGGTAGGGAAGGAGAGAGAGAGGCCTCTGCCAGCCCTCACCCCCACTCCTCCAGCCCGAGGCCGGGGGATGGCGCCGGCCTCCCTCAGGCGCGGCCAGGGGGGGACGCGAAGGGTCTCCCAGCCTCTCCGCCAGGGGCTGAGTCGCTCCTGCACCCGGTGCGCGGGGGGGGGAAGAGAGGGGGCTCACCCCCAGCCCGCAACCGCCCCTCCCGCCGCCTTCACCCAGGCGGCAAAGGCTCCCCCCGCCCCGGCAACGGCGCGGGGAGGCGAGCAACCCCGCTCTCTTACTCTGGCTCCTCCGCGGTCCCGCCGAGTGGAGGCCCGCTCCGAGCCCCGTCCGAGCCCGGGCACCGCTGCCGCCGCCCGTACGTGGCAGTGGAAAGAAGGGGCCGGAGCGACGGCCGCCCAACTGCCGGGCCTGCGCCAGCCGCCCGCATGCGCACTGCCCAGGCCGGCCAGGCCAACGCCGCAGTGCGCACGCTCCGCCCCGCTGCCCCGCCTCCCTCGTCCGCGCGTCACGCGCGTCACCTCGCGCGGGCGGGGGCGTGGCACAGCGCGAGCCGCGTCCGTTGGCGGGTGTCAGGGCGGGCGCGGCGCCGCGTTGGCGCTGTCGTGGCCCGGCCTTCCCCTGCTCCCTCCCCGCCTCCCCGCGCTTGTCGCCTCGCTCCCTTCTACAAGCCCGATTCCTCCCCCACCCTCCCCCCCCGAGAGGAGTGGGTTTTAGCCGTGTTTTCCCAAATAGCCAGGATTTGGGGCAAAAAAACCTTTCAGGCTCTGGCCCCAGCACACAAAAAGCCGGTCAGCCGGCTGGGGGTACCTCTGAGGTGCTCCCCCGCCCTCAGGGGGACACGTCTCAGCCGCCGCCGAAAGGAGGGAGCCTGTGGCCGAAGCCACGGCAAACGGCGGTTCAGAGGGAGCGCTGTAAGCGAGGGCTCCTTTGGAAACGCACGCCTTGGCCCGCCCTCGGCTGGCGACGCCGGGGCGAGAAACCGGCCGTAAAATTCCAGCGTCCTCGTCGGCCGCCCCCACCCTCACCCCGAGATCCTCCAGAAGTCGCTGCCCTGATGAAGACTATCCTTCCAGGCATTCGCTGCTGTCCCCCTGCCGCTCTCCCACCTTGCAATCGGAGCTCGTTCTTGCAGCTTCTGACTCCAGAGAAAAAACACTAATCTGAAGCCAATTTCCTGAGTTTTCTGTATTGAAAGATGCAAGAATGGACTCCGCAGGGTGCCCCTCACAGAGCTGCTGGAACTGGACTTTCTGTTACTCCAGGATATTTGAGAATTCTGCTGGCTTTCTTCACTTACAAGTGAACACATGCAACACGTGCTAGTACATATGACAGAAGTATCTATGCAGAGCTAGCTAAAGCAGAACTGCAGCGTCTGCTTTATTTCCTGCAGTTATTTCCTGGAGTTTGGGATGCCTCAGAAAAGACACCTTTTTTTCTTTAGTACTAGTCATGAAAAGCAAGGCTTCCAAATGACGATTTCTGCTGGGACAAGAAAGAAGTCATAGGAGTTTGATTTTTGTAGTATTTGTCTTCGCTTAGAGCTTTGTCTCTGTTAGAGGAGTGTAATAACAAGTCCAGCTAGCAGTAAGCAGCTGTTATTCACAATGAAATGGAGGTGAAGAAAGGTAAATGTGGTACATTTTTTTAATTCTAAAAATTTCGAGAAGGAAAAGGGGTGCGGCTCAGGACACTTCTTTGATAAGTATTAGAAAATATTTAGAATTTGGGGATTTTCCATGGAAAAAAAAAATCATCTCTTTACTTTTAAAAATATAGGAAAGGGATCTGCAAAATAGGAGTTTTTAATCCATTACACGCTCTGCCACTCGTGTTTCATACCTTTGTACTGATGATTCAGTCCTTCTATCCATTTCTTTATCAATGCAGTGTTTCCAAAGTGTTAACAAGAAAAAACTTCATGATCCTTAAAGCCCACATATCACGGAGAATACCAAAGTTCACTACATTATTAAGATCAATGTTCCACGTGTACATAAGAGCTGAACTATTGTTCCTGTAACAATTAAGTGTATAACCTGAAAAGATTATTTTACTTTGTTCCATTCTTGAAATTAGGATTCTGACGATGAAAAGCAAAAATGCATAAAATATGTAATTTGCTGAAAATGCTTTATGTTAGGTGAGATGTGGTCAGTGTTGGGTATAATGGCATTTTATTAACATCTGAACTACTTAGATACAGGATGTTTAATTAGTAAAAAGTCATCACTTTTCCAGTTCAATACTTCAAATTTTTCTTGGGTTTTTTGCTTTTTTTTTTTTTTTTAACATGGACACAATGTTTTAAGTTTTTTAAAACATTGTGTCCATGTTATGTCCAAACATAACTAGTGTTATTAGTTTTTTAAAAGAGCTGAGTTCAAAATTAAATATAATGTGCTTTAGAGGATATTTTTGTTTGTGGGGAAAAATATCAAAGACTAGAAAATATTATCACTCATTTAAGGCACCATCCTCATGGTTGTCAATACAATCAAATATCCTTCCTAAACCACACTATAATTTCTAAAACACTGTTTCTTCAATTAAATTGAAGGAAATTATAAAGGAATATATTACATTTGATTTACAAATAAAAAAAAAATGGATTTCCATAGAAACATAAACTTCCTGTCCAAAAAAAAATTGTATATATCACCTTTCCTAGATAATTTTTAATGATCTTCTCTGCCTTTTCTGGAGCAGTGGCCATGAACTTCAACCTTGTATCTGATGTGACTTATCAATGCTAGATAACACTTATTTTTTGCTTCATGGAGAAAGCACAGATTTCTAAGACACAGAGAACTTCTCAGGACCGCTGAAACACTTCTATGAAGACATTCTGAAAGTCTCAAGTGTGGTATCCGGTGTATTCAGAGAAGCTACCCCTAAGGGTTCAGCCATCACATTTGATCATGCCCATGACTTTATTTTGAGCAGCTTGAATGTTTTCAAAACACACCACATTTCTTTTCAGAAAAAATGAGAGCAGGAGGCAAATCTGACCACACTTCTTAAACCAAATTATTTAAAATTCAACATGGTGTGCTTATTTTATTAAAACCACAGATGGAAAAACATACAAATGTGTTTGTTTAGAGAACAGAATAAAGAAATAATGTTTTTTAAAATTACCTGTTTAAAATTCTCAGGCTTTTTTCTCTCATAGGAGAGAATGGGATGGGTCAGTATAACCAATACCATTCTCCAGTGGGCCTTGCCACTTTCCTCAGAGCCACAAAGTGTGAAAACCTGCTTTGCACTTCACACGCCACTTGCGCTCAAGCCACCATACACTTCCTTCTGTCAAGGTGCTCTTCCCTTACTCCTCACTTCAACATCCAGAAACCTTTCTCCCCTCTCCCTTTGACATTGTTTTCAAGCTTTTTGTACTGAAAAATGTTAATACAAGGTGGGTGGAGAAGGGGAAAATTCATATTTACTTATAGCCTAAGTTTAGAAACCAAAGTCTCAATGCCAAGTTCAAGGGGCTCCTCTTCAAAGCTCCCCATAAAGCCAAGGAACAGAGAGACAAAGGGGCAGCCCAAAGCCCGTTCAGAGCAGGGTGCTAACTGAAGCCCTCCAGCTGCTATTCTGGTAACACCCATCCACTTCTGAAAGCCAACGTGATTTCTATCACAGGCTAATGCTGGGGGTGATGCAAATAGGACCTATGTTACATATTTATAAAGAATTTTTTTCCTAGCCAGTTTCTTCAAACAACTATTTTTTTTTCACTTTCTCATACGAAAACAGAATATTTTGTCTATAAATTATAATTATAAGTTACTATTTATAATAAAGAATTTGTAGCTGGGAAATTTAAAAGACCATTGTAAGATACAGATTTTCTTTTGTAAAGACCAAGACAACATATTACAGAAGTAGTAAGTAGAATGTGGTCCCAGAGCTAAGAGCTGTGCTGTTTGTTGATCTACCTTTAGGCTTCTTACCAAATTAAAATTGTTCTTACAAAAAGGAGAGGAGAGCTACAGTGCATAGGTGAGGTAACATGTTCAGCAGGCCTGAAAAATGAGAAGGGCATGAATAGAGCAACTTCTATACATCTGTACTGTAATATAAAACTACTAAGAACCTCAACTTCTTTCAAAGACCTTCCTTGGTGTAGTATGGAGAGGATCTAGCACCACATTGCTGCTTAACAGTCACACTGTCTTGCTAGCACGTGATCCTTTTGTCTCCTGGTGGTCTTGGTTTATCATCTATTTTGAGCTACCTGCAGTTGGTGTAGTAATGTCCATCATTCAAGATACCTTTGTAAAATAAACTGTGAAAAATGCAGGATTATATTTCACATATTCACTGGTTTCTAACTGGAGTTAGGGAAGGTACCCAAGTAAATATTGTCTGAAAAAGTCTGAGTTGATCTGAAAGTTTCCTGTGAGTGTTTTGCAGACTGTGATTTTGAAACGTGGTAGATTTTTGAATGCAGATACAGTGGTACCCGTGGCACCGCGAAAATAGCAAGCACTTCAGAAACTTTTTTCTTGAAGATGGGTGATCTGAAAGTATACAGAATACAAATCTGAAGTCCCTGCAAAGTAAATGGAAGTGTGGAGTTAATATTTTGCTGATAAAGCCAGAAAAGATTAGGCAATGTTGTTTGACTTGAAAAATAACCACAAGATAATTTTCAGTAACTACTAACAATGACATTAATACCTTGACGTAAAAGAAGTACTTTCAATAGGAAAATTATTCCATGTAAGTATGGATTTGCAACTATAGTCACCTCATTTGCACCGTGTAATGGATTAGCCAGCACATCTCAGGATCGTATTATTACCCTCTGCTGGGTGGGATGAAGGTAAGGCCTCCTTGGGCACACCGTAAAAATTAAATGTGGCTGGTGTGCCCTGTCAGCAGTTCCATCAGGCACACACGGAAGGAAGTGGAACTTCAAAATTTCTATACCTGTTATTCTAGATTCTCATTTCAAATATTAACTGGGAATATCCTGCTTTGTTTTGTTGATTTTTTTTTTTAAAAAAAAGACTTGTGGTTTTAAATAAATGAATCTCTGTTCCCTGTTCATGTTTTCAGTTTTAAATCATGCGTATAATCCGTCCATCAGTGCAGTAATAACCACCTCAGGACTTTTTGCACAGAGAGTTTGCAGATCTGATCCCCACTGATGTACACACCCTCAGTTTTCAGTAGGTCAAACTGATATTGAGGATAGGGGGAGTTTTCACACATTTCCAATTAGCTGTTCTGTAGAAAATAGTCCCTGGTGTAATTATGAAAGATCCATTACTCCAAGTACTTCATACTTCATACGCCCTATATGAATATAAATATAAAGCCAAGAATCCAGCAGGGCCATGGGGGTAATAGATTTCCTGTGAGCTCTTATCCAGGATCACTCTGAAAGGTTTCATTCCATGAAGTTCCCTGGGACACTTTCCCACCAATGCATGTTTTTTCCTGATATTCATTCTGAATAAAATTTTATATGTGATTTGGTAGGAGAGAAGCTACTCAGACAGGAAGATCTTTCAGTGGTGATCTTGAAATAAAACCCCATGTTGATTTTCACAATGGGAAGAGTTTTGCTTATGAGTATGAGACCGGAAGAATAGCATCCCTTTCTGAAAAAAAATTCTGAATCCCTATAACTGCTTTCCAACAAGTTCCCAGGCTATACCAAGCTGTAGAACAAATAAATTCAGCTTTTTTTGTTGTTGTTATCTCAATTATTAGTCTCAGATTTGCTAAATACTTCACCTGGGTAGCATTCAAAATGCAGAACAGATAGCTGAAAACAAGACTTGTTCCTTCATGATTTATTAGCATGAGGTAGCCTATTGTCCAAGTGATTCCAAGCACTACTACCACAGAGATAGTACCAATCACCTTCTTCATAGACGAATCCTTTTTATTCCTAGAAACACATACACGCACAAATTATTAATTCTGTGCCTATACCATTTAATACCTTCTAGAGCTTAAAACTTTCTATTTATTCAGGCCTATACTGCAAAGATGTGTTTTCAGCTGAGTTGAGAACATAACGCCTCCCTACATTTGTTTCACATGTCATCCAGAGAAGAAATCCAGAAAAAGAAATCTAACCAAGTTTACCAGAATAATCTGTGTTAGGAGTGTGTAGCTTGTCTATATCTTTCTTTAACAGAAAACTGAGGTCTACCAATGCAACAAGAAGCGTTGAAAATTAGCATGTTAGCTATTGTAAGCTTTTTAAAAGCTTATAATTTCAATCCAAATGTGCTTAATTTTCTATATAAGAATAAGCTGCCAGTGAATTTTGGATAACCAGTTTCTCTCAAGCCTGAGGGGAGTCAGAGATAAGGTATTTTGTTTGTTCCAATTGTGAAAACTGTACATAAAAGGAATGAACAAATGGTGCAGTTTTATTGAACAGATCAGTTCTGTGGGACTGATAAAAATTAAAGCAATCCCATTTTAAGTAATCCAATGGATACTGCAGAGTTTGTGACACACAGCCTGTGACAATACATGGAGTGCTGATGTAGAACTGAGCACGTAAATCTGGTTCAAAGCTGCTAGAGAACTGGCCTGGTGTTCAGATGTGCTGAGAAATTTGTAATTCTCATTTGGCTGGACCCAGCTCTGTTCTCACATATATGGATTTACACCAGGGACAACCTTCATTGAAATTGAGTGGCACTGCAACCAAAAAAAGGGGGGACAAAAGCCTGAAAATTGTTCATTGATATGTACTTTAAGAGTCTGACCCATTGCAACAATGGAATTAATTTTCTGACTGCTTTCAGTATACATTTCTTTAAAACAAACGATGTCAAAAATCTGAGTTTGTGACAAGAAAGTCTGAGCTGGTGACAAGAGACCAAGGAATACATTTGCTGAAGGATCTGAGGGCTCCTATGCCGTCTCACCTTGTCAAATTCTCATTCTTCTTCCATATCACAGAAACAGTGATCTTGATGAAGACAATGATGTTAAACAGAAGTATGAGTGCTACTGGCAAGAGGAATGACCACAACATGGGCTTTTGCATACTGAAATTCTGATTTTGATCCAGTGCTGCAAGCCAGCAACTTTTAATATAAAGAGAGAGCATTTAAAAAGATTCATTAGACACATTATTCAGAATACCAAAGCAAAACAAAATAATACTCCACTTCTCACACTCACAGACCTCATAGAGCTTTCTAGGTCTTATTAACTCATCTCTGAAAGGCAACCATTCCTTGAGAACTGAGGGCTTTCAATCATGCTTCTCTTTCTCTGGGGAAAGCAAAATGATCTATCAAACTGCATAGAGAAATATGAAAAGGTGCGATATAGCTAACCAAATAGATATCTGCCCACCATATGCAAATTTTTCTTTAGAGTATATATTATAGTAGAGATAAAGAGTAATAGGGGAGACCTAGTGGAGAAAGCCTGAAACAAAACCAGGGGCAACTTCAGGAGGGGAGGATTATCTTGCAATAATCTTTACCTCTTTTTTTTTTTTTTTTAATTGCCAAATAATCTCAAATTAGCAGTCAAAACTCCCTAAATGAGTATTGTAAGATGGCCCCCATGTGGAAGGGTGTTTGTGTTTATGTTTCTGAAAGAAATCTACCTTAGTTTTGTATCAGCGACTACTACCAAGGTCCCTTGTGAGCCTGATAGCCTGCTTTACTATGCAGGCACTCAAATATTAATACCAAAAACATAAGGTAAATAGGGTTATACTTATGTTGTCCAGAAAGATTTTAAATAAATGGGAGGATTAAGTTTAGGTTCTGAAATGCAGTTATGCCCTCAAATGAAGGTCTTGAATTTCAGTTAGGCTAAAAGCGTCTACACCTTCCATTTAAAGTCACAGGGGATCTTGCAGGAGGATTCAAGCCAGATGGTGATCGAGTACCCTAAATCCTTAATGAAGAGAAACTGCAATTGCAATTCCTTATAGTGAACTTTTAACTTGAGTGAAGAGTTTTGCTTTCTTTTAAACACTTAGATGAACAAAATAGTATATCAACAATAAATCTAGAGTTGTATTAATAGTCAGCCAGCACAAAAGGCGTGGGATAGCAAATGTTGTAATACTGCATGAACTTACAATTCTTCCTGCCGGTAGTTTAAAGCTTTTCCTTCTCCGTAAGTAGCTCCAAATGTTACTGCAACTACTACAGCAGGGATTCCTAGTTAGTAGGAGGGAGAGACATTAGCAATTTATTTTTTGGTTGCATAGCCGTACCCCTCTTCCAGACAAATAGTTTCTTGCCTCCTAAAATCCATAGATTTAAAGAGCTCTGTTTCATCTGCCAAGTGGGTTTCTGTAGGGTAGAGAAAAGGCAGGACGGAGACTTGTGAGTGCTACTTTTCTGAGGACTGCTCATGTCCATGACTTGCTGATTTTTGCTGTTAAAGAGCTTCAACACAGCTTCCAGAGACAACGCCAATGGTGACAAACTCCTTCCTCTGCTGTAACCAACTCCCTCATCGCAGCTGTACAATCCTCTACCCTCTCATCAGCAGTGAGAAACTAATATCAGAAAATTCTGCACCAAGCACCATTACATTTCATACCAGCTTGATGCAGAGCATCACTTTCACCCTCTGAGAAGCATGCCAGTGTGGACTTGCCTCCTCCATGCCTTAGCTTTACTTTGTGTCTTACATCTCTCCTGCCTCCCTATTCATTAAGCAGCAAGTCTCATGGGAAGGAAGCTCCTGCACAAGTGTTTATCTGGGAAATAAACTTGCTCCTTAAAGTCTGTTCCTCCCTCAGCCCTGATTGAGATCCTCCAGACTGCCCAGTATTTGCTGTGCTCTCAGTAGTAGATCTGAAAAGCAGAGTCAGAGTCACGCTGCTTTAGACATGTGTAACTAGTCACAGCACATGAACCTCCTGCTGTGCTATTATGCGAATATACGTGGACCACAATGATGCGTAGCCAGACAGTTTGTGCTGAACATTCTCTGGCTTGCACATGCAGTCCAAATTCTAAAGGTTTTACAGGAATTGCCTTGACCTCCATTCAAATACAAAACGTAGTAATGAAACAATCAGGATCTGAATCTGCTTTGTAGATGCCATCAGACACAACACACCATGCAAGCTGAACACACAACGTGGAAAAGGCAGGTATTCCTGCACTGTATTAGAAGAGTTTCTTGAAGGAGGCTGAGATACTACTTTACCTAGTGGGCATCTGTCTGCAATCTTCAGTCCTCCAAGTAGTTCCCTTTCAGCTCGCAGTATTGCTGCTGACTGCTGTACTGATTTAAGAATGGGCTCTTTGCTTGTTAATAAATAATATATAACAAATACTGTCAGTCACTCCTGGCTTTTGGATGCATGCAAGGCTCTGGCTGAGGTCATGAGAAATCTCAGAGATATCTAAATGAAGAATTTGAGTCCATATATGCAATCACTGTGTCGGAAAGATTTTTTTGCTTAGCTGACAGAAACAGATTGTTGAATACCTTTGATCACTGTGGAAATTTCTCCTGCACAAACCAGACCTATGTTGCCAGTGAACAAGCTCTCCATTTCAGTGCTGTATCAGGACAATGACAACAAGCTCAGTTTATACCAGTAGTGTGAGCAGTAGCAGGAGATAATTTATTAAATCACATTGTGCTAAACCAGAGGGACACTGGTTACAACTGCTCGCTACTGGTCTCCTATCTTTACAACTCTCCCTGAATGTACTATGTACTGATACTTTGGGAAGAGTTGCCTTATAGATGACTTTAAATCTTACCCCATCCGATGACCGACATGGTTACGAGGAAGTGTCCGGGCAGGGGCTTCATGGCTCTAAGCAGCAGTAAGTACAACTGGGCAGAATTGAGTGCTGTCCACATAAATGTCGCCAACAAAAAATAGTGCAGCAGGACAGCTGCGGCTGTACACCAGGAGTCTGCGGGGGGGTCTACCATGTCAGATGTGAGTAAGGTGTTACTAGCAGTATTGTACTGCTGGTAGTAGCTGGTGGTATTGCTGCTGTGATTCCTGGCATTTTGGTTTTCAATGCCAGAGATGAAAATGATGTTAAAAACGAGCATGGAGAAACAGAGACTCACTAGCATCCATGTTACAGATGACTTTCGAGTTTTCCTATTGTTAAGAATACATGTAAGAGGAAAAAGTAGAGCAAAATAAGAAAAATTGTAAAATATTTCCTCTTTTCCATTGATACTAAATGCAAGCTGGAGTGTGCAGTCTTTAACACAGATAAAACAAAGCAATAACTTGTTTGCACAATTCTGCACTGTCATTACTCTCAGACAATTTACCAAATCTATCAGTTTTGTCTGATTTCAATTAGAACAGAGAATACCCCACACCTGTTAGGACTGAGACTTTTCCAATAGCAGCTGGGATGCATTTTGGTTTTTCCACTCTGCTCTTTTTTTTTTTTTAGCACTTTTTCTTCAATGTTAAGAGGGGAAATAGCATGAGACAAGTGTTTCTAAACAACTTTCGAGATACAAGAGAATAATAAACCTCCAGTTCCAAACACTGTTTCATAAATGGAATTAAAAGGCAGAGTCTGGAAGTTCCTACAGGCATAAATACATTGACCTTGTTGGAATTGCTCCAAATCTACATTAGTGCAAGCAGGACGAGAAACATGCATTCATCTATGGTAACTACAACTCTGCTGGTGTGACTTTGCTCCTCGTTCAAGGGGGAATCACATATCAAGATCACATGATGAAAGGCTTGGCCTTTTACCATATTGGGCTCTTCTGTACTCTGTTATATTATTTCTTTTCAAAGCTCACATTTTTGAAGGTGGATTTACTGAATAATAATCATATATATATATATATATATATGTATACCTCCTCAAATTTAAAGGTTAACAGAAAGGTTGAACTTTCATCTAAGTGAGTGGCATGGTTGAGACATCTCATGCCTTCACTTTAACCCGTAAGCCACAGTTAATCCCCAAGCTATGCTACACCATTAGCTTTTCTTTTTTTTTTTTAATACTATTTGCTGGTCGATAATATTGCAATATATTCTAAACTGGCTACTCTCTTTGTTTTCCTCAAACTTTTTACTGGGCAAAATATTGTAACAGCATAAATACTTGCAGCTTTACATATTTAAGGTCTCCCTTCCAACTCTAACCATTCTATGATTCTAGCTTCACTCTTACCTAGTGATTATTTGAAACAAAATGGTAATGACGAGTCCAGCCACGGACAATCCAACACCAATGTAAGAAATATACTCCAAAGGCTTTGCATATTTGTATTTGATCTGAAAGGCCTAGAAAACAAATTGTATCAGTTATGAGATTAATTTCTTTCTAAAATTCGTGTTTCTAGATGCACATAGAAACAAAAGTGTTTCAGTTAAATTATGACTGTTGCCAAAATTTTCAGATCACACAAAATTATTCTGGGTCTTAAAAATAGAGAAGCTTGTGAAGAAGTCCAAAAAGAGACTTCACAATGTCAATCAAATATCTACCAACACAGCAGATTAAATTATTCACAGAAAAATGCAAGGTGACAGAGCCTTTTTGCGCTCATGTGCATTCCTAATTTTGGCTTCTGAGGATAATGTCTAAGGTAAGATGTTACGAAGAATTGCAAAGTAAAAGCAGTCTTTGTTTGTATAGTGACAATAAGACAGCACATAAATGCCTTCAGTGAAACAGAAAATACTGTTGTCTTTACATAAACAGATGAGAATCTTCTCTAGAATATAGTCATTTTGTGCAATAAGGAGATGCATAAGATAAAGGGAAGTACAGAAACAAGTAAATATTACAAATATGGAAAAGCTGTTCTATTAGGACAGAGTAAAAAGCAATGCTGAAGTCCTGGCACTGCTGAAGCCAATGGCCACGGATATGTGATTTTACCCAGGGAGTGTTTTGTTTAGAGAAGCTGAAACAAATACTGAAAGAATAACAAACGTCAGAGACAGTAATTTCTAAATAGTCATCTCAGTACAAGAGGGCAATATATAAAACTTTGTGGTAGCAGGCTTAATATTTATAGAGCAATTCCTTTTCATAAACATGTAAGCAAAGGAAGCAGTTAATGCGAAGTACTTTGAGTTGTTTACCTAGCACAAGGCGGTGCCACAGGTAGCCCAGATCCCAAGCTACTCTACTGTTCATCTGGGGGCACTGGAGGCTTTAGACCTAACACTCATTTAACAACCAGCTGCAGCAATAGAGGTGCAGAGCTGGAGGCCACCCCAGCTGAGCCAGAGACGTGAATGTCTCCAGCCCTTCCCTGCGGCTGGGGCGCACAGGCAGGCTGGGCACAGACACCATTTGTGTCAGAGGAAGGCAGGACTGGCCAATACGTTTGGCTTTCCAGCAGCCTGGGGGCAACTTGCTTGTCACCAATTTGCCAGCTCTACCACAGGACAGAAGAAAAAAAAAAAGGTACATGGAGGATGCCTTAAACTCCTGTGCCTTCCCGCTCAGCGCTCCTATGCCCTTACATTGGCATCCTGGTCTTACAGTTGAAAACAACCAAACAAATGAAAAAAAAAAAAAAAACAAAAACAAAACCCCCAAACTCTTCCAATTCAAGAAAGGACAATGCCCTACCATCAGGACAGCAAAATTAGTAGTGTGATTACACCTGCATTTCAAGAATTGGTCTCTTCCTTTTGCACAGCCGGCAGTGCTCCAGTCATTGATAGTGTAGTCCCAAAAGACACAGGCGTGATCACGCAGCTGCAGCTCGGAAGTGTTGTACTATGGGTTGGGATTGCAAGGAGAAAAAGTAGCTACAGAAACATAAACAGATACACACCAGCAAATAGCATGTACTAACAATGAACCTCTGAAAGGGGAGCTGACAGCTACTAAGGGATTTACGAGGTTTCCAGTAAACCTTACGAATTATATCAGTAACAGCATCATTTGGTATTTTGAACTTCTGGTGCCTTTCTCAGTCAAGATTGCCAATGGAATTACCCATTTCTGTGAATTATTCAGGTCATTATGGTTCAGAAGCACATTCACTAAGCAATAAGCAACTGCCAAATGAATTCCCGATAAGCCAAACAGCTTTAAGATATTGGTACTATTACATTACTGCCAGCCTGAGCTGAATCCACAGTGTAACAGGAAGCAAACAATGATAAATGCCATGAATGTCCTCCCCCCCTGCAGCACAGCAGTCAAACTGCATGCAGGCATTGTCAGACAGGGTGCTTCTGCAGGGTACCGCAATTAGAACTGCTTTTTAATAAGCAATCAGCAGCTTGAAGTGCAAATAAGTAATGAAAGCAACTATTCACAGTACTAGGTAGTTCCATTAAAAATGAGACATGAAAGTAGGAGTAAAAAAAACAATTATGCGTTTGTTTCAGTGATTTTCTTAGAAATGGCACGTTTCCCACGTCACCTAACTGTATGCGTCCATGATGATGATTAGTGATCTATCATACACATGTATTTGAGCTTAAAACTTTAGTTAAATATTGTAAGAAGAAGCCAACTATGGTTTTCTGGTGAAACCACGCTAAACATGAGTACATATTAACTACAGATCCACTTATTTGGGCAAATAGGCACTCACATAGAGCTTTTCCTGCAAGAAAGCAGTAACATCTGAAATCAGTTCCTGGGGGTGGAAGTCAAAACAAAGCACACAATGATTTATCTGGAAGCAGGAGTTAAAACAAAATGAAACACTCCCCACATTGGTAGGTGTATTGGGCTATACCAGTCATGTTGATTTTTTTTCGTATTTTCAGAAATTTTGATAGTCTTATTAAAAGAAAAATTGTCCTCCAAGGGGCCTGGCTTTTTTCATTCTTGATTTAGGACTAATCTAACCTAGGACAAATGCTCTCTGGTATACCTATAACTTTTTATGGAGTGCAATGTTGCTTGCCTACGTTGTAGTTTAGCAGTGCTGAGTCAGTAATAACAGGAGTTAAATACAAAAGATGTAGAATGTTTTCTATATTACATTATCTAAATACCCTTCACTTATGTCGCCTATACCTCCCACGAACTTTCTCAACTGTTTATTGCCGGAAATCGAGGCAGTATGCCAAAAATCCCTCTCTGCTTTAGTCTCTTTCCCCAAGCCCTGCAGACAGGTAGTAGGGCAAGGGCAGCCTCTGGCTCACACTGAAC
Organism: Gallinago undulata; assembly: GCA_026546715.1. Lineage (NCBI taxonomy): Eukaryota > Metazoa > Chordata > Aves > Charadriiformes > Scolopacidae > Gallinago > Gallinago undulata. Next base: position 89,106,093 of record JAOTQQ010000001.1, on the reverse strand, counting down.
ATGGCATTTCTTACGGAGACTTACCTTGGGACTGAAGGCTATTTCCACGCTGCTGAAATTTCTGTTATCAATGTTTCCAGAGACTATTTGTTTGGAGAAACTGTTGTGACCATGATAAATCCTTGACTGGAAGAGTTTGTCATTTTGGTATAGGACAAAGCCAACTCTTCCATTGTCTGATGAACCTTCGTAAGGAAAACAGAAAAGTAGGTATGGATAGAAGATATCAGAGAAGCTGGAGCTTTTGAAGAAGCCTATGCTATGCTGTCTCACACATCTAGTATTTACAGAAGATTTTTTTTAGATATTTATTTAGAACCCATTCAAGAATCAGAGAAGCGCTTCTCTTTCCATGAATTTCAAGAGAGCCATCTTCAATTTTTGCTGAGTGGGAGTGTGAAAATAATTATTACCTTTCTCTTAATGTCATTTCTAGGGAAAAATATAAAAAATACGGGTAATGAAGAAAATAATATCCTAAATCCCAATATATACACACTCTAAATAGCCAGGCTTTTAATAACACTAAATAAGAAATAGTAACAGCAGGGACATTTACAGTTAGAAGGAAGTCAGACAATAAAAAACATTGGTTGAACTTTTGCTTTCATATTCAACTTTTGGACTCTCTTTCTTTTACACTCTTTTACCAAATCAGACACATTTCATCCAAGTGATTTAAATCACTAGTCTTAGTTGTGGCTTAAGAGAGGAAATGGTTTATATAATGTATTTTGCTCTTGATTTTATACTTTTTATTTAAGATCAAGAAAGACTAATTTGATCTCTTACTGATTTGATCATCACGAGAGACTAATGTAATAGTATCCACAATATGTAATAGTTGTGTATAATATTGATGAAATCTATTTTTGCATAATATTGACGAAATCTATTTTTTAAGACAAGCTGTGCATTCAATCTAGCTCTCTTAAGGGAAGTGTTATGATATACAAGCATTATGATAAAGGCTTTAATTACATGATCATACTGCTTTTCAACAGGATTCTTTTCTGAAGCAGTGAACAGAAAGGACAGTAACCAATTAATGAGCTATTCAGTGGTTGTTTTTTTAGTTGTCATTGCTGGGTGTATGGGGCTGCCTGAATTATCTCTTTGAGTCTTTTCTAATCTTGATGAGAGGATTGAATTATTCATTTCCCTATAGGTTTGTATACAAGTGATGTTCAGCATTATGACGTCTAAGCGCTCCACAAACTTCACCTTCATTATACTCTTGTGCTGTGATGTCTTAGTGTTACTGTCACCATACAGAGAGACAAGTCTGTATAGACACTTGTAGACACAAGTCTGCTGGCTTCAGGTGCTCAGTCTTGTGATTTTTAGCATGTCATAGAAATGCATATGTTCAAAGCTCAACTCCCTCACACTTACCAGCTTCTGCAGCAAATGAAATGTTTTTGTTGTGTTATGATTTGTTTTGTTTTGTTTTTATCCTGGGTGACACCAATTTATCCTCCAAGCACTGCAGGGTATAAGTTATGAATATGTGGAAAAATCTCATGTGATCATGCCATTGAAAACTATCCCAATATGTAGGTGTGAGGATATATATGTCCTGGCCAACACCTGACAGTATTAGTAATTTTATTTGAAACGTTTGATGTCTTTGGATTTCAGGCCAGGTATATATGTACTGGCTGTTGATCTTGCTATCTGTAGAGATATAGTCAAAGATTCAATACATTCTCAGTTTTAGAAAACAAAACAAATTTAAAAGTCCAAAACACCAAAAGCATTCTGTCCATTACCTATACATGTGCATAAATCTATAAATAAGATTCACCTGCTCATTTGACATGTGCATTTCTTGTACCAACTTATGGAATCAGCATGCAAAAAACCCAACATATAATTGTTTATATTGGCTAAGGGGTGTTTTTTTCAAAGGAGATTTTTAGTGAATATTCATTCAAAATTTTCCAAGGTGCAGTTTTCAGTAGGAAAAAGAACTTACTGGTATTTATAATGTTGAACAGTATCTGAACTTCAGTACTGAGGTCACCAATAAGTCCAGAAACATTTTCCTTTATTTCTAGTTTTGTGGACTGATAATATCCCAGGGCTGTATCTGCAAAAATGATCAGTGGATGCATTAGGATTTGTGGTACATACTGCCTTGTTCAGGTAAATCCAACAACACACACAGACTTACCTTTCTGTGCCGAAAACAGAACCGTAGAGGAGCTTAATTTCAGTGGAGCAGACTGGATTGCAACATTGGGCTGCGAAATATTGGCAGTGAAAGAAAATTCCTCCATTGTTTTTGTGAGGCTGCATCAAAATAATGAGTGAGATAAAGTTGCCATTATTTGCTAATATACAGCTACAGGTTCCATTTCTGAGCTTCCTCTCTGATTCGGTTCTCCAGTGGGAACTCCTTCTCTTTCTCTACCCTCATCCTTTCTCCAAAGCAGAAAAATCCAGCCAAAATTGTTTATGTTGGTATAAATCTACTGAATCAAAGAAATTGCATATTGGAGCTGAACACAAAAAAAAGTTTTGACTTGTCTATGAACTACTGTCAGCCTGAAACAGAAGGGAAAATACAGTTTACTACGTCTAAAAAAAAGGCAAAAACTAAATTTACCTTGTTGTAACATTGACAAGATTATTGTGGTTGAATGCTGTTTCATTGGCATCCAAGAGTTGACTCACTGTAGCGATTACTGCCACAGATGCCTGAAACAAGCAGGAAAAAAAAGGCAAATTCAAATGCAATTAAAATAAACCACCCCATGTCCTATATAACAGATAGGCAAAGTAAAAACACTTAATAAGCATTTCTTGAAAGTACACACAACAGAGTAAGCAAAGCACAGGATGCCATTTGTGAGAACACAAGCTTTGCACCAACGAGTTCATAAATGCCACACTTTTCTTAACTTAGACGGTAAGGATTAATTTAAATATCGAAGGATGCTCATATAAGAATTTCAGATATATGCAAGTCTAAACAGCTGGTAAGAAACAAATTTACATTCAGCTCTGAGAATTGACCCAGCAGTGATCCCACAAGCATGCACTCCAGACACTTAAATTACTCTCCTAAATGGCAAAATGAATGCATTTCGTTGTGGTGTTTTAAGAGGAAATTGCACGTTCCTTCTCCCGGTAGAGGGGGGACAGAACTGATATACCAAATATTAAGCCACAAAAGTGTTATTTTCCTCTTAATAAGTCTTACCTGGGAGTCTTCTGAAATATTTGGCTTTTTCAGAATCTGGGTTGCAATATTCGCAGCAGCAGAGATGTTCTCTGTGGTCAGTTGATCTGGCATGGAGGTGAGGATTTGAGTATTACTTGCAATTGCTGAAACATTGCTGGAGTCCACAGTTTCAACCTGTTAAGAAAATGCCATTCAAAAGAAAGAAAATGAGAAGAGGAAAGAGAGTCACCACTTCTATAATATTCTCACAGAAAATCAAAATATACAACTAATTGGTGGTCTAAATCCTTTCTGTTCGTGTCAAGTATGTGGCATTTGAAAATTCTGCCTAGGGGACGATTTCATGGGCTCCTGGAGTAGCTTGGATTAGAAGGATTAGAAGGAAGCCCTGGAGATCCCCTGGGCAGGGCTGACTGAGACCCGGCTGCTCAGGACCTCTGTTTGCATATCCACAACATCCCTCAGAAACCTGCTTGTGTTTGACCATCGTCAAGAGGAAACATTTTTTCTCATCTAGTGGGAGTTTCCCATGTTGCCACTTGTCTCCATTTCCACTCATCCTAAAACTCCGCACCTTGAGCAAGAGCCTGGCCCCACCGTTCTCCACACCTTGCCATGAGGTATCTGTAAACAACAGCAAGATCTCCTCTTTGTCTTGAGGTCATTGAGCCTATAAACTTCTATACAGTTTTCACTATTCTTTAAATAACCAGGCTTTTTTAAAAGCCACCAGAGAAAATTGAGAAATATCATCTGGAATAATCGTGCTTCTCAACACAGTACTCATAACCTGCACATTATCCTCACTTCAGTGGGGATTGTATACAGTGTACATTGTATATAGTGTCAGCTTGTAGACAACCAAAGAAAATATTCTGGTGCTGGAGATAATAATAAGAATTGCTAGAAACACTGGTTGGATCCAGTTTGAGCCAGTTAGCACATAATGGATAGAGCGTAAATGGCTATAGTATCTTAAGAGTGTAAACACACAAAAAGATGAGACATTAGCTGTATATGAAGGTATAGGTAGGTAACAGTAAGACTTAAAGAGAAGGAAAGTCTGATGTCTTCAGGAGAATTTCCTTTGTAGGCTATGGAGACCAACTAAACAGTGTATCAAGTCATCCACCCTTTTCTAATCCAGTCAATGAATAGCTTAACTGAATAGCTTCAATAACTGAATTGTTCTCATGTTGTTTATATTGGGAAGCTATCAAAATCAAGATTAATTCAGTCATGCAGCTCTGAAGTGCTTATAAATCTTAGAATGGTAGGAAAGAAAGGTGACTATATTGCATAGGGAGGAAGGCAATTTGCATTTATAATTACTGGAGATGATATTAGTTGACTTGAAAACATCTGCATATGCACCATGAACAAACAGTCGTGAATGGTTATTTTTACCATACTTCTGACTTTTAGCATGACCTTGTACTCAAAGTAAGTAGTTGTATTTATAAGGAATAAAATCCTCTCAAGCCTGGGATCACTAGCATGACCACCTTCTCCTCCCAGTCCCTCGCATTCCCCTTTGCGCCCCGAGCTGCCCTGGCCTCACTAGATGGCAGCACGACATCACAACGTGTATCACACAGAATCACAGAATCTTAGTGGTTGGAAGGGACCTTTGCGATCATCGAGTCCAACCACATTAAAAAAAAAAAAAAAAAAAAAAAAAACAAAACAAAACCAAACAAAAAAACCCAAAACCCAAACCCCCCCAAACAAACACAAAACCACACCCACAACGCAAAATAAAACAAAAAAATGTAATAAAACCCCAAATTACCAATGGCAGCAGAATAACCGTATGTGGCAACCTTATGTTGTATCTTATTAACATTAAGAATAGCTACTGCTAATGTCATATATTACTTTAGAGAAGATTTGACACTTGAGCCATTTAGTGAAGGCTGTGTACTGGGAAAATATGACCTTGATTTCAAGGGTTTCCCATCAAAGGATCCAGGCAGGCAAATCATTGTGTTGAAGGCATAGTAGTCAAGCAAAAATACATGATGAAGGGACTTCTCTTATTTAAAGGGACTGTAGGTGGTTTGGGGTTGGGTTTTTTTGTTTTGTTTTGTTTTTTTTCCATTGGGACTAGTGATAAGGAAATGAAGCACAGAAGCAGAAAAGGAGAACCAGTCACTCTCTGTAATAAGCTTAGTCATGTTCAGCTCTCTGTGTTTTGTAGATATGGTAAAGCTAGAAGCCTAAAAGCAAGACTTAGGGGTTTAAGGATTTTATCAGGAAGAGTTTGTCATGCATACAAAAGAGTTTGAATTTGAATTCCTGAGGGACGGAAGTGTTTCGTCCATGTATCACAGGACCTAATGGAAAGGCCTCACTCTTAACCCTTCCCAGCGTGTCAGCGTCAGCATCACTTCATTCCCTCATGCCAGCATTCTCCAAATCCCTTCCACTTTCTAACCGATTTGGTATCCCGGGGTCAGTATCGCTTCCATTCAGAGATGTTTGCTGTCAACAGAGAACCTGAGGACTGAGGAAATTGCCAGCCAGTTAAGAAATATGAAATGGGATGTTGGGTTCAGGCAAAACCAGGCAAAATAAAATAATCACTGTTGGAAATTCAGACCATTTGGCCATTTGGAAAGCAGGCACATGCCAAGAATGGCACTGAAAAAGGCTTTGGTCATTCATTTTGCCTTCTGTAATGTTTTAAGAAATATAACACATATATATTTCCTGCCTCAATTTCCTTTTTTTTTTTTTCCTTGGGATGATGCAGAATCTCAGACACTATTTAAATACTAATTCAAGATTACCTGTGATGCTAGGGAGTCCAGATTTTCATTACAATTCAAAATTTTGGGGGGGCCTAAAGTAGGAATTCTCCCTTCTCTGAAGCACATCCGGATTGCTATTGAAGTGTTGCCTGTAATTTTGTAAAAGCAGAAAGATACACATTTAGTACAGAAGCACTCGCTCGCATGTACATGACCTCATTGGTAATTAAAACTGGACTATGGGTGTGACACCCTGTCCAGTGTTATTTTCTCTTTGCATGTAAAATATTTGTCTTTCAATGTTACAAGTGGCAATCAATTATTTAAATAGTTATTGTTCTCTTTAGATCACAACTTTTTGTGTTTTATACTCACATACACAGTCTTGTCAGAGAGGCTGATGTTATTCGCGCCAAATTCAGATAAGTGTAGTTACGCTAGAGCTGCAGAAACACTTCTCTTAAATGGGAGGCAGAGGCGTCAGCACAGAGCTATCAGAAAGACTTTTTGTCATGTCCCGAAAAACACAGTTTATATGTTGTTGAAAGAAATGCAAAGGGTACGTGGAACAGCCGTGCAACACTTACTCCTCTACGGTCTCAGCAAGCTGAGAAGGTTCATGGAACCACAGTTGATGGAAAGCGTCCTGAATCCTAATACTAATTATTAGGATATAAATAGATCATTTTTCTATCAAAGGGCTGTTCAGGAGCAGATATTAACTGACTCTCAGCCCAGTCCCAGACAGGCACAGATGTGACTCGGTGTGCGTACCTTAAATTCTCTGTGTTTGGGGTAGAAAGCTGTGTGGAAAGGTGTGTGCTCTATGTGTGTGATCTATGCTGTTCTGGCTTCAAACACCAACCTCTCATTGGGTCTAATAATCTGACATCTTTCACAAACCTTACATTTACTTTTGGGAAGTAGAAGTGAAAGGAAAGAAATACATACCATTCACAGTATGGGGTTCACATTTTTCTTTGGAGTTGCCATATTTGCCCACTATAATCCGTTCAAAAGTAAGGTTTTTTATAATGGTTTCAGAAATGTTTGCTGTGTAAGTACTGGCTTCACAGAAATTAACTGCACAGAAGAAAAAAGAAAAACATACATCCAGATCAAATATTTTTAGTTCAAGGACAGATTTTCAAAAATAAAATAGTACTGAGACAACAGAAGCTCATTGAATCCTTTGCCCTAAAGGAAATTAAAGCAATTGGGTAAATATGGTCTAAATATTTATGAAGTCACTGAAATCCTAAAAGCCCACACTTCTTGCCACCTCACCTATTTTCATTGCCTTGGTCCTACAAAATTTGTAAAATGATATAAAGCTTCACTTCCAGAATCTTGTTACCCAGGCACAAACCAGATTTGGTAACGTAATGCCACAGCAAAGGGTAAAAATACACATTAGCTCCAACTAGGGTTTGGACAATTAATGGAGCATGGTCCTTTGGTGACTCTGAACCATATTGGGTCGGATGCGATTTCTGCGGATTCAGCAAGTCACTGCCCTGCTGCCTGCTGGAATGGGATGATGTAGCCACCCCAAACCCCATGCCTTCTCTAAGCACCTGGTATATCTAAAGGCAGAATGATGAGCTCAGTGCACCTGTGGCCTGATCCAGTACAGCAACCTATTGCATTCTCATGTTATACCAGACCACTGTAACATAACACAAATTTACCTTACAATGCTGCAAACACTTGAAAAAAAAATACCACAGCACACAGGCAGAAAACCTTTGCTTGGTCTTAGGACTTAGAACATCCTGGTATTGCTAATTTTTTGCTAATTCAGACCATATTTCAGCTGCTTGCGTCCCATTAGCAGGACCGAGTCAAAGAAGCATACTTGTGGTCAGGGTCCTGGGGGGAGGTTCAGGAGACCTGGAGTGTTCTCCATGTTCTGGCACAGGCTTCTTTGCCAAGTCACAAAAATTTCTGTAGGTCTTGCTTTCTATAAGGTCTCAGTTTCCCATGACACTTGCCTTCTATAGAAATGGTTATGTACAAAGAAGGACACATGACTCTGCAAAGATTAGGTCTGCCTTATAGCACCATACCTGAACCTTGTTTGCTAGGAGGTGATTTAGCAGGGTGAGGTTTCTCAAAAATGTGAGATGGCAGAAGCCTCTGGAGTATCTAGGAGGGCATCTAGGACAAACAGAGGCTTCACATCCTCACTGGGAAACATGTTCCAGGGACACAATACCTCCCTAATAAAAACATTTCTCTTCATGCTAAATCTCAGCCTCTCAAACTGCAATTTATAACTGCTGTCCCTTGCTTTACCTTCTGGTATTACCAAGAAGAGTTTGGATTGCAGCTCCCACAGTTTGCTGGAAGCTGCTATTAGCTCTGCCCCCAGCCTCCTCTGCAACATGGTGAACAAGCCTATCTCCATCAAGTGCTCCGTGTAGACCACCTGCCCTAGGCCCCTCACCATCCTTACCTCATCCTGCTGGACCTTCTCCAGTTTCTCTGAGTCTTTTTAGCCTGGGGTCCAGGGAGCAAAACTAAGTATATGTTTCACAGTGGTGCCTCACCAGTGTCAGGAAGGGGAGGGTAATAGTGTCCATCAACAGCTGCTCTGCCTTGTTTGTAATGAACACACACTGTTGGCTCATACTGAACTTGGCCTCCGCTGTCACTTCCGCATGCTTTCCAGTAGGGCTACTCCTCAGCCACCAAGTTCCTGGTCTGTACCAATGTCTCAGGCATGGAAATCAGCACTTGCCCTTATTGGACACTGTGAGGTTTCTGTAGGCATGGTCCTCGGGTTTCTCAAGGTTCTTCTGCATTAAAGCTCTGCCATTAACTGTGTCAACAATACCTCTACCTGGCCCCAAGTTTAGCATTGCCTGCAGATTTGCTGAGAGTGCATGCTGTGTTCAGGTCTTTGATGAAGACAGTGAATGATACTGGGCCTAGTATCAACCAGCAGGTTACTCTATTTTTACACTATTCCAATCAAGCACCTTTGAGCTACCCCTTGAGCTTGGCTGTTGAGTTCATTGTCAACCCAGGTAATGGTTCACTTACTCAACCTGTACACCTTCACCAACCACACAAGAATGCTAAGGGAGATGTCAAATGTGTATAACATCTGTTGCTCCTCTCTTTTCTACACAGCCACTTATTTCATATAGAAGGCAGTCAGGTTGGTTAGACATAATTTGTCCTTTGTAAATCCATGCTGACTGTTCCTGATTATCTTCTTGTCTTTAATATGCATGGAAATAGAATCCAAGAAGATGTGCTCCATAATACTTCTAGGGTCTGAGGTAAGCCTGACTGGCATATGGTTCCCCCAGTCCTCTTTTTTGCCTTTCTTAATGGTGGGCATAAGGTTGGCCTTTTTTCAGTTCTCTGTGGCCTCCCTTGATCACCATGAGAGACAGATAGCAGCCCCACAGTGACAACGGCCAGGTCTTTTAGCAGTCTTGAATGAATCCTGTCTAGACCCATGGATTTGAATACTTTTGTGGTCATCCTGCCTTCATTCTGACAGATGAAAGCCAGGAATAAATTGCTACATTCATGCATGAATAAGTACGCATTCATACATGAGTATCTATTGAAGCTTTGTTTTTTATCTTTCTGGTTACTCAAGCCTTGATGTGAAAGTGTTTTGGGCTGGTTTATATACATATCTATACTACTTGGTTTTGGACTTACAAAAGCAACTCCATCTGAAATAATATTGTTTGGTGCTTTTTTTCCCCACCAATGCAAATATTCTGACTTTGGTAGAGTTGCTCCAGAATTTAAAAAAAAAAAAACAACAAACAAACCAACCCAAACAAGTAGGATGAAAACCAAGCCCTTTTTCATGATCTCTGAAGGAAAGTAACCATGACATAATGTACAAAAGGAATGAAATATGAGCCAAGTGGAAATTTTCCATTACCATTGGAACAAAAGTAATTGGTTTACAAAAAGTTGTCTACCCTGTATGCCCTGCTCTCTCCTGCTGGCAATAAACCAGATCACCTCCTGTATACTCCCAACACTCAACTGCACTTCCTTCCAGCTTCCCCAAGACCTTTAGCACTATGTTCCCACACTCCTTATGCCCCATCATGCCTCAGCGCGCCACACCTCTGTGTTTTACATCCATCTTTAGATTCCCGATACATGAAATACACATCATTATTTTGCTAGCCGGTGGAGAGGAGACAAATGTCATGGGTAGTTTAGACCTATGCATCTTAGTGGCGAGGCTGGATTGACTGGTCATGTGGCCCCTACCTCCTCAATGTCATCATAAGTCTCCTTGCCTTTTTCTCAGTGAGGTATTTACAGGGTTGGTCTTCTGTTCCCAACTAGTGATATGTGCAAACCTCATAGAATCTCAGGACCTTAAAGACCTGTAACCATCTAGTGAATTTAGCTGAAACTGGTCAGTAAGTTAAAGTTGTCAAGGCGGTGGAACAACAGACAGATGGGCAGCATAAACATTCCTCAGGAAAACTGAGTAAACTTCAGATTTTGTAAATGCAATAATGTTTGTTGTTATTTCAAGTTAATGATGCCTTTCCAAACATTCTTACCTCATGTATTTTAATAAATATAGTTATTAAAATCTATTCTTTATGGCAATTCACAGCAAATCAAATACAGAATACCAGAGGAGTGAATGTAAGGAATTACAGAGTCATCATAATGCTTTGTTTCCGATGCTGAAATACCATCCATGGTTATTTTATTTAAGCCAAACTCTCTGAAACATTTTTCCCAAATATTCCAATCTGTTATGAATCCACCGGATCTTTCATTATCTGTTGGATATCCTACCTATCCTGATGTAAGGGAAATGACATGAGAGATCTGAATTCTACCTAGGAGTTTTCACCAAAAGTATTTTCCTGGGTAAGTTGCAGGTCTTTCAACATCCTTCTGACCAAACACGTGACTTCACTTGACAAAGGTGCAGCTGACACATGACCACATATCTGTGTGTCACACGGTCCATGGTGTGGGTGGTTAGCTTGGAAAGCATGAGCTGGGGGTCTTACCAGGTCTGGAGATACTGCTGTTCAGTGAGCCAGCACCATCCCAGCACCACTCCAGTTACAGCAGTGCAGAGATGCCGTGCTGTGGCAGAGGGGATTGAAATGGGATTCCACCAGGCCAGTGCTGTACCACGCATTGGAAATTTGACTCATCCAAAACCAGTGCCAGGGGCAGCAGGATCTGAGGACAGGCATTGTCCTGCACAGTGCTGAGCTGGATGGTGTCCCTTAAACACTGGCAGATCTAGACATGGCAATACTGGCCACTGAGGTCTGAATCAGATTTTCAAGTAACTGTGATCTTCAAACAGAGGAATTCAAACAAAGGCCAAATTGGCTAGAAACAGGCCACAGACAGTTGAAACCTGTAATGTCTTCCCCAGATACATTACTCATTTGAAAGAGTAAGAGAAGTGGGTGAAGGATGTGGCCTCATCTAGCATAAAGAGCCACATCACTGCTTGTGGATCTGACCATGCTGAGCAGGTCTCAGCAAGGTGGGAGGGGGAGATCTGGGGCCTCTCAGAGCAGAGGAGTTCCCAGAAATTACATCAACTGCCCATGCTGCCTGGCATGTACTGACCTATCTCACAATGAGATCCCACCCACTCCTCTGGGCACACGCAGGCTCCATCCCAACAGATGCCATTGTTGAGGCAGGAGCACGGAGGTACCCCAGGTTCTGTAGTGTCTGTGTAAATAAAGAATCAAGAGATAAATATATATTCATTAATACATACGTAACAACACTTAAGTAACTATCTAATTTGATGAAGGAAAGAAACAAATATGATTTATTTGAAGCTTCAGCTAAAAAATATTCAGCTAAATAAAATATGTGACCAACAGTCTCTCCCAGGAACTGAGTCACTGGTTCCTCCTTACCCCTAAAACTGATGGCACGAATGTGAGGTTAAAGCTTTCAAAAATCAATTTGCTTTCCCTCAACAGCGTAGGTGGAAACAGTTCTATGCAGTGGCTAGACAAGCAGGAGGGATGGTGTGATCCTCCAGGCTGCCAAAAGCTCAAGTTGCTGAACCTGTGAAAAGCCCAAGTTACTTCTGCAGGATTTCACAGGAGCAAGAAGCTAAAGTGGGGCCACAGATTCCCAGTGCTGAAGGATCTGGAATGGTACCAAGGACGTGGATAGTCACACATCCAAGAACCAGACAGACATACTCTGATTCAAAGCCGAGGAATTATAGGATAAAACGTATAAAAACCATTGCCTTGTTCTCAGCCATAAACTCTATCCACAGTCCAGAACAGGTGCTGATTTTTATTCTGTCTTTTTTAGTGGAAATAGTGGGTTTTGTTTGAAGCAGCTGTTGCACAGGTTGCTGCAGCTTCAGGGGAAAAAAAATAAACAGTTTAAGAAATAGCAGAGAAATTGCAGATCTTAGAAATTTCAGAACATGCCATAGTATTTGCTGTGTTTGGCAAGCTCTGAAAATGTTAAGGTTTTTTAAAAAGTGATTGGCAAATCTTGAATGGCTAAGGGGTATTCTGCAGCAGAAATTACAACAGGGAAGGGGTTGATGGACCTCAGGCTCTGAGAGATAGGTCCAAGACCTGGGGGATCTCCAGGGACCAAGGCTTTGTCGCAGTTAATCTCACCCAGTCCCTAAGTGAAGGATGGATTCGGAACCCCTTCCCATAAGGTACATGGTGGAAATTGTGCACTGGGTGCAGTCTGTGCCTTGAAATTATTCAGAAAACTGGAGCTCAGGACTGATCTGATGTTATAGTGCCTATGTTTTGACACACGGACAAATACAGCCAAGCCAGAAAATTCAAAAGTAAACAGTGCTGTCAGGAACACATGTGCTATTGTATATTTCTAATGTCCTCACTGAACTAAAAAGATTGCCTAACTTCTTACTCTTTAATGGGATTCATACAACTGGAAGATTATTCCAGAGTATAGGGGGTGTGCCACGTGGCGGGGGTAATGCTGTTCTTGGCAACACGTCACTTGGCTCTTGCTCACGTTGTTGCTCTTTAGCGTGTGCGTTTGGGGCTGTCTCAGCTGCAGTGCAGCCAACTGGCCATGATGACAGCAGAATAACATCTATGTGTGGCTAGGGAATGCCTCCACCGGCCATTCAGCTTTTCAAACCACGTCGCCTCTCCCTTGGAAATCTTACAGAGAGGAAAGGGAAGCTCCTCCAGCAACTGAGACCTGGGTGGCCCAAGGTAAGCGGCTGCAGGGAGCGGCTGTCTGTGGTTTGGGCAGCTGGAGCCCCAGTGCCCAGCAGCGCTGGCTCACCCGCTGGGCACACGCGTGTGGCACGTGGGGCTGCGTGGCAGGGGAGTGACACTGGGGCTCAGCCGCTTGCTTTGGACTGGGAGCCTGGGGACCCAGGAAATGCTGGGGAACCTGCAGCGCAGCTCCAGGGCAAGGTGATCTGGCGCAGGGGATCCCGAAACCAGGGTGCTGCCCTGCAAACGCACAGACCCTGGGCTTCATGCCAAGGAGCAAGGCAGGGGAGCAGCCGGGGCAAAAGGAGCACAAGGAGAGGGAAAGACGAGGGCTGACACTCCTTTGAAAGCAGTATAACAGAAAAGCACAAAGCTGTGGGGTAAAAAGTCCAGCGTTTAACCCTGGAGGTTTGGGCACAGCTTCCACACAGCCCGTGTAGCAAAGTGCAGGTGCCAGCAAACAGCATCAGCCTCACCTTTGCCTTCTCAAGAAGAATCCCTCTGTAATAACAACGTGACTCTTGTGGGATCTGTTAATGCTAGTCGAAGCTGTGGCTCTATTTAGTGATTCCTGGTAACCTTTCTTAGACTACTGTTCAAGGTCTCAGGTACCATTGTAAAGGTTTTTGGTGGTTTTTTTTTGCAGAGGGAAATCTGTGTCTTTCACAAATATGAATTCCTGAGCTGACTAATGCAGTCATGTCTACCCCACACGCAGTAAAACTCATCAAGCTCCAGTAATTGTGGCATTGGCTTAAAATCATGGGGTTCTGGTTTTATTTTAGGAGTAAGAAAACATCTTTTTTTATTATTTGTCTTTGGCTTTTAAGTTTTGCAGACATTAATCATCTCCAGAATCACATTGATTTTGACTATATTTTTAAAATAAAACTAAAAGACTCTTGTATAATACTATGTCATCATGAACTGTTGTGGGTTTTTTTTTTAAATCAAGCATCATGGGAACAGTTAATGCTAACATTTGCAGTTAAAGTTTGGATGAAGAAGAAGCATGCACAGACAAGTACGCACAAAAAGCAATGCATCAGGTGGGCATGGAGGTATTCTGCATCCCTGAAGTAGATGCAGTTCAAATCCAACTCCTAGCAGTACATTTGCCTGCAGCTGTGTAAATCCTGGGCATAAGCAGAGGTATCCCCAAGCAGCTCCGAGAGTTAACTCCCATCTTATCTGGGTTTAGCTCAATCAAGTCAAAGAAAGCACTGAACATATATTTATATTAGCAAAGGTAGATTATAACCGACTTATGTTAAATAATTGCTGTTTACTTCTGTGCCATTTCTTGGGTCTGGGTATGTTCCCTCCCTGCAAACATCTGATAAGTCTCTTAAAGTAAATGTAACAGTGTATCCTCCTATATGTTTTTTCCCTAGGCTTCTTGATCTCCAATCATATCTGACCTCCTGCTGGACGAGCACTCAGGAGCATCTGCTTTTTTCTATGAATTTTGAATGTAGGTCCATGCATAATTTTTTATCATGTCAATATAGTGAGTATTTTGCTGAGAGGAAACACTGACCAGCTTTCTGCTCCAAGTTTGTGCACAGAAGTGTCTTACAAGAGTGCATTGACCTGATTTTCAGGTATAGAATATGCAAACTAGTATCTCCGATATTCTTTCAACAAATTCTTCTATAATGCAAGTTGTAATGAAAACATGAACAGGTGCTACACAGCATGTTTTGCTTAAATGCATGCAAACAGCTAAGCATGTGCAAAGCCAAATATTTCCTCTTTCAAGTATAATTTACTAGACTAGCTAGAGGTTTATTTTTGTATTTTGAAAAGTAAATCAGGTTTCTACCAGAAGAGTGAGAAAATTTCAAGACATTTCTCAAAGCTGTGTCAGAGGAATTATGTACAGTGTAAACATATTACAAGGAAAATACACCAGTGTTTGCCATCCTATTTTGTTTTACAGCAGAATGCAAAGTTTGGGGTACTTCTTTAAACATCAGTGTAAGAAGAAAAATGTTTCCACCAAAGGAGTTTACAGCATAGATGTAATAATGTTTACCAGCAATGATGTTTAAATGCCTAAGGAAAGGAAAAAGAATCCAATGAGCTCAAATAGAGCTCAAATGGGGTAAAATTATATTTCTTACCTGTTTCAAACCTGAGGACAATTTGCCAAATGCACAGTGCCCAAAGGGTTACGGTCACTACACAACAAGTAATTCCAACCAATATTCTGTCCCATCCGAGTGAAGGCATGTTGTGGTGGAGACTGTCTGCTCTGCTATAAAATAGCATTATACATTCATAACCTTGTGATGGATAAACCATTAACTACTTGTCTATTGCTAGGACTTTAACCTTTTCTGTTCCACCTAGGGAAAAAAAAAGTTTTGGTGGAGAATTAGCACAGCATTATTTCTATCATTTGCCCCCCAATAAATCATTTTACTTACCAAGGTGTTAAATGTCATGTCTTCCAATTGCTATAGGAAAATGTCCTAGCTCAGACACCCACCTATATTTACACCAATAAGGGCTAGGGCCTGTTGTTTGAGTGCACAACCTCTCTTCCCTCCAAGCAAAGCATCCCCGTATATAGGTGTGTATATGTTTGTGTGTATATATATATTCTCTTGGGAACTGCCTCTGGTTCTTAAACTGTACGTGGTCTGGGAGGGTGCTGGCTGGCATGGGCCAAAACTGTGCCAGTCAGCATACTAGCAAGCACCTGCTAGCATTAATTAGATGTATAATTAGCATTAATTAGATTAATCCTGCTGCGTGGCCTTGTTTCATTTGCTAGCACAGCCATAACCACTGGGCTCTGCAGCAGGGAGGCTAGGGAGGAGGCTGTGGAAGGGTGAGAAGAAGGTTCCTCCTCTGCAGCAAACGTTCCTCTTGTGCTGAGAGGTGGTGGAAATGCTGACTGCATTAGGACTGGCCTAGATCAAACATTTGGGTATGCACTTTCAGGAGAGCTCCAGAATTGTTAATATGCTTCTTCAAACATCCAACTGTCTTAACAATCTGCTCGCAGAGGTTTTAGTTAAAGACAGGCTGTGCCACCACACCAGTGACTGGCACGGGAACAAACCTCCAGCCAGGACAGGGCTGGTTGCTGACTGTTAGGCACATCTCTGACCAGCTGGGGATCTGTCTCCCCACCAGCAGTAGCCATTGCATTACAAGTGTGTCTCTCGTTCTAGATATTTCTTTCTCTCCCCATGTTACTCTCATTAGCACAGAAAACAGAGAAGGGAAAAGGTCCTTGATGCTGGGATCAGCAGAGGAACAGGAGGAGGGTATGGGGGCTGTGGAGGGAGCCAGAGGACGTGAGGAAACAGTCGTCACCCTGTCACAGAGGAGATGTTTGAGCCTTTTAACTCAATAAAATACCAAGCTGCAAATCCCCCTCTAAGGGGGCTGCGCAGGCACCGGCAGGCTTTCTTCATCAGAGGGGGAGAAATGGGGGTCTGTGGGGCAGGGCAGGAGAGGTGTCTCCTTTGCCCAGCAAGAGCAGCCATGGGTTGAGTCTGGGTGGCAGAGGTCCACCATTCGTGCATCCCACTGGCCACCCCGTGGGCTAGGAAGCATTTGCAGAGTCGCCCAGGCGGCCCCTGGCAGCCTGAGGGCCGCGTGTCCCAGTTATCTCACTGCTGTTGAACGGTGAACTACCACAACACTCACCTGGGGAGAAATGTCTCCTCACAAAGAATGCTGAGTACCCTGGCATGTGTTCGTGACTTTACAGCCTTTCGCCATAAGTAGTTAGTTCACTGTTTGCTTTGCTGGGGTTAAAAGGGCCAAGAGTTTAGGACTGGGCCTGAGACACACAGGAAGATGCCTGTCCTTGCGCAGGACTTGTATAAAGCAAAGCAGAACCAAGCATGATTTGGACAGACTGGATCTTGCAGACGGGGAAACGGAGTCACAGAATGGTTCAGCAACATTAAATTAAGCTACATCCAATAGAGCACCAAGTCAGAGGATTACAATGTACTAAAAGCACACCCAGCTTCTGAATCACAGGTCTGGGTCCTTTGCTTGTAGGAATGCTGTGAGGGGATTTGCACACTTGCAGAGATTTTTAAATGACAAAGTAGGAAAGAAATAAGAATTAATTCTTGTGGTTACTGACATAGCCACTCTGTTCAATGGAAATAACATCCCTGCTTCATTTCTCTACATAGCTAACATCATCATGGGCCTCTTTGAGCACCATGTTATGTTTAGATATGTAAAATACTGTGAGCCCAAAACCTTGGCTTGCAAGCCCAGTTTTGCAAATGGAAGACAGTTTGTGGACTGGGAAGTGCAAGTAGGATTGTGAGCGAAAAATGGTCAGGAACTTCTAACTTCACATGAATATTTTATATAAACCTTAAAGAAAAAGAATGACATAAGAAACCAGATGGAAAAAACAAAACAAATCGATAAATACATCTTAAAGGACAGAACACCTCTATTTATGAAAATATTAAACCACATTTATACAATAGAATAATTGAACTGAAAGAAAACCTTATTACTTGCAAATTTGTATGTGATGAAGCTGTGGGAAGACAAAACCGCTCTTGAGTGACTTAGATATATTTCTTTTGCTTTCCTCCATTTTTTTTAAGCCTTAATTAGAACCAGATGTTTCTTATTTCCTTTCTTTTTTGTTTTCGAGTCTGAGTAAAGTGTGATGCCAGCAGTAAACACCATCTTTGACATTTTTTTATGTGTCAACTGCATCTAGCTGAGTCAGAATCACAGAACAGTAAAATCCCAGCAAAGCAGTGCAAGCTTTCGCTTCTGCTGTCATTCCCACCGGGAGCAGGAAATGGGCACTACTGCTTCTGGGCCTGCCATACAGGAGCCATAAAGTCCCGCAGTGTGTCTGAGAACCTTGTCCCTGGTAAATAACACTGGAGTCAGACCGGAATGCTGCTATACTATGAACGCAGCTTCCCCTCCCTTAGTCTTAGAGTGCTGGGAGCGATTTCTAGTTGCTCAATTGCTATTCAGTTGTATAGATGTGCAGTCTATTTTCCATTTCTTCTTTCTCCTCCCCAGTGAGGCAATGGCTGGTAACCACAGCATGTAGGTGTAACCATTTTGGCTCCAATTTCATGCCCTTACTGTGACATTGACCTCTCAGGGGCCATCCCCTAGAGAATATTTTGTCATTAAATGGCAGTGGTCTATATGCGAGAGCTTTCTTTCCGAATCAAACTGCAAAGTATGCTGTAGTATTTATGTTTTTCAACTGCTTTTAGAATGTATTTGCATTCTAAGAAGTGTTTAAAATATAGAAATCTGTGAACTGCAACCATTACGTAGCAATGTGTTAGAAATTACTGCTCTGAAAGAGTCATCTGAGGACTAGTTATGCCTTACGTGGCAAATATTAGGCTTTTTATTCCCACATATTTTGAGCAAGCACATATTTTACCTAGAATAGATTTTAAAGGGAAGAGCCCAGCAGTTTACCAGTTGTCTTTCTCCCTTTAACAGATGTGCTGTTGTTGCGCAGTCCTTGGGAGTCAGGCTTGTTTCCACTACTGCACATGCTAAAGGACTTTTTGCATAAAAAGCTATTCTGTTTTCTTCCACCAACTTCTGTACCAGTAACCTCTTCCCCAACTGCTGTAGTTCAGAGGAAATGAACCATATGGGAAGAGGGTACCTGATATACCAAAGTTTCCGAGTGCCTCAGTTTTAAAGATGAATGAACCTGTAGGACTGAAAATCCTTGATGCCAAATTTATTCTTAGTTCAAGCTAGGTTTAGATAAAAGGGAAAAAAAGGTGTTTATTTACAGAATATAGAACAAATATCAAAGTTACTAAGCTTTACAGAGATGAAGATAGTTTAAATGAAAGTCGCATTAACCCATTTATCCTCATAGTAAAACCTTAATGGGTTTCTTCCCTCCTGTCAGACAAGCTCCTCATCTTACACGTGTTATCAGTGATGCCAAAGAAGCATACCCTCTACAGCACAACCATTCCACACTGCAGGCATTTTCACTCCACACTACAGGCATTTTCGGACTCTAGTTTTGTCCAGGGATGCAGACGTCCTTTAGCGCTCAGACCACACGAGGCACAATACTGGAGAAAATCATCAAGCTTGGTTTCTCATGAAGGGGTTCCAGATCCCACACTCTGACTCTTCTCCATGTTGCAAACCCTGGTGCTTAAGTTAGGACAAGTGGGTGAGGTCCAAAGCACTTTCTTGATCCAGACTAAAATGCTAGACTAAGTGCACCTGGTAGAGCAATCAGGAACCCAGAAACTGCAGGACCAGCCTTGCCTTTAAGATGCCACCTCACAGATGCTCTTTTTCCCTGAGATATCCTGTTCCTTGGTTGTCCAGGAGGTGGTGTCACCCTGCTTTCCTTTGAGCTACTGACTCCACAGCCCACTCACAACATTGAGTGATCTCTCTTGGGCCCAGGCAACACCATCCCAAGAGCAGGCTCCCCATACCATGTATGACTGCCTTCCTCCATGCCTCACGCCAACACCAATGCAACTGTGAGGTCCTGAGTCACCTCCACAGGTGGAAACATTTTCCCATTGTGAGCCAAGCTTCTGCCACACACTGAAACTAGACTGTTTTACACAGAGCCAATTCCAAAATGTGCATTTTACATGATCGCACAAATGGGATGGGGCATGCAGCCTGCCATCAGCTTTTTCTTGAGGTCAACCATGACAGTAAGCAGTCATGCTGGTGATGTGGTTGGAGATAGCTGACCCCAGCCCCAACTCCAGGGGATATGGTGGCATTGGTACAATTGATTTTCTAATGCAAACCAGTTGATTCCCCAACTGATTTATTTAAAGCTACTCCTAGATTTTTAAAGTTTCTGACTGGTAGTTTCCAGAAGTCTTACGCAACTCTTTCAGATTTGTGAGCAACCAGATGAAATGGGAGATTAGAAAGTACTGACTTTCTCCCCTTACCTGGTCCTGGAGAAGTTTTGAAGTTTTCTTACCTACAAGTAAGTCCATCCCACCTGAAGTTCTCCATAGTTGACTAAAAAACCACTCTCTGTCAAATATGTAGCAAAGTGGTATTAAATTCATAGAATGATGAAGGAAAGCCATAGGACTGTAATCTTTAATGAATAATCAATTTATCCCCCAAATGCAGTCTGAGAGTGACCAAAATAATTTGCTAATTTTTGTCAGATATGGTCCATAGTTTTAATTTTAGAAACTGGTGAAAAATGTGAAGAGGAGAAAATCTCTAATTGCCAGCATTTCTTCAAGTACCTCATTTTTTTTCTTTCAGAATGCATTTTCATCTTACAGCAGAAAAAGTTTTTTGTGTTTTTCTTTAAGAAGAAAGGGGACAAAGTCAAATAAAATCCTAGATGTTTTTATTATTAAACTTGCCAAAACTAGAAAAAAAAACTGTTCTTGCAGTTGTGTTTACTGGTCTTGCTGGCTTCTCCATCATATATGACAGAGGAGACCCAATCCAAATCTGGGATCTCCTTTTTCTATAACATTTGACCTTAGTAGATCTGTGAAGCTCTACTGCCCAGACCTTAAAAGGGTTTTTTTCACCTGTGTTATAAATGACAATTAAATAGTAGAATCAAGGGAATTTGACAAGGCAGCACTGACCTTTCCTGAATTCGAGTGCAACTCTTTCAAATGTCTGGGTGGGCTACGACAGTAACATGTCTATCCCACTCCATTCCCGTAAGTGGTTGTATTTTTTCCCATGAAAACATGACAGACGTCTTATATGAATAAATCAATTTTATTTAAATAAAATTACAGGCATATCTTGTCTATTATAAACTAACATATAGTTATTCAAAGGCACCAATATTTAAAAATAATTTAAATTTCTTGAGAGCAGCTACCTTTTTCTGAGTGGTGTTTATAAACGTGTCAGACTTCCCTCCACTCATTCAACTCAAGCAAAATCTGTTGCTAGTGAAATGCTGACGGTTGTACCTTTTTCATCATAATAGGTATGTTACTGTTCCTGGACACTGCTTTTCCACAGTGCTTGAGAAGAACAAGTCAAGTGTTCTGCATAGCAAAAACCCACCCTGAAACAGCATGTTTCTTTCCTTTGTGGCACCAAAAATACATCCAGCACAAACCCCCACTATTTACACTCGCTCTGCATGTGCTGTAAGTATCAAAAAATAAATCCAGGAGACTACTGTTTCTTGGAGGTTTCAGAATCTGTTTTTCCTTCCATTTCTTCAAGCTTAATAATGCAATGCCAACTTCTCTTATGCGAAGAGAGTTTTTGTAAGAAGGCTGCCCTACAGTTCCGTGTCACAGACTGTATTAGCCTCCAGGCCGGGCTTCTTTAAAGGCATCTTTGCTAAGCATGGTTGCACCAAAAAAAGTAGATGTGTCTGGTGGGTTTATTCATCATTTACAGGGGATTCACAGCAGGGAGACAGAGGGAGATGACAGAGGTGATATCTCTCAGCAGGTTGAGTCCTGCTTAGGTTTTCTCCCAAAAAATCACACAGACCTACAGCTACTGCTGGGCTAGTGCCTGGGCACAGGTAAGGAGAGAGCCAGAGCCACCAGGCTGAGGCGGTCACAGGAGGAACCGCAGCAGGCAGCCACTCTTCTGGCCATCGCATTCCAGTACTGGCACTTTTTGTTTCTGAAAAAGTGGGTTTCTTTCAAAAGGAAAGTTTGCTAAGCACCCTCCACATTCAACTGTTTTTGGCTTATCATGGCACTCTTTTGTAATAATCTCCAAGTTCTCTTTAACACATAGCCATCGTCTTCTCTACCCAGCACTGCAGAAGCTTTATACCCCAGCCATGCTAAGAGGAAAAACATTCTGCCCTTTAAAAATATCCCAACAATTTAGAGACAAGAGTGATGTGGTGCAATGACGGTAAGATTATAGCTGGGTGCCATGACATGCTGCATTTGGCCAGTGTATTCCTGCTGCAATTAACAAGCAAGCTCCTCAAGCAAAGCCATGGATCTTCCTTCTGGCTTATGGCAGCAGAAAATCTCATTGTAATGGAACCACAGTAACGAAACTCAAGTCTTACATTTGCAGAGCCGAGTAAATACCAATTAATTCAGAGTTTACAATGAGACCACTGCAAAGCTGATACACAGACCTACAAAAATGCCATACTAATACTGAGCTTACAAGAATGTCCTTGGACAGACTTCATTAAAGTTTGCCAAAATCTCCAAGGCTCTTCAGAGAAAGGCATTGAAGAAGGGCAAACAATTATAAAGAAAGGTGGTGATCTTTGGCTGTGCATCTGCAGTTTCCCGTTTTACATTTTTAAACACAGAAATTTTGTCTGTGATCCAACTATTCTTACTTTCCGAAGTAGATTCATCTGGATAATCTGACACCTGGATACAAGTGTCACTACACGATACTTGGCAAATATCTAAAATATTTTTTTTTAAATTGCCAACTGAAGTGTTCTAAGTAAACATATCAAAGCTCAGCCAATTTATCACACTTTTCTTCCTGCTTAGGTTATCCCTTTAGTTTAGAGATACAGCACCACAATATTTGTACAGTATTAAATATAATTTATCAAGAAAAGCAAGGAAGAAACTTGCATTGTTCCTGACTGTAAGAAGCAAAGTACTTTCTGAAGATCTCCTTCAGAATAAATGACCTCCCTGATTTTGGAAAGGCATTAATAAGCCTGGCAGGCTAAAATTCAGCATTAAGAGCATGTGCAGCTAAGGAAGGTTCTCCTAGAAAATGAGAAGGTAAAATGTGGGTCCTGAAAATGAAGTGAATGTGTATTTTACATTGAAGATGAAATACTTTAGGAAAAGCCTTTAATTTATTCTTTTTTGAGTCCTGGGATCCCTTTGAGCTACAAACTATTTTATTGCCTGTCTTTTTAAGTAATGGGTTTACTGCAATTAATAATTTTATGCTACTCGTTTTTCTCGTTCACACTGAAAAAATTCTAGGAGAAACTCAAAAGCAGAGGGACCATCTATGAGGCCAGAGTCCAGCCTTGCATTCCCTTAGGAGCACCTGGAAATGTTTTAATAATAGAAGGAACACACTTATGCAGCACCAAATCTGATGCACTGGTACAATTTGAACAGAATTTGTTGTCCTGCACCAGCCTGTTTCCAAAAATAACTAGAAAATCATACTTTCAGGAGGTGTTCTAAAGGGAAGGGCTGTTCTCTAAAATGATCACCTTACCACTGATGGATATATAAAATGGCCCCTGGCCACCAGCACACATTCTGGGCTCAGTCCTCTGGAAAGCAGGACACACATGCAGGGTGCAGCAAGTGTCCCCTGCTGCCCAGCTGCCTGTGCAAGTCTTTTGAAAGACATAGTAAAGCCAGAGTGATGCTTCACAGTCTGCCCCACAGGGGCAGTGTACTTACATACAACATCATTTTCCGCTGTATTTTGCCACGTATCAGTTATGTCCCTTTTGATGAGGTTGGAGCACATCCCAGGCAACACTAAGCACTGAGGAGGGCACCCTGTTTTTCACTGAATCAAGATTTCCCTTTTCGTGGGGAAAATAAATGCAATTTCATGGATTCACAGATTCACAGAATTGTCAGAATTGGAAGGGACCTCTAGAGATCATCTAGTCCAACTCCCCTGCTAAAGCAGGAACGCCTAGAGCACATCACTCAGGACTGCATCCAGGCGGGTCTTGAAGATCTCCAGAGAAGGGGACTCGATGACCTCCCTGGGCAGCCTGTTCCAGTGCTCTGTCACCCTCACTGTAAAGCAGTTTTTCCTCATATTTGAGTGGAACTTCCTATGTTCCAGCTTGTGCCCATTCCCCCTCAGAAATGGGGAAAACACTGAAAAGAGTCCCGCTCCATCATCCTTCAACCGACCCTTTAGGAACTTGTAAACATAGATAAGGTCTCCCCTCAGTCTTCTCTTCTCAAGGCTAAAGAGCCTGATTTTAAATTAAAAAAAAATAAAAAAATTGTAGTCATTCACTGACAGGGGTGACACAGGGAACAGAATGCAAATCCATCTCATTCTGCTCACAGAATTACCTGGACCCAGGTGCGGGGTCCAGTCACGTGTCTCTATGAACCCTGCTGAAATTCCACCAAATTTCACCAAAAGAAAGGAAATAACTTTGGGAAAAAAACTGGCTTTGCAGCTGGACACTGCCCCACTGGTCACTCCTCAGCCTTTCTGGAAAAGAAGTTGCTCCAGGCACTGAGGGAAAGCAGAGTCACTTCATTGCCTTTCAAAGTCAAAGGTTGCAAAGGGGCAGGACTATCTAGGCACCAGAATGAATAACTGCAGTGGCTTTTGATCATCATACACCTCTTTGGTTCTCCTACCAAGCTTGGTAGTATCTCTGCTGGAGTGAACACACTACACACTCTTCAAGGAAAAACTGAATGGGTTTGCAGTGAGTAGTTCTTTCATTTTAACATAAAGCCACAAGCAGAGACATGAAAGTGTTGTACAAGACAGCTGCAAGATTCTGATTTTTTTATCCTAGAATCATAGAATTGTCTAGGTTGGCAGGGACCTTAAAGATCATGGAGTCCTCCCAACTTGTTCTACTGTTTTCCAGGTCTACACAGTTACTTATGCACAGTCACTTGCAGAGCAATAAACACACTTATTTGGACACCCTAATTATGGAAACTGAACAGCCTGTTCAGCAGCAGCTGGAAAACATCTTGCTTAGCTTTTTAGTGAGGCAAACACACAATCTTCATCATACCACCTCATCCAGTCTAAGTCTGTCCAATATTAGTTTGGTTTTCATTGAAGCATGTGATAAGCAAGGTACTAGTGCAACCACCACAAACTGGTATCGAGCTTACCCTCTGCAAATAAAGATGTAGACACTTCCAGGGGATGATATTTGCATAGTAAGCTGTAGTGAAGAATGAATAAGATGGCAAACAAATCTAGAAATGAGGTATCAGCCTAATGGTAGAGCGGGTAAACTAGTCAAGCCATATTCATGCTAAATTTCATCTTCTGACTCCTGATCTCGTTCAGATGTTTTCAGTAATCCCATTTCCATGGACTGGGACTGCTTAACCTTTGAACGAACTGCCCTGAAAACAACAACAAAAAACAGAAGAGCTGTCAATAGTAACTCAAAGGCTCATCTGGCCATTTTTAAATGGTAAAAAATTGTTTAACTCTTCCATCACATCAGAGAATTAGGCTGACTGATTTATGAAAACTTGAAGTGGGCTACCATGGAAGACATTGTAAAGAGGAACGAATGATTTCCAGCAGAAATTTAACCCCAGGCCTTAATTGTAGATACCTACGTTTTAACATGAGAGACCACTATACAATGTAAGCATATATTCTGACATTAGTATGTGCTGCCTTTAACAATACCCCCTGTAAAAGCTTGTTCCTATGGACACATCTAAGAGCGTACACAATAGGAAGTTCAGGGTTGTGCAGGTACAAACCGATAGCTGTGTTCACTTGGAAGTGTAATATAAAGCTGCAGAGAAGAGTGGCCAACCTTCCCACAGATGGGAACTCTGCTCAGCATGTTGTGATCAACCTGGGGGGCTTTTCTGATGCTGCAGCAGCTGCTGTTCCCAGCATCCAGAGGGATGTAAGATTGCTGTCACCTGCTCTATGGTCGCCATCCTTCACACAACAAACTGGTTACCCAGCCTTGAGCGCCGGTGCCTTTTCGAATGAGATCCAAAAAGACATGGCACCTCCTCAGTGCAAAGCAAGACTGCAAGAACTAAATATGTCTAAAATATGATTAAGTGGGGCCATTAAGATGATAGAGGGAAAGCACAGGGTGAAAAGCATGTTTAGACAGAGCAGAAAAAGGCTTGGTAAGATCCTGTGGGATCATTTTTACAACCAAGTTAACTCTGCAATTGTCAGAATTAGCACTGAGCAGCAAGAAAAATGGTGAACTTTAGAAATAAAGGGATGAAACTGGCTAGTGAAAAAAGAAACAGGTCGAATCACAGGAAATTGCTAGCAATGAAACCTGTCCAATAATCTTCAAAGCTAAGTCACGAAGCCTGCTGACTAAGCCACTTGGAATTAGTAGAAATGAGGACTATGAGAGAAGACTCTGAAGGAAAAAAAAAATAGGTCTCTCCTCCCTCTAGATTTTTGTGCAGTTACAAATGTGGAAGAGCTCATTTTATGTGAGAAGAATTATGCTGTCAGAGCTGTACTTGATGAATGTTTTTCCCCTTTCTAGTAAAGCAATGAGTCATGTTGTCTCCATTGATTAGCAGTACCTATTCTTATTTTACCTTGCAAGACAGCTACGTACTTTGTGGAAACCTTTTGATTTGTCAGTGAAGCTTTTATAAAATAAAGCTCCTGCTGGACAAAATAGACAGGTCTCCAAAGTTTTACTGTTTCAAGTAACTTACCAGCTGACAATTGTGTAATTCACTGCAAGTATAAGAAAAGCAAAGGCATAATGCCAGCAATAACACATGGTCAGGAACATCATATTAGTGTGATCCATCTGATTCCACTCTGGGCTCCCATTTGGAGGATAAAGCACAAAACCAATCTGTAATAAAATAAAAGATATTTAGGAAATGTCACTTGATGTATGTCCTATGCTGTATAATCCTACCCATCACAAGGCACATATTTCATTTTCTTATAGGGCTGATATTATTAAAAATAATTTTGTAGTCATACTCAGATGAAATGGATCATTTTACAGTTTTGTGCAGAAATGCTTTTGAGGATGCAGAGCCAGTCCTAGAGACAACCTACTCTTGCAAAGTGAATTAAGGAATCGGCCCAACAAGTCCTGCATCAATCACAATTGCGTAGTGTAAAGAAAGGGACTGATGCTCAGCTGCTTATGATCTGAACCACAAGCACATCACCAACCAGCAAATCTGCCCAGCCATTTGCACTGACTCATTTCTTCCCAACAGCGGCTGGGAATACATTACATGGTTCAAAAGATGAATAATAAATTAATAAATAAAGGCAAGCATAAGTCTATTTCTCGTGGGTCATGCAGGGAATGGGTGTCAGATTTTGAAATGACATAAAAAAGGAGCTTTCTCACCCAAGGTAATAAGTTCAAGTGAAATACATATCTGACTTGTTTATTCAGAGCTGGGAAAGATCAAATTCAGATTAATGCATAAGGTGGTAAACTAGTAAACCCATGGCTATGCAGGGGTCTGCCTTGACAAGCACCAGTCCTCTGTACTGCCTAATACCAAAAGGAAAGTCACCGCTCAGCAGTTTAGCCAAGAATTTAGGAGCTGGGAAGAGGATGAGAGGAAGGAGGAGGGGAGGAGTGCATTTTGCATTTCCATGTAGAGAATTCAATGAATGAGGGTGTTGATGATGCAGAAAAAAAGTCCCTTCACCTTTTACAAATTTGTCATGCTGCAGCCAGTATGTGGTTTTCAGTCACACATATGGTTGAAGTCTGATGCAGTTGTGAAAAAAGTCACACTTAAATATCTTGTATTTTTAGTTCTTCATTTTTTTACTTTGAAACAAAACCCACATTGTCTCCAGAGCTAAAGAAATAACTTGTTCTAAAATTAGACTAGGCAGAGGACAAAGAATAAATGATTGCATCTAATTCCTCTTACGTAAAGCTTCTTAAATCACCAAAGTAAAGTTCACAAACAAGAAAATAAAACACCAAGTGCTGCAGCACCAGATTCCTGAGCTCACTTATAGAAAAATACTGCTGTTTCGGAGGTCTGTTTTCTTGCCAGAGCAAGTATTTAAATATTTGATTTGGTGCTGAGTGTCCAGTTCTCCTAAGGAACAGCAAACGTTTTTATTAATCGTGTCTGGCCAGCTTATAAAAAAGGGAAGCCAGTCTAGACATGCCGGAAAGAAAAAATCACTGAAGTGACCTCAGTTCTCCACTATAAGATGAAACACGCATCGGCACTAGCACTCCTATTTCTTTGTTATAAGATCGCAGCAATTCATCAAATTCTGTCTCTTGTTTGACAGCAGAGAAAGGGTCACTATCAAATATCTATTAATTGGGTAGAGTCACAAGTAAACGAAAGCACGGCAGCCACATTTTGAAGATTCCTTTTGGGAGCCACTTCCCTGAAATATAAGTGTTTGGGCTGTTTCTTCTTCTGCTTCATTCCCCAAACACTGGAAAAGCAGGAGGTTTTACATCACTCAGTCTCTTAATGCAAATTGGGAGCTCAAATACCTTTCAAGCCTAGGTTGCCACTGTTGAAATGCTTTTCAGAAAGTAAAAAGAGGTGATCAACATGAAAGGTAATTTGTGCCTTTGTTCAATATATGCTCTTCACACAATGTCAGCGGGCGCTTTGCCTCACCTATCCAGTACTCGGCTGGCCATTTACTGACTGCTCTGGCAGCTGGCAGCAGGGATGGGGACTGTCTTTGCAAACAGTATATATTACTGGGCTATAAAATCACTGCCATTTGGCTGGACAATTTTCAACAGGATGTTACAGAGATCAGAGGGGATGTTAAGCCGCAAGGGAGAACTCAACAAAACCATCTTAGCTTTTTTATTGATTCAAATAAAAGGCAATAGAAGTAAAATGGTTTCTTGGTCTGTAAAACAGAGATGATAAATACTTTTGCCTCTTTAATGGGACATCAAGAGTGCATTGTTTTCTATGAGTCCTTTGATGTCTGTGTTTAAAAGGCATGTTATATCACCTGTGAAACATCTGCAAAAGGGTAAATGACAAATTTTGGTGAAGGAAGAAATTCCTAAGGCAGAATAGTTACCTACCTGCCAGAACCAGCTGCCTTGTAATATGCAGAGGCTTGTGCGGAGCATCTCAAGCACAATACTGCCACGGAAGAAAACTTCCAGAAATATGCAAACAGCAGCTCCAAAGATCGCAAATAGCAATAACTGATGAACATGAACATCCAACATGGCTCTCCCATGAAGATGGTAGCAAAAGAGAAAACCTGGAATAAGCAAAGTGCTGAGTTAAAGATATCTTTTTGCCTTGTAATCTCCCTGCGTCCGCTTTGAGAAAACAGTGAACCTTTAGCATTTCTCTTTATGCCAGTATCACCTCCTCAGTTGAACTGAGAGTAATTTTTTTAAGACTGATGCCTAGGTACTGTGCACTCTTGAGCTCAGAGAAGGAAATTGTGTGGAAAGCTGCAGCTCTGTCACCTTTCATTTAAAACACATTAACAAAACATCTCATTCATCTGTCTCTGCAGTGTAACAAGAGGGATGCTATGAGATATACTGCACGTACAGAAAACATAAATGGAGAGTGTCTCCAGTGCAATTCTAACATGAGATTGATGTACAGGTAAATAAATCCACTCGCACTGGCTTTAGCTACCAAGTTGCACACCATGTCAGTACATACATTGAAGCACATGCCTGAGCTGCTGAGCGCTTACCCAAAACAGGCTTGTGCTGCTACTTTCATAACGTTTCTGTAGTTGCCAGAGCCAGTTAAGAAAGCACAGGTACACCTCTACAACGTGTGACCCTGCTCTGGGCTGCAGTGCAGACAAACAGACTGATCTTTTTTAAACATTTCAGGGTGTTAAGCATCCAGCTCCTGTTAAGGGTGATTTGAGACTCCCGGTCCAAAGACCGATATCCTTCTGCAAATTTCACACACGCCCCTGCAGGGAGAGGTAAACTGACCTTCAATAAACACTGCTAAGGAAAGCATCATCCTGTCCATGGCCACTGGCAATGCGTTGGTCCCGTGAGCCACGATGTCAACCAACCCTGAAATGCCATAGAAGAGGTACATGGTGGCATGTTGCCAGTTCATCAGGTGATCCCAGTGCTTTTCCTCATAATTATACAACTTCAGATGAGGTCCATCGGGAACAAACTGCTCGGCCACCATTCCTGTGCATGAAATGAGAAGTAAAACTATTTGTCCTGGTGCTTAAGGTATAGACTGATGATAAGTCTTTATACAAACAGTAGAGGCAATAGTATATCCCCACATAGCATAACACCAGTCAATTTGTGGTTTAGTCTGGCTGCCTGAGGATTGCTCTGGGTGGTCGCTATGTTTTGCTCCCTTCTGCCCAGTTCCACCATTCCGAAACAATTTTTTAACACGTTGTTCAAATTCAAGTGAAAATGCACAGAGGTCTCAAAGATATTAATTTTATCTCAATTTTCAAGAAAACAGGCAGTGGGTAGAGGAAAGATGGAATAAGTTGCTCTGCTGAGGGAAAGACCACAGAGTGAGCTCAAACATATATTAAGCATCA
Organism: Gallinago undulata; assembly: GCA_026546715.1. NCBI lineage: Eukaryota > Metazoa > Chordata > Aves > Charadriiformes > Scolopacidae > Gallinago > Gallinago undulata. The sequence goes on along the minus strand of JAOTQQ010000001.1, from coordinate 89,075,752 downwards.
CATAATCCAGAGAGGAGAAAGCCAGAGGAAACCAGGCTTCAGCTCTACTCCTGGTGGGACTATTTGCATGTTGCAGTTTCCGGCACTGAAAATGAAGACAACTATTCTATGCTGCTTTTTTTGTTAAACAATTGCTATTGTAGTAGTCCTGTAACTGAATTTTTCAGCTGCCTTTCCCAGTAGTTCAAACATGAGTATAACACACGCTAAAGTCCCCAAAAGAAAGATTTACCATTTCAGTCCCCTGCAATATGCAATATGCAGAGTTCAGACTCGAAATGTAAAGGGCATTTTTCCTATAAAGCCATAAAAGGAAATCGCTCCACCATGCAGAGTTATTAAAGGTCCCATGAGAACCAGGTTAGTATTTGAATTGCTGCTCCATTCCCTCCCTTACCTTGGCCCCTCGGTGTCTTGCTAACAAGCTGCAGTACTCCAGCAAGGGAAAAGCTGCTTTTAGATATTTGATATGATCAATGAAGTTTGGGAAGGGTTTAAAATACATTATGCTTCTAAAACATTAATTATCTTGTTTATAAAGGGTGGGCCAGCATCCTGCTGTATAAGTAGATAAGCTGCAGAGCAAATGCAGTGTTTCTCCATTTTTATTTCAAGTTTTCCTAAAACAGAAAAAACAAGTTTTTCTCCTTTTTCTGCTTTTACTGTTTCTTATCGCCAAGCTTTCTTTTCCACATTTTTGACTGGAACTGAAATTACCATAAGTTAAGATAATACCTTTTTATTTTGGGGTGAAAATAAAAACACTAGGTGAGTGTTTTAGCTGCCCAACTACCACTAGACACTGACTGGGGGATCTGTAGGAAAGATGTCCCCACTCACACCTCAAAATGAATGCTATTATTTAGGTTTTGGTAATTTTACACGGCATATCAAAGTGGATGTATATATATGTATGTACACACAACATCCCTTCAAGGCTGATGTACCTTAACTGATACAACTGCCAGAGAGGAAGGAAAACCAAGGACAAGATTTTGGCACAGCCTGCCCCTTGATTAGAAAGCAGGCAACTCTGAGAGTCTAAAGAAGAGTAGTTAGGTCAAATCTAGAAATCCTAAAAATTAAGATGCTTTTTGACTTGCAAGCCAAATGTGCTGATCTCCTCAAGTTCCCTGTTATTTATCTTACTTACTTTATAAAGGTAAATTGCTAACACACAGCCTGCTGGAATGTGAACAAGGACTAGGCACCTCCAGTCAGCTGCACAGCTCACTAAACCGTCCCCGTGAATTCGTACCCAGGCCAGTCAGGGTTCAAAACAGAAAAGCAACATCCCCACAGGCCGGTGCTCTCACTCTGCATGGGAGAGCCCCTTGCCTAAATACCTTATCTCCCCCCATGCAGTAGTGAACAGCATATGAACACTCAGACGTATCAGCTGTGACGCAGTCAGGAGACCTCAAAGAAGCTCCAGAAGAGCGCTATGCATGGAAAACATGTTACAGTCGTACCTATGTAATTAACAGCAGTGTCCCCACTAGTTCTTAGATAAATGGTGTTTAAAGGAAAAAATACCAAAACACAATGAGATATATTTTATCAGAGAACAAGGCTTTTTTTAAAAAAATAATGTTAAAAGGCTTTGTTTTTGTTGTCTGCCCCAAGTCCACCTCACTTACCAATCAGGGCAAAGACAGCTTTGATGATCCCCTCAACAAACTCCAGGCGCTGAAATCCTGCCCTGGAACCCAGGTAGCAAGCGTTCTTGTTTTTTCGACAGGCATACTTCAGTGGATACTTCACTGACCACCACAAGCCAAAAAGAAGGAAAAAACTTCCAGGGAGGGCATGCCCTTTGAAATTGCCCATGGTTTTCTGCTAGGAGATACCTGGAAGTGAAACAAATGCAGGTTGATCAAGGGAATAGTAGAATTCTGTGGGTTATAATTTTAAAGTATCTTCTTGCATAAATCAAAAAGGTGTCACTGAATTAAGTGCTCACACCTTATTTAAAATTAACTTGTCATCTCTGGCTGTTCAAAACACTCAGCCAGTCTCCCCAGTTTCATAGCTTTGCAGAACAAGAGTATGAGACCCAACCGCAAAGCAGCTGACCTGAAATGCAGAGCTGGCAGTTGGCATGTTTTGGTTCTTTCACCTTCAGAGAGGGTTTTGTGTTTCTTTACTGCACAAACAGAAATCAAGACAATACCTGACTGAAAGAAAACTGAATTGTATACAGATCCAATGGGTAGCCATTCACTAACAAATTGTATTTTGTATTTCAATCTGGATGTCTCAAGTGTGATCAAGTCACACTCAATAGACGAATTATGCACCCACAACTAGACAGATACTATTAAGTACATCAAGTGCACTGAGTCATAAGGTTATTAGTTCATCGTTATACAGTCATTTAAAAGCAGTGCCATTAGTAAGACCTAGTAATTCTGGTCATCATCCCAATTTATAGGAAAGTTAAATTATCTCTAATAACTTCGTCATTAAAATGACAGTTCTAACATTAAATTGCAATTTTTCTTTAAGTTATTATAAATGGAGTTGTTGTGCATCATGACACAAAGGCATACTAAATCTCTCCAGAGACAACAATCAGGAATAACCACTTTAGAATCACTGGCCATCTGTACTTTCTGCTATATAGTTGCTGACTTAAAAATCCAATCACCACACTACACTGGAACCATCTGGTTATGAATAGAACATGGAGGCTCTGGTATATTTTTCTTTTCATATTTCGTATTTAGGTATTTCCTATGGTCAGCTCTGCATAAGAAGTTTTAAACTGTGGCTTGTGGGCCATGGAGTGCTTGCAGATGGTTCACGTAATGCTGTCTAGTCACGTAGCATCAGCCCTCTCTTATTTCTGGAGGCTAAACTCCACTGAAAGCATAAATTCTTTTTTTTTTTTTAAGAAGAGAAATTTTTCCACATGCGTAGTTCCTGAAGCTGCCATGACTATTACCCAACTCCATGAGGAGGTGTCCTATATAGCCACAAAGGAGAAGAAAATAAATACAAGTGTTTATGCATGGCATGAGGCAGGTTGTGATTTAAATGGGGATGCTAAAGACAGTCCTGTCCTGTTGTCTGTCTCCTCCTCTTCCAGAGCTGTCCCTGAAGTCCCCCTGAGTCAATGCCTGTGTGTTTTATTTGCAGGTGGGAAAGCACTGCTTACTCTCGAGCAGTCTACAGTGCAGCTGAGCTCTCAGTGGTGTGTTTGTGGGGCTCAGCCCCACAGGTTAGACCCAGCCCCCATGGTCTCGCAGAAGAGGTACCTCATTTCGGGACACTCTTAGTTGAAAGAGTCTGACCAGTTTGTGCATCACTGGCAGTACTCACTGTGCCATCATTTGCCTTAAAAAAGGGCACTACTAGCAGGAGCTGAAGTTTTAGCCAGTTGCCTAAACTTTGCTTTAAACTTTGAAATACTTATTTTGCTTTGAGAGCCTTAATTTCTGGTTCTTCTAAAACATGCTGGCATGAAAGATATTGCTGCCTTTTCAGACAGATAGGGTTTTTTTTCTTCTTTGAATGAAAGGAAGAGGGGGAGAGTGGGGAGTGGCCTTTCCTCACCATGTATCTGATCTCACTGAACACCATTCATTAGAAAGACTTTATTCATTAGATATTTTATTATTCACCACAGGTACATAGCACTCCAAATGGAAAGATTTACCCTGTACCCCACATCAAAGATCCAGATACTGGATTAACAAGGTAAATTAAACCTATGAAAAGCCTCCCTCTAAGAGAGTACAGCTGCAGCAAGAGTCAAATGAAGAATAGTGTGTTAATGTCATTTGTAGTGCACAGTACACAAAACTTCAAAAGTTATTCTCAATCTGTAAACTCACACCTGGGTTATCTAAAACTCTATTTCTGCCCTTAATCTGGGTAATCCATCAAGATACTCTGTTTAAAACTACTTTTTGCTTTTAAAAAGAAGGGGAAAGAGGAAAAGGAAAAGACTGATGCAACAGCTACTGCTGCCTACCCAATATAAACAAAACAGAAAAACTTATTTTTTGCTACAAGCAATGTAATCACTTATTATTAGCTTTAGAGAACGTAAACTTCAGTTTGAGTTCATCCAAAGATGTTGGGGACTATTTGTAGGATTTCTCTAGAAAGAGACATGTCAGATCTGCCAGCCAGTCCTTTGGAACAGCAGACCTTTGGAACACTGAATCTCAACACAGTTGGCTTCAGAAAGGAGTTATGTGAATTAAGCTTTAAATCCTTAGTAAACTTGAAAACATCATGACAGAGCTCACCTTAAACTGATTAAACGTCCCAATTCATTAATTTTCTTTCATCAGGCCTGAGCATTTATTTCAGTGAGGCTAGAAGCCAACTGCCACCACCCACAGTTTTGATGTGACTGAGAACGTTTGCCTACAAGCAAACCAGGTGATATCACATGGTTTGCAGGCATGGTTTGAGGTGTGAGGCAGGGGTGCAACGGGAGGCGAAAGGAGAGGAGGACAGGATGGCAGGCTGCTGCTTTTCTGCATTGCGCTTTGGCATCCCCCTGCTCAGCCCAGGACAAAGCAGCTCCTGACAACTCCTCTGCACCGCTTGGGAGCCAGCCAGTTTTGATATCTCAGGTGCTATTTGTTGGATAAAGATGGCATTGGTGTGTTATGACAATGCTTCAGCATCAAAACTTCCTTGCTGCCCACCACCTTCCTTAGAGCACATAATCTGCCAGAGATGGAAGCAGAAAAAATCCTGAGGCTCTCCCACAGCTGGGTACCATGAGTTGGCCCATGGGAGGTCTGCCCATGCTCCCACCACTGCTCCCCAAGGCCACTCAGTCACAACAGGTGCTGCACACATACCTGCAGCCGGTGACCTGCTTGCACAACCTCAACCCTGTCCAAATCCTACTCCTAACCCTGCCAAGGCAAAGCCAATGGTGCCTACAAGAGGCACACAGTGGGTGTCACCCAGTCACAGCCCTCGCCATGGATGACTGGGTTTGGCTTTCCAGCAAGCACACATGTACTCCCTGACCATTGCTAATCCAATCACCCCTGCTACCTGCTGCAGGCAGCCCTCCAGGATATCTGCAGGCTCACTCACCTTTTCATGTTTCCATCCTGAAACCTCACCGCTCAGGGCCCTTCCACCACCATCAGCCAGGGGGCTACAGCAGACAGAGCACCAACAAAGTAAATTTTGGAGTCTACCTGGGGGAAACTCCCTCCTCACTGACCAGAAGGGCTGCCACCCTGAGGAGTGTGCCCAGGAACCAGCAGACAAAACTCGTACTCTAGCCCACATTTGGGCTTTCCACAGCAAGTACTCCTCAAAATCCTGCTCTCAGGGGCACACCAGAATGGGAGTTTGCTGTCAGGGTCCAAGGGCATTAACTGCCCAACCAGCCTCACCCAGGAATCTCACCACAGCACCCCCACCCAGAGGGTCAGGTAGGAAAGGAAGGGAAGAGCAAATGCAGATTCCATGTGAGCATTCAAGAAAAGTGGGTATTGGTGGGTATTAAAAGCTGCCTTTTTTACATGAAAATTATCTAACCCTGGCAGAAGAATGAAGGTCAGGTAAGAAACAGACTTATATGATTGATTTAAACATCATCTACTTTTTCAGGAGGGATATTTCATAAATTTATTTGTTTGATTCCTGATCTCTTGACGCTGCCTAAGCGGGAACTAAGGCAAGACTTGCAAGTGGTATGGAGAAACTAGTGATATCATCTGGTTACTCAGACAGCTTCTCAATTGCTTCTTGAAAAACAAGATTAGTTTCCCTTTTTTACCACCTTCTCCCTTTTAAAAAAGAAAAAAAAAAAAAGACAGGGGCTTAGGCAGCGTAACCTGTACAGGACAGGGACACAAGCGGTAGCTGAGCCAGCTAGCCCTGCAGCAGGCAGTGTCCCTTCCGTGCACATCCTCCTGCCACAACAGTGAGCCTCGCAATTTCCTGTGTTTATCAATCCCTGGGGGATGTTAAAGAGGACAGTCAACCAGAAACACGGGATTTTTTTCCAGAAATGACACAAGTTATGAGGCCACAAACTCACTCTACTGCAACACATTCATTTCTGCTACAGAGCCATAGGATAACAAAAGTTAAAGCCAAAGATTAAACGTTAGCAAAGTCACTGCAACCATAAAAACAAAGTATTATTTTTCTTCACAGAATCACAGAATCACGGTGGTTGGAAGGGACCTCAGAGATCATCAAGTCCAACCACAAAAAAAAAAAAAAA
>JAOTQQ010000001.1:89014538-89069435 GCA_026546715.1 Gallinago undulata | reverse complement strand
GCCTGGGATTGTTGTGACCGAAGTGCAGGACCCTGCACTTGGCCTTATTGAACCTCATCCCATTGGTCTCAGCCCATGTGCTAGATTAGGAAACAATGGTGTGGAGTTTATAATATTTCATAGAAAATGTTTTTTTATCTCTAACAGCTGCAGGGATCGATCATGATGTCAATGAGAATAATGCACCCAGATAAGAGGAGGAAATAACACATTTGTAGACACCTTCTAATCATTGCACCACTTGTGATCCTACAACTTCTACTGAAAACCAAAAGTTCAATGCACCTAAGACAAAGAAAATTGCATATGTTTCCTTCACTACCAAAGTTTCCTACTTGCTCTTGAAGATGTATTCATGATGCAAGTGCCTTTTATCCTGCAGCCATTAAATTGTAAACATCACAGAGAGCCACGCTGATGTGAAAAACAATATCTGCTGTAATTACTTTGTTCACTAAATGCAATGTTGATTTCATGTCATGACTAAAAGCGTTTCAGCAACTACAGCCCCGCCTTTGCAGATGAGATGACTACTGTGATGTTAAGGAAACAGTAGGCACCTACAGTTCCTTCAGAATTAAACTGGAACTAAGTACTATGTATCCTAATGAAAGCAGAACTTAAGATTTCTTGAAATACAAAAAAATTACAGTACAGCCTTGGGTCTGTAGCCTGTAAGAGACTACATCACACCTTGGTAAAATCTGCAGTCCTATGAGACAGGGATGAAGAATGAAAATGCCAAAGAGCTAATGACCAGAAATCTGTGTATTTGCTTTGGAAAGGAGGGACTCCAAGACACCATCTCTCACAGTGCTGAGTTGGGGCCCACAACCTCAACTACTCTATTTTTTCAGAGCCTTCCATCTTGTCCTACTCAGCCTTTCGAGTGCTCCTCACTGTGATTTTTCATCTCTCATGACTTTCAGTTTTCTGGCTTTCTTTTCCCTTTCTCTGTGCATCTGCTAACTCTGTTTCTGCTCCCATATTGGAGCAGGCCATCTCCAGGGGTTATCCAGGGACAAAAAAAACTCCATAATAATCTTACCATTGGCTCTTGCTATCAGAGCAGCTGCTAGTCTGTGGATATGAAATTTTTAGTTCCCCGGGACTGCCAATTTGGACCTTTTTATTCGGATCACCACAAATTCAAAAAACACACATGCAGAAAAAAATAAATTTTGTAATTGCATGGGATACATAAGAGTAATTTTTTCCTATGAAAGATTCATAGCTTCTTCATTGGCCATAAAACCTGGTATTTCCTAGTGCTGCCTGAAATAAAGAGTAAAATAGCATGGGTATGTGAGTAAACTATTGCAGGTATGAGAACGCTACCTCCTGTGGCAGGACATTTGGCTTCAGCCACCACAGCCGCTTCCCTGCCCACAGGATCCTGGCGGCAGTCACTGCCTCCTGCAGGGTGACCTTCCAGCTGTCCCCTCTGCAGAGCAGCAGTTTCCTTCCCTGCAGAGGGTCACAGCAGACTGCTGCCCTCAAAGCCAGGTGCTGCCAATGCAGGGCTCTTCCCAACCCAGCAGATTCCAGCAAGTTTTTGATTGTGCGTGACAGCAGCTGAGCGCTGCCAGACAGACAGCATGGTGGAAGGACCTGCTGCGACATCCCACTGCTGCACTGCAGGAGCTCCTCCCTGACATCCAACGCTGGCTCCCCCTTCCAGTCCACCTGGTGCTGGGCTCAGCTAGAGCGCTTATGGCTTCCTGATTTTAACCTAAATTGTGCCAGCTAGAGAAATTCCTAGATGCTCTTTCTTTTTAAAGTCAGTTCCTCTTACTGCCTTTAAAACAGCCCAAGCCACTTCAATGAATGACCTCTGCAGGAGCCTAGGTATCCCTGAAGGCTCATGGTCAAGCAGAGGCCACACTGCCAGTAAGATGATTGCTCCTGGAGTACCCTACCAAAACCAGTTTTGTAGGGTATAATCCCTGGCAGCTCCTTGTAGTTCCAGGTGTGCTCCCCTACATGTTCTCCATTTCTTGATAAGACACGCTATGAAAATCGCAAGAAAGGAAAAGTTTGCTATAACAATTTATTACTCAAAGCCCAGCTCTGGAGAGGAAATGAAATAAAATATGATCTGGTTTCTTTTAGTATCACTTTTATGGACATCACCTTACAGTGTCTTCACAATACAATCAGGGCTTCAGTGAAAGGATCTGGTAAGACAGCAAAGCTGACAGGACTAGTGGACTATGATAAATATTTATAGTAAATACAAATAAAATCCTGCATTTGTCACTCACAGAGCACTTTACAGACTGTTAGAATTTGGTACAATTGTTATTTATGTTTCTAAATACTTCTGGAAGACAAGAAGACACAACCAAAAAAAATAGAGGTGTTTACTGAGAAAGCTCACTGTTTGAAGAGTCTAAAATTCCATTTTCTGCCTGCGATGAAGACAGGCCTGAAAGAGAAAAGTGAGGATTTCTGTTCTTGGAGAAGGACAGATCTTCAGGAATGGAAGACAGGGCTTGCTGACTTCAATATGATTTGTAATTCTTTGGTTGCAAGGGTTGCTACCTTACTGTGGCTATCAGTGACTGTGCAGAAAAGCAATTTAGATTTCTCTTCATTGTGTAAAGTACCAGATATTGGTGTGACTGAGGCCTCCAAATGAGGAAACTGGAATATGACAAAGAAGACCCTGTTCTAAAGAATCACCAAACACTAATGGTAAGCAGAAGTTGTGTGCTGTGCATACTAGTCAGCTTTCATCTTAAGGATTGTCTCAAGTTAATAAAAATGGCAAGGGACCTCATCTCAGTAAGTGCAAGAGCATTAATAAGTCCCTGTTGGTGTTCATAAGGACTCGGTTTTCTTACCAAAAAATTACAAACCAGCTCAGTTAGCCAATGTGACACTCATAACAGCTCATACTTGGGCGACAAACAGGTGACACCTGGAAGAGCTGAAGTTCTCCTGTTCCCTGCTAGGGAGAAGACTGGAACCCGGGGTCATGTGTTCACAATATCAGCTTCTAGTGGGACACTGTTGTCACCTCTTGCTGAGATCCAGCCTCTTGCTCTTGAACCTCTGCTTTCTTAAGTTATTTGATTGATTCTTAACCTCCAGCCATCCTGTCTGTGGAATACAGTTAGGTAGCGTGAGCCCTCAGGGCTCTTAGATGGCAAACACAAGTGATTTAAAATAAATGCCTAAATCTCATGGATTTGGATGCTTCAACTTGGATTTGGAGTGTTTAGGGCTTGCAACATTGTGTTGTGATAAGAAGGAAAAAACAAAATTCTAAAAACCTACCAACGATTGCTTGGGAGACACACACTCTCAGTGCCAGAAAGATGTGTGGGTCAGAAAAGAAACACTACTGAATAAATGGGAGCATTGTCAAGGCAGTCCGTAATATTGATAACAGCTGGGGGAAACGGCCGTCTGAGCCCAGCTGGAAAAATCAAAATGCACCAGAGAAACAGGTACAGTTCCTCTTTATGAGACCACCTTGTACTCACCAAAGGGGAATCAGCTAGTGCTAATGCAACGTTAGCAGAAACTAATAATAATTAGCAGTCCTCCATGATGCAAGGCTACAGTAGCAGCAGCTTCTGTTCCTACTGCCCCTCAGGTGACAAAATTAATGGAAGGAGCAAGAGTAATGCTGTGGAGTAGGAACTTTGCAATTCAAGCTGACCAGCAAAGGTAGCAAGGGGCTGTATCCTCTTCCAAAACCACTGGCATTACAGACACTACACTCTGTATCTTAGAAATGTCTCAAATGCAAAGTCGTGTGCAGCAAGAGTTTTAGGAATTTTACTCAGATAGCATTAAAAGGTTATAGCAGAGCCTGATTTAGGCATGAATTGTTTTGAAGGGACTTTAGTCTCCTTTTTATCTTCTGGACCAAAAAGCAGTGCCAGACCTCAAGGTCTGGCTCACGGTGCACGATAAGACAGGGTGCTAGAGTCGAGTGGGTCTCTACTAAAAGCTAAGATGTTTCAAAAACAACATTTAATTATTTATATTCCTTGGGTTTAGGAACTTGTCTTGCTCATAGCTAGGAATGACTGCTGCTGCCAACTGCAAGTGAGCGTGAGCATGGGGGGTCATATCTAAGAAATAGAGGAAGAGCCAGTTGGCTGAGGTTTGACACTGAGAAGTCTTGATTCATGTACATCTTCAGATGGGAAAACAAGAGGCCTGTTTTTGTGCTGCTGCACTGGCCGTTTGCAGTACTGAGTAAAATTATATTTCCGGACAGATTTGGTGCGCAAGAGTAAACAAAGAGCAGTTTGCCTAAACACAGGTATAACTATTCAATCCACTCCTCAAGGTCCATTTTACTTTTCTGCCCCAGTAGTTGTTTATACCCAGACCCTCCACATCTGAGAGAAATCTGGTGGGTTTACCCAACTCCATTTGTAAAGAGAAAAATACATGAAAAGCCCACATAAGCAACCCTGAGAAGCAGCAAAAGACATCTGAGCAAACCTCAGAAAGGTAACTTCAATGATGAATTGCATTTAAAATGGATATTGAATACGTTCCTTTTACTCGTGGTGATTTACAGTACAACATATGCCGTGATTTAAAGGGATGTACAATAATATAAGGTGATGCAAAGTCAGATATACTGGAGACACCACAAGTTCTAGGTATGTAAATGCGTATTAATCATCATATATTCAATTTAAAAATGAAGAAGCATAAATACCTAGTTCTGAAGTACTTCTATGTTTCAGTTCCTAAACTCCGAAATTTCAGAAAGCCACTTATCAGAAAGATAATTAATTGATACCATGTCAATTATTAAGCATTACTGGGAGAGAAGAATATGATTTATAGCTGAAAAATTGAAACAAAACGGAACACATTCAGGGACTGTAAGTGTTTTTCCAAGGATTATTCTATTTTGCAATAGAATAGAGAGCCTGGGATAATCTAATTTTAGGGCTTCTCATACAGTAAGTAGACATGGCTACATTTAAATTCTCTTGATTTTGCCTGGAAATTCAAGTTTGAACTTACATCTCCATTTCAGACGTCCAAAGAAGAGAGAGGAGAAAAATCAGGCAAGAAACTTAAAAATATAATGAACGTTTTACTCCCATCCTTAACACTTAATCCCACTTTCTTTAATGATCCGGAACCACTGCTGCAAAAACTCTTGCACCTGGGGTAAAACGGTCCGGGTGTCTGCAAGGGCTGCAGTCGCATTTTCACACCAGCAATCTTTTTCAAAAGCTATTTCTGATTTAAAAGTCCCGTCCGCACTTTTTACCTCAGGAGTACCCCCATCACCCCCCCTTCCCCAGCCCCGTGGACCGAGTTAAAGCAAACATGGAGTAGTTGTTGTCCTTTCACCCGGGAATATTAACACCCCCTCCCCCTGGAATATTAATCACCCCCCCTCACCCCCACCCCGCGTTCACCCCGCTCTGCCCGGGGGAGACATCCAGCCCTGCCCGGGGCTACAGGCAGCCGGGCTGCCCTTACCTCCGCCGCCCTACTCCCTCGCAGCCTCTTCCTCCGCCTCCCCCGCAGCCCCTCGCCCGCTCCCCTCCGAGGGGTTTCGCCGCCGGCCCGGGCGAGCCCCGCGGCCGCGGGACCCTCCAGCTGCGGCCGCCGGGGGACGCGCCGCGGCCGCCCACAGATGTTTGCGGGGCGGGCGCCCAGATGTTCCCCTGGCGGCCCCGCGGGGGGCGGGCGGTTTCCTGGCCGGGGAGGACCCAGGGCAGAGACAAATAAAAGGGGGGCGGTGGGGGTGTCGGGGAAAGCGAGGTTTCGGCGGGATCCGGCGCTGCCCGGTGCCTGTTCCCCCCCTTTCCTGCCCCGCTTTCCAGGGAAAGCAGCCGGGAGCGGGCAGGGCCGGTGGCGGGCTCACGGCCGGAGGTAGCGGCTCCCACTTAGCCCGGACAGGCTAGGAAAAGTGGATAAAGTAGAGCGACTTGCCGACAGACAAACCCTCTTTTGATGGCTGCGTCTAACATAGGCGCTTTTTTTATTTGCCTTTTCTGGTTTTTTTCTTTCTTTTTTTTTTTTTTTTTTTTTGCCTCCTCCGCGAAAATGAGCACCCGTGGCTGTAGTTCCTGTAATTTCGCAGGAATGTATGGCAGAGCCCGGAATCCAAAAGAAGAATGTCTAAAAATAAAATTGAAAGGATGAAGCCACAGTTTTATGTACACATGTCACACTGTAGTCAACGGTGTTAGTGACGCCACCGAATCATTCACAGGATAATGAAAGGCATCTCATACTGCAGCACCTCCTTTATATTAGCCAGCAGAGAACACCAACGAAATCCTCAGATCTTACGTATGGAAAAATCCTCCTTGGAGGTATTTGCCAGGAAGTTGTGATAATCAGGTTTTGAAGCTCCATTTAAACTACACCAGAAGCCTCCCCCACCCATTCTCCCCCTCTCAGCATCACGCTCTTGTGCTGCCAGCCTCCCCTGTGGCTGCTGGAATGGCCCAGCCAAGGCGCACCTCTCCCCGCCTGCTATTCATGACTTGGGCTAAAAATTCTGACACACAGACACACCAGTCCCCTAATTTAAGATTTCTGCTTTTCAGGTTCCAAAAGCATTTTGCTTGGGGAAATTTGTGAATGAAATTAACTCCATGTAAAAATTAAAAATTAGATCAACAGTACATTTCTGTTTGATGCTTTTTCACCTTTGGTTATGTTCTCAGACAGCTCCATCCCTGCCTGTCTCTTTAGTATAAAGTAACACTTTCACTATCAGATAAATAGTACTCCAGCAAATACCCTTCTGTCCTGGGTTGAGCAACACAGCTCTAAGCTTTCTTCTAATGCTGGGGAAAACTGCACTTTTAGAAGACTTTAGTGTCTGAATTTGTGAAAATATTTACTTCATAGCCAGCCAGGCTCTGTGGGATTCAAGATCATTTTGAGCCTTGCCAGGTGCAGGGATGAGGAGGAGCAAGGCCTGGGCATTTGACCCAGGCTGGCCAACAGGATTATTTCATACAATGAACGTCATATTCACTATAAATTAGAAAGTTTGCTGCGTAGCTTGCTCTCCCTTGATGGTGGTGGTCCGGAGAACTTCTTGCCCCAGTGCCGGACCCCTGAGCCTTCCCTTCTTCCTGAAGCCATTGCACTCGCAGTGTCCCACATCTGCTGTGCCTGCTGGGAGCGCACAGCTTCCTGCTGATAGAATTGGCTGAGTGTGAGTCTTTATATCTTATATCAGTATTGGGATTAGTACTGGTTCTTTAGTCTTATTGTTAATTATTTAGTCTTATTCTATTAAATCCATTTATATTTCAACCCTTGTGTTTCTTTGTGTTCCCTGATTCCCCTTTCCAGGTGGGGAGGGGTCATCGGGTGATAGAATAATTGTCTAAACGATAATAAATTGTTATGGGCTTTCTCAAACCATGACAAATTTGATGCCCAACGTGCTACATTAACAAATTTTGTGCCCAACATGGTATCTTCACAAATTTTGTGCCCATTATGATATCTTAACAAATTTGGCACCCAGTGTGATATTTTAATGAATTCGGTACACAAAGTGATAGTTTAACAAAGCCAGGTACCCAGTGTGGTATTTTAACAAACTTGGCACTTAACATGATAGTTTCCACTTATTCAAATAGTGCTGGGAGAACCGTGGGCCATAATTGTGAGTTCTGAAGGGTTGAAGATTTAAACACATTTGATCGGATTTGTAAAACAGTCATTATGGATCTGTTGGAGTTGTTTTCAAGTACTGTAGACAAAGTACGGGAGTTGTACAAGAGTTTGTTGCTGCTTTTCATTGGTTTAGGGCAGCTTATAATTTCTAAATGTGGAGTTAAAAACCTTGTTATTTTGTGTGGTGGTATTTTGCGATGCTGTCAGGTCTTTTGTAATCATTCCGCTTTTTGTCACTTAAGTAATCACATCTCGCGAATCACCTCGGGATGGTGGGAGCTCCTTTTTGGGCATTGCGTATAATTACACCTTGGGTTATATTACGAGCCATCTAGTGAGGGGGGTATATTTCTTCAGGGTTTGTATGTTCCAGTAGCATCAATAGTAACAGTTTTTGAGAGTCTGGAATGTTTTGATCATTGTGCTTACGTTGTTAATTTTTGTGGTCTTGCTCTTTTTATGGGCTGTGTCTACAGTAGAGGGAAGGGTCCAGTAGAGACCCCACCGGCCCCCCCAACAGACATTGCTCCTGTAGAGACCCTGCCGCCCCCTCTGCCGACCGTCATTGCTCCTGTGCACACCCAGCAGGCCCCCACAGCAGATGTTGCACCCTGCCAGTCCCCAAGACCTTGCCAGACCCTGCCCGTGCAGACCCCACCAGTCCCTGTGACAACCACTGTATCTGTGCAGACTCTGGCGACCCCCACAACTGAAATCATGCCCCCGAAGACCCCACCAGCCCCTGCAATAGACATCATGCCCATGCAGACCTCACCAACCCTCCCGACAGACACTGATCTTATCCAGACTCTGATGGTTCTCATGACAAGACCTGCAGCTTCAATGAATACTAAATCTACTTCAACCTTGATGATGGATGATGTAGCTGATCTACAGACTCAATCAGTGCCACTATCAGGCAACCCTGTACATAAGAGGAAACGTGCTGTAACATCTGATAGCAACAGTGAACCACGGACATCAGGCAATACAGTAACAGGAAACTACTCAATCATTAACCCTAAATAAGCTGCAAGAGACACACTTAAGGCTTACAGCCATCAGGAAGGTGAGCAAGTGATTACTTGGCTGCTCTGATGCTGGGACACTAGAGCTGATAGTCTGGACTTAGATGGTAGAGAAGCCAAGCACCATTGTCTAGATAATCAGGTATTGACAGAGCTCTTGGAAGACCACCACAATCCCTCACCCTCTGGAGGTGACTCCTGTTGTGTGTGAGGCGCAAGTACCCCTATAGGGATGATATCATGTACCAGCCATCCAAGTGGACAATTATTGAGGGAGGTGTTAAGAATCTGAGGGAAATACCTGTGCAGGAGATGATTTTCTGTGATTTGAGCAACCTGCAGACATCATTAGATCCAGACGCACTCAAAATTACTGGACCTGTTTGGCTCAAGTGGGTACTGAGTGCACCAGCAGCATATGCTAATGTATTGGCATTATTTCGCTGGAGAGAAGATGCAGCACCAACACTGGATCATGGAATCATGGAATTGTCAGAGTTGGAAGGGACCTCTAGAGATCATCTAGTCCATCCCCTCTGCTAAAGCAGGATTGCCCAGAGCACATCACTCAGGACTGCATCCAGGCAGGTCTTGAAGATCTCCAGAGAAGGCGACTCCACGACCTCCCTGAGCAGCCTGTTCCAGTGCTCTGTTACCCTCACTGTAAAGCAGTTTTTCCTCATATTTGAGTGGAACTTCCTATGTTCCAGCTTGACGTTGCCCCTCGTCCTATCACTGGAAACCACTGAAAAGAGTCCGGCTGATATGGATACTTGAATGCAGCATTATGCAAATAATCTTTCTGCCCCACAGGCCAGTGTCTCAGTGCTGAAGAAATCATTTGGCAAGGCCAATGTCTCAGCTGGGGACAAACAACTCCCTACTAGGGCTGTTCGAGAGAACCAAAGCACACCATGACACATCCTGTGGTCTACCCTGCGTAATCAGGGAGAAAACATGAGGAATTGGGATGGAAAACCTACTTCAGCTTTACAGGCACATATACATGAGTTACGGAGTGAAACACCCCTGGGAGGGGGTGGATCTTCTAGGAGAAATACTGTTGCAGTTTCCAGAGGAAAGTCCCCCAGAAGGCAGAGATGGGCTTCAGAGCCCGATTTATGATATGCAACTGTCATGAATGGAAGTGGCAGGCCCTCTAGTCAAAAATATGGGTGCCCTGCCTCCAGCCAAGAGGAGGGGAGAGATAGTCAAGTTTATTGCACTGTGTGGATTCTATGGCCTGGCACATCAGAACCACAAAAGTATAGGGCCCTGTCGGACACTGGTGCTCAGTGTACCCTAATGTCATCAAATCATAGAGGGGAAGAATCTGTCACTATTGCTGGAGTGATAGGAGGATCTCAAGAGCTGACTGTATTGGAGGCCAAAGTGAATGTAACTGGGAATAAACTGGAAAAGTTCCCCATTGTGACTGGCCTGTATGCCATGCATTCTTGGCGTTAGATTACCTCAGGAAAGTGTATTTTAAGGACTTCAGGGGGTACCGGTATGGGTTTGGTGAAGCAGCAGTGGAGACAAAGAAAGTTGTGCAACTGTCTACTTTTCCTGGCCTGTCAGAGGACCCTTCTATCGCAGGGCTGCTGAGGGTTGAGGAACAAAATGTGCCCATGGACATCGCCGGCCCCCAATGGATGTGATTAACAAAATAACAGCTATGTCACCTACTAACAAAAAGGAAACACAAACCTTCTTAAGTGTTGTGGTTTTCTAGAGAATGCATATTCCTGGTTACAGTCAGATTGTGAGCCCTCTCTATAAAGTGACTAGAAAGAAGAATGATTTTAAATGGAGCCCTGAGCAGCAATCAGCTTTTGAGCAGATTAAATGGGAGATTGTTCATTCAGTTGCCCTTGGGCCAGTCCAAACAGGACAAGATGTAAAAAATGTGCTGTACACCACAGCAGGGGAGAATGACCCTACCTGGAGTCTCTGGCAAAGAGCGCCTGGAGAGACTCAAGGCCAACACCTGGGGTTTTGGATCAGAGGCTCACTATACTACCACTTAAAAAGAGATATCAGCAGCCTATAAAGGAGTTTGAGCTGCTTCGGAGGTAACTGGTACTGAAGCACAGCTTCTCCTGGCACCTTGGTTGCCAGTGTTGAACTAGATGTTTAAAGGGAAGACTCCTGCCACACACCACGCAACTGATGCAACGTGGAGTAAGTGGGTAGCACTAATTACTCAGCGAGCTCAAACAGGGAATCACAATCATCCAGGAATTCTGGAGGTGGTCATGGATTGGCCACAAGGCACAGATTTTGGAGGCTCCAGAGAGGAGAGAGTGGTGTGGGCTGAGGAGGTCCCACCATATAATCAATTATTGGAAAATGAGAGGCAATATGTGCTGTTCACTGATGGATCTTGTTGTATTGTAGGGAACCAGTGAAGGTAGAAAGCTGCTGTGTGGAGTCCTACTCGATGAGTCATGGAAGCGACTGAAGGAGTGGGTGAGTGGAGTCAGTCTGCAGAAGCAAAGGCCATCCAGTTGGCTTTAGATATTCCTGAGCATTTTCTTCTAATGCTGGGGAAAACTGCACTTTTAGAAGACTCCAGTGTCTGAATTCATGAAAATATTTACTTCATAGCCAGCTAGGCTATGTAGGATTCAAGGTGTTTTCAAGCCTTGCCAGGTGCAGGGATGAGGAGGAGCAAGGCCTGGCCAACAGGAATATTTCATACCATGAACATCCATTCAATATAAATTAGAAAGTTTGCTGCATAGTTCTCTCTCTCCCTTGATGGTGGTAGTCCAGAGAACTCCTTGCCCCAGTGCTGGATCTCTGAGCCCTTCCCTTCCTCCCGAAGCTGTAGCGCTTGCAGTGTCTGACATTTGCTGTCCACTGCTGGGAGTGCACAGCTTCCTGCTGATAGAATTGGCTGAGTATAATTCTTTATATCTTGTATCGGTATTGAGATTAGTACTGGTTCTTTAGTCTTATTGTTAATTATTTAGTCTTATTCTATTAAATCTATTTATATTTCAACCCTTGTGTTTCTTTGTGTTCCCCGATTCCCCTTTCCAGGTGGTGAGGTGATAGAATAATTGTCTAAACAATAATAAATTGTTATGGGTTTTCTCAAACCATAACACCTTCAGCATGTGGCAAGCAGATGTCTTTGCAGGTTGGTGATGTAATGAGTACTGAGAAAAAAGCAATTAATATTTTCCAGAAGGACCATCTCTCCGTAAACAGTGTTTCCAAAATCCAGCCTCTGTGGCAGCTGCTCCTCTTTCCTGGTCTGAGTGACTTCTTTTGCAATTTTTTTTTTTAGTCGGCAGGATATGTCTCACGTAATGACATTAATTCCTGCCTAATGGATATCCTTCTGTTGTGCAAGAGTTTTCAGTTAGACTGAGCTAAATCAGTCAATGAAAATGATAACTGTAATTACCTCACATACTTACCATTGGTTTGATGTGTTTGTCTTGGCAACAGCGCAAAAATCGCTTCCTGGGATTCCTCACTTCCATCCATACTTAAGATGACTTAAAAGTGATTCTAAGTAACAATTAGTGTCTCCAATGTCAAAAACCCCAATTAGAATCCCGGAAACCCTGCAGGGATTCTGTACTTCTGTGAAGACCATTACAGCGTGCATTAAAGTAATCACAGAAGTACGTGCATAGAATATTCTATAAAACTGTAAGGGATTACACAAACAACAAATCATCCTTTGCAATTTTTTACCAAAGGTCAACAAGAGGCCAACAGCACTGCTACATTCAGTCGAGTTCAGACCCTCCTTCATTTTCAGCTTATTCTTTGTACCTTATTCCAAAGTTAGGAAATTAGTTCACCATACCTGTTCTAAATTTAGGATATGTGCCTGACACACAGGCAGGCAACTGAGCCCTCCTCTAGCTGGAGGAATAGAGTATTCACCTGTCTCTGAAAGGGTTACATGGGCTTTGCAAACTCTGGTTGGTCAAAGGAGACAAGAAATTATGTAACACTTGTTTTGCCTGCTGGGGCAATGTATTCTAAGAATTAATACAAACAATTGCAAATACCTTAAAGAAAACTTAAATATGTAAAAATTAAGTAAAATAAGTGAAAAAACTTGTTCATATCCTAGTGTGTTTCCTGCCTGTTCAGGATTGCTTTCTACAATATAATTGTAAGAGACAATTCAAATTACTAATAGATCCAGTTTACCGGTCTGTAACTAATATATTGGACCCATTCCAATTTTCTTCCTGCTTAACATGTCTATCAGCAAAAGAACGATTACCTTTAGATGCTTAACAATGTAGTGAGTGTTAGGTCTGTGCTATGAATTATTCTAGATGACTGCTCAATGCTTGAATGGCATGGGTTTGATGTGATTAACATTGCTTTTCCTGTATGGTAAAATGACCATGTAATCATACCATGTATCTTCTCTGACATGGTAAATCCTATTCACTCAGTAAGAACCAACTATCAAGTAACTGCAGGTAAAAACTGTGATTAATAAGATAGAAAAGCAAGATTCTCTGAACAAAACAGCCCAGGGGCATCATTTATGTCTCCCAATCTGACAAACAAACATTATTTCCATATGCCCTGTGTCCTATTTTTTGCCTGGAAAAATTCCTTCATAATTGGGAATCCCTCCATTCTTGCTGGAGTCAAAATAAATAGCATCCACAAAACTCATTAAGGAACACACTTTAAATAAATCTCCATTGGGCTTGAGTCCCAAAGATGCTTGCAAAGGAGAGTATTTTATAGACATTTGGTTGTTCACTGCTGATATTGAGCATTGCACCTGAATCAAGTCATAAAAACATTTATTCATGGCTAAGCCTAAAAGCTATGAGATGAATTAGCAACTAGTGCTTGAACCACTTTTCACAGAAATTACTGAAATGAAACATTACAAGGCCAAATGTCTGTAGCCCCACAGGTCTATTACATTGCACTTAATGACACCTAGTTCTTTACTATATCAGAGTTATCATAATATCAGGCACTTAACCATATCTCTGTACTTCACCATTTGCCCACAGTCACACATCCATGCCTTGTCCCAAATACTCATCAGTACCTTATAGACAAATTAGAGTTATACATGTTTTAGGATTACTGTAACATCTGTAGTTTGGCCAAGAAGGCGAGTGGTAGCACTTGGAGGTACGTGAGCTAGTTTCAGCCTAGTCACTTGGGGTGATGGTACCTTTAGCACCACCATAACCTTGCTCTCCGAGTTGCTTCTACAGGCCTCTGGCAGCTGCACTCTGAGCCTTTGGCCTTTCCTGCTCTTACCTTGACTGGTTGCATTCTTGCCAGCCTGCCTCCTGAGGAGGCCACTTGGCCTCCAGCATGGTTAGAGAGTAGAGATGTGCAAGATCGTGGCCCTGCACAGTCAGGGGGTGAAGCTAACCAGTGACCTCCTGAGCCCCGTCCAGTCCAACAGGATACATTCATGATGTGTCTGTGTAAAAACTGAACTGACGTACCCATCTGCTTCCTTTGACACTTCAAATCTAAGATGTACTGTTTGTACATCTGTAGCACCACGTCTAATTCATAGCTGATGAAATGTAGCATATAAGTGTAACAGACACTGATAAAATAAATTATCTCCAGCAAGAGCACCCAGAAAGTTAAACAAATAATTCTGGCCTTGCAAAGTTTATGCAACAGTTGAAAAAAAAGGGCAAATTGGCTATGCCTTGAGGAAAAGCAAACATTGATATTCTGTTTTCAATCCAACTTGTAATAAGCAAAATGAATAAAATGTGAATTTCAAAACAAAGACCCACCTTATGACAGTCCAATTTTTGGAGTGCTAGTAGGAATATTTGCTCTTGGATGGATTTAGAAGATACAGGTTTACACCTGCAAAGTTTAAAAATGCTTGCAGGCCTAATTCTGCCATCAGTAAAAAATGTAGTAACATTATATATTGCATTTTTAAAGTATTAATTTTTATAATTATTAATTATCTCTTGTTTTTGAAGTACATTTCATTCTTTTACAAATAGTCTGTGTAAGAAACTTTCGGAAAAGTGTTTTTTCAAGTTTGTATCCTTGCATTAATCAGCAATTTGTTAAGCAGACTCTGAACATATAAAAATGTATCTCCCCTTATGAAAGACTTTCATCTAGAAGAACATGCAAAAACAATCACAAAGAAAAATAGCTGAAAGTGCTCATCTTACCCCTATCTGCATTAAGAGAGGAACAGCAATGACTGCAGGTGCAATACCTGAAACAATCTATAATTCATTGGTAATTGTTTCAAGTTTATTAGAGCCCTTTGAACTAATCTAGCAATTTGGCATGGGGAATCTAATGTAATAAAGCTAGAAATGCCAAGCATATTAACGATAAGAACTTTCTCCCCAGACTTCTCCATTTCCATATAATGATGATTCAGAACAGGGAAATCTTGGAAAACCACAAGCACTAGGAGAAAGTAGTTTGCAGATTCTTGTCAGAGTATCAGTACTTGGAATTAATATATGCCTTGTCACTGAGAGCTGTGCAGGTGAGGTCTTCTACAGTACAAACATGTATAAAAATTATGATTCTTGTCTCCACATTGGAGAAAAAGAATCTTTGCTTGTTCTTTCCTTGTCGTGTATCAGCTGAATGAGAGCAAAGATGATTTTTAAGGTGGCAAACACCACCTCAGAAGTTGGAAATGTAGTATGACACTTCTTTTTACTACACTTCAGCTTGTGCAGCAAATTTTCAATTATAAACTAAGAGATTATTCAAACTGGGGAAAATGATGTGCACTAACCTGGCATTTTTCAGTGGAGGATGATCAGCAACAGATCAGTTGAACAAGACTACACCAGTGTAACTTTGCAATAGTGTCAGGCAGCAGAGACCTCATCTGGTGTACTCACTTGGGGTCAAATACCGAGCCAAATCCTAGTTTATCAGTTGTTGCAGAAGTTGGGATGTGGAAATACAAAGCAGAGGGCTGTGGGAAAACAAGGGATAATCTGCCACCTGAAAAAAGAAACAGTGGCTGCAAGCACTAGAAACTCTCCCTGCCTCCATCAGGTTTTTTGGTTGTTTCTAGGTGAGTTACCTCCATGCCTATGTTTGGCTGGTGGTTTCTTATTTTGGGGCACCTGGTAGGAGAGATCTAAGTTATAGATTTTTAGAAGCACCAAGCACTGAGAACAGAAAATGAAGTCTGCTGAAGCAGCTTGTTAAAATACAGTGTTCTCAACAAATGTCAGGGCAAACAGTGTATGCAAAAAGGTATAGTGAATCAAAATAAAAAGTTCCCAGTTCCCTGAAAATGGTATCACCTCACCTTTAATGTACTCTCAGATGATAATCATGTTTGCAAATCATTCAGAGGCTGCAGTAAACCTACCCTATAAAGCTTCACGCGAAGTAGCTGGCAGCTCTGAATTCAGTGCACTGTCTGGGTTGTACAGTGATAAATGGGGCTTGTGGTCACACGCTTAGTCCAGGAAGTGTAGAGACCAGCTTCATTCCCAGACGCTGTCCTGCTTTCACACTAACCGAGGCGCTAGTCCCATGGGAAAAATAGTATGCAGTCAAATGACTGAATCATGTCACATAATACACATTGCATGGGGGAAGGCGAGATGGGGCTTCCAAAGACAGCGTTAGGTTGGGATTTGTCCAGCTTTGGAGAGTTTAACTTTGTAAATCCAATGGTGTTCTTTCGACCTTTTTTTTTTTTTATGATGTAACTTTGTCTTCCTCATTGTTTTGCTAATTTTTGTTCTCCCTCTCTGACTCGCTGCATTCAGCACGTACCTCGGGTGAGCCAGGAGAAAGGGCTAAGCCAGGGGAGGACATTGGGGTGAACAACCCTCTGGACGGAGACAGGGGGCAGGAAGAACAGCATGCAAAAACTGGCCAGTTGAGCAGTGACACAAAAAGCACCAGCTGTAGCCCAGCGTAAGGACAAAATGGGAGAAATGTTTTTCAGGAGAAGAAGGAAAGTGAGAGCAGGAGCACAGCTGTGGGAGGTGAGCATGGAGGGATGGGGAGGTCAGAAAGTCAGTGTTGCTTCGCCGGCATTGCCTCCTGTGACCCTTTTCCAGTCGCCTTACAGAGCGGGGGCATGCCATTGTTGTGGTACTGGTCTTCATCCCATGGGACACAAGGGCCAGAAAAGTTCTGGTGCAAAAAAGCTGCCCTTATACACACTGTTATCACACCCCTGAAAGAGAAAGAGCACTAATAAGAAAGGAGCCCATTCAAGCATCACAAAAGTCTCTGTGTCCAGGTGCAATATTCCCTGAGGATAAAGGTTTCCCCCTTGTTCATTGTCCTCCCAACCAGCTCCTCAGAGGCACAGACATACCTGTCTCACTGGGAACTGGATCCTTGGGTCTCTTGCCTGGCTGTCGCTTAGCAAATCTTTGCCCTCTCAAAGCAAATTCACAGCACCCCCAGCCCAGGTCCTTCCCATCAACCTAAAACAGTTCTCAAAAACCAGTTCCCTCCCAGAGATGGCTCTGGGTTCTCTATCACACTCCTCTCCAGGGACATCATAATCAGACAGCCCAAGCCCCCAACCTCCACTCCTCATCCCCGGCCTTGCTGACCCTCCTCCCTAACCAGTGGCCAACCCACAGCTGCGGTGGTGCCTGTGCATTAACTCACTTGGCTCTTCCTCCTCTGTGCTTTAAATCCAGAAGGTAGGTAGGACCGCTTCCACAGTGCTGGCTCCCCTCCGGTCCCACCTCTCCGCCAGGTTTCCCACAGCATCAAAATTTCCATTGGCCCAGGAGTTCATATATATTGGCACAGGCATGCTTGAACGTGAGTTTGCACTCTCAGGGCGATGTTGGATGTAATGGGATCACAGGCAGTCAGTTAAGCAGCTTTGTAGGAAAGGGCCATCGTAGGGAAGCAGGGGAGTGACAGGGAGAAGGCTGGTTCTGAGACAGAAAGTTGATGGAAAGCAGAGAAACCCAGGGACAGCTTGAAAAATTATAGTTAGTGGCCAGGCAAGGGGAGTGGTGAACAGAAACCCACAGTACAGAACGCTTCGCATGGGAGGTGCAGAGGTACAAACATCTCATTGTCAGCACGTCTCTCTCTATATATTTTTATATATACATATATATATATATATATAAAATGATATTTGGTACCTTGGTGAACAGGCACAATAAAAATGAAATTACCAAGGTAATTTAGTAACCTAGTGATTGCTGTAAAAGGGAAAGAGAATGATTTCTGATCCTGGGTCTCCTGCTGAAGTTCCCAGCCAGAATATCCTTTTTAATTGAAAAAGAAAGGGAAAAAAAATATTATCAGCTTTGCTTTGACACTTCTATGACTTACTTCAATTGTTTATGAAATTCAGTTGTTTTACCTCTTTTTTTGTTTCTGAGCAAATGTATTTCTTTGTTGGACAGAACTTAGGAACTGAGCCTGCCAACGCGTCCATTTGTGCTTCATTTCACAGCCATGAGTAATCCCCCTGCAATTAGCATACTCGTATGCATTTGAAGACTGAAGTTCAGTATGGCTGTACGTCTCCAGATTTCCTCTGAAAAAAAACCAGTGAGAGGCCGAGGGCTGTAACTCGCATTAACTGTACAAACAAGCTGAGTGGTTTAAGGCTCCCTGCTGCTCCCCAGCCGCTTATTTCTGTCCCGCTGCCAGGCACAGCCTCGGAGCAGCGCTGACCGACAGGGGGGCTTCCCTGCCCTTCCCCATCACAGTCCGCAGCCCGGCAAAGGGGCACAAACCTCCCCACGTAGGTGGGACTCGGAGCTGAACCGGCTGAAACGCGAGTGGATGTGCCACACAGCTCACTTCGCAACAGGCTATTAGAGAGCGGAGGCTGTGTTTGAGGAACGGAGATGTTTCAAAATGTGTTTTAAAACAGCTTATTTTCAGCTGTATGTGAGAAGGACCTATAAGGTGGTGTGGTTTTTTTTTTTCTGGGTGACATAGAAGAATAGTAGCAATGGAGATTTTTTTTTACTTGTTAAGGCAGTGTGAGATCTGGGTTTGAAAAGTCCATCAGCACACCTGGCAAGTAAAGAAAAGTCACGAAACTATTCATGGAAACCTGCATAGACCTGCCAAATGTAACCTACACACTCTGGAAGGAAAATGTTCCTTTTAAAAGAAAAATGGTGTTAAAATCATTAATCTTTCTACATTTATGTTTATAAAATAGCGTGTGCTGCTTAGAAGAAAAAAAATGCTACTGCTTTTTCTCACAGAGAAACTTCTGGCATCACATATAATTATTCTGTCAGAATAAACCTGGGGCAATAAATATATTATCTTTCCTATAGTAAGGATTAGGGTAGAGCTTTCCAAAAGCTTTGTTGAGTTTAACATTGAAAATACGGAAAGCAAGGCCAAGTACTGGAAGCAGCAAATCCCTTAGTGATGATAGGGACATTTTGGTCTACAGGAGTAGCTCACCAGTTATAGGCAAGTATCTGAGGAAGGTTTTGGATAAGCATGGGTGGACATCCTTGGTTTCTGGCTGTGGAGTGGAAGCTGCTGAACCCCAGAGATGCCTCAGAGATGAAGAGCAGCTCAGCTGGGTGTACAGGAGGAACAGTCCCCTGGGAAGGAGCTGGGTAAGCTGTCTTTGATGTCAGCCACCCATTGAACCCACAGAAATGCAGCAGCCATGGGGACCTCCATCCCTCTGCAGAGGTTGCTGCTCATCCTTTCTCTCCAGCCTGGGCATTCAGCAGACGTGTGAGTGGGAGCACCCCGACTACGCCAGCAGCTCTCTGATCGATGAGGGAGGAGTATGTGGGCTACATCATGGAAACAAAGGATATCAAGAGGATAGTTTGGGAAACACCTGCAGTGAGGAGCTGCCAACTAATGATTCAGCAACACAGGGTTTCAGGAGTGAGATCAAACTGGCCGTGCGGTAAATACTGCAGTCCCTAATACCAGGCTGAATTCTGCCATGTGTTTCAGTGGGTACTGATTTCCTTCATAACAACAAAAGTAATATATGAACAACACAGGGCAAAATTTCACCATACAGTCCTGTGCCCTTGGTTATGGGTTTGGGTTTTTTTTGCTGTCGTGTCCAAATGGAACTGCAATTAGTTCTAATCTCGAACTTGTGCCTGCAGCGGGACTACACTGCATGTTCTCACTCCGTATGGACAGACTCCCTCTGCTGGAAAATGGCTGTAGGTGTTAACTAGCCATTTAATGACGAAAAGTGAAAGAATTTGTAAACAATTTCTTTTGTAGCAAATGTGTAATTTTTATTTACACTGTCCATAGAATTGTAGAAATATTCTGAGCTCTTCCCTAGACACTGGCCTGTTTCATTGACACACAAAGGCAGAAGCAGCTGGGAGTTAGCATTTATCTTCAAAGTTGAACTCTGAATTGTATAAAAAGCTATAACACAGTAACCTTGCAGTGCATTAATCCACCAAGAAAAGTTTTGGTTTCTTTCTTCCTCTGTAACTGGAATCAAGCCTTGAATATTTCCCCTCTATAGTCCTAAAGGACCCTCTCTTCTTGACTTCTTCATCATGGATGACAAGAGAGTTTGTCACTGACTTTACGAGCACCTGGACATGACAAGTTGGACAAGTTTGTTTCTTTAGCAGCCATTTCTGAATACACTGTTAAAAACTAATGGAAAAGAACACCAGCAAACCAGATTTTGGTGCAGGAATTGCTGTTATTTCCCAGGACTCTTGAGAGGTGTAGCTGATAAATTTCCTCAAGAAATTAAGATCCCTGGTCCAAAATATTTACTGAATCAATGATCCTAAGGAAATGAGGATATTGTTGTTAGATGAAGTCCTGTTATTATCAGAATAGCTTCAGCAGGATCCAGACAAGACACAATTTTTTTTTTCCAGAAAAATGAGTTATCTAGTACTTTCTCCTTTTGTTTATTTGATACCAGACCAAAAAGTATTGAGATAAGGTTTTGTGTCTGAAAGTACAGCTAGTGTAGCAGTTATGTCTGCTTCTCTCACTCCACCCCACCAACGTATCTATCTCAGATGCCACCTACAGAAACAATCTCCAATGAGAGGAGTACTTAGTTCTCGGTTCCTTTCCTGAGGTCACCAATAAAGGCACCAACTGTACCACACAATTTATCCCTATGGAGAGGAGTAAGCCAGACTGACTGAACCCTTAAACATTGATTAGAGGTAGATTAGAAGAACTGTTTGCTCATCTCTGCAGTGCCAGCTCTGAACTGCAGACATTGAAACATCCAGCTACTCACAGCTCCTTCAGAGCACTGGTGTTCCCCTTTTCTGGTAAAACAGTCTCATATAAAGAATGTCACATGCTGGCTGCAGCGGCTCCATTGTGGTTCTTCATCTTCAACTTTGGTCTTTCCATCAGTGCAAAACTTCCTTAAAAACCGTAAAGGTGATACTGAGGAGTCTTCTGCCTTCTAGGTGGCATCTGATAATGTGGGATTACTGCAGCAGCTCAAGCACATGTATACATTTCTTTCAAATGCCAGCATTCAAGGTTTGGTCAGGGTCTGGAGAAGTTGATATATAACCCCCTTCCTGTACTCTCTACATCACATGTAATGGAAAATAAGGCCCTGGGAATTTGTTACAATACCTCTTTGTGAAAGCTGTGCGTGCAGTGAAGTTCTGTGCTGCTGCCAGTCTCCAAATCATCATGATGAATAACACACAGATCCAGATCTTCCTCCTTCAATTTTTAAACAAGTTCAACTCAGAATTTCTTTGGATTAGATAATCAAATGGTAACGAATAACCCAAACGAGCAATGACCATAATGAATGAGTTTGTTGACTGTATAGTTGAGACCTGCATTATATTGCTGTGGGACTAAATTTGTTCCATGCAAAAGAAGTTAAAAGAATGGAAAATATGAAGTGGCCTCATCTCCAGCTGTGGTTAGGTAGAACTTGCCACAGAGGAGGAGGAGTTCACAAAAAATTTTTTGGGATCTTAAATTCTGGGCTAACCTGTGATTTCTACTCCTCCACAGGTGAGAGCAGCCCAAAGTTACTTTGTTCTCCCTAAGGACCTTTTACTGCTGCTGGGACGATCAGCACAAAAAGTAATGCCCTAACCATTCCTCCTTGCATAAACTTGTGCTAGCTGTGAGAAGGCTAAGCTAAAATCACTCTAGCTGCTTTCTGAAAGCCAAAATTCTCTGCGTAAGAGTCCTCAGGGAGTAGACCCACTAGATTTAAAATGCTTATGTGAGACATTTAACATGTATTTTGTGCTTTTAGGAAAAGCAGAATATCAGCTGAGATCCATTGCATAAAAGTCCAGGAAGGGTTGTTTTCCAAAGGACCAAAACTTTAGCATCCACCCCATATAGTGGGATATGGTTGCAGGAAAGTCCAAGGGAATGGTGTCCATGAATACTTATGCTCAAGCTTTGGAGCAAAAAGATCAATCCTTTTTGATATTTCAGTATCAGGAATAGGACTAATTCACCAGCTGTGAGCTCTGTGTAAGGACTCCATGCACTTTCTGATGAAAATTCATGTATGACTGTCACAAGTTTTGTGGATCTTCTCTATACAACGAAACTCTATCAATCAATCAGTTTAGAAATTGCATGAACGAAAACATTCTAACAAACATATAAGACAAGAATGCATCAAATATGATTGAATATTAGTCTTCAATGCTCCATGTATCACATCTTTCTCCTGTTTTCTGTCTGGCCTGAGAGACGAGACACAGCTGAGAGAAGTCTTTTTCTAAAGTACGGTAGAGACTGGGCTAGGTTTCAGAGGGATCCTCCTAATAGGAGGAGTATCATCTGTCAATCCAATTTAAAACAACAGAGTAAATGAAAATCAACACCCTACAAGCAATGTTTTCTATGATGAGAGGGTTTATTTTAGCATGTGTTCATACACAGTTACCTAAAGCTCTGGCACACAAAGTGCAATCAGGGCATTATCTATCAAGTTTGTTGGACTTCAATATTCACTTCTCTCATCGAATGACTATATTTTGGCTGCAATATCCTTTTGGACATATTTCAAGACCCGTTTGTTCTCAACTGCTTTTGCAGATGGCTGCATAAACTCAAGGTCCCATGATTATGATTCATTTCTGTGTGAATAATTTTGGTTATCAGGTTTGATTATAACTCTGTGTGATTTTATACCATTGGTATGGATACTGAATGCATTCAGAGCCAGAGCTCTGCTTACCCAAATACCTTCTTTTGTGTCAAAGAGCAAAAAGTAGGGATGAACCTATTCATTTTTTTTTATATTTAATATTAGGTTTCTTTTTCAATGGGTATTATATTCTTGTCCAGTTATATATTGTGGTTGTTTTGTTTTCTTTATGCATTTAAATATTTCCCTTTTTTATTTCCTAGAAAGGATTGTTGTGAGCATTTACATAAATCCAGGTATTGCCTTTTGGGGGTCTAGGATATTATAGCCTAATATGTGATAAGTTAACAAATACTCCAAATTTAATCCACCCTCAAAAACATGCTGCGATTAACAATATCTCAGAAGCATGCAAGAATGAATATTTTGCATTGGGAATGCCCACCTGAAAGATGAGGTAACCACACTTGGCCTCCTCTTCTTACCCCTCTCAGCAAACACTGGGGTATAACCAGATCGCATGTACGTACCCGGCCCTAACTTCCCACAGGAGCACTTTCTACTTATCCTGAAGTGGTGGGAAGAATTCACGGAGAGGAGCCCTTTACCAGAGTGTGGTCTCCTACCTGTGAGACACAGCAAGCCTAAAATATCCTTCACAGGTCTCCAAGCTGGGTCAGCTTTCAATAGCCAGCCCGCTGTGAGAGTGTCCTGCTCCTTCCACTCTTGTAAAACTGTTTCAGTTTTTCAACATTATCTGTTAAAAAGCATTTTGGAAATGTTTGGGGTTTTTTTTAGGTTCTTTTGCCTTTGCTTCCCTCTAACTGACCTCCTTCATGTCCAAGGTTCAGACTCTGACGTGACTTGTAGCCACCCCACTCTTGGAAAGAGCAGAACTAGCAAAGAGTATGTGCCCAGGGGTGTGTGTGCAGAAAACGCCCACAGCCAGACCAGCTGCTTGGGGAATTGGGGATGGGAATCAAGGCAGTGACTACTCTTTATGTCAGTCGTGACCAAACTCGTGACCTACTGTGAAAATGAAAACCCTCTGGAGTCTTTCTGGTTGCTTGTAGATCCCAGTTTTACTTTCTGTGGAGATAGAAGTGCCAGCCATGATATTCCAATCAGATTGCACTTGTGATGATTACCTTCCTTCCCAAATGCCCGATCCATCACGGAATTGTTGATTTCTCTGGAGAATAATTTCATTCTATCCTACAAATTTCAGTCTTTCTAAGTAATACTATCATATCAGACTACATGGGACTAAACTGGAAAGAGTTGTTAGTCCAATCAGACACCATAAGAAGCAAAAGTGCTTCTGAGCAAACAGTTTTTAGCGATTTAAGTTGGACAGTGTTGGAGGTGTTTTCTGAAAGCTTCTGTTTCCAGAGTCACACCACAGGGCTGACAGGCCAGTTCAGGAGGAACATAAACATTTACAAACTTTGAGAGATTGAGTTCAGTGATAAACACGGGAGCTGTTTGCAGGCAGACCTGCCAGGCTGCCTCGGTGGCACTGAGGCTTCTCTGTGCTTTGATGGGGATGGTAAACAGCAAGTCGGAGGCAGGCACATGTGCGGTTTATATTTTAGCCCTTTTTGGTGTTTTCTTTTCATCAGGGGTGGTGTACAATCAGCCCGTTAGTCTCAAAACCACAAGAATTTTGCCAATTCTGCTGGGTTAGACCTGGGCCTGTTGAGTGAACCTGGCTAGAAAACAGGAGGAGGTGGCTGCTGATGCTCTGAAATCCAGGCAATGCTGGTGTAGCCGCAGCATTCAGCTCTCACCAGGTGTGAGGGCAGGCTGCTACGGGAGAGCACGTACGGGAGAGGTTTTCTTTGAGGCACTCAGGCATAGCTGGTCGTGCCCCTTTCTATCCAGGCTTATCGTAATACTGTCTTCAAATTAAGGCCGTAAGAGG
The DNA here is from genome assembly GCA_026546715.1 of Gallinago undulata. Classification (NCBI taxonomy): domain Eukaryota; kingdom Metazoa; phylum Chordata; class Aves; order Charadriiformes; family Scolopacidae; genus Gallinago; species Gallinago undulata. The sequence goes on along the minus strand of JAOTQQ010000001.1, from coordinate 89,044,780 downwards.
AAAGCAAGCTGCGTGGAAGTTTTTGGCTGACAGAAGAACTTCATGAAAATCCAACCTGGATCAGGGAGGAGAGAAACTATGCATAGGAACAACATCTTTCAGTCAGATTTATTAGTTTATAATATATGTTACCAGGCAAGTAGCAATTTACAAGCATCAGCAAGGGTTCAATTGTTTTCTTATATATCCCCCCAAAGCCCTACTTAAACGGAAAGACAGTCCTTTAATGGAGATGTGTTACAAAGTTTTAAGGATGCCCTAAGATTTTAAAAGGTTGAAGATTCAAAATTAAGGCTCTAAAGTAAAATAATAAGATCTTTGTTTATTATAGAAAGTCAAAGGAAGAATAACCAGCAGACTTTGACTTTTTCCTCATTATTTCATTAGTTTTCACTCTTTAACTGTGCCATCCAAAGCAGGCTTTTTTTATACTAGGCCTGAGGAATTTATTCCCAAAGAGGGCAGCATTTGCTGCAGAGAAGACTTACATGTTGAAGAAGAGGGGCGTTGTGGTGGTGTGGATGTTTTTGAGTGTGTGGAGGTGGATTTCCTCTGCATAGAAGGAAGGCCACAGAAGAGACAAGATGACAAGGTTAAAGTTGGGAGAAAAAACTAGTAGTGTGACTGGGAAAACAGGACTGAGGACAGGGGAGAGGACTAGGGATACTAGAGAAATGAGAGTCATATTTCCAGTGGCAGTGAGGGAATGCAGGGAGAATTGAGACATTACGAAGGTATACAAAAGAACTTGGGGGTTCTCTTCTATTACTCCTGCAAATTTGGTGAGAGAATATAAAAGAAAAAGATACCTATTTCTAAGTGAAAAAAGAAAGAAAGATAACTATTTCTAAGTGAATGTCAGAGAATGTCAGGGCCAGGAAGCAGGTGGCAGTTTATGTATACTTTTTCTTTCCTAATCCTACCAATAAGCTCATTTTCAATTAGAAGAGAAACAAAGGGCTTTGGATGACTTTGCACAGTTCTGCAACACATTCATGTCCTTCTCTTAAATGGACACATCCCTCACTGTCCTGCTGCAATGCTAAATGTGCCTGAAACCCTCCTATGGTGGTTCATTGCTAACTTGGATCGTGCTCCAGATACACTACTATGACAAGGGGCACATTCCTAATGGGAAAAGTACAGACAGGAAGTTAGTAACATAGTGTCACTCATGCAGTTGAATTTTACTTTTATTCTACAGGTCAAGGCTTATTCTAACTAACAGGCATCTTTTAGTCAAAACAAAACAAGAATGCTCCCTCTGCTCTTTTGGGGAGAGTGTTAACATTCATTGTCCCAATGCATTGTAGCTGCCTGCGCATAAATAACTTTTCTCAATGCTTGCTTGTGATGGAAACTGTTCGTTGTGTTTTGCAGGTACAACGTCTGAACCTTCATCTTCTTTCTCCTCTCTCCTTGGCTCTGATTTCTCTCCCATTCTCTTGTGAGACTTGCTTTTTCTCAAATGCAATCTCTCTGTCCTCTCCTTCATGCCTTCAGGTTGCTAAGAGGCAGGAGAAAAATAGCAGGGAATTAAAAGCAACTCCCATGTGAATTACAAAATGTCATTATTTTGTTTCACTAGTAATGTATAATAAAATATGCCAGTTACCTACCTCAGCCAGATGAGCTTTAACATGATGGGCTCAAATTCAAGGCCCCATCCGGTCACTCTAAAACTCAGCAAGAGACAACATACTTTTGATTATACTCTGTATCTAGTAGGAGGGTCACCTGTATGGAGGGCTTGAGGGGGAGAGAAGAGAAAGGAGGGAAGAAGGGAGGGACTCTCAGATTTCAGCTCAGATTCCATGTTTCTGTCCTTTCACATGATCCATCTGTAGATGCCTGAAGGCTATTCAGTGCTAGCTGCAAAGACCTCACTGAAAACAAGTACCGAAGATCATGAAATGTCCTCGAAGACACTATTACCCACTCACAGACTTTCTAGCCATAGGCACTTTTGAGAAATGATAAATGATAAACCAGACAACCACTGGTGAAGGCTGGCAAATGAGGCTATGTAAGTGAAGTTCCATATGAAATAAATTGTGAGTAGTTCCTAAAGGGGAAAAAGAAGATTAGAGAATTCACTTGAAATCTTAACAATTGCGTAACAGAGTTGTCATCACCATAATTCTGCATATTGTGAGAGGACTGGGCATGCAAGGATGATAACTGTGGGACTGATCATGTAATAATGATGGTTATTGAAATGAGATTTTTTTTCTCTCTTGTTGCTGCATGGAAGATCTGCAAAGGGAGATGAAAATTACTTTTCCATACAAAGCTATGAGTGTCAACAAATAGGAAAAAAAAAATAATTTCTTCAAGTGTTACTCAAGCACAGTCTTTTTCAACAGGGTGACATAATTTGACAGTGTTCTTCTGATACTTAAAAGCAAATTAACATTTATTACTCTTCCTTCCATTGTTTGAGACACAAGATAGTATGTATCTTAATAATAAAAATGTGTTAAAGTGTCATAGATAAAAGGTTGTTATTGGCTACTTCATCAACACAAACCATACAGAAAATGCTCATGCCTCAGGACAAAATGATGAGGAGATGAGAAGGATGAAATGGGGGCAGAATCCCCTGCTGGCTGCATGCCCTTACAGAGAAAATACATTCAGACGCTTATAGCAACGGCAGCTGCTGCAGCTGTGTGGTGGTGTTGAAGGAAGCAGACGGATTGAGTCCCAAGGGGTAAAGGAGAAACCTCTGAAACACCAGGATGTATGGCAGTCTCACAGATAACACTGTATATGGTTAAACCAGGTCAGCAGCAGCGAGAGAGCTGGGTCATAAGGAAATAGTCAAGCAAACCTGGTTTTATATTATCACATTTTGTTGGCACAGCTGTAGAAACCTCTGAAAACATTGCTGCAGCCAGTGCAGTGCCTTATTTTGAAGATACACATTTTTTAATAAGTCTAGATGGTAACACTACATCAAGAATCATCATACTAACAATACTACCACTTCAACCTTAGTTGTACTACTGTAAGGACCGCATCATCTGAGAAATTCTAGTTCAAGTTTATTTCTGCCCTTCCCCCAGCAAAGCCACAGCAAGTACAGCAGGGATAAAGCTGGCCTGCCTGTTGGCTGGTTGGTTGTTGGGGTTTTTTTCTTCTGAAGTGATCTTAATTTGTTTTTTACCTACCAAAGAAACTGAGCGTTTGCTTTTGAGGTGCAATTGCTTTTCAAAGGACTCTGCAAATTCCTGCATGGAGTTTGATCTTGTCTCTGGGCATGGGCTGTCTGCTGAAGGTGTTCTGCTTGCCTTCCTGTGGCAGTGGCATTTGACATCTTGGTCTTCTTGAAATTCCTTGGAGCCCTTGAGATGGCCTGAAGATGAGCCTTTGGTAGAAGCATGAAGTCGTGTTGTGTGGAGGGAGGAAAGCCTGGCCTGAAAAACAAGAGGTCTCTGTTGAGGACTGAATATTAAAGCAGAGCACACAGGGCAGATTCTCTCTGCCACAGAGTACTCTCTGAACAATGATGCAGGATGAAGGACCTTGCCTGGACTCCTGTATCTTTCCTTTTATGCACAGGAGAAACACACAGCCAAGAGCTTTCTTTCCAGAATTTGCTTTTATTTCTGGTTTTGAGTTTCTGTATCTGGTTTTGAGTTTGAGTATCTAAGTTTTGGCATTACAAATGTAAAGTGTGCTGGGTCCTCTTAGCTGGAGGAAGGAACTGGAACTCTTCATAATCTTAAAAAATCTGGCCTCATATCTGGCGGCAGGTTTTAGGAAGGACTCTCAAAAAGCAAAGACTGGGAGTTTTGTAGCCAGATGAGCCCGATACTAGGTTTAACCCACAGGTGCTCCAAGTCTTATCAGATGTTTGAGTTCATTTAAGTGTGACAGGGACCAATTCTCACCCAGTTGTGCCAACTTTGCAGCATGGCCTACATGCAGATAAGATGCTCTATTGTCCAGGTCTGAATTTTCTGATGGTTTCGTGGGCATGTCTGTCCTGACTGGATGAGGGAGCACTTTCAGGTCACTGAGGGACACATCCCTACCACTGAGTGGTTAGAAAAAGGCTCCCTACAACTACATTTGTAGAGCTAAAGTGAGGAGGGAGTAGATAATTGTCTAGTTTCCATTTGGTTCAGTTTTCCCAGGCCTGACATGCAGATAAAAACCATTGATCTACATCAGGTGTGTTTAATTGGATGTCTGTAAAGGACATGAAACTCACACAGAACTTCTGTGTCCTGTGGAGTCATGTATTGGTGGTTTTAGAAATGGACAGACCTGTAGGCCATCACATAGAGCCCGGCATGTGGGCAAACCTTGCCAGCTTTTGATTTTTCAGAGTGAGTAGCTGAACACCAGTAAGATGCAGATAGTGAAACGTATGAAGGAGAGATGGGAGGTACCTAAAATGAGACCCCCAGAGGTGTCAGGTTACGGCACTCCAGGCCCCCAAGCTGCTGCATACATGTTTGAATGCATATATTTTTGTATAACCCTGGTGCTAAGCCTTGAGCTACTAAGTAACCCTGAGAAGCTCTGCTGAGTTCAAGGGAGCTGTGCTTGTTTGTGTCAACTGAAGCTCTTTCCCACAGATCCTGAAATGCTAAGAAAATCCAGGAGAAAACCCTAGCCCCAGAGTAGGGTTTGTTGGGGGTGTTGATGGTGGTGTTTGTTTTGTTTTTCTAACAAGCAACAGTGGAAAGACAAACCAACTTGGTATAGTGGCCACCTGAATCTACAAACCTTTGACCACAAAGGACCTGAAACATCTCCTATGCACATTTGCATTTACGTTCGCCCAGATGGTGTTATAAACGTATCAGCACAACAAGGACCTGTGCAGCCTTTCTTTGAATAGTGAGGCTGTGAGTACATCACATTAGATAGGCTTGAGGACAGGTGCTAAAAATAATAGATCTTACACCTGACAGAAGGAGCTAATACCAAAGGTGTTTCCTGTCATACAGTACTGGTTCAATTTCTTTTCCAGACAGAAGCTTACTTCAGTAACTAGTATTATGGACTGCCTCTGAGAGTAGAGGTAATGATTTCTGACATACTATTTTCACTTTGGTTTCAAACCAATCAATACAGCTGTAATTTCTGTAAGGTCATATTGTATTGTTATTTTAAAAAGCATCAAAGCAATCACATTTTGCTTGAGGGACAGGAGTACACATCCTATGTCAAGTTCAACAAGCTAAATGTCTTCTGTTTCATTTTAATGATATCAACATATATTGTTGAGAGTTTGGGCAAAAAAAACCCAGGAGGACAGCTGAAATGGGGAATGCTATTTTATCATGCAGTTTTATAATGTTTGTAAATGTTTTGTTTTACTAAGACATTGTTTTTTTATTTTCTTTCACGGACAGAATTATAGTTAAGCCCTTACCAAAAAGACTGCAGTTCACACACTGACATGTATATGTATGGCAGCAAGGGTCCACAAAACACACAGGCCTTCCACTGGAATGCACATCTGCCTCAGTGGACTAAGGGTAAAGCTACCATACCTATCTATGCAATCATAGTACCATGGCTGTTCCTCCTCTCACAGGACCTTTCCATGATACATACCCCCATAGCTAAGAAGACAGCGCGCTTGTGCTTGTTAACATGTTGTTGTCTTACAGACACAGCCCTAAAAAGGACGGGAGTCTTAACACAACTGCCAAAGCATGAGAATTTCATGGCTGATAATTTGCACAGTACATTAGTCCTTTTTTTTCTTTTTTTTTCTTTTTTTTATTTAAAATTTGACTCTGTAGAGAACTGAAAGAGTCATAAAACGAAACTCGGCAATGAATCAGATCTGGCACTGACTTTACGTAAAATCCATGTGGCTTTCTTCGTGTTTCTTAGATTTAATGTATGCATTTAATACATGCATTTCGTGCCAAATTGATTGCTTGGTAATATTGTAAATGACTGCTTTAATTTATGTTTCCCCTCCTGAAGTCTCAGCTGGCAACAGAGACTGCCTCTGTGTATGCACACTCTGTTGTCCACCCACTGCTGCCGTCTTCCCTTGCCAAAGGTTTCTGAGCCCAGCCCTGATATCTGCTCCTGTTCCTTGCCCCAGCAGCTGCCTCACGCCTAAGTCTGATGCCTCTTTTGTGAAGTCCTCTTGTTCTCTGGCTCCTAGGATCTGCCCTTGAGCGGTTCTTAAATTGGAGAAGTGGGGAGGAGGTGAAACTAGGGAAAAGGCATAGAAAGGAGTAATCATAAATGCTCCCCTAAATCAAAATGGGGATTTTTTGCTAATGCTGGGAAAGCCAGAAGCATCAAGTATGTTCGCAGGAGTTGTTTCTCTCTCCCTTTTCTGCTTGAGCCTTTGTGTAAAGACCAGTCAGCTTAGCATATCTGTTTACACAACAGCTAATCTTTTGCTAATTGCCCAGCTAAAACACCCTGAAAGTACATTTAAAAAAGGTAAAAGATAAAAAAAAAAGTCAAGAACTAGATGTCAGTATAATTTGCTTATTTGCTGTCCCAGTTTCTGATGGAGACAAGATAATTACTTCCATCTTTTGGGCTTGCACAGCTGTCAGTAAGAACATTAATCTTCAGTGTGTCAGCGTGAGCATTCATAGTTTGCTGAAGTCTACACAATGACCCCAGTACTTCAGGGACATCTTGGAACATCTGACATTCAGATGCTGTCCCACAGCTTGCTTTCCTTCCAAGAAGCTTATAGTCAAGCATATATTACTGTATTTTCACCTAGGCTCCAACCAGTCTATAATAACAATATTCTGGTAGATGTTGGTCCTGACTTTAGTTTAGATTAAATGCTAGTAACTTCAACAGCAGTCAGCTGCTCTGCTCCCACTCTCAGCTGTTTCTTATCAGACTTTTTTTGCTGTAAGCAGCAGTGTCTACTTGAAAATGGGTATGTTTATAGGGTTGTAAAACTCTTATCAGTGCACCTTTGCCTCCTATCTTTTCCCCACAACAAAATGTCTGGGAGGTAAGAAACTCTCCTAAGCCAAAACGATGGAGGATAACTAGAATGGGTCAAGGAAAGTTGTAGCTGGAGGATTCAAAAAGGGTGTCATGGTTAATGTGCCTAAAGTTTGCCAGGGGAACAAGTTAACTAAAGGAAATGAAAACAGATGACTTGGTTGTCCCCAGGCACTTTTCACATTCATTGTTGGCCCACAGCAACATAAACAACTCTGACGTTTTTCAGGGGAGCACAGATGCAAGTTTTAGCTTGTCTTGCAAGTGACCCAGTGAAGGATGAATATAATTTTGTGTTTCCCTCTGCAAAATGAGAATGACAATAGCAAAAGCATTTTGCAAAGCTCATCTCAGTAATGCTTGTGAGGTGTACTGAGACATTGGGAAGAAAAAAAAAATTGTTGTTACTTTGGTAGTTGTTCTACAAAGCTTTAACCATATTTTGGAGGGCTCTACTATGATAGGATGACACAGAAGCTTGCCATCGTGTTTGAGGTGAGAGGCAGTGGTTTGAACATCTTTCTACCTCACAGAAAAAACTGCAGAGACCAATGTACTACTTTGGAGCTGAAAGGGATTTCCACTGTTATGCAAATCCACTTTTTGCGCTGTAGTGCACATTTTGCTATGTAACACCAAACCGCTCCTGGTGCAGACGCAGTTCATGCAGGCAGGACTGCACTATTTCTGATGCACCATACACCAGCCCTGGATATGAGACAAAGTGTGCTGTGGGTGCAGTTTTTGCAGCATCACTGTATCTACAAAGAGGTACTTTTGCCAACAGCTGTGTCAGTCAGAACCTGCTGACTGTATTTTTAACAGAACAGCAGCGTTATCTCTGGTTATGATGTTGACACAGAAGAAAGGCTACGCTGTGATCTGCTGTGGAGGAACTTATAGAAGAGACTCACTCTGATCTCAGTAATTAATCCTCCTGACTAATAGTACTGTTCTGATAGAATTAAGACAATATTTAACACTGATAAGTGTTTTGACTCTTACAGTAGTTATCATTTATAATAACTGTGTAAAAAATATACATTGAAGTGAAAGTTGTTGCTCCCAACAAGGAGCAATACCTCTTCCTGAAGGTATTTCTAAAGAATTATTAGTGCCCATTTGTTTAACTTATATATTTTGTTTAAGACAACATGTTTTAGTACTCTTCACTATTGACTAGTCAGAGATTTCCAACTAAAAAAGCTTCATCTCAAAATTTATCCCCAAATCATAAAAACCCTTCTCATTCTTCCAGTCAATTTCTGGCACTGAAAAATAAAGCAGTTGAAACATATATCTTGTATAATGCTACAGCAAGACAAATTTGGAGCATTAATATAAAGGCCAGACATAATTAAGTGTACAGGATAACTTCAGCTTGTTGAACACTAATGTCAAAAGTTACTGTCTTCTTTTTCAGTCAGCTAACTTACCCCAGGTTCTAGGTGTTGATTCAGGAATGTAACTATAGCAAAGTATTTGAATAGTTATTAGCTAAGCATTTAAATAGCTTTTGAACAAACTGAATATAAGAACATGCTTCATATGCAATATATGTGTACACACAAACCCACACACAAATACAGAGATGTGTTCAACAGCTTGCTGAATAGACAGTGATTTAAAGAAATTCTTAGACTTCAGTCTGTGTTGGGGGCCTAAAGAAATTGCATATGCCTAGATCTCTGAAGGACAAAATTAAAATACAGTGAAAATGAATTTTAAAAAAATTAATAAACATTCTGTTTTCAGGGAGTCTGATGGAATCCATCAGCACAGCTCTAGCTCAGAGTCTGTCTTGCAATCTGGAACCAGGGTGATATATAACTGTATATAACAAATGTGGCTGATCAGTTCAAAACTAACAAAGGAAGGTTAACTCTCCAACCCATCCATGAATTCAAAGGAGGGGTGGGAAGGGGAGGTTTTAGTTTAGTTTGTTTTTCTTAGCCAATTTTTTTGAAAACTAAAAATGCTGCAGTATGGAACATGGCAACTCTAGGGGAGGAGAACTTACAAATTGAAAATATAGCATGGCAGAAAAAAAAGTCTGGAAAAGGTTAGCTGTTTCTCCTCAAAATAATATTGCCCTGTTGCAGCCATAATGATTTAGATATAAGTGAAAAATGGCTCATAAAGAAGCATAGTATCTTATGTAAGCCAACTGATGTAGCTGGAAAAAAAAGAGGCAGGTTTGGACCACCTAGGTATTTTTTTGGGGCTGAAATAAAAGCAACAGCCTTCAAATAAAGAGCAGACCAGGAACAGCTGCTTTCAGTTTAATTTCATTTTGATAATTGGTTGGACAGTTGTGAGCTGCCTTAAAAAACTGCCTCTGCATGTGAACTCTGCCTCTTTCCCAGCTATTTTTTTGGTTTAAAAATAAAGAATGTGAGTCTCTCAAAAATCTCACTTCACTGTACAAGGTTGTGTGTCGTGTACTAATTTTAAGAGTCAGGTGTTTCAAACAAGGAGGGAAGGGACTGCTTCCTCCAGCGTAAATTAGAAGTTACACCTGTAAACAGCTGAATCCCAGGGAGTAAAATGTACAGATTCCTGGGGATGGCAGTTAAAAACACACAGAGAGAAGACCGCGCGCAGCTCTTACTGGAAGGGAGGCTCTCCTTTCGCTGAAGGGTCGTGCCTGACGTTTCTTGTGGCCTCTACCCTCTTTCTCATTCTCATCAATCAGGTTGTGGCCCCAGAAGCTGCTCATCCATTTTGCAAAGGAAATATCATCATCTTCTTCATATTCCATGTACAGACACTCCAAACTTGGGGGTGGGGGTGCCTCCCAACCAGGCAAGGAACAGCAAGGTCAAATGCCACCAGCAAGCCAATAGCCTCACCCTGTTGTGACAACCAGAGGATGCGGAGACGCAGTTTCAACTTCTCTGTCTGCTCTCCATTGCCCAAACCGTGTCCCACTGCAGCCCTGGGCACTGGAGAAATGTAAAGCCAATCCTTTCTCATCTCTTTTCAACAAGGTTTCTTTTAACCTTTCCATCGCAGCCATGTCCAATATGACACTGCCGCAGGGGGGGCCGGTGGGAAGGGAAACATGTTGGCTGCTCCCCACGTGTTGTTGTTGAATGCACCAACTGTCAATACCAATGGAGAGTTGCCCACAGTTACATGCCTGGGAGGCGCGTACGCAAACCCAAAGTAGGCTTGTGATTTTGAGAAGCAGAATTGACATATTGACAGCGGTCAGAAGCTGTCACGGCTGCCTGCAGAGGCCTAACTAGCTCTGTGGGAGGGAGGACAAATGGCCTGCTCTGCCCACGCTGCCCTCCCTCCTGACTTCTGTTGTCTCTGCTCTCTTCCTTTGGGATTCTGGAGATGTGGTCTGTCTAGGTAGAAGAAAGCTCCCCCTGAAGAAACTGCTTGTTCAGTTTTGGGATATGACGGCCAACATGAACTTGCATCAGCTGCTTTTAACCAGAGTCTGCCGGAACAGGCTTGTGTGAGGCCCTGCTTCACTTGAAGGCACACGGAGTAAAAATGCATTTGATTCCTCCTTGTCAGCCCTGGGTATAAGCCATATGGGCCCTGTCGATACCACAAACCAGAACAGGGTGGGGACTGTTTTCTGGTCCTGAGACCATGTGGCTAGACCTGTCACATCTACCCCACACGGCGCTTGTGCTTGTGGGTCTCCTGGAGGCTGTATGTGCTGCGCTGTGGCTTTTGTGTCTTTTTTATCACAGAATCACAGAATCACAGAATCTTAGTGGTTGGAAGGGACCTTTGAGATCATCGAGTCCAACCACATTAAAAAACAAACAAAAAAACCCAAACCATATGTCAAAATATCTAACAGGAAAACTCTGTTTCAGCCCATAAAACTGTTGTTTATATAGTGTGAAGCTGGGAAATGTGTTACATGCCTTGGGACGTGGTACAGGGACACAGAGGAGGGGTTTGAGTCTGTAGAGGAACAGAAGGAAGGGACCCTAACTTCTATTGGAGCTATTCTAACTTCCTATTGGAAGAAGTCCTTGGTGTGTGCTAGGTTGCTAGAGGTTCTCCCTGGAGAAGAGAAGGCTGAGGGGAGACCTTATTAATGTTTGTTTATAAGTATCTAAAGGGTGGGTTGAAAGAGGATGGAGCTGGACTCTTTTGAGTGGTTCAGGGGAGAGGATGAGGGGCAACAGGCACAAGCTGGAACATAGGAAGTTCCATTTAAATATGAGAAAAACTTCTTTATAGTGAGGGTGATAGAACACTGGGACAGGCTGCCTAAGGAGGTTGTGGAGACCCCTTCTCTGGAGATATTCAAGACCCACTTGGATGCAGTCCTGAGTAATGTGCTCTGGACAATCCTGCTTTAGCAGGGGAGTTGGACTAGATGATCTCTAGAGGTCCTTTCCAACTCCAACAATTCTGTGATTCCATGATTTCATGATTCCTGGTGCGCAGGCATTGCTGCAGAGAAGCTGTTTGGCCTTGGCCAGAAGTAAACCAAAAAGTTTGTTGGTAAGTTAGCATGATGGAGAATGTGGTTCAATATTAAACCTTGCCCATTTAGCAATACAGATGTAGTAACAAGGCTCCAGTTTCATTCATGTGTGTGTAGGTGTGAGGTTTAAGTACAATACTCTGATGTAGGACTCTTCCTTCTGAGTAATAGGGGTGAAGGGACCAATATGTCATGGGAGCTTATGTGCCCAAGTTTTACCTTGTTCAGGACAGGTTAGAGTGATTAGCACAAGGACCTGGAGCACACAGGTGTGCAGACAGCATATCCTCAGATGTTGTATGTCAGAGCTTGGAGACATAACTAACCCTTCAGCAAGCTGCTTCCTCAGCAGAGACACAGATGGACAGGAGCAAGAGCAATACCTGCAAAACAGTACAGTAAATATACACCTGAAGCAAGAAAAATGATGTGTAGGCAGATTTTCCAGGTGAGGAAGAACACTCCTGGACATATTCTGACAGCCTAAATTTGACTTACGTCCTTGAGGCTACCAACCTGTACAGTCAAGGTACATCTGAAGGCCTTTGCTGGCTCATAGGAAGCCTCCCATGGGTGGAATTTAGGCTGTTCCAGTAGGAAGCTATGAGCATTTTGATACATATTTTCTATTGTATGGTTCAAATTTCTTCTTTTTAACATATGAGACAGAACTGTAGCGTGTCATGTAGAACAGGAAATGCTTCTGCCGTGCTGAGGCTGGTGACAGGGAAAAATAGGAGACAGGCTGTCCCACAGCTTTGGTAAAACATGCTTACGTAAATAGTAATAATCCACAAATTAAGGGAGACACAGCTCAAGCTGTTTACTACCAGGCACCAAGATATATTGACTCACTGCTGTCCAGCAGCAAAAATTTTAATTGGACCCCTGAAGTATTTGCTTTGCAATCTTACTGGTTTTATTTTCAGTCCTTTTTTTCTTCGGTGTGGTATGTGTCTTCACACACATTCCTTCCATTTCCCTCCCACCTACAATAAAATTTCTAGGTATGAGATAACTATTGTTATCTGAGTATCAAAAAGTAATTAAAGATGACTCCTCTCCATCCTCAGGTGAGTGGTACAGGGAAATCAGCGGGGACAGAAACATAAGCTTCGTCTGCCCACAGGTAAGGATGCTGAACAGGCATAGACTTACATACTTAGAATGTGTATATATATATATATATGTATGTATGCAGTATATATAAAATTCCAGCATTGCATATTAAATTATTTTGAGGATAGATTCAATTGATAACTAAAAGAGATGGGAAATGGCATTTATAACAAAGACAATTTTGCCTCAAAATCGTAGAATCGTAGAATGGTTTGGGTTGGAAGGGACCTTAAAGATCATCGAGTTCCAACCCCCCTGCCATGGGCAGGGACATCTCCCACTAGAGCAGGTTGCTCAAAGCCCCATCCAGCCTGGCCTTGGACCCCTCCAGGGATGGGGCATCCACAGCTTCTCTGGGCAACTCTGGGCACGTAAAATGTTCCAGTAAAAGTCCTGGAAACTTCACCTCATCCCTCTATGTTGGCCCTCCAGAACCTCCTTCTGCACAAAATTAATCCGGACCCAAAGATACACTCACACTTTTTAGGGCTAACACCTCACTGACACCTACAATCACCCCGCCCTCGGGGCGCCTTCGCGCGGGGCCGCCGCTGGGGGGCGCTCTGCAATGACACCGCCGCTCCAGCAGGTGGCGGGGCCGAGCGGTGCGGCAGCCGGAAGTGCTTGTCCCGACCCCTGCCCTTCCGGCGTTCCCCGCGTGTCCGGTGACCCCTTCCCTGCGCTCCCCTCCCCTCCGGCGGGCGGCCGTGTGAGCGCGTCATGGCCGCCTCGAAGCCCGTGGAGGCGGCGGGCGGCGGCGGCAGCAGCACGGGGCTGTCCCGCTGGCAGCTGGCGTTGGTGCTGGGGGCGCCGATTCTGCTGGGCGCCGGCGCGCTGTACCTGTGGGGGCGGCGGGCGGCCCGCCGCGGCGGCGGCGGAGGCAAGGGCGCGAATGAGCGGAAGACCCCTGAGGGGCGGGCGAGCCCCGGGCCCTGCGGCGGCGGCGGGCAGCCCGATGGGCCCGGCCATGAGGAGATGGTGAGCGCACGCCTGGGGGCTGTCGGCGCGGACTCTTCCCAACCCCTCCCCTCCCTCCCCGCCCCCCACCCGCCGCTGCGGGAGTAGGTGGCGGGGAGGGAGGGGAACGAAGGGCCACTTTTACCGGCAGGGACGTCAAAGTGGCGGTCCCGGCCGCCGAGGACGGGTGTGAGGGGAGGGAGCCGCTCTGGGGCGGCGGCCTCCCCCGTGGGGCGCGGCGTGAAGCAGGCGGCAGATCGGGCCCCGTGTAGCCGCGGAGCCCTCGTGGCTCGGCGCCCTTGAAGGCTCACGGGTGGTGGCCGGCCGTGCTGCGGCTGGCGGTGCTTTGCTGGCAGTGCATGTGTCTGCTCCGGTACGTGGAGAAAAAGTGCGTCGTTGAACGCATCTTGTCGTGAAGTTTGCATCAAGCCAGGTGAGTGTAGGTCTGACTGCACGCTGCCGTGGGGTGAACTCACTCCTGCTCCTGAGGTGTAGAGCCGCTCTGCGTAAGTTGCTTCCAGGACTCACAGAATCGTCAAGGTTGGAAGGGACCTCTGAGATCACTGAGTCCAACCATACACACACAAAAGACCCCCACAATCTCGGCCGCTAGAGCGTGCCCTGAAGTGCCATGTCTACACATTTCTCAAATACCTCCAGGGATGGTGACTCAACTCTCTCCCTGGGCAAGCTCTTCCAGTGCCTGACCATTCTTTCAATAAAGTAATTTTTCCTAATATCTAATCTAAACCTCCCCTACTGCAGCTTCAGACCATTTCCTCTGGTCCTATCACTATTCACATGGGAGAAGAGGCCAATACCCACCTCTCCACAGCCTCCTTCCAGGTAGTTGTGCAGAGCAATCTGGTATAGTATTTTGAAAAGGAAATCCATGATCTCTTGTGTGTTCATCTGAGATGTGTGAGATACAGCAGAGCGGAAAGAAAACACAATCAAAATATTTTTTAAATGAAAAGTTTTCCATGAAAATGTAAAAGATTTACAGTTCAAGTGACTGAGACTTCAGAGTAGAGTTTGCTTCAATAGATGTGCTTTCAAAACTTAAATTTATCCTGTGGCAAATTGCCATTCTGAGAATTCTCAGATAAAATGGTCTATGCAAAATTTGAAGGACAACATGGAAAATTAGAGTCCAGATGAGATTTGTGATTCTCTGATATAACTACGCAGAAACATGCCTCTAAAAATGTACTTTGAACACATCTGCAGTCACAGCTGTGACAGTCATGTTCTATTACTTAGATGAGGTTACAATTGACAAGCATGTTTAAAGTAGTGAATTTGGTAAACACATTGGCTTTGATAAAAAAAATCCCATCGAGATATTCCTGCATTTTCTTCTTCCAGTCATGTAGCACCTGAAATGCTCAGAACTGTCAGACCACCATTTAAACTTCCTGTCTGAAATGATCAGGAGGGAAAAAAATCAACTTTGGGAGATTGGAAAAGATCGGTTTTAACCTTGAGCATTTCAGTGATGAAGACTAGTGTTACACGAGTGGGCGGGCAGTGGCAGGAACATATAGGAGTGGTGAGGAGGGTGGCAACTTCCATAGCTAGTGAATCATAGGTACCCTCAGGCATTCCTAGAAGCTAGTGAGCTGCAAAACCTGTGCTGGGCCTGGAGGCAGTTACTTGAATGCAGTGATTTGTTCCTTCATAGGCAACAGTACAGAGTAAGTAGTGTACAGAGGACAAATTCAGACTTTGTTTACTGTGGTAACTTTGGCTTGTGGCTGCAAACAGCATCTGGCATATTTATGGTAGTGTGTTTGCTATGTGTGAGCTCTGGTTTGCAGGCTGCTCGTGACCTTTGTGTAGCTGCAGTGACTTTGCTGTTAGTATGTTAACTCTGGATTTCTTGCTTGTATTTCTGGATTGCAGTATATATGATTGACTGGTTTGTAGTCATTCTGTAGTTGTAATTGAAGCAAGCTCTTAAAACTTTTAAAACACTTATATAGCACTTGATATAAAATATTCTATGTCTAGCTCTAGGATTGCTCCACAAATTAAATTACTGGAAGGCTCTGAGCAGCTAAGAATAAGTACATGGTTGAGTGGTATGATCTGGAGTTTCTTGAAGAGTGTCATTGCTTACTGTAAAGAGATGAGGGATGCTACTTAGGAACACTGTTGGAGATGGTATCAGATTTGCCTGATTACATGAGGCATTCGTCCAACTGGTCAAAATATGGCTGCAGCAGGAAAATTAATGTGGCTGCAGGTTCCATTGGCTGCTTTATGTGTGTGATGAGGATTGTCTTCCTGTTCCTTACATCCATAGAGTTGATGCCGTGTATTTTTAATGTATTAACAAGTATTTTACTAGTAATAGATATTATTGAAAGTACAGCGTTGCAGGTGCTTTACTTGTTAACTACCTGCATTGCATTGATCTACCTTTCTAATGCAATGAGGTATTTTTTTAAACTGCCAGATTTCAAATACCAGTCTCTACAGTGAATAAGAGCCAGTAGTTCTTTACACAGTTTAAACACGAGAGCAGTGCTTTAGAAAACACATAGCTCAATAGTGAATGGGTTACCAACAGCTCTGTGTGTGTGTGTGCGCAAGGCAACTTACTCTTTTAATCATAATTGTAACTTAGAACACAGATTTTTTTTGTGCATTTTAATAAAACAGTTTTTATATCCATTTGATGCTCTGTTTACTATGTCTGAAGACTTGAATTTTTTTTTTTTTGCTCTTTGAAAATATCTCAAAACAATCTTCATTGTTCCTTTTTCAGACTTTTTACTATTTTGCATACAATTTAAGCTTTTGTTTTACCTGCTGCAGAGACCTCACTCTTTCTCCCCAGGCTGCGTCTGCACTAAAGGATTCTCCTGGCATAAATGCACTGGCCAAGTGTGTGATCTGTGACTGACGTTGTGTTGGCAGAAGCCCTTAGTGTAGGTGCTATATTGGGAAAAGCCGCATTACTTCTGAGATTCCTTCTCCTGTAAACACAGCTCCTCAACAATATAGTGTACTGGTATTCTTGGCCCAGTCAAGTGCTGATGATAAAACTGTATCTATGGATAACTCAAAGGTCAGGAAGTCAAATTGCATCTCTTAATTACAGAAGTTGTCGTTATTTCTCATAATTTAGTTGGAATGTGGTTTAGTTACTCAGTAACAGCAGTTGCTTTTTATGTCCTCTCTTAGTCTAAGAGTCTCTTAGTCTCTTAGTGAATGTTTTATATCTTAAACACGTTGGAGAAGTAAACTGCTTTGCATTTATTGCATTAATTGTTTGATACCAAATTGATTCATGTTTTTTTTACTTATTCCATTATAACTTCTTAGTAAGTTTATACCATCCTTTTCTGTCAGGAGCGAGCACTGGTTAGTCAGTGAGGTAACGTGTTGGTTGCTTCAGTATTTTTTTCTCCTTAAGTTGAAATCTCTTCCTTTTGCAAGTCTGTGATAGTCTCACCCCCTGCCTCTTTCAGCAAGTTCGTAAGCTAACCCTCTGGTTTTGGTGTGTGAGGAAGCATTGAGCAGAGATTCTTGAATTGTTCAGTCAGCTGTATGGCATTGTATACTGCAGACAAACCCATTTGGGTCCACAGCAGTTCACCCAGTTCGCTCTCTTTGCATGTTTTCCTCCGAGCCTGATAGAGTCACTTAAGTGCAATAATGGGTGAATGTGGCCAAACTCCTTGGCTTGTGTGGTGCTGAATACTGGGATCAACAGCCACGTATTATGGCTTTTTTCCAGTATCTATTTCAATAGCAATCACTGAATGTTGCCTATCTCACTCCTGTGGCATTAAATCACTGTATGAAAAAATTAAACATTTATGGTGTCACTTATTCTGAATTGATTTAAGCAAAGAAAAAGTTCTTTCTGTTGTACTGTGCATCTGTTGCCACATAAATCTCACTATCACCCTACTGTAAGTCTTCTATGTTCCATGCCAGCTATAGTGGACAGGTCTAGAAACTCTTAAAATTGTGGCTAATAGCGGTAGAACAAGTGCTAGACTCTGAGCAGCTCCTGTGCAGCTTGCTTGTTTGCAGTAGGCATGAATGGCAAACTCATTTGAAAGGAAAGTGACTGATGGAGAACGCTGACCAATTTTACTGTAAATTTAAGCTTGGTTATTTCTAACTATAATCCCTCCTTGCTTGCTTTACATCTTAAGCTCACGTGGACATGCTTTTTCTCATAGTGGCTTTTGTGCTAAGGAGAAGCTTAAAACCATTTAGACTTGGTTAATACCTTTCAGTATAGCTCTGAGACAGGTATTCGGTAGCAGCAAGTATTCAGAAAACAACACTGCTTTTGTTGCCTCATCAGGAGGATCTCATCAAGAGGATCCTGTCACTTGGAGAAGAAAGAAAAGGTTTAGACTAGGGCTTTTTTTTTGCAAGTTGATGAATTAAGGTGGCTGAGTCCCTTTCCATGTTATCTGTCAGACAAGGGCTCACGCAAATCCTTTTCAACCAAAAGAAAATGCTGAAACTCACTGCTTGTGCATCCGTGAATCAGTGCTGTCATTCACTGGCAGCAAATTTCTTGTTTCACTTTAAAAAACAATCTCCCTCAAATGTATTAACTTCTGCACTGCCAGTTCAGTTGCTGGGAGTTACTAAGCTTTATTATTCTCACAGCTGGCAGTCTGTTGCTGTTAAGTTGCTGTTGTTTGCATGAATTTTCTGAACATTTCATAAGGAAAGCACATTTGCTGAGATTAAAGTAACAGTTAAGAAATTTTTGTCTGTGCTTGCTGTCTAGTTGTCAGACTATTAGCAATTGCTTGTTTATTTACTTAGATAACTGAGTGATTCTCAAATACACAAGTGTCCTTTGGCTTAAACTCTCTTATAAGACTTGTTAGTGAACAGTTGCTGAAAGTGGTCCTAAGTGTTGAGATGTTATTTTTTACGTAACTGCAGATAACTTCTGAGCTATTTATTTATACTGCCTTGGCAGGTAATTGATGATGAACTTCCATTCATTTTATTGAGCTGGTTTGCTTACTGCACACATTCTTTGACTACAAGATGACAAACTGTGAGTTTTTCATGTTCAATGAGGAGTTCACCTTAGAGACAAATAATGTCCAGTGCACCACACAGAATGGCAGAGGGTCAGGTGAGGAGAAGCAATTAAATTGAAAAATAATGTCTAGAATTAATACATTTGCAAGAAAATGGAAGAAGAAGATGTGAGATTTTTTTGATTACTTGTGTATGAGGTACATGAAGTTTCCTTGCATAATGAGTTTTATATTTGTGTAACTTTTCAATGTAGCAACTGAGAAGGACTGGAGGGCTGAGAAGCAGCAGCTTTAAAATTTCATCAGGGTTAAATCTAAGGCTTGACAAACACTCAAAAGCTGATCTTATGTTAAGAATGAATTTCTGTATTCTTATTTGTGCTATTATGAAAAGGTATTGCAGTATGTAATGTGACATGAGTTCTTTAATATAATTTTAAAAATAAAACCAAAAAACCCCACCAAAACAAAACAAAAACAAATAAACAAAAAAAAAAACCCAGCACAACAACAAAAACTCCAACAACAAACAACAAACACATACCAAAGCAAGAGAAGAGACTCATGAGATTTAGGTTTTGGGTGGTTTTGGCTTTATCAGTTATACTGCAGTTATTTAAGTAATTAAACAGAAATTACCGAGTTTTTAAAAAAAAATAATCAAAGAGGTTATGAATATTTAAAAAATCACAAATTTAAAATAAAAGCTGTATTTGTATGTGTGTTTGAGTTTTTTGTTTCATCTGCTGATCAGTTATATACCAAAGCTGTAGATTATTCCACTAGTTTTTTCTAGGTTTTCTATGGTAGAAGAGTTTCCTGATTGCTAAGATGAGATCATCAGGATCATGATTTAGAAAAAGGGTTCAGTTTAAAACTTGGCATTGTGTTTTATCAATGTTTGGGCTTCAAAACACCGATACAACATTTTGTTCTTTTTAATGCATACTTTCTGTACAGTCTGTGTGGGATTCATTTTTCATGCATACTAGATGCTAAACGACTTTATTTTTTCATGCAAGGCCTTATCATAATGGGCTTATTGGTGATATGGAGCTGAATCAATCTTTGCGTTTAAGATGTTGGCCATTCAATTCAATGGCGTATTGCATGCATTCTGGTGATTGTGGCAGAATAGTGCAGCTACGGTTGCAGAGATAAACCATCTAAAAGCTAGGAGTGTAGTTTAAGGCAGCATAAACAAACAAACAAAAGTCGATTTCTTTCTTTCCATGGGCACTGTTACTGACTTTATTACGTGGTAGCATCTTATGCTTTAACTCGGACTCCCTACCCCCAAATTATTTGCATCATGCAAATAATGCATGGGGCAGAGAGTAACCATGGAGCTAGCATCTATTTGAAGATTCATTTCTGTACAGTTGGTTCTGTGGTCCTACTACTGTTATTCAAAGCTTACTCTGATAACAGACTTACTAATTTTAAGGGGTTTTCCTGTGGCATCGTGCCCATACTTTCCAAAGTTTTTGGTCCCTGTTGTATGCACTTAGGCTTGTCTGAAAACTTCATGCTTCCCAAGAACCAGCAGAGCACCAGTGACAGCCCCAGAACTACAGATTTCTTCCTTCCATTTACAGTTCCTATCCCACACCTGACACTGGAGCAGCAATTGCAGTCCTCGTCTGTAGCACATGTCTTTATGCAGGGACTGTGATGCAGGGCTGCCAAAGTGCATAGGATGGAGCAGATGGACTGGTTGGTCTGAGGCACGTATTGGGGTAATAGATCCTTGGGCTAAAGGAGTTGGCATTGATCATAAAGTTGTAAGTGTAGGCTTAATCTTTGCAGTTTTAAATAATTTTTATACTGGGAACACAGCCCTGAATGTTACAACGTAGCCCACATCTTGTGGGGGTTTTTTTGGTACCAAGTAAATTGGAACAGCAGGGAATTTTGTAGATTATTTCACAAAGACGTTTCTAGTGTCGTTTGCTGTAGAAATGCAGAGGGAAAAATTCAAGCTTTCATGCCTTTAAGTTTGTCTGCTGCATATACATAAACCTTCCCTTAGTTAAAAGAGAAGGTTGTTGTATTGGCAGCTAAATTTAGGACGTACTTGAAGTAAATGTAACCTTTTCTGAGTTGGCCCTCAGTTGGTTGAGTTTTAAAGAAGCAACTTATCAAATACCCAGTTACTTGGCTCTCCGGAAAAGTAGTGGTCATCTAATTCTGGTTTATGTATCCGCAGAGTTACACACAGTGTACCCAAAGGGGTGAAGTTAATAATCTTTTATCAATTTGAATGTAAATCATTAAAGAACAAAAATTTAAAAGCCCTCCTTGTTCTGTGAACAATGGAGATGGTATAGGTTGTTGCCTAGTGATTGGTGGCCCGTGAGACAACAGCTTTTGTGGCAGTAGGGGTATTTAAGAAATTCTCTCCCTTATATGGTTGCACTGGTAAGTCACTCCTCAGGAGAGTGCCTGCAGGATATTTCTAGCCTATTTGGATGCCCATTTTTATGTAGGAACTAGATCTGATTCTGCCATGGTATCATTGGAAACCGGGCCTTAAAATAAGGATTGTACAGCAACTCTTGGGTTACTGTCAGGTTATTAGTTCTAAAAATCATTTAGAATGTAAAAATGACCAGACTGGCATAAAGTGAGCAGACATCAAGGGAAAGTGTCTAATGAAATGTAAAGATGCTTGAAGTTTCCTTCCAGCAATCTGTGGGTGGTATTAGATGCTGACAGTGCATGGGACAGGGAGAGAAGGCAGAAGTATGGTCAAAGAGCAGCACTGACAATTACCAGATAATCCTAGATCTTTTCAGTGTGAAGATGATCTTCTCACCTGTGTGTCTCACAGGTTGGGTGAATCCTGCAGCTATTGTTTAAGGCATTGCTGCCACCAGTTTGTACTGTTTCCCTCCTCAGAGAGGTTGGTAGAAGAGCATGTATGCTCATACCTGTGTTCTTTTCAGCCTGGTAGGTTAGCCTGAATTGCCCCAAAATGTTGATCCCTGAAGCTAGTCTCTGAAAGAGGAGCAGAAATCCAGAAGATGAATGTTGGCATCTTTTGCAGCTCTCTATTTCTTGAATGTGAGTCATACACCTTTGATAAAGAGAGACTTTTTACACCTAGTTCCATATAAACCACAACATTTGATAACTGCTCTGTAAATCTAGGGGTTACAGGTAGTTTTTGCAGAAATTAAGATGGTCAACAGTTCAGAATATAAAGATCCATTTAGCAAAGTCATAAGGCAGTTAGCGAAGTTTTCCATCCTGTACTAAGAATGACAGACCATAATGGTCCAGCACTTTGCAATAGCAGTTGGATGAAGCAGGTTGTGTGAAGCTGTAGAGGAGCTAACTGTAAAGTTAGTTAATTTGTCTAGTGTGTGGAAGGCAAAACATTCTTTTCCTTACAGACTTCGTCTAGCTCAGTCGGTCTTTCCACAAAGTGTTTTCCATGTTTAATTCATAGTCTGATGAGTCAGCTCTGGTCTTACAGGTTATATGTATTTCAATAGGAAATTTTTCCTATTTTAGTTGCTTTGAGAGCTTTGTTGTCTTCACGTATTTGGTCTTTGGAGAAGTAACATCTCATTGGTTCTTCTGATCACCAGTCATGTAAGATTAGAACCTGTTAAGGTTTCCAAAGAGAAATCACTGCGTTGTTTAATACCATTGTAGTGAATCTTTTGAAAAGTTGGTCTCCTATCTGCTCTACTTGCAAAAGAAAATCTTTTGTGTTTTTCCAGGGATTGAAGGAGATTTTCAGAAGTCTAAGCTAGAGTTTACCACTCATATCCATTTTATATCTTTGAAAATCAGCCCTTAAGTGCATAGTTTGCGTGCGGTTATGCTTTTCTTATTTGAACTGACCTATCACTTTCTTTTTCAGACTCCCCTTGATAGAGCCCAGGCAGCCAAGAACAAAGGAAACAAATATTTTAAAGCAGGAAAATATGAGCAAGCTATTCAGTGTTATACTGAGGCTATCAGCCTGTGCCCTCCTGAGAAAAACCTTGATCTTTCCACCTTCTATCAAAATAGAGCAGCTGCCTATGAACAACTGGTAAGAAATTAATGAGAATTATGTGTTAATTCTAAAAAGTTGCACTGTAAATTGTGTATTTTGTCACTTGTCCACTGAAAGGTTACAGGTGGTGATACCTACTGCCTTTATAACAAGATGCCGTTGCTTCCAGCTGTTTTTCACTAGCTCATCATACTTTTCCATATATAAGTAAATTATTTTCTGTTAACTGTTCTCAGTCTATCTTATGTGTCCCTTTCTTGTAAGACAAGGATTTAATTTCTTATCCTCTGGAACAGTTCACTTGTATATAAGTTAATTTTGCTTCTCTCTAGTAGAGTGTTTCTTTAATTGTTAGGTGAAAGGCCAAATATTTTGTAAGGATGCTACTACAAAAATTAAACAAAAATGTCACGGAAATCCTTCTAAAGCCCGAGACCTAAATTTTGCACATGTGGAAGTACCTTTTACTTGATAGCTGAGTGTACTTGATAGTAGTTTTGGAAGTCAACCAGTGGTGTTTATTATGGTATGAATAGATTTACTTATGAAGTCAAGTTGGTGAGCTGTATGAAAGAGTGGAAAATTTGGCTTTGTACAGTGTGAAGTATGAAGTGAGAGACTCTGTGGTTAGAGAAATCTAGACTTGAAATTTAGAGGAGAGATAAAACAGTGCTTGTCTAATCAAATACTACGTATAACACTAATTCATGCCCTAATGAATCCCAAATTGTATGTGTTCTCTTTTTCAGTTATTGAAAAAGCCTGTTTGATCATCAATTTTGGTGATAAATGGATTTTAAGTTCTTAATACTCTTGATCAGCTTTACTCCTTAATATTCATTTATCATCTCTTTGTAGTAACAGAGCATAGTAAATTGGAATAATTTAAAAAACAAATGGTTTAGCACTTTGTTAAACTTGTTTGTTGATTTTCATTATGTTTCCATCTTTTTTCTTCTATTTGTTTTGTACCAGTCCCAATGTTACCTCCTGCAAGCATCTTCACATCAACTCATTATCTTCTCCCATGTGCTTTGTTTGGTTTCGTTTTTCTGTAGGAATTCTTTTTCTGTTTTGTGGCTCTTCTGGTGCAGGTGGCTTCCAGTGGTGCCTGGCAGTTTCTTACTGAGAAACTTGCAGCAATAGAAGCAAGCAGGTAGAACCAGAGCCCTGGGAACTGCAGCTACCGTTAGGTGGGCATGACCCTGGAGTTGGTAGTGGAAAGCTCATATAATGCAGCTGAGTAGGGCCTCTCTCATTGAGTTATTTTTCTACCCACAGCAAAAATATACAGAAGTGGCACAAGACTGCACAAAGGCTGTTGAGCTTAATCCTAAATATGTAAAAGCTCTCTTCAGACGCGCAAAGGCTCATGAGAAGCTAGACAATAAGAAGGAATGTTTAGAAGGTGAGTGTCTCTTGATGTATATTCTTAAAAGTGGAACTAGCTTAGGTGCCTTGGAGATGATAATTTCTGGGATTGTTTTGTTTATACTCCGTAACTACAGTAACACAGAACTATTTATTTTAAACCATTCATAGCTACTGCAAATACATTTTCTTCTCTTGTAAGAAGAAACCTTTTCCCATTTTTCAATCTGTCATCTGCTTACGTCTGAAATAGCGGCTGAGAAGTCAATGTTACTGTAGTTACTCAAGGTATTCTTTTTCCAAGAAACTCCCTAAACTTTGTAATAGAATCATCTCACATACTGAGTGGGTAACCCAGGCAACAGTTGTTCTACTTACATACACTAAACACACTTTCTTTGCTGTTTGTTTTGGAGAAATGGTACTACTACAGAAACCAAGGTAGTTTTGAAGGTGGAGAAACACAGTCAGAAACAAGAGTATTACAGGAATTTAAGTGCATTTTGCAATTATTAAAGGGAAAATGGCTTCAGTAGCATTTCATTCAGATGCATAACTGTTATGAAAGTTGAAACAGATTTTACCTTTTTTTAAAATATTAACACTATGTATTTGGTAGAAACTACTGTGTCAAATCCTTCCAAATACTATTCCAAACAGAATAGTTGTTGTCTGAGAGCCCTTTTGAACTAAGGGACCCTGAACTAAAGGACCCATTTACATTTCATCGAGTGAAATCATTGCTGCTGATGTAAGGTTAAAAGGCAAATGAAATTTTCAGCTGTGCTCATTATCAAAAAAGGACAGAAAATAAGGCAATGCTCTAACTGGCAAAACTAATTGTTAAATTAGTTTAATTATGTGTAACAGATAAGAAATAGGTCTGCTAAATTAAAAGATAAATAAGATATGGAAGTTTTACTTGGATCATTTATTGTAGTCCTTTGCAATCACTAGTTAACTAACAGCTGCACTTTTAGAATGCTATAATAACATCTACACTTCACGTACTTGCCACAGGCAGGTGAGAAAAGCCCCAAGAAAGATCATGTCCCTGCCATAGTAGGATACCTTTTAAACGTCACTCCTTTTTAATGTTTGTAGCAATTATTTTGATTGACAAATCAAAATATCAAGCATCAAACACAATTATTGATTTGTGTTTGATTTTTAGCTTGCAGGTTTTTTCAGATCTGAAAATTACTTGGTTTTTCTGAACTACAGTGGTTTTCTAGTACAGTACTCCTTTTACCTGCCAACAGCATATGGGCAGTAAAATCCCAGGAAGTAGGGCATGTCCATGGAGTGGAGGAAAGCAAAACCAAACAAAACCCACCACCAGCGAGAATGCCCTCAATTAATCCCTGGCAGTATAATTTGAGAAAATGTTACTGCTTCACCAAGTCCAAGCACTAGTTCACCTCTGCCCCCTTTGGGCAGAGCACGTCTGCAAAGGTTGTGCAGCGTGGTACTGCACGCTGTCCTTCACCCTCATTCTGTGCATGGTGTGGTTTCCCAGGGACTCTGATGTTCTTCTTGACCATGACAGCCAGAGTTGTGGGAAGATTCTGTATAAATGATGGCATAATATTACTTATAGCAGTATAGAATTACAGCAACTATTATAAACCTCCAGGGTAAAATGTTTGCTTTACAAGTATATGCAAATTGAATTTCAAGTCCATATTCTGTTCATCTTCACTGATGTTTAAGTGAAAATTAAATAGGAAAAATCAGTGGCAGAATTGCATTAACTAGAGGACCCAGAGAAATAATGTTATTGTACCGTAAGACCGGATTTGACATTGCAAAGCATGATTCGGGCAGCAATGGGTTAACGTTTACAGAGGCTTCTATGTTTGAATGAAAGTGATGGGATATGGGCTAGCACTTTAAATAGGCCAGCAAGGTATTACTCTTAAACTTGCTCCGTTCCAAAGTCACAGAGGTGAGCAGAAAAATTTGAGATATAATATGGGAAGTTCTTAAACTGAGGAAGAGGCAAGATTTGATGAGACTGAATGTGAATTTAATTTTCAAAGTAGAAAATTAGGACCAGTCCCAGAAGAGAAGCCGTGCTAGCCCTCTTAATGCAAACATGATATGAACATAATTGCTATCCACAAAGTTTCAAAATGGTGAAAGTCCCTCCTGGAGGTATACATTTTCATTGTGCCTTGAACTGTGTTTGTATCCAGATAAAAATATATGTAATTTCTTTCATTAACTGTCACAAAGACCTTCTATCACAAAAAGATCATTTTGGATACAGGTTTGCATCTTGGAAACAATGGTAAATACAGCAAACTGGAAACAGAGGCTTTTACCCTTGAACAGGCAGTGTATTAGTCTGGCAGTGACTCGTAATAGTGGCACATGTTAGTGTACTCCAGTGACTATCAGAATTTGTCTTTAATCTCACTTCTTGTATGTTGTTTCCTAGATGTTACTGCAGTCTGCATTTTAGAAGCCTTCCAAAACCAGCAAAGTATGTTATTAGCTGATAAAGTTCTTAAACTCCTTGGAAAAGAAAAGGCCAAAGAGAAATACAAGGTAGGACTTGTGATGTTGCTGACAAATTCTGATTTCACCTGACTGGTTGTTGAGATGTTGATTGTTGGCATTCTGTTAATTGTTGTAAGCAAGTCACTTGTCTTCATCTGTTGAAGTTTAAGAATTGACATGAATGGTTTTGTACAAAGCTACTATTTTACTGACATTATTTTCCTTTGGGACCTGTCCAAAGTTTTGGAAAACCTCAGCAGGGAAGAGAGGTCTATTTCTTAACGATTGTCAAATTTATTGTGACATTCAGGAGACACCTGAGTTGCTGTGCTGTCCTACATGGGGCTTTTCTGGACTTGCAACATAATGGAAACAGAGTATGTTGGAACAGCAGTAGCCAAATGTTCAGTTGCACATCAGGTGGTTGAGTTAGGTATGTGTGTTGAGATAGCAAGGTTTATAAGTAATAGTTGAAAATGCATTAAAATGTTGGTTCCGTACATAATGAATAGCCTAAAATGAGAAGTATGATGATTGAGGACTTTTCCCCCAAGTTATTCTTGGTTTTATAAATAGAAATTTAATGTAGGAAAGATTAGTGACAGCACAATTCCTAAGTTTAGAAAGGGGCAAAATAATACTGTTTTAAGGTTGTGGTGGGTTTGGGGTTGGTTTGTTTTGTTGTTTGGGTTTGGGTTTTTTTTTTGTTAGTTTTGGTTTTTTAATATTAAGCAGAAAAAAAAATATTGCTTAAGAAAAAATGATGCAGTGCAAAGTCACATTTTTTTATTAGCAGTCAGACTTTCCAATTCTGTCTTGAAAAATATGCCTTCATCTCCTAAATACCACAGATTACTTGTGGCATTCAGGCACAGGCTGTTTCTGCTCCATTTCTGTAAATAGGTGCTCATACTTTTACTTCTCTATTTTGGCACTTGGATGGCTTTGTGCTAACTTTTGGAAACTGCAGAAGAGACACCTATGGAAGTATAGGCGTAGACAGGAGCAGTCATTTTAAGTGGCTGTAGGCTTACAAAAAATTTGGGACAGGCATTAAAACATTCTCGCTTTTTATTAAAATATTCTTGCTTGGTTTTTGTAATGGTGGTTGGAGTACTGAAATCAGTGTTGGTTTAGAGATGCTGAATTTCTGTCCTGTAGAAACTCACCTAAAGCTGTGATGTCGAGGTAACAAAAAATGAATTGTGCTATTAGTGTGGTGCTGGTAGCATCATAAAATAGGTGTGCTTCAAATAGGCAGTCTTATGGTATAGCTTAATAGAGAAATTCAGAAGGGTGCATTGAGACTTCTATTGCAGGAGACATTGAATTGTAATTCCTTTGTGCGGTGTTCATTTTAAGCAAGAAATATTTTTCGGATTTTGTACCCAAGAGGTTTTACTTATGGGACTTCTAATAAAAAGTGTGGCATCTGGGCCAAGCTCCATGTAGAATTAGGGTATTGCAATATACTACCTCCCTTCTCACTTGAATATCTTTATTTCAAGATATGGTGATGGGTATTGCGTTGTGATCTGAAGCTTAAATGATCCCTAAATGTCAAAATGTCAGATCAAAAATATCAGACTATCAAATGGGATGGTAGAAAGTCATACATTGCTTCTCTCATGAATGAATTTTTTTATAATAATTTTTTTTATCCATCTCTGTATTTACCATCTGATCTTTCTATCTAATGACTTGAAATTACATTTCTCTGTTTCAGAATCGTGAGCCTCTGATGCCCTCACCACAGTTCATTAAATCCTACTTCAGTTCTTTCACAGATGATATAATCTCCCAGCCTTTGCTTAAGGGAGAGAAATCAGATGAAGATAAGGATAAGGAGGGAGAGGCATCTGAAGTAAAAGAAAAGTGAGTACAGTACAGTTGATTTTGACATTCTGCTCAGTGTAACTTGCTGTTGGTTTTTATAGTACCTGGCATAGGAAATCCTGTGGTAATAAAGTGAGCGTAGGAAATGAGAACAGTATTAAAAATGAAACTTTTTATGAAAGCTGACTGCCTAGTTCCAAACTGGAAGAGGGTTTGATCCACTAAATAGAGGAAGGACTCTTAAGATTGGGAAGATGCTGATTACTTACTACAGTATCACAGTAAAGCTTAGGAGATGGGAGGGCTGGACAGTGCTGAATGATGCTTCTGCAGAAAGGAATGTTTTATACTGAAGGAGAGTTTCCAAGGAAGCAAGCAAGTTAGTCTTTGGGTTGGAAAGGAGAAGACAATCTAGGAAAAGGGTCTCTGTTAATAAAACAATGACTATACAGCAACTAAGGCTGAAAGGTGTTTTATCTTTCTGGAACCAAATAGCACATAAATGAGAGGTTTGCTCTGACAAAGAAAAGCTTGAGGTTTGGTTTTGTTTTTTTTTTCCGAGTGGAGTTTGAGCACCACATGGATGGTGCTTTAACTTACTGTGCTGCTTTACAGTTTATTTTTGGAAGATATCACTGCTGGCAGTATGGAAACCATTGCATATGGCATTATGATTTTATTTTTTTAAAGTAAGAATGTCCTGATCTGCAGGCAGATTCACTGAATCTAGGACATTTAGGTGAGGACAAGGCAGTGCTTACTGTAATTTATACTGTGAAATCCTTTCTTCTACATATAAACTGCACATTGCTAAGTTTAATATTTCACTTTTCTGGCCTGGAATTCCATCACAGATGTCTTAAGGCAGAGATCATCGCTGTCCTTAATGTGAAAAAAAATTTCAAGGGACAAATAAAGCTCAAGTTCAAGAACTTTAAAATGTGTTTCTTCCAATGTCATTTGGGCATCTTTTCATCTGAATTGTTTTCACTGTGTGATGGCTCCATCCAGGAATATTTGTAACTTTACTTATAATGCTGGTGTTGTAACAGTATAGTAAAAGTTAGCATTTGTTATGATTTAATGAAAAGACTGAATTGAAATTGCAGTGTTCAGTAAATGCGCACATATATATACAACTGTTCTTACATCATTTACAGCTCTGGCTATTTGAGAGCAAAACAATATATGGAAGAGGAGAACTATGACAAAATTATCAGTGAAAGCACAAAAGAAATTGAAGCAAAGGGAAAATATATGGCAGAAGCTTTGCTTCTGCGAGCTACTTTCTACTTACTTATTGGCAATGCAAATGCTGCCAAACCAGACCTAGATCAGGTCATCAGCATGGAAGATGCAAATGTGAAGGTAAGACTCTCTCACAGCTGGATTGTAGTTTGGGTTGAGAAAATGTAGAAGTTAGATGATAAACATGCAGTATAGTTCAAGAGCTTGTTTTTCCAGGTTTTCAGATACTTCAGTGGGAATCTTCTGGTTTATTTACTATTTTGTCTTTTTATTCCTTGACAAATTGTTTTTCAAGGGCTTGTTTATTTTTGAGACAGCTGTGGTTAAGTAGTACAAACTGAAGTACAGAGGAAGTTAAACGAATTGGAGGCTTATCCAGTCTGAAAAATCAGTTCATAAATACAAGAAAAAACATTAATTGTACTTGCATATTGAACTGCTTCAAAAAAATGCTGATGTACATGTAAGCGTAGGGAACCTGTCTTTAAAAGATTTTTGGGGGGTTGAAAAATCCACTAACATGGAAGCATAGGCTGACATATTTGTGATTAAGCAAGGGAATTGATTCATTTAGAGTCAATATGAAATTTATTCCTGCTTAGAATGAATGAAATCTGTCAGTGGGAGAAACTAGTCAAATGAAAAATTTACTGTTATCCTTATCGCTCTGTACAAGTACCTGAAAGGAAGCTGTAGAGAGGCAGGGGTTGGTCTCTTCTCCCAAGTGACAGAC
>JAOTQQ010000001.1:88962354-89014438 GCA_026546715.1 Gallinago undulata | reverse complement strand
TTTTTTTTTTTTGTGGTTGGACTCGATGATCTCTGAGGTCCCTTCCAACCACCACAATTCTGTGATTCTGTAACAAAGCCTTAAATCTGGAGGAATATTGGAGTGGCTAATGCTTCTTTGAACTTTTTTTACAGCTCCGAGCTAATGCTCTGATCAAACGAGGAAGTATGTATATGCAGCAGCAGCAACCTGTGCTGTCCACTCAAGACTTTAACATGGCTGCTGATATTGACCCTCAGAATGCAGATGTTTACCACCATCGAGGACAAGTAAGAAATGTTAAAGATTTTGTCCCAAAACTTGAATATTTCAGTATATACTAAAAGAGGAATAAAGATCAATGCATCATCGGAGATACTTTGTACTGTTTGTGGCAGAAGAACATGAACTCCTGATTTGGAACTGTTGCAGAGTAAACACGCAGTCTAATTTGCAGGTTCAGGTCAGGCAGAAGCAGTTTATTTCTGTAGCTATAGGAAAACACACAGTGACAGATATTCAGCCCTCTATCAATATGAACTCCGACTTAAATGTATAGAAGCCCTAGTACTTTACAGCAGATATAAGCTGCTCTTTGATGGGGCCTGATATGGCAGAGTAGCATCTACATAGAAGGGAATTTTGTTACAGAGGATGTAAGGTGGTTCCTGATAACTGGGCATCTGCAGCCTAGACTTGCATCTGTTCAGCTCGTCCCATTCTGGCTTGTGATGCTGCTATATCCTTGACTAATTTCTAGGCCTAGAAAGGCCCGCTTCCACAGAACTGTAATATAAGAGATGCTGGAAGGAAAAGGAAACACTACCATATGCAGATATGCTAAATCGTATTCGTAAGGAAAACTTCCATGGATCAAGTGCCTCTCTCCTTGAATGCAGTAGATCACTTTAGTGCTCAGAAATAAGAATGGCGTTACCTGTTGATTGGAGGGGATGAAAACTTTCTGCAGATTGAAAAATTAGTGTTTTACAGTAGCTTCAGAGTAAAGTAAAAGGATGATGAAGTGAGCTCCACTCTTGTGGAGGAATGAGAATGTAAAAAAAAAAAAATACAAATCATTGAAATGCAAGCTGGGAAAGCCAAAATGTTTCAACATCCAAATAGTCCTCAGGCATTAACTACAGCAAGGCAAAGCAACTTGAGGAAATAACAGCATAGTTTTGGAGACTGGACATAATGCTAAAGCAGTAACCGCAACAGTCTAAAATGCAAGCATTCTCAATCCCTTACACGTGGACATTGCCTTTTTGTATGTGAGGCCAAAGTTTCGCCAGTGGCTCTGTTAATTTTATGGCAGTGATTTTTAGTCATGGGTTTTGTAGGTTTCTAGGCAGTTCTAAAACTGAACTGGAGATGATATGAGTAACTGATGCTAACTGAATTATCATGTAAGTGTCTGAAGCACAGATTAAATGCAGAAATAGGATCTTCTTTCATTCTGGCTAGCTGAAAATCCTGCTTGACCAAATTGAAGAGGCTGTGGAAGACTTTGATGAATGTATCCGATTGCGACCCGATTCTGCCTTGGCTCAAGCACAGAAATGTTTCGCCCTGGTATGTAACATGCCAGTGTTTATCTGGGTGCTTTTTCTTTTTAAACAGTTCTGTAAAACATTGTGTTACTCTATTCTATTCCAATTTAATGCCAAAGTAGGGCAACAAACATCTCAGTATCTTTTAATAATAAGATAAAGAAATAATACAATAGTTTCTTCAGTTGGAGTAAAGGTTTGCTACTTTAATTTGGCAATGTTCACTGTTCAAACAGTAGTTCATCTTTTCTGTTTGGTGGTAGAGGAAAGACAAACCTTCACTCTAATTTTATGACATAAAATTGATTTAAATAAACTTTCAATGTTGTGGAAAATTATTATCTTCAAGAAATTGGTAGCAAACTATTTCAAGCTAGTACAATGCCTCTGCGTGCAGGCATCTTCTGAGGACAACTTTGCATGGTGTGAACAAGGAGGAAATTTAGGCTTGGAATTTCTAGGCTTTTGAAACAGAGTGAGGCTGTTCATAGCTATCAGGCCTTATGGCTTCCTTCTTTCACCCTTTCTCCTCTCATAGATCACTTTACCCCAGAGACTTGGACACATGGTAGGTTCCTCAAAGAAAAAAGATTCGGTAGGATGTACAAGCATGTCATATTGTGGAAGCTGTAATTGTTACGATGATCTCTTGGGGAAGTGGGTAAAGATCTGATGAGGCTTTTTGTTGTTGTTGTTGTTTCTTTTTTTTTTTTTCATTTTTTTTTCCTTTCTTGAATAGTATCGCCAGGCTTATACAGGAAATAATCCTTTGCCTGTACAAGTAGCCATGAAAGGCTTTGAAGATGTCATAAAAAAATTTCCGAAGTGTGCTGAGGGCTACGCACTCTATGCCCAGGTACATTTTTCTCTCTCTTAAAAAAAATGCTGCATTTTATTACACCTTTTATCTTGGATAGCATATATTTCTTCAAATAATATATGAAGATCTTTGAGAATGAGTTCTGAGGTAACACATGCTATATTTAATAAGCTACCTGAATATATGGGTGTTCTGGGGTAGAGGAAGTAGAGGGGAATTGGTGAATCAGAATGTAAGTGATGAGAGTCATGGGTCATTAATAGGAGACAGAGGTCTTCCCCTTGGAGTCCTGCATGTGTGTGGCATCTCATTTGATGGACGTCAGGGATTCTCTAGGTAATTGGGGAGTTAAATGTGTGGAACTAGGGTAACAGTTCCGTTCTGCTACAAATGCCATTTACTGGTCAAGCAGTTTACTACAGACATTCAGAGTACACTTGTAACAGAGACTGCCACTTCTTTAAGAAAACATGGTGCTTGTTCTAGTGTGAAGCACGAGATGTTCTGATTTTAAGTAGGTAGGCAGTATGGATGTGTCTCTTTTTAAAAGAAGTACATTTGAAATAGGATGTAGTTGAGACTTGCAGGTATAGAGTTCTAGAATGGTTTTTACTCTCAGTACACTTACGATCTCCCATTGCAGATGGTACTGTGATTAGGAATTTTTGCACTTAACGCTTTGTAGCTTTTGTCTGAAAAGCCTCAGTTCTGAAACTTAACTCTGGTAACTGATGTGCCTGGCCTGCTTTATAATAAGAGAGATATACTCAATCTCACATCATCAATATAGTTTTAATTAGAATTAGCCTAGTGCAGAGTGCATGTTTTGGTTGCATATTGACATATAGGTTTCTCTTTTGATGCAGGCACTGACTGATCAACAGCAGTTTGGCAAGGCTGATGAAATGTATGATAAATGCATTGACCTTGAGCCAGACAATGCCACTACGTATGTTCATAAAGGGTATGTATTGAGTTTGCAATCTGTTTGATCAAGAGCAGTTGACACGTTTAGATGAATCAACCTTAACTGAATCTTTGTGTTTAGAAGTTTAGCCAGGAAAAATAACCATGTGAAAACAGTTTAGTGTTCTTAAATGTATTTCTGTGGTTACTCTTGACTAAACTGTAAATTAAGTTTCAGTAAAGTTTTATTTATGTTCATTCCTGTTTGAAAGTATGTGACTCTTACTTTGTCCCCATTTAATTTAAGCTTGGTGCTGAAGTTTTCTCTTTCATAAAACAACTTGTAACAGGTTGTCTTGAGAGGAATTTGTCGTTAACTGATAACATGGCTTATGAAAGTGACTTTCACGTACACGTTTTTTAAAAGCAGTGAAGTTGCGGTCGACCTTGAATTAGGGATTTAAAAAGTTTGAGATCTTTTTTGGTCTTACATGATCTTGGTTATGGGAGGAGTATTGTGAAGTTTTTTCTGAATTTTCTCTTTCAGTTTACTTCAGCTCCAGTGGAAGCAAGATTTAGACAAAGGGTTAGAACTCATAAGCAAGGCCATTGAAATTGATAACAAATGTGATTTTGCATATGAAACCATGGGAACGATTGAAGTGCAAAGGTAATGTTAAATTGCAGTGTTAAGAGTTCTTAGTTACTTTTGAAATTACAGCAGTCCTTTAGATTTCCCCATGGATCTTTAGCTTTTCATAAGATCTTCTCTCCAGCGCTGTACAAGGTCAGCTCTTACCCAAAGTCCTGATTTCTGTTCTGTAACTCTTCAGGAAGGCCCGCCTATCTCTATGGCATAGTTTTGCTTTGTGGTCTGGTAAGTTGACATGTTCACCAATTTCATGTTTACTAGACAACATGCAGATGAGTCTGTGTATGTTTAAATAAATCTCTTCTGCATTTAAACTGACTTCCATAATCATTACTAGGCTTCCTGTGTATCTAATATAATCTGTGAACATATCTTATTGGACCTTTTGTACTGAGGATCCTGAGTTATACTCTGAAGCCTGACCATTTGGGTTTAATTCTAACAGGACTGCAGTTTGCAAGCTTCCAGAGTAATGAGGAAAGAGTAATTGCACTATTCTGTAACCGTGCATTGTATTACAGCTGGGCAAAAGTTTGGGGTGTAGCTGAGAGTACAGTACATGTCTAGCCCATTGGAAGGGCAGACAATTAAACTGTTGCCAGAAAAAAATTTGCAAGCATTTTCCATTTAAATAATGTGAGCTCTTGTATTTGCTAGTTTTACTCTTTAAGTATACAAACTCTTTTCAAGGGAGATGAGAGTCCATTTAGTTGTCCCAGCATTATCTTTGTAGTAAACTTGGTGTCCTGTGGAGAGCATCTTATCTCCCACTACTACCTGTTGGGGCTCTCAAGAGGAAAGCTGTTAAAACAGCTGTCCTGGTTGCTTAGGCAGGGTAGCAACTCCTCTCAATTTGCTCATCCTCATCATCACTAGTTCTCGTGGTGGTTGCTCCTGAAGTCCTTTTAAGCAAGCTTTGAGTAGTGAAGAGACCGTAAGTCCTGAAGGTGAAAAAAGATGCTCTAGAGATTGCTTTGGCAGTCTTAATTGGATTGCATTTTGGTTTATTTCAGAGGTAACCTGGATAAAGCCATTGAAATGTTCAACAAAGCTATCAACCTGGCCAAATCTGAAATGGAGATGGCCCACCTCTACTCACTCTGTGATGCTGCCTATGCCCAGACAGAAGTTGCAAAGAAGTATGGATTGAAACCACCAACACTGTAAAGAAATGAGGAGGAAACAACCATCTAAAGTGAAGTTGCCCACTTCAGCCAGCCCTAAAGACGCTGTTGCAGACCATGTTGAATGGTGGAACTTAGTTTTTTCCCGTTCGTGGTGTTGTCATTTGCTACATCTGTTAAATGTTTAGGTGTTGTGGGAGTGGTTGTTCAAGGAAGTATACAGCGTTGCATCTTGTTCCTTTTGCAGCAAAAACCTTGAAGCGTGTTCAAGGGAAATAAAGTTGCAGGGGAACAAAAGGAAGGTATTTTGGCCATGCAAATAAAAACTTCACGTTGGTTCATTTGGGGTGATTATGTTGTGGGCGATTTTTGCTTTAACAAAGAATATTACAGCATGTGGGTTTTTTTCCTGTTGATTTTAAAGGTAATACTAGTCAGTGCTGTAAAATAGGTTTCTTTTTTATATGTAATTAATTCTTGAGGGTTGATTTTAATTTTTCAAAAAGGAAAAAATTAATTTTCAAACTGTTTAATAATAGAGGGGTTTTTTAAGTCAGTAGATGTGAAGAGAATCCCTGTAAATATATGCAAGCATGCACAATCTTCCCTTAAAGCCCCTCCCACCCTCTGCATAACGTACTTAGAAATAGTCCTGTGGCAGCTATTAGGGAATTAATTTGGTAGTCCTTGTCCTCCCCCCAGAAAGCCCTAGTGTGCTGTACAGGAGAGCTAGTACACAGCTGGTTGGGGAAAGAGGTCAGGCAACACTGCTTGAGCCTAGGCTTTACTGAAAGCAAGACTGCGTTCCTGTGCAGCACTCCTTACTTGAATGTCACAGGAAATTGTTCTGAAGGGTTCAGAGGGATTTTCAAGAACAGAAAGCGCTGCTGGGAGTAGAGCTGCCAAGGTAAGGTCATGCTTGCATATAATCTTTGTAATCTCTGATGCTCTCGCTTAATTGTTACAGCTAATAGACCATCTAGATTCTCCTCAGTCTCTAGAGGCTGCTGTGGTCTGATCTGCTCCCTGTAATAGCCCTTTGCAGGATCAAGAGTGCTAAGGAACAAAGCATAGGCTAAAACTTCAAATAATGGATTTAGAATCTGTACTGGTTTCCGTGTTCTTTAGCCCCTGTCTTGTCCAATATTACAAATACTATAGGAAGGAAGCAACTATTCTGCAAATAGCAGATTGGCAAATTACTAAATCCTAGTACAAACAGTCTTCCTCTAGCTAGAACTTCACAGAGGGCTCTCTTGCTTTAGTCAGTCCATCTTGCCTCTGCCTGGATTGATGTGGCTGGATAAACCTCATGCAAATACTTAAATGATGTAGCTTGATTTACCATACACTAATTTGGGCTTCTTCCCGTCCTGAAATCATAGACTTGCTTGTGCTGAATTGTCTAATGTATTTCATCTCTTGAAGAAATTAACCGTGCTGTGGTCAAACTGTCTTGCTCTCTAGTTGTGCCACCATCTAGCAGCAGCTTGTCTTTTCAACTTGACCTTCCTTTCTCCCAGCAACTACAGCTGAGAATTCAAGTGGTTGAGAGTAGGCTTAAGAGACCTAATCATTCTGTTTTATTCTATTCTATTCTCATCATCAAGCTCAGTAGGTGATCAGAAATCATAGTGTTGATGTAGAATTGAAGGTGTTGGAAGGTACTGGCAGCTTCTAAGGGCACTGCACATAACGAGTGTCAAATATCTCCTGGAACTTCCAATCTCTGCGTCAGTTACCTGAGAACAAAAATATGCCGGACTGGCTGATGTGTCCTGTTCTCCTGAGGAGTTTTTATTCGCATGGCCTTATTCACATTGGCATTTTCTCCTCTACACCCTCCCCCTAACCCATTCCTTATCCCACCTGGTCAATTAAGGGAAAAAAAGCATGTGCTGTCGAATACTAGCATTCCAAATCATCACAGACTTTTGCCTGTTCTTGAACTAGTTTGAAACTGCACTGAAAGGATGCATTGTCTGTAATTTTTTTTTGTAAATGACGTATCACCTGTAAACTGAAAAAATAAATATTACCTTCAAGTATCTCTCTCTGACATGTATAACAACAGGTTTTGATGAAAGCGTTCTCTGCGGTGGTCTTCTCTGTGCTTATGAGGTTGCTCTGAATCTAGGAAGAACTAATAATGATGGACTCCCTGTCATCTTCTCTCACCTCAAGAAAAAATGAGGAGACATGGAATTATCTCTGATGGCTTCCCTCACTCACAGAGGTATGATCTTGAGAATTGAAGATTACAGGAGAAAGAAATGTAGCCAGGAAAGCAGGGAATCTGAGTACCTGATACCCTGCTAATGCATATGTGCAAGTGGAATCCTTTAGTGAAGGGGATTTTTCTTTTTTTTAAATGGCTTACATAGTGTGCATGTGACCTTTTGAGAAATGCATTCTTTAGTAGGGATCAAGAGCTGAAGTGAAACCGTTATTACTGCTATTTAAAAAAAAAAAACCAAACAAATTGTTGAAATAATGTAGGAAGCTAGTACTTAAGACTTGGGATAAAACTGGTGTATCCTAGAGCCTCTGGGAAGTTGCTTCTACACATAGTTGTCTTGATTCTTAATTCTGATCATGTAAAATCCCAGTTGTTTAAGGTAGAGACAAATTTGCTGGAATGGAGATTAGAAGTTCTGACCTGACTTGAATTACTAGGATCTAGTTGCAGATTGAAAGTGAAGAGGGAACTAACATATGCTAAGGAGCTGTACTCTAACTTATTCTGGAACTATTAAGAGCAGCTCAGGTGCAGCTTTAACCAGGCTCCCCAGCTGCAAGGGACTGCCCGATACAACAGGCATTCCTGTGGTTTTTTTCTTTAAAAAGAATTTAAACTGTTGCAGCCTGAAATTCTGGAGCTACTTCAGAGCTGTTACTGGCTGGTTTTCTATACTTGCAGAATATTGGTGCATATGTATAATACAGATACTTAAAGTGCCTGTTTTCTACCAACACAGAGCTTGAGTATTGACTGCCTGAAGTATTATCTAGTGAAGAACTGATTGTGTACTTTTTTCATTGAAAACCCCCAAAAATTCACAGACCCATTTGCATCACTGAGCGGGTCCCATTGGCAGCCCCTAAATCATCCTATTAAAACAAGGTGCTTAGAGGTTGTCCTGACAGACCGAGCTGATGGCACCTCTTCAGCTGAGTTCACCAAAGTAGCTCCCTACAGATTTTCATTCGTTCTCTCTGTTTGGGGTTCCAGGGGCGGAGGGCCCAGGCCACAGATTTTGTTGGCTGTTGCGGACTGCACTTTGCATTTGTAAAATTAAGTGGTCAGCCCATAAGAATCCTGCACTACTTTAATCCTCCAAAGGTAGTATTTAGTTCCTGCTCTGCTGTATGTTAAATTAGTATAGAGAGGGGAGGGAAAGACAGGAGGAGTAGTTAAAAAAAAAAAAAGTATAATAGTTTCTATGATTTAAAAGTTGGAGCTCACTGATGGCCATCATGGATGCCAATTGTTGAGTATGTGGGAGGCATTAATCTAATGCAGGAGATGACTCAAATGGTAAATTGTTAATTTTTTTATATTTATTTTTCAACAAATAAATATTCATTTCACCTTATGCTCTGTGGCTTGTTTCTTAAGAGTTCCAGTACAGTACACGCACCAAAATGCAGGGAAAAGTACAGACTAAAAAATGCCTGCTGGAATAGTGCCACGGAGTGGAATAGTGTGACCTGTATTTTGAGGGGAAAGATGCATCAGGGTTTGGCTTGATTTAACCATTAATTTTCCTCTATAAAACACACACCTAGCTCATGCCAGAGAAACACAAAAAATATCAAAAAAAAAAAAAGAGAGCAGAAGAGTAGGATGGCTGAACATGAATAAAATGGTAAGGTGGTTTGGGGGGAAGCAGGTGGTTAACTAGAGCAAGGCAAAAACCTTCTCTTTCTTCTCCCATTTTTTTGAAATCTCTTTTAGTCTTACTACTTTATCATTTTTGCGGCTGGAAAACTAAAAGCCTAGTGATAAAGGCTAGATAATTATAATTGCTTCTTTTTTCATCCCTAGGAGGAAAAAAAAGCCATTTGTAAATTTTTATCTTTTAACATTCAAAGAAGCACCAAGGTGTCTGTCTTCTAAGAAAAAAAAAAAAGAAACACAAAAAACCATCAAAACACTAGGCTGGTTCTAAGTATTTTAAAGGCATCCCATGCAGCTAATGTGGCCTTTGGTAGCAATAACGCATTTAAACATTGAGCAATTCTAGTCACTGTCTTGTGGAAGGCTGTGGGCAGAAAGACTTAGTGCAACAAGTTTTCTAACTCTTTTGAGTAACCCCCCCCTCAGCCTTTTCAGGCTAGGATGGCCTGGAAGCAGAATTAAAGCCCATTCAGACATTATATTAAGGAAGCAGTACATAGAGCAAAGGTGTGCTGATGTGAATTGCTTTAACAAGAGTAACCCACATCACCTCAGCAATAAACAGGAGTTGCAATAAACAGGAGTTGAAATAAGGAGAATTTAATACACATATATTCCACACAAGACACATGAACCAGAACTTGTTACAGATTTTTATATAGTAGTAGTTCTCTCTGGCAGCTTCTTGCATTGTTCCCAAGTGGCACAGAGCAGAATTTGGCCTGTTTTGCTTAATGTGTTAAATTTTAAGATTGCCAAGTTAGAAGTTGGGCATTCAAGGAACTTTGTTAAGGCACATACAACTAAGAAGGATGGAGATGGAAGAATCAACGCTTCTAGACTACCTGATGATTCACTGAAAAATTCACAATACCAAAGCTGACTTCAGAGGATTTCCAGTGAGAACAAGGTTCCCCTTTTTATGTTCTACAAAAAAGCCCCCAAAAGGTAACTATAACATTGTGATGCATGAAAAGCAATGTTAATTACTACTGTGTTGAACTGATTCCACCTCCATCTTTATCCCAGCTGTAAAATATTATAAAATACTGAAGTATGAGAGGAGATGATAGAAAAGTTGTAGTTGAATCAATTTTAGAATTACACCACTAAGTTGGATTTTTTTGTTTGGTGGGTTTGTTGTGTTATTTTTTTGAATTAATTATCACATTTTAGCAGTAGATTGTGGAGCAACTAGTAAGGGAACCCTTCCGAAGATGAAAGGAGAAGACATTGTGTCAATTCAACCTTCTTTAGTCACCCAGCTTCACTTTTTCATCTCTATGCCATAGAGATCACAGCGCTTCTGACTTAAAATAGGAATTTGTTGACGTATTTCT
Organism: Gallinago undulata; assembly: GCA_026546715.1. Taxonomy (NCBI): domain Eukaryota; kingdom Metazoa; phylum Chordata; class Aves; order Charadriiformes; family Scolopacidae; genus Gallinago; species Gallinago undulata. The sequence continues at coordinate 89,004,163 of JAOTQQ010000001.1, read as the reverse complement.
GCAAGTTTCTTCAGATCTGGAGAAGGGGGAGAAAGAGCTTTTAGAACAGCAGTCAAAAAGGAAAGCTCCTGACTTGCTTCAGTACGGCAGGTGAAAGAGCAGTTTTCTCAGAGAATGGGCCTGTAGAGCATGTAACTGGACAGCCAGGGCTGAAGGAAGCCTCATCTTTGCTCTTTCCTAAGGTGGCAGCTTTTTCATAAGTAAGGAAACTGGAAGAGAATAGTCAAGCACTGCTTGTTCTTGCTTTAATCTAGCAAAGGTGGAGAAGGGATGGGAACGCCACATCCTCTGTAATAGCACGTGCAAGCCCACAGACTTTAACTGCCTCCTTAGTCTAATGACCTGTACTCAAGCAAGCAAGCGGGGGAAAAAAAACAATCAACTTTACCCTTACCTATATCTGTGTATACAACTGTTTCCTCAGCCCCAGCTTTGGCTATGACTTCACCCCTGCAAAATTAAGCACATTTGTTCCCAGCATTAACACAGAGGTCTCAAGGCATCAGTCCAGTTGCTGCTGTTTGTACAAGTGGGGGTTCCTACCCTTGATGTCTACAGCTGTAAAGACAGGGCAGTCCAAAAATAGCATCAGAATTCATAACTCTGGCATAACAGCAATGGCTTCCAGGCTTTATACATGGCACATTTTATATATGACATACATACACATATTTAACATAAGGAAGATCAAGAATCATGATAAAAGCAACTATGAGAATCAGTGCATGTAAGCATACCTCAGGGGGGGGAAAAAACAGCATCTCCAGGGGCAGCCATATATGGCAAAGACTAACACTTTCCCCTTTCAGATCCTACTAGTTTTTAATATGAGTATACTTTTACTCTGCATGAGCTACTGAACATTGTCATGCCTCCCACTAGGTCACTGCTTCCATCTTATAAAGTTAAAAGCTCAAGACGTGGATAAAGCTTTTCTTACTTTGCAGTCATCTGGAAAAAAACTATCAGTGGATTTATTTGAAAGAAAAATAACTGACTGAAGCCTTGGTCACTTTTACCTCATGTGCACCTGTGTGACTTCTGCTTAAGTCAGAATATGTCTCTTATTTACCTGAAGACATTCTTGTTCCTTCTTATGTCAAAGCCATGTTGTTCTTTAAGCAAATGAAATAGTTTTGTTTAAACTGTTTAAGATGGTTCAGTTCAGCACAGAGAATTACTACAATGCATAGTATATAATGGACTGAACTCAAGGGACACGTCGAAAGGATCAGCAGCTTAACTTAATGCTGAATATCAGGACTAAGTAGCTTCTTCACTACCAAAAAGAAAACATACTGTTAAACTAGTTGTAGTTTCTTTCTTGTTTTTCATTCAGGCAGTTTTAAAGGATGAGCTTGAGAATGTAGGCTTAAGTCTCAGATGCTTTTTACTAAGAACTTGTGATATTTTTAAGAGTAGATGGAAATGTGGGACTGAAGTGTGACTGTCAAAATGTGTTAAAACACATTTTTAACCAAGAAAAGGTGGGGTTGTTTGTGTTTTTTTTATGAACTCACCATGGATTTACTACAGTGCTGTGTCCCCAGGCAACATAGGATGCTTTTTCATCTCTAGCAGGAGATACAGTAGCTACGTAGACTTGATTATCGACAGCTCTGTGTTCAAAGAAAGATGAGGGAAGGCGGGGGGGAGGAAAGCAGTGAATAGAATTTTTTTTTATACCACCAATTAACTGAGCAGAAGAGAAAGAATTCACTCTGAAGGGCAAGCTGTATATTCTCCCAAGGACTAGCTGAAATTGTAAATGATATGTGGGTCAGCAAGAGCAGAGGCTGGAAGAGAAGCCTCCAGCACCTGCTCCAGAGTTAGCGGGTAGAATGAATTACATGTTCATTCAGTACGTATCAAAGTTGATTGAAGCTGACCAAATGAATAAATAACACTGCATTCCAGAACCTCAGGGACTATTTCTATCTGTAATTAGAGCAGTTCTCAAATGGTTATGGGCTCTTCTGTCCAGAGGTTTGTGTGTGAAGGGTGCTTACAGGGAAAAGGGTACTTGACAGGGTGCAAATGCTGAGGGGCTGGCAGGGGTGAAGGATAAACTCTTCCTGCTTTTCTCCTTGACAACAAAATCAGTTTGGTGTCCCATGCAAGGCTTGAGGAATGGCACAGCTCCAACAAAGAGTGACCCTGCAGCACCACTTCTGATGCACAGTGTCATTTGGAACGCAAGAACAGCCCAGTTCCACATGCTAAAACTTCCTCTGGAACAGGAAGACAAGCTGCTACTTTGTTCTTACCGTCCCCTTTGTAGCAGTTCCCAATGAGCCGGTCCCGTTGTCATGTTAAAAGCCCCTGGGTATATCAGCAGCTGGCAACCTTTGTTAAAAGAAAATTAGAACCCAACCATCACTAAGGGGAAGGTTGTTTACCTTAGAGTGACCCTTCACATTGAGATGCAAGGTGAGGTTTTTTCAGTGCTTCCCAACCTCTGCCCAAAATGGAACCAAATAGAGCCTGTCCGTGCATGACACGGGTGATGACTTAGGTCAGCAAAGCCCTGTGATACATCACCGAGCGTGGGGATATACCCACCTCCATCAGCAAAGGTGTATCAGGAAACGATTGTTACTTTACTCAAGAACAGACACTCATTTGAATAACAAAGTCTTGGCCACAAGATGCATTTCGTGTTACTGGGCAAAAATAAGAGTGATCACACAGGTTGCCCAGTATGTACCACCCTGAAAGGGCCCCACATAGTTCAGGCCTTAGTGCTAACCACGCTCCATTAGGTGACCCAGCCTCACCTTTCTGTCCATAGATTTGAGCCATCTCAGCAAATCTCATATCGTAGCAGATGCCCAGGCCCACTTTACAGTATGCTGTTCTCAAAACACAAGAGACAACAGTCATATTGCTTTAAAGTCATTTGCTTTAGCAATCACAAACCTCCCTGTAGCCATCCTGCCAGCTGTTATTTTATGTCTCACAGTAACAAGAGGAGCTATATTTAAATGTGAATCCTTATCTGTAAGGATTGGCTATTTGTGGGGGAGAATTCATGCACCACAATGAGAAGAAGACTGTGAGAAGCAGCCTTAGCTACTGTTTAAAAGCAGCCATTTCCACAAAATCCTGTTTCATCAGGTCTTTGTGTAATGTATTCATCTCTGATCTAGCTGCAGGTTTTTCAGTTATTTTATTTTCAAGAAAAGAAAGCACTTGATGCTCTTCACAGACTAAAGAAACTAAAGTCACATACTTTACTAAAGTGTGACTAAAGTCACATCTTACCTCATGCACATTGCAAGGAGAAAAAAGTGACCGTGGGAGACAAGACTCTTTGGAGAGCTCATTAAACAGGACGTGTTACTTTTAGAAACCGGAGTGAGGGGAGGATGTGTCTTGCTTTTTCATCTGATGTGGTTGGTCCAAGAATGTTGGAATAGGATTTACAGCTATTTGTTTCCATTATTATATTATCCTTACATGAAACAGTGTTCCAGTGTAGCTGTTTGCTACATATATTTTTCCAAGCCATTTCTTTAAGAACCATTTAAAGATTTAACTGCTATAAAAAAAAATACATTAACTTCTCTTTAACAATTCAGTAAGATTGCTATTTATTAAGGCAAGTGCCACAATGTATGCTTCAACCCTTTCTACTCCTCTGTCCTTTTGCAGCCACATTGCATTTTTAAAAGTTTCAGAAGTGACAAATTTAAAACTATATTTTCTATGGTTGCCTAATATAAATCTGATAGTCTAAAAATCCATTGCTGGGGAGGAGAAGGGGAAAAAGAACTCCAGAATGACTGTAGTGTTATTGTGGTAGAGGTCCTTAAAGAGACAGGTTGTCTTTTACTCACGAGTATCAAACATGGAGAAACTATTCCCTGGACTCAGTGTTTCAGACTCTTTGAACTGTATCTTCCCAGGAATATCAATGTCAAACAAATGAACCTGTAATTATAGTATGAATAATAATTAATAATGTTTTATCAGCCAGGTATCCGAGTCTCTTTCTATTAGACATGTATTTCCTAGTTATTGTTATCTAGACCAATCTTGTCAGGATCCCAACTAAATACTGCTTAAGATTGTGAGATCTCCTAAAAATAATTTAAAGCAGTTTTCTTCTTTACATAAATACACACGTCTAAAAGTTATTTGGGAAAAGAAAAAAAAAGACTGGCCATTTTAAACAACACATATAATTCCTGTGACACAAGTGATGCACATATCAAACTTTTATACTGCTTACCAAACAGAATGCCCTGTCCTTCTCCCATGCAGTAATAGAGAGTAGTTAAAAATAGCTAAAAATATAATGATTAATTTGTAGTATGGCTCTATATGTTCCTCACGGAAAGAATCCCTGCAAAATAGCTAGATATCTTGATCTAACTAATTAATTTGCAAAAGAATTTATATTTAATAGCAGCATTCTGCCATCTTACCTTTCTATGCTTTGCCAACATTGCACCATCAGGCCCAAAGACAGTACATGTATTATACAGCTTTCCACCATCCTCTTCCGGAATGGATCCTTTGTAAAGGTGAGAACAAAGATTTCCCTCACTGTGTTATACATATTTTTGATCCAATGGCACTAATAGACATTGCCCATTTTTCCCTCAATGAGATGGCCACTAAGACTAAACTACCTCCAATGAGATATATGCTGCATTCCCTTGCAACTTCTGAGAGCTTTTGTGTTGACTCCCCAGGGATCTTCTCTGCATACTCCTTAAAGTATTGGGTTCCATAGGGAGAATTAAAGCATTCCTAGAATTCAGGGGAAAAAAAATAGATGTTAAAATCCAGTAACACCACTTCAAGGAGATGTACTCGACCTTTCAAACTACTCTCTATTAATCAACGTTTTCATACAATCTTTAGTTACAGGAGCTCAATAAGCAAATCAGAAAGTATCAATAAACCAGAGAGACTTTAACATTTAGAGAAAACGCAGGGGGTGTGTTGGTGTGAATGCATGCTAAGCAGAACATGAACTAAAAGTATCATGCAAACTGCAAGCAAAAAAGCTAGCAAACCTATCAGTCTAGGCTTAGCAAGATCACAAGGGATGTTCTCATCAGAACAATGAACCAATTTCTACCTAGCTCATTTGCTAGATATAGATCCTTTCAAAACCATCAATGCTCCTGCTCATCCACAGCCCATGAACTTCTTGAAGCTGTGGACGCCCCATCCCTGGAAGTGTTCAAGGCCAGGCCGGATGGGCATTTAAGCAACCTGCTCTAATGGGAGGTGTCCCTGCCCGTGGCAGGGGGGTTGGAGCTCAATGATCTTCAAGGTCCCTTCCAACTCTAACCATTCTATGATTCCATGATTCTTAACTTTTTAAAAGGACATTTACAAAACCACGCATTTCTAAAAATTACTTATTCTTTTGCTAAAACAATCCTTTAAGCACTATTTCCTCACAACTGAACAGTGTCTTCTGCCCTAGGCTCTAGTTAAAGATTTGCTGTCCCTTAGAACCAGGCATGTAATCTTTAGACAATAAGATTAACAGAGCAGTTTATATGCTTAAACTATGTGGCTACTGGTATTTGAGATCCAATATACCCAGAACTTTTACTCTGCATTATATTTGCCAGCTCTGTCAGGATGTGAGACATCCTCCCAACACTTTCTTGTCCCCTGAAAGAGTGCAGCTGAAGGCCACAGATCACTTCAGCAAGCGATTCAAAGATGCTCAAGCATCTGCCTCGATTGTTACCTTTTCTCACTGGAAGTTGTAACGAGATGCCCCAAAAGAAAACAAAAACCAAAAAGCAAAAAAAAATTAAGCTCTGAATAGCACAATAAACATTTTATGCCTTAACCACTCAAAGCTAACTTCTTAACAACTACAGTAGATTTTACTGAACTGGAATAACTGAACCAAAACTGGATAGATATTTTTGCCCCATATGCAGACACTGTGCCAGAGGGTGCCAGACACTGTGCACAGAGAGGTTTCTGCAGGCTGTCAAATGAGTTCCCCAGGCTTTCAAAAGCTGGACTGAGCTTCCAGGGAAACAAAAGCAATGCCAGCTGCCTCCACCTTCATTTTGCCACTTGTAGTATGCGTGGTACTGAAACCACGGACGGGCTCAAGGGAAGAGGCTGAGCTCTGTGAAAGCTTGCAGTAGCAGTGCACACGGCTATTCATAAGTTGACACTGGAACAAAAAACTGCAGCCTGTCTGCACAGATCACGTAGTCCTGTGCTCTCCAAAGTAGTAAGAATACAGTGACGGGTCTTTGAAAATTCTATCAGGTTTTATATTCAAATTGATTCTGTTTTTATTTTTTATCCATAAACATTAAAAACTGTTTTTCTCTCACAAAACATTCCTGGTTCAGAAATGAAAAAAGTTTAACATATCAACTAACAAGGCTAACATGTCTTGTTAGTGGAGGGAAGAGAATATTTTTATTTCTGTGTCCTAATGCCAGTACAAAATTTACCTCCCAAAAGTCCATGAAAAACCTTGCCCTTGTTTGACAAGTTTTACTCTAAAAGCTTAAATTATCATTGGCAAAGCATATCAACTAAATAAGTCTGGAAAACTCAATGTTTGTACACATGATGAAACTAGCAAATAATAGATAATCTCAGTGTAGGAGGCCCAGACAGAATACTCAAAGGTCACATTTGCAACACAAGAGCTGTTCTTAGTACAGAGGAGCTTGGGAAGGTTGCTTAATACTTCACCTGTGACAGCAGGAGGGAAAACATTCTCTGTGTAAACCATTCATACCAAAAGTTCACCCAGAGAACTTTGCACTCCCAAGTGAGAAGCTGCAGGGCACAAGGGTAACACACATACCCCCAGGAAGAGAGAAAAAAGCTCAAAGCTGCACTGGGAAGGTCATCTTGTTGCCAGCACATTCATCTGTGTGAAAATTCAGCAAGGTAATCACGGCTGAAGTACAAAAAGTAAGTCAGAAATGGTCAGTAATTCTGAGTGGCTACTTACATTGCCATACAAGGAATTTACCACAGAAGTATGCTTTATAACATAATTCAGCCACAAATGACCTGCTGAAAATGTCTTAAGTCCATTTTGTTTCTCATGTACTATCTCATCTGGAATGATTATAGCAAAGAGTAGCAATATGCCTGTTTTCTTTCATCTTCATATCCACATTCTTAAGCTGAAAAATCACCTTTTTCCTACATTTCTAGCACAGAAGGCGTCTGCAGTATCACTTTAGTGAATTCATAACTTACCAGTGATGGAACAGTTGGGAATTTGAATCAGCAAAAACTTAACCACAGAAAAGACAATGTGCTTTTTTTTTTTTGTTTCATTTTTGCTTATAGTTTTTCTCTCTAAAGTGTGGTGCTAGACAGAACCCCTGCTTGTTTGGGTTTTTTTTTTTTCCTATTTTGAAGCCTCATACAGCATCTAAGCTATCCAGAGAGAAACAGGAATATATAATGCTTTAGTAACACTAGAAAGAGGTTTCCACGGGTTTGAGGTATAGGTGCTAAGTAAACTATGATCTTTACTTACAGGTAAAGCCACTACTTTTGCTCCTTTAGCTGATGCTTCTCTCACCAGTCCACAGGCTCGTTGAAGGTTATCTGATTTAGCAGCAGATACATGAAGCTGAATAAGAGCCAGCCGGAAGTCTAACGGCAGAAAAGAGAATATTACTCAGCAGAATTCCCTCAGGATACACTCTTCAAAATATGAATTCACTAAGGAGCATTTAACAGAATAAACGTGCTTACATAACAAAGTATATAAAACCCCCTTCCAACTAATTTTGTGGTCTGTCTATGACTCTAGAAACTGTTTAACACAGGGAGAGCGTTAAAACCTAGGCTTGCTAGTGGTACCCGTACATTGCCATCACTCTGCTCAGGTCACAGAGTTCACACGCTAGTAACACTCAGCCTAGGCAGTAACCAGCCCAAGTTCTAATATAATATACTGTGTGACAGAAAGGGATCTAATCACCTAGACCTGCTTCTTCCTTCCCAGTTTGCTACACACTTTTTGTTGCGCCCATTGCTTGATGACCACTGCATGCCCTAAAACGCCACAAGCAAACTAAAGGATTGGATAATAACAAAACCACCAAGTATAGGAATAGCTTCCTTTTTATCCCTCAGATCACACCTGGCCTGGGAAATGGATATAAAAACTAATAAGGGTAACATTCCTGATCATTTCTTTATCATATGGCCTCTAGCCAAGAGACAATCGCAAGCATTATCATCAATGTCCCTCATACAGTCAAGACCACTACAGGATAAAGAAAAAGTTGCAGGCAACAAAGCCTCAGTGGTCAGGGAAACAACTTATTCAAATGAAGACAAGATCAGGTCAGGAACAGTCAGGCCAGACACCTTTCTTCCTACTTTAGTTCTCACTTCAGTAGCTAAGCAGCTAATTTCCAGAGATTAAGCAAATGAACAAGTCGCTTTGCCACTCTTCATGTGAGAGACTCTTAATATTTGGTTTATTGAGTAAACAAAGCTTCACTGAGATTTTGAACAGTTGCAACCACAGTTAGCTTCCAGACCCACCTAGATAACCATACAAGGAATCTGTCTAAAACTTTCCCACATTTGTTGAACGTATTTTAGCTCAGAGAAATTGGACACTTAGAAATTTATATTTCAGCATAAATCCACTTTTGCAATAAAACAAAAAGAGCATCTATTAGGAAAAACTTTAACTAACTTCTCTTCCATAATGTTTAACCCACCAGGAAAACATTAATCTTATTTTCCCTATGCCTCAGGTTTAGAACGTGTTTAAAGGCAAAACTAAAGCTCAGTCACATCAGAATACATGCACTTGTGCCCACAGTTTTGTTCAGAAACATTGAGAGGTAGAAATAGCAGAAATACAGAGAAACAGGCAACAGTGCAGTCAAGGCCCAAGATCTCTTCTTCCAGCCTTCTTCTGCTAAACTGCCTCAAAACTTCTTTAAAAGCAATTCTTAGGATAAGCCTGTAACAATGCAAACCACACCCTGGTGTATCAGAGTAAAATAATGGTTCATGTTTGTATCACTGCAAAGCTTGGGTTTGTTTTTTTTGGAAAACATCAGAAACTAAGCAAGTCTGGTTTGCTCAGCTCTATTTTCTCGAGAAGCGGAACATTTGCAGCAGAGGAGAGGTGCACGGCAAACGGTTTCTGTCAGTCTGTGGCAAAGCGGGACTGCCGCAAGGCAGCTCTCTCTAGTACCTGCGTTATTTCACACTCCTCCGAAGGCTCGGAGACGGCACCCAGGGTTGAGGCCTCCCCAGTCCCGAAAAGGACTGGGGACCCCCAGGGGACACTGGCCGGGGCAGCAGCCAACCCACGGCCTGTCGCGACGGCCGGGTAAGGGTGTAAGGCCCCAGTAGGGACAAGGAGGGGCCGGCAGCGGCTGAGGGGGAGGCGGCGACTCCACGGAGAGCCCCGGGGCGAACGGGGACGCTTCTCCTGAGGCCCCGGGGCGGGAGGCCCGAGCTCCGCTGAAGGGGGAGGTTCAACCCCATGTCCGCCCTTTTCCCTGCGTCCCCGGGGAAGGAGGGATTGGGAGGGAGTGCGAGGAGGAGGATGATGAGGAGGGGTACAAGAGGAAGTAACCGTTCGAAGTAACCGTTGCTCCGCCCGCGCCGCCACTCACTGGCCATGGCTCCGCGCGCCGCCTGCATCGCCGCGCGCCTCCGACACCGCCCTTATAGGACCGGGGCAGCCTGCCCGGGCGCGTGCGTACGGCCCCCCGCGGCGGAGGCTGCCGGGAAATGTAGTCCCGGCCCTCGCTCGGGGCGTGCGGCGCCCCGCGTCCAAAACCCGCGGCAGAGGCGGCGGGAAGGGGGTGTGCCTTTCCGGCAGTGCTGGCTTAAAAGCAGCTCATGTACTGCTCTTAACAAAGCCTGGCTGGTTCCTCCATCCGGTTTCGCGATCAGTTTCCCCAAGGCCAGAGTTCCGCTGAGCTTCTCCCTCTGCGGACGCAGGGAGTGCAGCTCCAGCGCCGACTCAGCACATCTACATCTCTCGGTGCTCCCCACAGCCGATGTGCCCATAGACACCTATGCACATAGGCACATCCTGCCCTCCCAGCCCCATCCAGTCCCTATAAGCAGCCTTGTGTTTCTGAAGGGCTCATCCCAAGAGATCCGTACCTCTTTATAGGGCCACTCCTGCACCTGGGATGTTCCCATCTTCCTTTACAAGAAGGGCATATCCTAAGGTACAAACCAACACGCTAACTGCCAATGCTGGCTGGGGTACCTGCTCCCCTCTACTCAACACAGAACATCGCTGCCTCAGCCGTATGTTTTACCATCGTGGGCTTTTTAAAAGCACATTTGTAGAATTGTAGGTTCAAGTCCAGAGAAGGGCCACAAAGATGATCAGAGGCTGGAGCACTTCTCCTGGGAGGACAGGCTGAGAGACCTGGGGCTGTTCAGCCTGGAGAAGAAAAGGCTCCAGGGAGACCTTATAGCCACCTTCCAGTAACTTAAAGGGGGCTTATACAAAAGAAGATGGGGACAAACATTTTAGCAGGTCCTGCTGCACTAGGACAAGGGGTAATGACTTTAAACTAAAAAAAGTGTAGATTTAGACTAGATATAAGGAAGAAATCTTTTACAATAAGGGTGGTGAAACACTGGCATGGGTTGCCCAGAGGAGTGGTAGATGTCCCATCCCTGGAAACATTCAAGACGAGGTTGAATTGGGCTCTGAGCAACCTGATCTAGTTGAAGATGTCCCTGCTCATCATGGGGTGGGTGTGTGCATGGTGGATTAGCTGACCTTTAAAGGTCCCTTACAAAGCAAACTACTCTGATTCTCTGTTGTGTAGAGGCAGCATGTCTCATGCAAGAGTATCTCAAGGTGAAAGCACATGACAGCAGAAAGGGCAAAGACAAAACAAAATGGGTATTCCAGGGTGATCAATCTCTTACATGTGTTCACTTTCAGGAAACATGCAGAAATACAAAGGATAGGAAGTTCATAACCACCATAAACAGCACAATCACTACTGCTTGCAGCAGTTACAAACCTTTCTTCAAGAGAAAAACTGTTTAGTTTGGCCCTTGGAGCAGCAAAGCAAACACCTCATCTCAAACCGACCGAGACAAAGGACGGCAGAATTACCAGCAGTGGACAACTGCAGAGAAGGGGACGAGGCGGCTCTTTGGCAGGCCTCCCTCCCTTTTACACCTGCCCATGATAGTAGAAACAGCATATATGAACTTTTTTTTTTTTTAAATGCACACCTCACAGATCTCCAGGTGCAAAGAATAGCTGTCTCCTGAGTTCACATGAAGTTTGGGTCAGAACACAAAACAAGAAAGCCGTATCATCCCTTCAAGGCAAAAAGCAGGGGCTGAAAATTCAGGTTTCCCATGGCTCAGAGAGATACAGAGTATTTATCAAGCTTCAAAACAAAAATATCTGAATGTACCAAATACGCCCAAAAGAACAAGTTACACACTATAACCGCACACCACCCCCACCCCACCCCCCACCCCCCGCACTTCCTAAAAAGGGAAAACTTTTCAGCCATTCAGTAGACTGTGCTGAAGTTGAAAAAGGTTATTTGACAGTATCAGAAGTTTTGAAACTTCAGCTGAAATGAAGCTGGAAGGAAAAGCTACAAACACTGCTGAGACCCAGGTGTATGGCCTAACAGGAACTGAACTGAAAGAATGGCAAATAATCTTTACCTTCATCTGATGAAGGAAACGTAAGTAAAATTGCATCTCTGCAGTCAGAGTATATTTGGAGGGTAATACACGTAAAGTTCTCTACAAGTTCTCATACAGATCAGAATCTAAAAGAATTTGCGAGATAACTGAAGAGCCATCAGTGAACACAGAAGCCCTGACCCTGGCTATGAAACACAAAGGTAAGAGCTTCCATTTGGCAGGAAAGATTACTCTGAGAAGAGTGTTTCTTTCCTGTCTACAGACCTCATTTCTATCCCCAAAATAAATAAAAATAAAAATCCAGTGACATAGCAGCTGTCATCTTATATTCAACAATATAGACAGCAGTGCATACAACGAAACCCAAGAGCCTGCAAACCTCTGGCAAATCATGAAAAAAAATCCAACCTACTTTGAAAATGAAAGGGACAGGAAACAGCATGCTGACTATTTTGATTTTTCTTTTCAAAGTGTCACTCCAGTACTGTAATTGGAATTCTGCTTAGCAATACAAATGTCGTAACCAACACAGTAGATATACCTTTAAGTTGTGGGTAGAGATGCATAAAATACCATTGAAATTATTCATGGTTTGGACTGAGCTTTGTAAGGAGTTTGACGATACCTTGCATGTTGCCTTAAAAATTACACATAATTAGCTTCTTAATGGCTTGGGTTATATATTTCTACACAGAAGAAATTTAAGAACTGACTTATTATAGCTTTACCTAGTGTAGACCTAAAAGCTATTTGTTGTCTTCATAGAGAAGCATACACATTACCCACTTTCCACATTTAATACCCAAATACAGCCGTGTAACAAGTGAGTGTACTTTTCACAATTACCCCACTGCAATGACTAGGAGAAATGAGTTGTATAATTTTTCAGCATTTTCATAATATAAAAATACAATGCTGAGAAGTTTGGAATTTATGCAGAGATCCTGTCTGTATTTTCACCACTTGATAACTCATTTTGACCTTTCTAGGAATGCTTACTATGGTTTGCTGAAAACTGTTTAATGAAATTAGTCTAAGTCTAAATTCCAAAATACATTAAGATGTCAGTGACAGTAGCTCCCTGTGTTGCATAATCAGCTTCTTGCACTCCAAAGATCAAATTCACTTTCATTTACAAGATACCTTTAGGAAAAACTGATAATTGATTCAGAAAATTCACACAGTATGTAATTAAATGCTTTCTGACAGAACAAATTATGTTCAAATTGTACTGGTTTATTTACAACTGTAGTTTATAAACAGTAACACAAACATCTTTACATGAAAAAAATCTCATTGCTGAAGTAGGCACAGAGTCAGAGTCTCTTCAGGATATTTTCAGAAGGGAGTAGGAAGAGGAAAATGTAATACAACAGCTGCTGGGCAAAACTAAATACATGAGTGTTGGCCCAGGTGCAATTTCATGCAAATGTCTTCAACAGTTCAAGTTCTATTGGTGTTTACTCAGATACTAAGAAGAAAAAAAAAGAAATTAGTTCCAGAAATAAGGTGCCCTAGCTTGATTCCTAGTAAAATAACTTAGAATAACTGTTTTTATAAAGGTCAGTTTAATTTATTTTACCTCCTGATGAGGTATCAATTCACAGGTTTTGATTCAAATACTCAGAAGACTTCATGCAGCAAAGCTAATCCCTGGCATCTTTATTTCAGAGTTTTTGGTAATTTCCACATCAGTATATAAAGATGCTATGCCTCGGCCATAAGGACATTTCTGTACTGAGTTTTTTAACATGAGAAGCGTTCTTGGAACAAATGGAAAGCTGCTGATAAACAATCACGTAGCTGCCATCTCTCCAACATTAGCTAATTTAGAATATATTGCTTAAAAGAATATAAGCAAATCCTTAAATCAATGAAGGCAACAGGTAATTAATACGTTTATCACAAGTATATAGCACTTGGATCTCTTAATTTTATTTTTATGCATTAATTTTCTTGCTGAACACAGCTTCAATCAGCACATACTTCTGTGCTGAACTGAAGGTTATTAAAGGTCTAGTTATTACCTTAGGTATTTTGTTTTTGAGGAGCAAGGTAACTCGTTTTCAACTATCATACTCCGTCATGAAGGATTAGCTTCAATTTCAATGCACACGCTCATCCTTACAAGAGAAACAGCTTTAACTACGAAATGTAAAATCTTGCATAATTAAAAAAATCACAACCCTGTAGTAAAAGCTTATTGTTCACAGCGGGATTTAAAAATTCTGTTGCCACCAATTCCAATTATTTAACCTAGTAGTGGATAAGACTTTTTAAAAAGTTAATTTTACAAATTGCTTGCATTTTTTCCATTTATCAGCAGCCCAAGCTGGACTTAACCCTTTTTAATGAGAATGAACCAGTATTTCTAAGATTTTTATCAGCTCTGCATATAAAACCAAGTTATTAATCAGTCCTTGATGTTACCGAGTACACAAAAATCAAATTTATAGACTGTAGGCAATGGAGACTTTTTATTTTCGAGGGTCAGTAATTTAAAAACCCATTCTGTTTTCAGCTGCTTCTCTGTATCCAGCAGTGCTTCATTTCTTTAACACACTTAATGTGAACCCAGGTGACAAGTGTTAAGGCTGCATTAAAAATGAAACAAACTGACCTTTATAATAAACAATGTCAAAACAAAGAACCAACAAAAAAAAGAAAAAAATTAAAAATCCTGTTCAGAAACTGATAATAATTTACCCTATCTTAAGCCTGCTACTCAGGCACTCCCATCAGCAAACAGAAAAATTCTCTTAAGTTAGTATTCAGTTGGGAAACAGTCAGCTTGTGTCCACATACAGTATCTTGGTTTCTTCTTTATAAACTGTTCTCTACAAAGTCTTTAGTTATTAACTCTCCAAGGCATCCAATACTTTCATGATCTGTTGTTTTATGGCTTTGGTAGCATCACCTGCATTTGGAATCAAATACCTTAAAAAAAATTAGAAAAAGCCATTATTAATTCACCATCAAATTTTTGAGTATCAATGCCACAATTCTTGTTTTAATTTTTCCTCTGGCACAAACTAGAAGGAACAAGAAAGAAAATATATTAAAATGAAAAACTACAGAGAAAATAACATTAGTTTCCTGTTTATACCATGAAGCACTTTCCACTTGTCAACTTAGAACTGTTGAGGACTACTAAGGAAAAGTTATCCATTAATTGACAATGGTATAGATCAGGCAGTTCAAGATCTCTAGATGTAGCACTGTCTGACTAAAGCATGGCAGTCCTCATTTGTTTTCTTGTTGGTTTTGTCATTTGTGGGGTTTTTTGGTTTTTTATTTTTGTAGGCTTTTTTGGGTTTTTTTTGATTGTTTTTTTTTTAATTCCCACGGATAGCTCTAGATCACTTATTTAGGATCATTTCTCTTCTGGATTTGCTCCAGTGAACAAGGTACCGATGAAGTAATTCAACAAGCAGCAAAGTTCTCTGCAACATTTTAATTTACCTTTGTCTGACCTACTACCAAACTAATTTCATTCTAAGCAGCCAACAGGCATAGAACAACTTCCCTATTAAGCTAGGAAACTCATCTCCCACCTTTTGTGGAAAACAGAGGACTCACTGTACACAGTTCTCCCCAAGAAAGAGGATGAGAAAATGTCCAACTGATGTCAGCAACTTTGCTAAAACAGTGCCAATACACAACAGACTACACCAGTGGAAAAAAGCCCAATACACTCATCCCTCTGACTTCCCCCAGTCTTAAGCATGCAAATGCTGAGCATGGTAATATCTAACTTTCGGTAATCAGGTTTCAGGGTTTCAGAGTTTTGAGGTTAGGCTGCTGGACTCCTTGTATAATGCATAGGAAGAGTTACAACTCTCAAAAAAGGTATCACAGAAGAAAGATCACTCTCTTAAATCCCACTTTTCACAAATCCATACTTTAGGCTGCAAATAGGTGTCCACTTAATTTTGATTTAAGACACATTACAGAAAAAAAACACTTGCACGCATCCCATCCCCAACAACTGTCGTTGCAGACCATGGAGTTCCTCTCTGTTGGCTCTTGTAAACTCTCCTCATTCTGCTGGCAGACCTTTTGTCTAGTTCACATCTGAATTATCTATACCTAAATAAAAAGCATTACTTTTGAACTCAGTTCTGGAAACCTCAGCATGCTCCTGATTTCCGGTTGACAGCATTCTTTATATCAATACTACTTACAGCTCTACTATTGAGATAGCTTACCTTTCAACTGCCAAAATTTCTATGCCTGAAGTATTGCTATTTCCATATTTAAAGGTGATCAGTTCCGGGTGTTTCTTCTTGGATGTGATTTTGACTACAGAGTTGAGTGCCTGTCGAGACTGTATGTAAGCCAGTCCCTTTCGTGATGGAATCTCTCTCAAACAGTACATATGAGTTGCTGTTACTAGGAGATGACTTGAAGGAAAAGAAAAATACAAATTAAATTTGCCAATGAACTACATACCAGCTATTTAGAAAGCTAAATTCTACAAACAAGCTACATGGAGAAAGCTAGATCAAACGGTTCCCAAATCTAAGAACCATTTTTAATACTTTTAAAATCTGTAATTTAGAAAGGTCTACAAAATACTTCAGATTTTCCTTCAGTGCTGAATCATAGACATTTCTGAAAACAAGCCTGGCATCCTGAACAGTGTACAAAGCCAGTTAACATCATCACCTCAACACAACAGCCATGAGTGCTATCAGCAAAGATCACAACCACCACTAGTATGTCAGGTCACGCACAGAGTAGGGAAAATGCCTCCAGCCCCTCTATCATTCTTCAATCATACCCCAATCCCAACCCCTCCATCTAGAGAGCAGCAACTCCACATATGGAGCCACCAGACCCAAGTTAAAAGGACGTGCTGGCACTTCATGACTGTCAATCAATGTACAAGCACTAACATGGAGATGCTGACCTGCTAGCTCAGACCAACTGTTACTTTCTTTATGGAAGGAATGAATGCTCAAATAGTGGTGGGAACACACTAGTTAAGTTCCAACTCTGTTTAAGGACTCATACTATGACTAATCATATACCAAATCAAATAAATCTAATGGGAAAATAAAATTAATAATGAAAGACAAGAACAGACCACGATGCAAGCAAAAGCCCATCAAAATTTTCTGCTATCCAAGTTCAACAGGATTTGTACTCTTTGGGGAAGACAAAATACAGCAAGCATCATGGTCTGCTCTTGCAGGATTAACGAGGTCACTGAATCTTAGGGGCAAGATGGGTGAGTAGTACAAGGCACAGAGACAAGTAGACAAGAAAAAATGGAACCACAGATACTTTGGTCCCTCTGGTCTTGAAAAATAAGCCTAAGAATACTGAGAATATTTTTCTTACTATCTTTGTATTGCAAAGCAAAACTTCACACAAGGTTTTGTTACATAATTAACAGTCTATAACACTGCAAATAAAAGAACACAAATATAGTGGTAACATTTTGTTCTAGGTTGTTTTACACCTTCATTTCCTAGTGTAATATCAAGAATAACTTAAATGCCCCATATGTTTTTTTTTTAATGTATCAAGACAGACATTTTCATGAAGCTTAGGACTAATTCCAGTACCTGGGAAACATATGTCCATTTTCTTTTACTTCATTACAAGGGAAGTTATACTTCACATCAGGTTTATTTATCCATGTTTGGATGTTGACGACCTCTTTTCGATCATCATCTGACATCGAAGAGCTATCAATTTCATCTATTTTGGAGGGAAGGGGTAAAAAAAAAAAATATTGAAAAAAAGATTTTCACAAAATAACAGGCAACTTTTAAACTCACTTAAACCCAGAGTAGCTACACTGGTTTAAACCAAGGTCCACCTAGCCATAAACAATTGTTCAGAGGAAAGAACAACAACAACAAAAAAGCCATGCATATCTGGTATTTCTCTTTTAATTCTCTCAGCAGACAACTATTTTCAGTTCAGGGGATTTATTAGGCTGGTCTGATTTGTCCATTCATTCAAGTTTAACAGATGTCTTTTACATGGACTTGTCCAGACTTTCCTTGATGCCCTGTAAACTTTTTGCACCTACAACACCAATATCTTTCGGCAAGGAGTATCAAAACTGTGTTTACTACATTCCAGAAAGCCTCCTCTTGTGACTTCTAGTTTCTTGTACAAGAGGAAACAAACACCTGCTGATCCATTTCCAGGACAGGCATTATTTTTGCGGGCCACTTTTCCTCACTTCAGTTGTTTATTTCACCTAACAAAAGTTCTAATACTCAGTTCTGTCTGCTGTGAAAGTAATTTCACATCTTTCCTCACCCTCCTTACACCTCTTTGAACCTTTTCGTATTCAAACAGACCATTTCTGAGGTAGATGATCAAGACACACAATATTCAATGTGTAGGTGAACCATAGCTTTGTACAGTGAGATAATGACCTCTATTTTACTCTCTGTTCTCTTCCTTGTAATTCCTAGCATTTCATTTGCTTTTCTGACTGCTAATGAACACTAACTTGTTATAAACCTACTGCTTCTGGACATAGCCAAACCAGTCTATCCTTTTTGTATCTGAAGCTAGAACTGTTTGGTTTCTTTCACACCTTTCTCGCCTCACATTAATTCATACAGAATTTCACAAGAACAAGTTGCAATTATTTTAGCTGATTGCATTTATTTACTACAAAAACTCCACTAAAACTTCACAAAAACAACTATACACAAAGAAGTTCACTTCTTGTATTCTTCTGTACTAAAGTAAGATATATTTCACTTCATATGTGTTGGCTTTGCCTATTAAAATCATTGCAGCGATTCTCCTCATTTATTAAGTCTTGTGGTGCTTTAAAAAGCAAATGGAAATGGAAATTAGAAACAACTGTTACTGAAAATAGGTTCTAGACAATCTTTGAGGACCCGTATTTCTGCTACCATGTGGACTTTGCCAAGCACTATTATGGATGCTCAAAGAGCTGTCCAAACTTAATCACATGGCATTTGGAGAAGTACTTTGTTAGCGTTAAAGCTTTTGCTTTATAGTTTCATTTTGCCTTTTCCCAATTCTTATAGCAGACAAACGATTAACTGTTTGTCATCAATCTTACTTAAACAACTCCAGATCCTATGAATCTCTTTCATTAAGTTTCCAAAATGATTTCTTTTGCAGGTCAAAGATTATTCAACTAGTTACTTGTTTCTCACATGGAAGCCAAGTATGCCTTTTTGGTCATAAAACAGCTACTAAGAGACACTGCTGGTTGTGAGTGAGCTAATACTACCTGAAGAAAACCAGGACGGCAGTAGATCTTCACCATTCTAACATTAGCACTGGTCTCAAAAAAAACCCCAAACCTTTGTGAAAAGTGTGTTGCCAGTTTTGCCTGTAATTTTTCAGCTAGATAAAAAAATTGAGTAACAATTGTTTTTCTACAGCATTCTGCACATGTATCAAGAGATGAATCAATTATTAATAGATTCAATGCTAAAAAGCAAAACACTGGAGAGGTGTGCGCACATAAGCCATCTTTAGCCTAGCTCCAACTACATTTTCAGGAATTCAGATCATTATACTAACTGACAATACTAGAGCTTCAACCTAAGTCCTTTACATTTTGTTTACTGTTGTGAGTAATAGAGGTACAATTGCAGGTTTACAGGTATGACAACAGTGTAAAAAACCAGATCTTTACTACAGAAACAAGTGAACACAAACGATCCGCTAAACCTATCTATTTCCATTACTTAAAAAAAAAAAAAAAAATTGTCTAAATGAGCTAATCTAGGTAAGAGGAAAATCATCTACTTACCCGTATCATATTCTTCTTCATCTCCAATGCTGAACACTGGTTTCACACCACGGTAGGGTTTTCCTACTCTGTCACTGCTGCTGACATGTCTGTTGACAATGAAAAGGGCAGGAGAGGACATGAGATGAGAGAAGAAAAGTAACTTTCACACTGAGCGTATGACTCCTACAGTAACACAGTAGCAAAATGTAAACACAACTGTGCAACTGAGAGGACGAGAATTTAATGAAGCTGCTTGCAAGGAAGCTGTGCCTGGCCCATCAAGCTCTTTGGTTAGTGAAAGCATGTATTTCAGTTACTTGGCAAGGCTCACTGTTGTAACAAAGTGAAAAGAAATACTTCTTTGTTTTAAAAAGAACTTTGGTTACCTTCTCGAATAACAAAATACATAAGAGACCTGAAAACTGACAACATGCTATGCAGTTTCTAGCATGAAACGGAAATATTTCTGGCCAGCTTTACAAGGACTGCAAATTGGGATGGAGGAAAAAAGTTAAGACTATTAGCTAACATAATAGTCCAGAAGCTTGTTTTTCTGGTTAATTCCTCAAAAGATACCACAATACCTTAAGCACTTCAAGTGGAGTTATAAAGCATTCACTGTACTGTGACCTCTGACTTCGTGCCCATTACTTTCTCCAGCATGAGCCAAATCCTGAAATCTCTGGTCAAGCAATCCCAACTGCTAAAACCCCAACAACACTGGGGTTTCTGTATAGCTATTGACCTCAAAAATCACATTTAAATCTATTTCTACAGATTATATCAAATGGCACAAAAAAATATCACAGCTGAGTCTTCATGTTTGAGAGTAACAGTTGCAAATCCTGAGATATTTTAAAGCTCCAGCTCAGAATACTGTGATTATATGGTCACAGCTGACATGTTAAAAGTTCTGGCTCTCAACTGCTGAACACCTCAAAAATATGAGAAAACCTAAGGGTTCAGAAAGCCAAAAAATAGGCAATTGCTGAAAAAAACCCACCACTTCCTGATTTTAGCCTTTAGAACTGACAGCATGTAGTAGTTTAAAAAACCAAACCACACCTGTTCCTTTCACCCATTTCAATTTCTATAACCTCCCTCCCCATAATGTGTATTCAAAATTTCTCATAACTGAAAGGCCTGGTTCTTGTTTTAAGTATATTCACAAACACGAGACTACATGCTACTGCAGAACCAAGTTGGAGAGGCAGCCTCTTTAGTAATACATACATGAATGCTAGTACTTATGCTTACCTGAAAGCATATTTCAAGATTATATTTGAAAACTACATTTTCTATGGCTAAAATTTACTAATGTAGACAAAACAATGAAATGTTTAATAGGGAAAAAAAAACAAAACCAAACACCACAAATGTATTCTACAATGAAACAAAAAATAAACATACAAAAACATGCTCATTAGTGTTTTAAGACAATAAGCATCAATGACACTGACAATTCAAGAAGGCAGTGCTTCTATAGGGAGGCTTTTGTAAATATGCTTTAGTAATACATAACCAATTGAGTAAGAAGAAGGACATTTAAATAGTGTCAAACTGAATTACACAGAGAGGATTTAAGAGAAGATCTCTTGGATGTTATAGATCAAAGTTAGTCAAGACAAGAGAAACTAAAAGGCTACTTTATAAAAACCTGGTAACATCTTAAACTAGAAATGGATTTCCTTTGACCTTCCTTTGACCTGCTTGCACCAAAGGCTATCATTACATTGTTACAAATTGATGTAATTTCCTTCAGTGGCAAATCTGAAAAATGAAATATATTGGGGATAAACACAAAGTGGATCCAATTGCATGGATGGAAAAAGAATGCCATTACAGGCTTTTAAGAGCCGCAAATTTAAGAGAATAGTCTAGTGATCCACAGCGTGAGCAAATTTATTACTTCATCTTCCCAGTGAAAGAAGATAAGCAATATGAGTGAAAGGAGCAAGTAAATAACCAAAGTATAATCTCAATATATCAAAACTTTTCAGTTACAAATATGGATTCACGTGTCTTTCAGTTATCAAACACAGTCACCAAGAGGTTTAAGTTGGATTTCTAACATTTTCTTACCATATCCTAAAGCTTGATCAACAAAATGTGGCACGAAATCCCCAGGATCTTTAGGATTTCTAAATTAACAAAATATATTATGTACTATTGGGATAGTCCCACTTCATTTTTTTTTTTTTAAATCTGTTAACATTACTATTGCTTTGGCTTACACAACACCATTCTGTAATGTTTATGGATGTCCTATCTCAAATTACGTTAAAATTATTTGAAAGAAGAACTGGCCAAAAATCCCTGAAAACCCAAACAACATTTTAGATATTCATCGATTCTTCCAGTACCAACCTTCATACTTTTCAGTCTATGAGGGTCAAGAGCTATATTACAGAGTTCTTGAAATACAACCAACGTTTCGAAGAGATTACACAAACTGTCCTTCATTTATCACAAGTGATTTTATATAACCTTAATTCACAATTTTTATTTCTGAAATAAGGCAATAACTCTTAGACAAATGTGGGACTCCACATTTGTGTGAAACACAGCAGTTATGTGAAAAAAATGAGGGAGAGATACAAGACATGTTTACTTATAACTCAGCGTGTTTCTTTTCCCAGCAATGAGCACCTCTGTTCTATCAGCATTTTCTATCATCATGTGATAAGAACCATAAAAATTCCATAATTCCAAACAGAATTTGTGTGTGGCTTTCCTGTTATATCTAAGGTCTGATGATGCTTTACAAGGAGTTTATAACAAGTCCTTTTCAAGTTGGAGTCCCTCCTGTTAAAATCTTAAGCCTTAATTTGTTCAGTAATTGCTCCTGGTGTCTTTCACTACTACAAATCACTAATAAAATGCATATAAGAAATGGCAAGAAAAAAAAAAAAATCCATAAAAAGCAGTATTAAGGAAGAGAACAGAAATAACAAAGAAGAAACTAAGAGAAGAAAGCACTGCCAATACATCGTTTTTCTTCCACTAGTCCCCTGACCAGTACTTCTAAAAACTGCTTTAATATATTCAGAAACCCTAAATTAATACAAAAACATGTGAGCAATTTTGTCAGTGTAACCAATGCTTACAAATATTGCAATGCCATGCTAAATACGACAAAGGTGGTTTTAGTCAGACTGCTTAGTTATCAAGCTTACCGCTCCAGGCTTGCTCTGTCTGGCCAGGGAATATTGAAAGGTATTCTAGAGTACATTGGGGCAGAGGACAGAATAAAAGAAATAAAAAAAGTTTAAAGGAAAAATCTAGATAAATAATTGAAATGCTCTATATTGGCAATGTATCTTCTTCAAGGAGGATGCTTATAAATAAAAGCAATGCTTCATGACAGATAACCACAAGGACGAGAAATATTTATAAAAACCTCTACTAAAAGATGCATTTTTCATGCTATGTATAGCTTAAATATAAGCCTTACTTGAATTCTTCACACAATAAAAGCTACTACCAAGTGCTATTTATGAATTGTTTGCCTCTATCTGTGAAATAATAACAACGTAAAAAAAATAATTTTCCAACACCAAAAGCAGCAACTTTTCATTAGGTACAACACTACTAAAAACTGCTGTTTGTTCAGCACATATTCCAAATTCTGCTATCAAACACTCATTAGCTCTGTAAGATTCTTGAATACCAACGTCTCAGCAACACAGAACTCCAAAGGCTGCATTTTAAAGAACTCTAAAACAAGCTATTCAATTAAAGCTTTGAGACATGAAAGCTGTTATTCTTTTACCTTGTTAAGGTAAGCATTTGGAATGATGACTTCCAACTTTGAAAGTGTCTTTTAATATTTTTATACATTATTGTTCCCAGCTCCACTTGAAGATATATAAAATGAACAAGAGTAAAGCTGGTTTTCAAACCCAGAATCTATATTGGGACTTGAAAAATTCAAGATCTTCAAAAAAGTCAACCTCAGCTTGACAAGACAGGGCAATATAAAAGCCCAAGAAAACCCAACCCAAACCAAACAAAGTACCATGTCCAGAATCCTTCTGTCATTCACCCATTCCATTATAGTCAGGATGGGGAGAAACTGGAATAAATGTGAAATCATTCTTGACTTTAGACTGAATACAGAACTGGCACATTATAATAAGTCAAATGAACTGTGTAGTGAGAAATTCTAAATAAACATTCAAGAGAAAAGGCTGCTCACACTGGCCTTGCAATACTAAGACAGCACAGTAGGCTTACAGTGCTATGACAAAATTGCGAGAGCAGGGGTAGGAAATCTAAAAGCTCAAACTGCAAGATAACTTTTTTCCCAACTAGCATAGTAATTTACAAAATAGCCACCTGAAATGGGAAGCCTTTCGTCACTACTAATTCACAGTGAGATATATATGACACACCTGTCGACTGGAGTAGATGTATTTTCAATAAAACTAATAACTTTTTCTTTCACATTCACAGATTTAGTCTTCAAAGCAACTGTCATTTTGTTCATCAGGGACTTTACTCCTTTTCCATCACCTGATCCATTAGGAGAATCACCCTGTAAAAGTATCTCTTTTCAGGATTAATCATATAAAAATAATGTTATTTCATCTCCAGTTTTTTAAGAAAGGAAACAGACTACAAAATAGCAATCTACTTTTTAGGACTCAGAAGAACATAAATTACAGCATTAAGTATTCCTTTAGAGTTCTATTAAATTACAGTAATGATATGTGTCTGAGGTATAGATGATCCAATACCGCAAGCTTAACAAACCTTAATATTGAGCACTCCGCCATGCAAATCTAAAGAGGAGGGAATTGTATTAATGATAAATTGTATCGAAATTAAAAGCCAAATTCTTTCTATAACACACCAGCTGTAAAACAGAGACAATTTTGAGTTTTCCCATGAAACTGTATGCCAGTTTTATAGTAATTTACTTCCAGACTGAAGAAGCACCAGGAAAAGAACTGTCCATTACATATATTCTGGTAGAAAATGACTACAGCAAGTTCTTCACTGTAAGCTCTTGCTCTCAAGAGGATAAAAACATTTAGGTCACCTCCAACTAGACAGTTAATATAGTTTGAAATTAAACACACAACTGAAAACAATCATGACTTCAAGTAATGCATTTTACAGAACAGGATGAAGAATATAAAGAAAAAATTCACTATACCTAGTACTCCCATCCTACTGCCACTTGTACTTAAAATTCACTTACATCAACAGAGGAGTTTATGCTGCTTCTTGAGCCTGATGTACTAGCAATCCAGTGGCCGTATCCGTTTTCTGGTCCTTCCACATTGATATCTGCTAAGTGCTGCTGGAGG
The DNA here is from genome assembly GCA_026546715.1 of Gallinago undulata. Lineage (NCBI taxonomy): Eukaryota > Metazoa > Chordata > Aves > Charadriiformes > Scolopacidae > Gallinago > Gallinago undulata. The sequence goes on along the minus strand of JAOTQQ010000001.1, from coordinate 88,979,446 downwards.
GCTGTTTAAAGGCCATTAAAAAACATTCAGAACTACAATGGAATTAGTCTGTGGGTGAAAACCTCTATATTCAAGACTGATCAGTAATAATTTTTGCTCCACCTGATCTAATAAAACAGAGAAATTCAGATGCTTCAGTAGTAAAAAGGCATTAGGAGAATCTTTATTTTACTAATGAAAACAGTTAAAATACAGCAGCAATTAAAAATAAATCACTGCTTTGATCCTAAAGATAGCTATTGTTATACTGTGTATTTGACTAGTGATGTCTCTATACTCATACTGTAGCACAGAACTCTCTACTGTTGTAGAGCCTGATCCAGCAACACAAATTGCCAAATTATAAGATGATGATTTAAGAAAACACAACAACAAATAATAGTAATTATGAAGTAACATCTTGGATCTGCAATTTACAAAGGCTAAACATCAAGAATAAGTTAGAATAAAGAGGGAATTTCTACACTTCCCGTATTAATTTTTTGCTATTAGAAATCTGGGTAAGCCATAAGAGCTAACCAAAAATGTGTAAGTGCAGAGCTTTGACTTATACAAAGCAAAAATCTGACAAATGAGACCTATTTGCTATTCATTTTGCTGATTTCTAACCAAAGCCTAAGAAAAATATCAACAGTGTACAGTTACCAAGTTTTCTCAAGCCAAAACTCATTATTAATAAGCTTACCCATAAATCCTCCTTTGGCAATGCTTACATACTCCTTATTTTTCTGAAATAAACAGAAAAGACATTTTTACTTGACGTAAAAATCTGTGGAATAAGTTTTGCAAGCATGGTAATGAAACGGGTTAATTTCATAAAAACTGTAAACTTGAGTTATGTAAAAAACTTAAGATTTTAAAGGGGAAAATACTTTGCTCTTTAGCATCAATGACATGTGCAGATACACTTTATTTCAGCTACTAAAATCAAGAGTAATTTAGTTGTACCTGTAAGAAGTGTGCTAGCACCATGTTCATATACATATCTTCTTCTTCCCTGCCACTGCCCATGAAGCAGAGGTGTTCCCCACCAGCTATGGAGCCAGACTCAATAGATTGTTTTTGTGCTTCTAAAAGGGATTTTACAGACTGTGCAAATTCTGATGGGTTTTGAAGCATCTGTGGAATGAACAAACGAAAAGTGCTGTTTGACATCAACATACTGTAACACAACTTGTGAAAACATACAAACTTTCAAAATTATTATAATTTGTTGAGCACAAGCAAGGCAACATCAGCACTGTATAAGACACACATACAAAAGACAGCCTGAACCAGATTTCATGATATGTAAAGAACAGTGAAGAAGTTTCATTAATGGCTTTTCATCTCAAAGATTATTCCCTACAGTGGTTTTAAACTTCTAATAACAGAGATGAACCTGGTGACATTCATCCAGCATGGTTCATGAAGTATCCTAACCTTAACCAGCTGACATACACTGCAAAAGTTAATTCCAATATGTAACTTGAATATATACAAACTAATTCCATCCAACTTAAGAATTGTCTTCATAGACTTCTTTTTCATATATTACTAGGCTTTTAATCTATTTAATGATTTATAATGCTTATTTCTACTTTATTGAATATGACACTCAATTAAAGCTAGCAGGAGGATACCCACATACAATGGGGAAAGTTTTTTCCTAAATTTTTGAGCTAGGTTAAAATCCAGAACATTTAATCATAGAATTGTTTAGGTTGGAAAAGACCTTTGAAATCATTGAGTCCAACTGTTAAAACTAGCACTGCTGAGTCCGCCACTAAACCACGTCCCTAAGCACGATGTCTACCCATCTTTTAAATATCTCCAGGGATGGTGACTCAATCACTTTCCCTGAGCAGCCTGTTTCAATGCTTGAAAGCCCTTTCAGTGAAGAAATTTTTCCTAATATGCAACGTAACCCTACCCTGACACAACTGGAAGCCGCTTCCTCTTGTCCTATCACTTGATACTTGGGGGAAGAGACTGACACGCACCTCACTATAACCTCCCTTCAGGCAATTGTAGAGAGCGATACGGTCTCCCCTCAGCTTCCTTTTCTTTCTTATATAAATATACTTGTGTAAATAATACTGAATAATACCTCATTGTAATCAAGGAGGTAAAGATAACACATGCAGGACTGTGCTTCTTAACTAAGAAAGGTCAAATAGAGTTTTGTGGTTTATATACATAAAAATCATTCCACACAGCACCCATACACTGCTTGAAGTGAAAGAGGGCTAATCTAGAAGTTAAGAGTACGCTGTAAGTCAGTTGAACCATAAGTGATTTGGGGAAAAGAGGAGAGGAAAAAATATGATTGAATGTTGTTAGGAATTCATAATCAAATGGCAATAAATCATAAGCAAAATCTTTAATGGAGTAATTAGTCCGTAGTACATATCAGTCCCAAAATTAATGCACTTTCTTGCTCATACTGTACAGCAAAAACTTTAAAGGAGTAACCAAATTCCTTTCAAGCCATATGCTCTTTACAAGCATGCTGTAGTAAAACTGTCTGCGGGAGAGAAGTTCCTTGTTAAAATTAATGACACTTTTCATTAGAAATTACGATGCTAAAAAGAAATTTGTCCTCCAAACAGTATCTAGTCTTTAGCCTATATGAGTTTTCCAGTTCTAGAAAAGAATAGGAAGTCTGGAATCCAAATTCGAATGTAATTAGGAGCTAAACTTCTCTGTAAAACGATAGTTCCTTTAGAGAAGCTAACTTTTGGAACCTTATCACATAGCTAGACACTGCAGTCCACAGACTAGAGACTAAACAAGGATAAATTGGTTTTCAAGACAAACATTTCTCTCTCCTTCTATTTCACTTAGAATTCAAAAATCAGGAAAAAAAAGCATACAAACCAAATCCGAGTCTAAATGGAATGCTGTTGATAAATGCCCAGCATTGTATTGCTCTGCAGGACGACAATCCACTACAAAGAACCTTACTCCTTCCTGAAAGAGGAAGATTTGGCCTGTTAGAAAAGTATAAAATATTGCAACTATTGAAGGAATGTGTATAATTCAATTATATTTTAATACCAATTCAAATACTACAGGAACCCCTCAAAGGGGCTACGAACTATTGGAAAAATCTTGTTTCATTTGAATAATCTGAACTTCTACAATTACCAGACCACCAACAATATTCTAATAGTGATTTTCCATTAATCCATCTGCTTGAGCATCAGAAAGGATCACACAAGTGCACACAATGTAATTATTTAATCTCTCTGAGAAGAAATATAGTGGGTATGAGGGCACACCATCAACAAGACATCAGAAGGGACAACTCTGAAGTCCTAATCCAACAGTCCATTACTATTTGGCACAGCACATAAGGATATCTTTATATTGCACTGACTTAAACATTATATAAACAGATGCTTAACTTTACTTGAACTAGGGAAAAAAAAGTATGCATGACGAAATCAGAACATGGAAACTGCTACAAAAAGCCAGTAGTCAATAGGGAACACTGTAGTCTAGCTACGCTATTATCCATATATTGGTCATATATTCTCTAAGTGAAATCCCTCCATCTGAGTGTAATTAACTACTACAGAAAAAAACTTTAATCTTTTTTGTTTGTTTGTTTAAACCTTTAATTGACAACAGACAGATATTTCATAACAGCATCCTTCTCAAAAGGTACTGAGTAGCAGGTTTTAAATTTTCTTCTACAATAGCTACATTTGGAAAAGAAATCAGTGAGATATTACCTTAAGCTCTCACTCCTCAGATTCAAAACAGCTGCACTAAGCTCCCCTGTGCTGTAGCTCTAGCTGCTACAATGCAAACGCATTGCAGTCAGCAGATTATTTACAAGGGAGAAAACTTCAAGACAGGAATAATTTTTCCTGAAATAGCTACTTCACCTGTGTGGTTAGCACTTAAAAACTTTTGTGATACACAAAGTAGCAAGTGATTCTTTCCTTTTTTCATAAAATTGGGGGGGGAGGGGGAGGAGGGGCAGGGAGAGGAAGGGAAGAATAATTCAATGTACTGACTCCTTGTTGCTGATTTGCTTGAAGAATCTCAGACACAGAAACTGCTAGACAGAGAGCCTGGCTCAAATCTGTGTCATCATCTTTGAGGCCCAGCAAGCTGCTGCCAAAAAGACTGTGGTTGTCCTAATAAGGCAAGAGGGAAAAAAAAAAGTTAACTAAAGTCATTGTGTTTAGATGTAAAGGCTTAAAGTAAAACTATATGCACCATGTCACAAATATTAAGCCAAATACACACATATCTTGTCCACATAGTCATCGAATTTTTGTTTGACTGAAAATTGTTCTGAAAATCATGGCAAGGCCTGAGCTTCCATTACAAGCACCCTTGTTCACCACACTCAGTATGCCAATACGATGAAATAGCTCCAGGTTTTGTTGTACAGCCCAGTTTTGTTTGCTTGCTTGTTTTTTCCCCCCAAACCCTCACATAATTGTCTACACACATCAGAGAAAGTACATACAAGCCAAAGGTAATGACTACCAACCACTTTTATTTCATTAATTCACTGAAGTCAGATATTCTGAGTAAGGAAGAACTGCAAGAACAGTGCGTGTAGTGACAGCTTTATCTCTAGTGAGTGAGTTTTTCCCGTTTGCTGTTGGAAGTAGAGCTAGGACTGCTGTGCAGCTTATTACAATGCAATTGTGTCAGTGTGGCATTTTTGCTTCATCAGTTCTTACAAGAACTTGTTTTGCAAACCAAGGTTAGCCGTCACGAAGCGAGAACATTGCAGGGAATACGTGAGGGATATGGGATATTCCCTGCAATATATATAGGATATATTCTCTGCTGGGACTCTTATCTCTGAACAAGGAGCTCCTGGACAAACTCAAACAGAAAAGGAAGCCTACAGAGGGTGGAAGCAAGGATAAGTAGCCTGGGAGGAATATAGAGAAATTGTTCAAGCAGCCAGGGATCAGGTTAGGAAAGCTAAAGCCCTGATAGAGTAAGTCTGTTGCTAAGCCACTATCCATCCTATCTGAAAAGCATGACAGTTTGGTGAAATGTGGTAGTGAGACACTGGAACAGGTTGCCCAGAGTGGTGGATGTCCCATCCCTGGAAGCAATCAAGACCAGGCTGGATGGGCATTTAAGCAACCTGGTCTAGTGGGAGGTGTCTCTGCCCATGGCAGGAGGGTTGGAACTAAATGATCTTCAAGGTCTCTTCCAACTCTAACCATTCTATGATTCCATGACATGTTTCACTTAACCTTCTTACCTTTCAAAGATCCTAACAGTAAATACCACCAGAGTAACAAGATGAAAAAATTGTTTAAAAAATCACCACAATTAAATATTCAAAGGTGCTATCCGCAGGAGCTTAAAGGTCACCAAGAAGAAGAGAATTTCAAAATTACTTTGTTATTACCTTCCTGAAAGAAGCTGGAGTTTTGCTACAGTAATATTGCGCCAAAGAGAAAAGATCTTCTATATCCTCTAAATCAAGATTGGCTGGTGAAGTTTCTAAGAATTCTGAGATATACAAACAACATAAGTGCACCATTATTTCAGACATAGAAAAAGAGCCCCATACATCTTTTCACATGATAAAATAACTTATTTTTAGTAAGGCCTAACACAATTAAGTCTATTGATTAAACATTAATGTTGATCCACTCTCCAGGTGGAAAGAGAAGATACAGGAAATACTTCTTCTACATAAGAAACCTATGTTATTTCCTAGAAGTTCAAACATTCTAAGCAAATTATTTTTTATACGCATACCTCTGTATAGTTTTAGTTTTTGGTTGTAATACTAAGTCAGGTGCCTTTTCTAAAGGGGCTGACCAATAGAATCCTCTAAAACAGAGTACTTAATCAGTACTACTGTTGTATGCCCAAGACAACACAAGGGTGTAGTTCTGTGCTATATGGCAAAGACGCAAAATTCCAAGTACCTTCATTTTTAACTACTAGGAGATCATTAATTATATAATGTAAAAAAACATAAAAGGCTGGTGCAATAGGATCACAAGAAATTTAGTGCAATTTCTATAAAACAAAAGAGGGTAAGACAAGAACAATGAATTAGGTTCAAATCAAGTGCATACAAATAATAATCTGGAAAATGCAACAAGTGCAGTAGATTTAAGGAAGGATTTGAAAGTTGCTGATTTGGGCCTAGAAACATGATGATTGTTTCAAGTGCTCCAAATTGAAGTATAAAACTAACTGTGGGAGCACTAAAAGGAAACACAAGAAAACAACATTAAAGACAGGGCAAATGTGATGCAACACAAGAATAGTAATATAGGAATTACTGGGTGAGGGGATTCATTAATGAGAAAGTCACAGAGAAATAGTTAAGTATTTCAGTTATTTACTAATTAAAAATAATAATGGGGATAATATGATACGGCAAATATTTCACTATCAGCTATAAAAGAGAAGTACTTACTTATCATTTCTTCTTTATCTGATTGTTGTGCTAAGATAACGTCTCTGAAAACAGTAAAGTCACAGGCATAGATTAAGTCAGTAAAACCAAAATGAAACAGCAGTGGATTAAAACTGTGTGAGCAAGAAATGTCCCAAAGAATTAACTACATACTTACTTTGCATTGACAAGGATGATTAACATTAAGAAATAAATAAAGAACGGATCTGCTTGTTGTAGATATCCATCCCATATTGCCTGAGTGACTTCAGCTGAACAGTAATATGAGAAGAGGCTTCCAAGCTAAAAATTTGGAAAATAGTGTGAGAAAAAGCAATAATCAGGAACAATCTTATCAGGATAACATTTTTAACAGACACAAGATATCTAAAAGAAATTAACAACAAAATTACGTTAAAACATACATTTGCACCAGGTTCTGAAGGATGGTTCTATCCTCAGAAACAATTTTTCTGGAAACAGTGCTGTAATGCTACAGATTATCTGTGAATGAATATGCCTATTGTGAAGGCAAACTCAGCTGTGCATTGTCAGCCTTGTGAATTCAACCAGAGAAAACACAATGAGGTTGGAGTCCTCTTTAGGTCATAGCCACTGCCTCAATACCAATTATGCCAACAAGACAATAATAAGAGAACATATTTACTCAACTAGCTTAGCAAATAGGATTTTGAAAGGATCCTGTAAACAACATTCTTTCTATTTTTCATAGTAGAACCAAGCTAATGGAACATGGTCACACATAAGTAAGTGACATTGTCAAAGTTAACATAACATTACGATGCTTTACGGCTGAGAAATTAAACATTTGCAATCAACAGAAAATTTTCATTATCATTTAATAACCTGTTTATCTGTTTCCATGTTCCCATTTAAAAATACATCCTCTCTGATATGCACAGTTCAGAGTGGATAAAAGGTAGGTGCTTCTTTTCATACGTGCCAGATAATGTCTACAATCACACCTAACTCAAATGCATACCAACTGGCTTCCCTGGGGTCTTACTGAACTTGCTGACACATACAAACTCTGTATAAGAGCCTCAGCTTTCAAAAGCTCAGTATCTGTTTATAAACATGGCCATGGAATATTTCAACATTTTCTAGTATACTTTAATAATAAAAAGTAAGAAGATCTATCCCATTCCGAGTCAAACACAACCAAAGATAAAATGTCCCTGAACAACAAGGCAATAAAGGTTTCTGAATGTTGCTTATGTAGTTCTATACATTAGAAATACCTCTAGATAGACTGAGCTTTTTGCTAGATGGAGCAAAGAATTTTAATGTAACCTCATATTAAAAAAAGAGGTTTAAGTTTTTTTTTTTAAGACTGTAGAGCAGAAAGCATGATATTAAGACTGGCAGCTACACTAGCTTATTTCCCTACCTCTTTTTAAAGGGAAGATTTTTTTCCTAATGAATCACTAAAGCTTTAACAAACAACTTCAAAGAAGTTTGTATTCACTACAGAAAAGACCTGATTCCTCTTTTGAAGGCTGATGACTGGTAAAAGGCAGATTTTCAGAATATGGGAATCCTTCCTGGACATATTCTAATATTAAAATTGGTAGCAGCCGAAAAAAAAAAATATAAAAAACCCACAAATACAGATCTTGCAGTTTAATAGTTCATGTCAATCTTATTTCTTTAACCAAAAGTAATGGAGTTCTGAAAAATTTTACAAAGCCAATGGATATGAAAGAAGAACCTAGAGAGTTCATCAGGCATATAGAGTCTTCTTTATTAATTTACAGACTTTGCCTCTACAAGCACTATATCACAATTTTGTATTGTACATACAAAGTAGCACTGAAACATGAGAATTTTGCTGCTTTATGTTGTAGCCCTGCTACAAAAACTTTATTAAAAAAAAACGACTGAGGTAATCATCTTTATAACTGCTCCCAACTCAAGGCAGTTTTGAAGTTATGATGAAGAGGAAATGATTAATTCTTGCAGAGCTGTAAAATATATATGCCTAAATTGTGTAAGGCATAGCACCATATGACGCAGTCTAATATATCTATTAGCACAGAAATTTTAAAAACTATTAGTAATTTGACTTTAAAAGATACGTTAGGCTGATGTTTATCCATATCTACAACCATACAGCTGCTCACTATAAAAACTAACATCATTTGTTACTTTTTGAGTATGTCAGTTGCAGTCATTATTAATTATTCCAAGCAGTTCTTAAATTCAGTAGCTCAATTAACATCCAGTACAATAAAATTGTGACACTAACAAGATCTCATATCTTATTTTAAACCGAAAACCAAAAAAGCCCACACTATATTAACACATGCAATATATTTCAACATATGCAGTTCTAATCTCTTGCACTACTCTTCCATAAACTGGTAACACATACTTAAATTTTAACAGAAATTTATTTTTCATTATGTTTCCCTACTTTCACTTTATTACCCAGTTGAGTGCATATGAGTCTGGAGTCATCTTTTTAGTGTCAAGAAAGGAGCAGAGTTCAGGCTCATGGTACTGAAGAAGCAGTCTAAAGAGATGAAATGGTCTTCCTTTCATAAAACAATCCCTAAAAAGCAGCAGGGAAAATAACCATTAATGCCACCTAATATTCCACTTTTCAGACTTAACAGTAGCAATTCTTTATTTGTTGTGATTCTGTAATTTCCTATATTGTTCTTTTAATTCACAGACACTGATCATGACGTCAATTTGCCTCAAGAGTTAAAAAACCAAATACAATAAAAAACACTGAAACACAAACACTGAAAACCTCGCTATATTAATAATGCAGAAGAAAGAATGAAATACTGCCAATACTTGATAGGGTATACAATACAGAAGTATTTAAAACAGATTTAAATATCAAACCAAGGCTAGCATGGTATCAATATTGTCAAGTAAAAACAGAGTTAAAAAAATATAAAACATTGGAATGCATACTTCATAATGAATAACAATTAAATGTCAATTCATCAAGCTTGAAATACAGGAGTACTTAAAATGAAGAATTAGTTGTTTAAAGACATTAGGAACAAATCTCAAGTGTTTAAAAAGTTAAGTAAACTTATGTGAAACTTAAACCACAGATCTCCAAACACAATTATAACCCTAACTTTCTCAAACAAGGTATGTCTATGGTGGTGAAATGGAAATATTCACAGCAAATTATACATAGGGATCCTTTTTTTTGAAATTATCACAAAAACTCTGACTTCCCATTAAGCTAACAGGACAAAAAATGTTAAAAGAAGAAAAACGCTCAATTAATTTAGCATAGAAATCTAGACTTGCAAATTACTTTCTTCAAATGGTTAATATGGTCAATTATTCCAGTCAGTCAGTCAATTCTTGACCACCTTTTAACATTAAGAATGGTTATATACCCAAAAATAACTTTAAAAAGAATCTTTCCAAATTTCTACTGACAGTGAAACAACATTGTTTAGCCATTTTCCTCAACTGTTTTGCTCAGCAATTTTTTACTTCTGGCACCCATTGCAGTAATCAACCCTTAATAAAGCCAGCTAAATAAAACCAAAAAGCAACACACCAAACAAAATCAAAAAAACAACCGGAAACATCCACCAAAAACCCAACAAAATCCACTTATCAAGTATTGTGAACTCCTGTACCTATCCATTACTTCCTAGGCTAGAAACCCCATGGAAGCAGCAGGCTCAGCCATTGGAAGGACTAGTAAGAAAACAAAAACAACCAAGGAAAAACAATTTTAAAAAAAAAGTTTAGCTAAATAGAAATAAATTAAGTGCCCTGGAAACCAACCAACACTACTTGATGAGAGTCTGGTTTGTTGTTGTTGTTAGGGTTTTTGGGAGGTTCTGTTTTTTTGTTTTGTTTTTGATTTTTAAACTAAAAAAGGAAACTATTTTCTACCCTCCATTAGAGGTAACACTGATGTAATGTAAACAGATGTAATTCACTTTCCTCACATGGTCCCTGGGATGAGACACACTTCCATTATCCACTTTCAGCTTTTTTATTATTTTTATTTATTAGTTTACTACCTTATAAACTTTCACATAAATCATTGTGTACTTAACTGCACATCCAATTGCTTTGATCTACCTACGGCCCAAACAAAGAATACCAATGACCTAGTACTTCCATATTAACCGTTTGTTCATTTTTAACAGTTCAGGAAAATGTATCCATAGGACACTTTATTCCAAAAGCCTTGGGAGTAACAGTGTTTCCAAAGAAAAAGTAGCAAAGCCTCCTCATCTAAAATAACCTATTATGCTTCCCCCCCCCCATTCTACCTTTGACTTGCTAGAGATGCTCTTTCAAAAAAACCCACCAAACCAAGATATAATATAGTCCAACAGATTATGCTGTACATTTCCCTCACCTGTTGTCAATATTTTGTTAGAATAAATTCCCAATAAATTTTTTCATGAGTTACAAAACATGAGAAAATGTGAATAAAATTCTACGGTTAAAAAAAGCAAAACAAATAGTAAGAAGTTAAAAATGAAACTTTTATCAAGTAGTAATGATGGTTCACCAGTCAAATGTCAAATCGAGACCAAACTGCCAATAAATGCTTCCTGCCACAACACCAAACATGCACTTTTCATAACAATTCTATGACACAGTATTATGGGCACACACGCAGCAGCTGAGCCAGAACCTCCTCTCCATGGAATCAGACTAAGTTCTTTAATTACAGACTATCGATGTATTATTTCATAAGGTCTCAATGAAGAGACCCTCTAGCCTCTCTGGATTGTCATGGTGCTACTCCAACATAAATAAAAAAATACTTTAGTGAGAGTACCCATATAACAGCATGAAGATCTACTATTTCAAAATTTTATTAAAAAGAAAATAAATAAAACCTGACAGCTTTTCAAAAAATAATTTCACTTCCCACTCAGTAGAATACAGGGATAATATCAACTACTCCTAAGGAGATTTTGAGACTTAATTATTCCTTATGACGTACACTGAACTGACAGGAAGAAAAGCATTTTAGATATTAAAAATGCTATGAAATGAAATTAAAAAAATCCTTTCACAGAATGTATGTGAATGAGATAGTTCCTAAAGAAATATTTTTGTTACTGCATGAAACTACAATTGTTGATTAAAAGACACATTGAGTCTACATCAGTGACAAGCTAACTATTTACATCTTAAACCAACTCAATCATCTCCTGTACTTCAAACGAACAGGTACTGAAAGATGGTTTGATTTATTATCATATGAAGGAATTTGACAACTTTGCGAAAAACAGTGCTACTCTAGCCAAAACCAACACACACATTCTTTCAGAAAATACTTTTAATGCCAATAATAATAATACACAGGCAAAAGAAAGAGAGTTTTACCTTGGAATGAATTTATTCATGATAGCATAAAAGCAGTTGTACAAATCACTGCGTGACAAACGAAGGTGCACCAGAGGTTTGAGTAGATGTATCCAGCCAAGGCAAGAACTGTACTTAACATTGCGTGATTTACAATAAAAAGTAATAACAGACTCAACATCCACAAGTAATACTGACTTCTCTTCTGGCACTGACAACTGGTCTGAAATAGAAACAGAAATATGGATCATATTAATGGCCTTTCAAACAAATTGAAAGAGATTATTTCATAGCACAATTGAACCAATAAGAAATTCTTGGGGAAAAAAAGCAACAAAAAAGGTAAACAAAAAAACAGCAGCTTGGATTAAATGCTTACAGAAAGGCATCCGAAAAAGCATCACAATGCAAGTGATTTTAGAACCCAACTAGGCATTTAAAGGCATTTAAATATCTTTTGAATATCACAACAACAGGATTAAAGAAGTTTCTTTCATATGAATCGTGAAAAACCCAGAGGTAAATTCTTTTAATGCATAGAATGCCCCTCTTCCATTCCTATTTTATGTGCTCAGCACATAACTTACGTTCAACTCTACAATGAATTAATTTTAATCTCAACACTCATCAACCCACAATGCAATTCCTCAAAAGCCCACTGACATGCAAATTTATGAAAATCAGTACTTTGAAATCAACTAAGCTTACAGACTTAAATTTTAGTATTAAGATATAAATCACATTTTTAATCTCTACTTCAAAGTAATTTGCCTGACAATAGTTTAAATTGGGTGCTGTTAGGGTAACTACAAACAGAGCAATGATTTGATTATTTACAACTACACCTGGCTTTTAAATTCGATTTGGTACTGTAGCTAATCAGAAGATACACTAACCATGAGCATATAATCGTTTATACAATCTAGTACATTGTTTCAAATTCTTACAAATGTTGTAAGGTACTGAAAAGTAAACGTGGCCCCTATTTAATGACAGAATTATTTATATTGTTGCATTTGGATGAAAATTGACACAAAACCAGTTCTGTAATTAAGGTAACAAGCTAAAGACTTCTTAAATACTGTCATTATTAAATTTGATACATAGACAAAGCTTAGGTTTTCATTAGTTCCAAAGTATATGTAAGTTTATATACTCTTACTTAAAAGGCTCACAACACTTCAGAAAAAAATACTGGCATCCACCTCACTTAAGGCAATGAATCTAAGACATCTGAAATATGTCAACACCATATCCCAAATTATTACTTCCTCCATGTGATGAAATAACTACTTAGCTTGCTTACAGTTAATCATACTGGTATTTATTATACAGACTGTAGTGAAACCAGACTTTTGTGTAAGTTCATACAATTTTCAGCTTAATATTAAACACCTATTTAGATTTTTTTAATGACAAATCTAATATTACACTTATGAATTATATATTTCAGAGATAAATTTGGTTTAATCCACTTATGATTATGTCAATTTTATTATAGCTAAACTGACTTACAGTAAGAAAAGAAATAACCACGTTATGTCCCAAATGGAGGGAAGAGATGCCTACACACTGTATTAATGCAGTGGCATTAAATTTCTAGCCAACATTTTTTCCCCTCAAGAAGAACATGAGTCTCATTATTGTTGAGGGAAGTTTTTAGTACTTAAGTCTTTAACACTTTCCCCTCCAAACCAGTCAATATTTGGCATTTTCCTTCCTCTACCTATCAGGAAAAGAAAATTGTACATAAAACCCAAATGCAATCTGAAGATTCATTTTAAATTCGGAGACTACTTGCTTCGCTTAAACACCCAAATAGAGAGATTTAATCAAATCCAAAATTTAAATCTCTGTATAACCTTCATTCTGAACCAACTTGAAATTTATTAATTTAACCAGTTTAATGTTGTTACATATTACAACATATTTGCAATAAAGACAGAAGGAGACACTAACAGGCTTTAAAGTGCTTGATTTTGTATGTTATAAATACTGATTGGTAGGTCTTGCTATCTTCCAGAAAAGATACTGTGATTAAATAACACAGTGGAGTTCTCAACCCCCCTTTTCCTTTACAGGACAGAGAAAAAAGGAAAATAAACCCTACTAGACTCTAAGCTAGAAAATGTAGACCTGTATTTTAAAAGCAGTAGGCATGTGTGTATGCATGCAATAACTCCATTCTCTGTCTTAATTTTCAATTGTGCAAGAATAAATCAAAGCGTGACAGGTAATAAAATAGATTATCTTATTCATGCCGTAAGAAGTAGTATCCTAATTTACAAGTCAGCATTGACTCCATCACCTGATCACTAATGCTGTTGCATGGAGTCAGGGATTTGGCTATTTTTGTGATCTTGTGGCAGCTCCATACAGACATACTGGAATATTGTTTCCACTGTCCTGGCAGCATCTTGCTTTCACAAACATAAACTTTTATTTTTGCTGAAAACACTATTAAAAATACCTTTCAAAAAAATAGTCACTGAAGTCCAACATGCTTAAAATACTTCTTCCCTTAGAGGTTATATTCATCTTGGTGCTACAGCAGCTTTTCAGATTAAGTACCAGTCATTAACTGAAAACTTAAATGACTCTATGGAAAAGCGTGTCTGGTGTAAAAGATGGAGCTTGGGAAAAAAAAAATCCCAACAATTTTATTTTCAACTCCTAGAGCTTTCTTCCCATTTGGCTCTGACCATGCTAACTATTACTTAAAAGCTAATACTTCAAAATTCCATGACATCACCCATCTCAGAGTCAGACTATAGGTAAGATACCACTGTTTTCTTACAAGTTCTTTCTTATTTTCTCTGCCTTCTCATCTTACTCATCAAAGCTTCCTCCAAAATGTAAACATTGTTCAGGTTATTTAACTCAAATAACAAAATTCTAAGACACTTGAGAGTACAGAAATTTTCACGTAGGTGGTCCAAACATAACTGAACTTACCAATTAGCTCTTGGCAATCCTTATGAATTATACTCTGTTCTGGTAGGTCTAAAGAGCCATCCCAGGATGCCAGGCTGTCCCCCTTTCCTACAATATTAAGTGCAATCTGAAAGGAAAAATAGAAAACCTTTTAAACATTATAGTATCCTTTCGTAGTTACCATATTACTGAACTCAAAGAAGAGCAAATTTCTAAAACTGAATCAACATACATGGACATTAAAATTCCAGTACTACATCTCTTCTGTATAGATGCCTGGTAATTAAATCATCAACAAACACTATTTCAAGTATTTGCTGCTTCTTGTTTTAAGCTCATATTCACCTTCCAGACTTTGGCTCTCAGATCAGCAGGCAACTGCCTTCCTTGAATGATGTTTCGCACAGTTTCAAGATCACAGCCTCCTTCTTCTAGAGCATCTGCAAGCTCTTTTTCCCTATAATAATGATACATAATGTGTTTATTAAAAATTAATTACACAAGATTATTTATTTTTTATCTATTAAATAGATGCCAATTGGAAGCTATTATCAGGCAAAATTCACACATATGTAAACATAGTATAACACAATTTGCCAATTACTGAAAAATAAATATTTGCAAAGTCTTATTTGTTTTTAAGGCTGCTTGGTTCAAGTTCAAATGCCATTGAATTTACAGATGAGAAAATACTAAGTTTAGAGCATTTTTTGTTTGCTTTCATGAAGTGGCAATATTGCAAAATGTATCATAAAAATGTAAATTTAGTTGTTGTTTAGAACTTCAGAGATACACAGCAAATTTTCACCCACACACAATGCATTCAATGCAAACTCTACACATAAATTAGACGGCAGAATTCTTTTAAACAAAATACTATATGACCTAGAAAACAGAAAACTTATTTTAAAGGTTTAGAACAGTCAGCTTTTAACCCCATCTTTCCCTGCAATGGGAAAGGACCTTTTAGTCAAACTCAGATTTACTTAACTACAAATTT
Organism: Gallinago undulata; assembly: GCA_026546715.1. Classification (NCBI taxonomy): domain Eukaryota; kingdom Metazoa; phylum Chordata; class Aves; order Charadriiformes; family Scolopacidae; genus Gallinago; species Gallinago undulata. The sequence continues at coordinate 88,963,787 of JAOTQQ010000001.1, read as the reverse complement.
CTAGTACTGTAAGTGTAGACGTGCACAAAATGGAATTAAAACCGTTAATAATAGCGTAGAAAGTAACAAAATACACAAATTCACAAAATGGTCAAACAGTAATAATACTTTAAGCTGCCACAGTTAGACAATACAAGTTCAAAAGCATTATAGGTAAGGTGGTACACATTCAGAAATTACTTCACAGACTCTCTGATAACTTCTGCAGACTTTCAACAGTTCCATGCCTTCAACAACGAGAGAATCACATCTGATAGCTTTAGGAATTTCAATATTATGTAGCACAGCAGTAGCAAAACACTAGGTTCACTGGAAAAATAGCAATGGCAGGATACATAGGTCCTGTATGAAAACTTTCTCCCTTACTGTGTCCTCTTAACTGTTCTTTACTAGCTCTGAAATGTTCCTTAAGGAAGTCTTTGCTTCATGTATCTGAGGAGTTAAACACACAGCTGGGAGGTTGATAGCCAGAGCAAAACACAGAATGTGATTTTCAGTCAGGACAGATATTCAAGTATGAAGATGCATTCCTTGTGAAAAACACATCTACTTATACATGTGCAATAACAGATGTTAAAGTGTTACCAGTACAATTCTCAATTAATTCACGTTACATACTATGTAGCCAATTCCAAAACCCATGGAAAAAGAAAGTCAATTGAGCTCTGTCTGTTTCTTTAATTTGCATATATCCATAACTAACTCCTTGATATAAATTGTCTTTAGTCTTTTGAAAGCTAAGAACACAGATTTCTATTTTTCTAGATATTGCCCTTTTTGACAAATAGTTTAAAAACTTAATCCTGTGAGAATGTATGCATATACTTAACAATAAGCAATGAGCTAGCCTTACTTAAGACTTGAAGTATTTACAAGTTTGCAGAGTAAGCATTTTCCTTGCATTGTATCAGCCAGTTTCTTTGCCACTACTTTTTGTAGCACTTTAAATCATATTTCAAACATACACTGAGGCAAAACTAACAGTCTGTTTTCTTCAAGTAATTTTGCAAATTTGGATGAAAGAAAAAATATTTTACAAAGAGACTGGCTTGCACTGTTTTCTTATATTTTTAACACTAGAAAAAAAAAAAAAATCCCAAAGCCCAGGTGAATATCCCTTTCCTGAGACAGAAATGAGAGTGGAAAAAATACACAAGCACACTTGCATGTTTGTCACCTATCCTGTTGTCCAATTGTGTGGATAACAATCATAAAATAGGACGGAAGGGACCTTCAAAGGTCATCTAGTCTGACCCCCCCGCAGTCAGTAAGGACACCCCCAACTGGACCGGGATGCCCAGGACCTCGTCGAGCCTCACCTTGAATGTCTCCAGGGAAAGGGCCTCAACCACCTCTACCATCCTCATTGTAAAGAACTTATTCCTAATATCCAATCTAAATCTGCTTTTCTTCAGTTTAAACCCATTGCCCCT
>JAOTQQ010000001.1:88858629-88962254 GCA_026546715.1 Gallinago undulata | reverse complement strand
AGCTCAACCATGGTGGTCTCTTGCCTCCCTTGCCCAATTTCCTACATGTAGGGATTGAGATCTTTTGTGCTCCATAGGGGGCATCCTTAAAGATCTGCCAGCTTTGTTCTGCTCCCTTGTCCCTAAGGGCAGTTTCCCACGGGGTCCTATTCACTAATTCCTTGAAGAGCTGGAAGTTTGCTTTCTTAAAGTGTCCTAACTGTGCTTCTCGTGGGCTTCAGACTTCTTAAGACAGTAAACTGCACTAGGGCATGATCACTGCAGCTCAGGCTGCCTTCAACTTTGACATCCCTGATGATTTCACTTGCATTTGTGACCAATAGCATCTCCTCAAGTAGAGCTGGTTATTTCTTGTCTCAAGAAGTTGCCGTCTAGGCACGCTAAGAGCTTCCAGGATTGCCTACAGCCAGCCGTGTTGCTTTTCCAACAGATATTGGGGTGGTTAAAGTCACCCAGCAGGATGAGAGCCTGTGATCATGATGTCTCTTCCAGCTGCAGTAAGAAAGCATCGTCGACAGGCTGCAATCAATGCTGGAAGAATTAAATCACCAAACCAATTCCTCCTGAATAAAAATTGAGTATATACAGGACATTTACACAAAGACACCTAGCAATCAGCAGAACTGCATAAACTCTGGGATGATCTAGTTTGAACAGAAGCCAACATCAAATTACATGGTCTTAGATATACTGCTGGTTTCTGCAGACACTACGTATGACACACAGACCAGAGAGCAACAGCTAGGCTTTGAAGTATAGCAACAAAATGCAATCAGTTGCTATAAGTGCTGTCCAAGTATTAAACAGGCACATAGAAATGAATGAAACAGCTGCACACACATTATATTTCAGGTGAAAAGGTCTTAAATTGCAATACTTAAGTTTGGTTTCTAAGTCCTCCAAAGAAAATTATTCGGAAAAAAAGTAATTTAATATATGCGAAACAACACTTAAAAATACATCTACACAAATTACAAAAACATGCCTGGCAAAGAATGTTTCATGGATCCACGAGTACTAATTCTACCAGTTACTTGTGCGTAATATTCATGGCCTAATAAGCTGTGCATGGGTTAACATCAAGATCAACTTCAACACTGTTTCCTCTGTTTCTTTGATATTTGCAAACTCTTCTTCCTAAGTGCTGTCATCCACATTTTATACACTGTGAAGATGACAGGCAAATGCTAGTTTTACTACTTCACTCTGAAAAGCAAGAATCTGATATGCCCATCTCTTACAGGAAGAGACATGATGCATTACCAAATTGAGTTAAATGAAATAACAGCGGAGGGGGTGGGGGGGGTGTGGAATTTTGTTATTCCACTTATGAGTTAATTTGCTATTTTTTTCCTCCATCAACACCCATGACTGCTCACAGGCTAGAACTCAGAACTTCTCAAAGATTAAGAAAAAATATTTTCTAATAAGTATTCTATTCACACTAACTTGCAAAGTACCAAGAAAGTGATTTTGATACTTTAACACATGTCTACCAGCTGTGTTTTACCTTATTTCAGTCTGAGCTAGAAACGTTCCAGCAAACAGCTAGCAATCTGGATCCTTGTCTTTCATGAGTGAAGAACAGCTAGGAAGTTTTCTCTTCATATGGACAAAAACTATTACACCTACTTTGGAAAGAAAACAGCACTACTCTTTACAGGCAAACTCCTCCAGACCTGAACATCCTTCTTTTTGCTCTACCATGGCTCCACTGCCTTATTCTAGGTGCTATTCTAAATTTTAGGTAGATGTGTACAATTCCAGCCTATATCCAAGCCATAGCCTGAAAGGTTAATCAATTCCTACAAGATATACTGTTCTAAATGCCACAGTGTACAATATTGCTATCAGTGTGCCTGGAGGAAATATCCATAGTTACAGAAGGGTCCCTGAAATTCACACCAGTCTTGTGACATATTATAATCAATAGGTAACTACCTTTGCAGATATTCAACATGACTTTTTAAAGCCAAAACAACTAATATGTGAGCTGTAGACAATAAAAAAATAAAATTGATCAACTGTTGGGACTTCTGCTTTAAAACAAAACTTTTTTTCTTTTAAAGTACTATTTATTTTATTTATAGATGACTCTGAGGTAGTTGGTAACAATCACTTATAAATACTAATGAAGAGATTAAGAAATCATGAGAATGTGAACAGCAGGGAAAAGACAGTAGAAAGCGGTGTGATAAATTACAAACACATAGGAAAAGATGTATAAAGAAAACTATAATCAATCCATAGATTACAATGCCTGGAACGTATCTGCTAAAGTCATTATGCCTGCTCATTTGTTATAAGGGAAGACAGATCCCTTTGAACTGCTTCTTCCACATCAAAGTGCATTTTGGAAAAAAAACAACCTACAAACGCTTCAGAAGTTTAAAGCTTTATTTGTGATGGGCACACTTCTAATACTAATTTAATACTTTAAAAGCTCAAAAGGTATCTTCTACATTCATCTTCTACCAAATTCATCATCTAAAATGCATGTATCAGTTCAAAAGATTATTGCTCTTTTCTAATATACACTGAATCTACTGCTACACACCTGCCTGTTAAAGATATTCCTCAGTGCCCTAAAAGAGAGTTAAAACACATACTCCCACTTAGATTATACTGCTTACCAAACTGCTTCCCACGTGCTGACTGATCTGAAGCTGGCATAACGTTTGAAAAAGCTTCTTTGATTATTTTGTCCCACACTCTTTAAGTGACACACTCATCAGAGCTGCTCACGATATGCTTTACCAGGCCACCACCACTTTCAGTGTAAGAAGGAGTATTTCTTAAACATCTTCACACATCATTCCTGTTTCCCTGTTTTCCTAATTTATTAGAAGCAAGCTGCTACCAGCTGAACCCTTCCCAAGAGTATCATAAGTTTTAGTTTCAGCAACTATCTTTTAGTTTCTCTCATTGTCTCCTAAGACATCAAACACATCCAGTCTGCAAGATGTTGTGTATTTCTGGTAATCGTATCATGCAAAAAGACAGACAGACATATATATCACCATTACTGCCATCAGAACTATGAGGGCTGTCTGTACATGTCCATGTTAGTGCCAGACTGGACTACTTGATTCTAATATATTTTTATTATTTTTGTTACTAAGAAGGTAGAACTAAACTGCATTTTAAGCAAAGTACTCTAGTTGAAAAAGCTCAAAATAGCATGCAGTAATCACAAACAACCCTTGCTTAAAAGAAAGCTGGGCAAGTAAATAGTGTTGATGAACATTTCTTAAGCCAATAGCTAATACAAATGTATTTTTATAGCTGTCAGTCTACCTTTGAACAGCAAAGAACTCACCAGAGTTCTCACCACACAGTTTCTCATCACAGAAGAGTATCCATCTAAAAGCTTCTTCCCCCCCGCCCCAAAATATGCTTTTATATAATCTACTATATAATATAAATTACTTTTAATTTAGGATTCTCCTGACTACTGGAAAAAAGCCTCAAGAAAAGCTATATTAAATCAAAAGTAATGAGACTTGTTTGTGCTCTACTGAAAACAAACGAAAAATCAGTCCCTCAAGTTTACTTCAAAATATCTTTTGTATTCGGAACACCATTGGATATTCTTGTTTTTCCAATGGAATTTTGGAGAAAAACATTAATTCCCTGACATTTTTATCTCTATTTTTCACTTAAGTGTGTTAATTTCACATTTAACTGCAAAAGATATTTTGTTTGTATGCTTTAGGAAGAAATATGGCTCCAAGCACTAGTAAGCCAGATTCCGAGCACAGAAAAAAAAATAATATATGTACTAACTTTGTACCCTGTTGTCTGAAACAGCTGGAGTGTATTTTGGAACCCATGAGAAGAAGTATTCCAATGTAAAATTAAATGCATGGGAACAATCCCATCTGTGGTTAGTTAGTTATATTTAGTTTAGGTTTTAACTTTCAAAGCATAGATCTTAAAACAAAAGTACTACTTGATCAAGTTCCCTAAAGCTTGAGTATTAAACAAACATCTACAAAAATTTTTTAGAAATTAATTCATAATGATTTGCATCTTTATCTGTTTGACAACCTGAACAAGAAGCATGAAGTCCAAATAATTTATTTCCTTGGTAAATGAGGAGAGACAAAACTCTAACTTCCAATTACAACCATTTTGACTAAGAACAGTCCAGCTTGTCTGTGTCTATATATTCTATTGACTAGAAGTATGGTATTGACTAAAATTATGGTTAAAATAATCAAATAAGTAGACAAAAAAAAAGAAATTAAGCTTTTACAGCACATATTGAAAGCAGTCAGCCTCCTTTGTGTTTCACAGTATTCTTACCTTTGGACACAGATATGTTTTCCAGCATGAAATATAATACAGCTGGCAAATTCTCAAATTAATTATTGAGAATATGCCCAAATAGCTAAAAAGAAATATTTGATAAACAAGGTCTGACAGAACCGCTGATGAACTTCCTGTATTTACTGAAGAAAAAGTTGACAATCTTTTAATAACTCTGTACAAGAAGTTTAGAAGTGGTGGGTGAGGGGTTTTCTGTTTTGTTTTTTAAATTGTATTGTACAGTGGCAAGTTTCCCTGCTTTTTGTTAAACAAAAGACCAAACACTCTGTACAGATGTTGAGGGTTTTAAATCATCATTAGTTTATGTCCCCTCAAATAATTTATACCAGTGCTGCATGTCAACTTGACACAGGAAAAATAAAAAGGGTGTTTTATGCCAATAAGCATGTCCAGATTCTACATACTCAGTCTCTGAACTGTGGCAGTCTCTACTGCCACAGTCTCTGAACAAAAAAAAAAAATCGCATCTGCTTTTGAATCCCCCTAAGGAACTCAAACGAGGACAAGAAATCAACACTGCCAGTTTTGTTCCTGACGCAGTTCAGGTGTATATATGCATCATTATATGTTTCCACTGTGATTTTTTAAAGCATGAAATGTTATTGCACAATCCTATATACTTCAAAACTATGATAATGTAGTAATTCACACCAAAAAGCTCATTCAAAAGATACATATCATACTTAGTAAAACAACAACATTCAGACATGTATACAAGACAACAGTTTAAATCAATAAATGAAAATATTTCACAGAATCACATAGTGATATGGGGTTGGAAGGGACCTCTAGAGATGATCTAGTCCAACCCCCCTGCCAAAGCAGGTCCACCTAGAGCAGGTTACACAGGAACCTGTCCAGGTGGGTTTTGAATGTCTCCAGAGAAGGAGACAGAGACTCCACTACCTCTCTGGGCAGCCTGTTCCAGTGCTCTGCCACCCTCAAAGGACGAAGTTCCTCCTCATTTTTAGATTAAATTTCACTGAAACTCGTTTAAAAGACCCCAGAAAACAACACACAACAACAAAACCAAAAGGCACCTGAAATTTCTAACAAGCAGTAAGGAATACAACTTTTAAATTGTTCACAGGGTACAGCTCCAGTAACAGGATGTATTCTGGCATATTAATGTAGCATTTAAGCATAAACCTCTTGAACTATTCTCATAAAGACTTGCAGCGAAAGCCTGCAAGTTTGCCTTTTCTAGTAATACCAGCATATCCAACTTACTATAGTTACATTTTTGCAGCTGCCATCCAGATGGCAACAATGTAGGCTGCACCTAGAAATATGTCCGCATTTGTGCCTCATTCGTAACTGGAATTTTTGCAGTGTGTTGTGATGTGGGAGACTGTAATATTCTTTCAACATTAGTAACGAATTTTTAAGGTTTAAGGTTTAAAGTATTTTTTTCAGAGATATTTCAACATGGTTCTTATTCAACGTCCAGGGTGTCAAAGAGTCTACACCACACTATCAACGAGTCTATCCTTAACTTTGTAACTGCACATACCAACAGTCAGGTCTGTATTTAGAAATAATGCTTATGCAACACTGTACCTATAGAAAGTGCTTCACAAATTTTGAAGCTGAAACTAAAAGGAAAAAAAGCTAAAAACCCAACACTAATTCATTTTCATTTGCTAGTAAACAATAGTTGCTTTATCCAAAAGTTGTAGTTCTAGAACCAACCTAGGCAAAGGACACCAGCTACACCTGCATGTATGTCAACTCCAGCTTCTCTCAGTGAGATAACCAAACGCAAAGAAGGCTGAGCATAGTTTGCAACAAACTTTGAACCCACCACTTAAAATAGAGCCTAGAAGCAAAAACATCAGATTGGAAATGATCATAAAAAGCAAGTTTGTAAGGAAATTGTTTGAAAAATACATACGTGGAAAGGAAAAAGACCAACGCTGTGGCACAGAACCACAGAAAGAAAAGAAACTACATGCGATACAGAAACCCAAATAGAAAACCAAAGTGAAGATGCACAGGAATGGAGATGTGGGGTGCAGTAAGAATAGCTTTAGTGTTTAAGCACAATGTTTATTTAAGCCTCAGCAATCTTAAGTGGATAGGCATGCACAAACACTAAAATCACATCACTGTTACCATCAAAATGATCCTATACACGCTCCAGAAATAGCCTCTATTCTTGTCCTAGAGGTTCAATGTAAAATCCATTATAAGTAAGAGCTGCTCTAGAGGAGGGTAGTGAGTAAAATCATTCCGAAAACAAGACAGGACCTACTGTTGTCACCTGTGCTTGAGCAGGTACGCAGAGAAAGGGGAAGACGAACTGAACAAAGCAACCCCACTCCAGGCACCCAGACGCACACACGGAGCAGCTCCCACCGCGCACCAGAGCTGTCATTTCAAACTGGAGCAGCCGCCTCGCCCCGGGCTGGGCAGGGCCAAAGGACGCCCCGTCTCGCCCTCGTTTTGACGGCAGCGCTTCCTCTTTCAGGACCTGGCAGCTGCCAAGCGCCCGGAGGGGTTTGTCCCGCAGCTCGCCCCAGCCTCCCACCGCACTGGGCCCTGCCGGTCCGCCGGGCGGCGAGGGACGGGGACAGGGGGTTCGCCCCCACCCCGGGGAGCTCCCCCAGACGCCCTGCCCCCACCCAGCACTCCGTGGCGGCGGGGCCACGGCCGCCTCCCCCTCGGCTCCCGACAAGCGAGGGGCGGCCTCGGCCCCAAACCCCCAGCGCGGCGGGGCCCAGGGGAGTGGGCGAGGGAGAAGCAGCGGCGGCGGCGTGCAGGGGAGGTTCGGCCCCTCTCACCCACCGACCTCGCCCCTCTCCCATTCCCCCTCCTCAGTCTCGCTACAGAGGGGAAGGCAGGGAATGGGAGGGGGGGCACCGGCACCCCCATAACTCACCAGCTGCTCGACGGCGGCGGCGGCGCCTCTTCTCCTTCCGCCATAGCTGTTGACGTGCCTCCTCGCTCGGCCGTAAAGCGCGGTCGGGTGGTGGTTTGGTTTTGATTTTTTTTTTTTTTTCCTTTCCCGACACCACTCTTCACCGCACACCGCCACCTCTCCCCCTGCCTCGCCCGCGCTGTCGCGAAGTGAGAGCGCCTGCCGCAAAGCGCGGAAGCCTGGCACGAGGGAAGGGCGGTGCCTGCATGAGGAGAAGGGGCGGGAACCGGGAGCCGGGCCGGGGCGGGTCGCGTCGGCCCTGTCCAGAGGGGTTTGCTGCTGCTTCCGCGATCCAACGGCGTTTACCTGAGGGAGCTCAGGTCACTAGCAGCCGCCCGTGCCTTCCCGTAGAAGATTCCGGGATCGGTGTCCCCGGCAGGGAAGCCGTTTTGTGAAAAAACTCCAAATGCTGCCATGGGCAGGGACGCCTCCCACTAGAGCAGGTTGCTCAAAGCCCCATCCAGCCCGGCCTTGAACACCTCCAGGGATGGGGCATCCACAGCTTCTCTGGCCAACCTGCTCCAGCGTCTCACCGCCCTCACTGTAAAGAATTTCTTCCTGATACCTAATCTAAATCTCCCCTGGTCACATCCCACCTGGTCAGACTCATTACCAACCCTGGGCAGGACAAACACTGAAGCTCTCAGTCGTGCATGTTCCTTCCACTGAAATGAAAAAAAAAAATTAAAAGTGAAAAATGAAAGTTCAGAAAAAACCCTAAATTATTCAAGCAGTTTATATGCGGAATAACAGTGCCACCTTCCGATAAAGTCAGGTCCTTAGCGCTTGCCTGCTTCACCGCAGCTGCCCTGGGGTCGCCCTGCGGTGCTCCCCCCCCCGGGCCGGGGCTCTCAGCGGGGAGGCTCCGGTGGGCGCGGGGGAGCGCTCCCCCAGCGGCGTCCGAGGCCCGGCGCCCCCGGGGCCGGGGGCGGTCGCCCGGAGGTAACGCAAACTCCTCCACGCGTGCTTTTCGCCTCTCGGGAAAAGACTGCGTGAATAATCTTAGTCCAGAAAGTAAGCATTTTACGGGACGAAACCACATTCAGGCAACTAAATATATATATATCGTAGGGGAGAGGGTAATATTCTTAATTCTTTTCCTCTTTTTCCTGCTTCATCTGTATTTTTCACTTAAAAAAAAACTAAACAAAAAACCCGATTAAAAAAAACCCAAACACCACATGCTTTTGAAACACCTACTTTTATTACTTAGGGGAAAAAAAGTATTTGTAAAACGTCCGTGAAGCATCATTTATTGCCCCGGCTGCCTGGAAGCCGTAAAAGCGGCGCACGGAGAGACAGGGACCCCCACGGCCTCGCCCTGCTGCCGGTGGGGCGGGGCGGGGGCAGTGCGCAGGCGCGGCCCCAGGGGCGGGGCCGGGCGAGGGCGGTGCGCGCCGCGCGCCTGGCCCCGCCCTCCCCGCGTGGCGGCGGCGGGATCGGCGGCAGCATCATGGGGGACACGCTGGAGGAGCCGTGGTGGGAGGTTCTGTCCGGGGCAGGCAGCAGTCCAGGTACTCCTCTCCTGGGGCTCCCCCCTCACGCTGGGCTTGAAACAGGCTTCGTGAGGGCCAGCCTTCTTGGCCCTCCCCCTTCCTTTTCGATTCCTTTTATTTTTGGCCAACTTTCTCTCCTTATCAACCTTCTCTCTTTCTCTTCCCCCTCCCCCCCGCCCCAGCCCCCGCCTTTCCCTTCTCCGCTTTTAATTTACTTTACCTGGTTTCCCCCATCGCTCGTTGTTTGTTGTTTTTTTTTTTTTTCTCTTCTTCTTGTCCTTGCTTGTCCCTGCTGGCAGCCGATGGCGGTTTTGCTTGTAAACAAAACCTCAGCAGCCAGGTTGAGGGGCTCATCTCTGCCCCTTCAGACCCGGAATAATTAGCAGATGTCAGCGGCAAAGGAAAATATCAGTACTTTAGTAATAATAGAACTCAACAGAAACGCATTTAAGCGAATTTTAAAAAGGGAGCTGGAGGGGAGAGAAGAAGAAAACCGCTGGCTTTTGAGTTCAGAGCTCGTCTGTCCTCAGCCTTCGCGTGTTCTCTTCCGAACCGAGTTTCTTTGATGGAAGGGTGTTGCGTGATGTGTGTTGCAGTCACCCCTTACCGGCGTGAAGTCACCGTTCTCAAGGCCTTGGAAACGGTGGGTCTGTAGCGGGGCCTTTGGAGGGAAAGGTAACTGAGACTTGAAAAGCATCACCCATGTGCTCCCTGGGGTGTCTCGCCTCACCCTTGCCGTGTGTTATTGTAAAAGGGCAGGAGTTAAACACCTTTTCTCCAGCCGTTGCTCTTTGGAGTATCGTACTGTGGCTGATTTGTCTCTTTTTCCTGATGATTGCAATATCTGGCTCCTATACTTGGCTTCTTCCAATGTGTCTTAAGGCACTTAACAGCCTGTGGTTGCATCTGTGATGTTGAGATTTAATGTAGAAATTCAAGTAGATCTAAGCAATTAAAAATTACAGTAGGATTTTATGGTGCTGTATTTTATTGATATTTTTAATTGATTTTTAAATTGAGGGGTTTTTTAGTACGATACTGGTAAGCATTGGGAGTTGTCTGCACCTCTGTGAAGACTTCACATCTTCTAGTGTCTTGACAATGGTTGCTGATTTCCTGTGAAAAGGTACTTGGACAATAGTTTGAGAGGGAACAATATAAAAATTGTATGTATGTGATAAAGAGGGGTCACAAACCCTAATAAGGCTCCTCAGCATTCCATTTTTATTTTTAGTCTCATGAAGGTTCCTTAAGCAGTTCCAGTTTCCATGGTAAATCCTCTTCATAAAGAATTTTTCATTCAGGAGTACTAAATATCTTAAGAGCCTACCTGCACATTCTGCCAACCAGAGGTTTCATTTGGGGGGTGGGTGGTAAGCTGATTTTTATAATGTTGGCAGCTTTCTTCAGAAACTGGATCCAAGCAGGACTTGGATGATAAACTTTTGACGTGATGGATAAACCATCTGACTGTGAGATGAGATACTGAATCACAACTCTTCTTCCAGTTATGTAAAACTGCTTGGGATTTTTGCAATTACAGTGTTGAGCTACTAAAATGATCCAGATGGCAATGAACCTGGGGAGGTGTCTAAAGCCTCTGCTGAAAGCACTATGTGCGCTTTACTCCAGGAGCATTCTTTGAATGTGTTAGGAGTAATGGTTACAGGTGAGTGTTGTGCAAACCATGTGCTCTGCTGTCTATATCCCACCTTTGTAAACCTGTCGGCAGCTCCTTTATGTGGAGCCTGTTGTTGTATTAAGTTGATATGAGCCATCAGTAAAGTAAGAAGAACATATCTTACTTTTATTTTGTGTAGCCATTTTTCATGTACAACAGATGTAAAATCAAAGGTTAATCTGTACCACATCTTATGGATGCTGTAAAATGCTTTAAAATCAGTTGGCACGAAATAGGAAATCAGGATTTACAGTGTACAATGTAAGCAGCAGTACAGGAAAGTAATTGCCTGTTAGTGAGCACTTTTGACAGACAAGTTTATTTCTGTGAAAAAAATGTTTGCTGTCTGACTTTGTTTGCTGGCCTATTTTAAGGAATTGATGATCTCAAAGGTCCCTTCCAACCACTAAGATTCTGTGATTCTGTAAAAAAGCATCTCTGCCACAACTGCAGGTGCAATACAGAAGAATTTGAAATGTACTCTTTAAATACTGATCATTTGCCGACTCCTTTAAGAATAGCTGTAGAGTAAGTCCCGAACAATAGAATATTCTTCCTAATAACTCAGCCCTCAAAGGTGTCTTAGATTTTAGCAACTTGTACTTAGAAGAGGCAACTTAATTTAAGATGAATTGTATGAAAGGTTTTCGGACTCACTTAAAGAGTATGAAAACACAAAATATATATCCTAGTATATGGATATGTAAGTAACTCTTAATTTGCTTTTGACCACATGATTGGAAATCATTGTTTTAACATCCCTATTAAAAGCAGTTGCTCTCACTTTGAGACATGAATATTTCCCCTGCTGCAGGTGGTTTATAGATGTAAAAAAGAAACTACTCAAAACCCTGAAGGGATTAGCCATCTATTTACCTTGTCACATGACACAAACTAAATAATCTTGCCCAATAACTTCTTCAGCAAACTTTTAACTTTGAGAGATATGTGGAGAGAGTAGTTAGAAATTATTGTCGACTTTACAGTGTTGTTCAGTGTTACACATCCCAAGTCATTCGACTGCAGGGCTTCCTTCCCTCCCTTTTTCCAGTTCACGTCACAACTATGTCCAGTCTTGAATGTGATTTTTAAATTGCGTTCAGGACTATAAGGGAGAGGATAAGGAATACTAAGGAGTTTGTTTAGTGCTGGTGAAAGACAGCAACTTTTTCCTCTTCTCTCCGTGAACAGAAAGAGCACTTTTCACAGCACTGTAAATGTCCGTATCTTGCCTGTAGCCATCACACCACAGCTCCCAAGCAGTTTGAGGGAGCGGGATGAACTTCTGTTTTTCATAAATTCTTCCAGTTTCCTCCTTTTATGTTACCACTCCTTGTCTTTCATTCTTCATGCTTTCTTTGTCTCCCTTAATCCCGTAAGAGTGTAGTATCCCCATTTGTCAGTTTGTTTAGATCGTTAAGTAAGAGCCTATGTGGGCCATATCCGCCATAGGAAGAAATTAATTGTGTCATCCCGAGAAAGGACAGGGAAACTCTTCTATGTCAGCAGTACAGAGGTGAGAAGAATACTAGGGTACCATGGAGGATGATTTGACATTTGACAGTTCTTGTGGGCTCTGAAGAAAAGGAGTCTATTGCAGGAATTAATTTCTTTTGCCAGAGGGTTTCTTTTCTTTCTGTAGACTGGTAATAAAGGGTGCCAAATAGCGTCAATCTGTAATATGTGATTTGCAGCTACTGAGAAGTGGCAACTGTTCGTTGTAGCACATTCAGTGAGAGTTCTGTTGCTTGACTGGAGCTGAGATCTGTTGGTGGACTTGTGTATGGAGAAGTTTGTTGGTTTTTTTGGTTCTGTTTTTTGGCTCATTTGGGAGTTGCTGTTCCTTCTCGTACTGAAGATCTCTCTGAGAAGCATGACAAGTTGACAGCTTTTTGAAATCCTGTGTTTCTTCGCATCTACATACTCTCACGTTGCAGAACATATAACGGAGTGGTTCTGGGATCCAAGCGTACATGACGTGGATCCTCAGAACTTTTTAGTTAACAGCAGATTTAGTGAATAAAACTTGAAACCCTTTCTTTCCAAAACGGAAGAGTTATTCTTTAATTCTTTCATTTTGACACAAGTGGATCTTGTAGGACATACGGTGAAATAATTTTTCAGTAGACTGATCTTGTGGAGCTGTTGAGGTTTCTGTTGTGGGTTTGCAAAAATAGTCACACAGCTGTGCTAATGTGTTGTACTGTCTCAGTGGCTAAGTTAAACTTTTAGCTGTGAAATAAAAGGGAAAAAATCGGGTAACTGAAAGCATCAAAATCTCTCCTTGCTTCAGCAAAAGAATCGTGATTCTGGCTATGGCACTGTGATCACCACCAGCTTTTGCTTTATTTAGGAATTAGAATTTGGCAGTTCTTAAAGAAAGACCTATGTGAAAGGAGTTTTCCCGCAAATTATCAGTTGAGCCATTTAGACTGTTGGAATGCACTCTGTTAGGGGAAGAAGAATGAGGCACACATTAATACCAGGGAAATAAATTAATTTTTATATTCTAAAACAATAACTCATGTTAGTTGATATTACAGGATTCCTATGGAGGCTTCCTTGCAATAATAGTATCTTATTAGTTTTAGCTTTCTAAAGTGGAATAGTGAGAAATTTTCCTGTCAGAGCAACAATTGCTATTTTTCAGAAAATTGAAAACAACAAACCTGGAGTCTCTTCTAATGTTTTAATTTTTTTGTGTGTGTTGGCTGAAAGTAAACTTTGAGTGAATTTGAGTTAATGTCTTTTAAAGAAGTTATGCTTTAAGAAAAGCAAGAAGGCAAATTCATGGATGAACAAGAACTACTTGTGCTAAGAGTTTGGTTAAGAAACCAACAACTTCACTAAGAGCTATGAATGCGGTTGCCTATTTTACTTGAATTTGAGCAGTTGAAAGGATGGACAAAATTGTGGAGGGATGCAAGAACAAAATTGCACTTCTGTGTTAGTTGCAATTTACTGTTAAGTTTGGCACAAATTTTGATCAGTTCCAAAATGCTGTTTAAGCGAACTGAAATCTAAATATTATAGTCCAAATAAACTGGTGAAAGTTTATACAGCTAATACAAAAAGTAGTCATCTCAATTCTTGCATCTGTTTTTCCTAAGATAACATCTGCATGAATTCGAGTGGGGATAATCATAATAGTTAACTGATTGAGGGAAGAATTGTTCATCTTCAAATCACACTTTTTAAGTGGTGCTTGGCACAAGAAGGAGCTAAGTTCTATGCATTATAAAAGAGCAGATTTCTCCATACCTCTCTTCATTCTGTTCTTACTACCGAACGTAAGATATCCATACTGAAATACTTATTGACTAGACCAACTTTGAAGACAGAACTGCGCTTCCTTCAAGCCATCTTCATTTGATTGTCCATATGTTTTATAAATCTCCTGAGACAACATTAGTATTGTTATTCGTGGAACATGTCAAAGCTGAACTTATAACAGAAACTTATTTGTGTCTGTGCTTCTCTACTGTGAGGGCCAAATACTGGAATTATAACAGAAAAATGAGAGCAGACCTTGGTCCCTGCACACATGCAGTTACCTTTGGTTCCTAAGAATTTGGCTGTCTCTTGATGACTTGTGATTAGTGACCATTGATATGCTGACCATGTGGATGGCTTCATACTCTTCCCCAGTGGAAACTACTATTGAGATTGCTTAGATCTGTTTTAATGTCATAGACAGTAGAAAATTATTTACCTTCTTCCTCCGCTTTGAAGGCAGGTTTTAGACACAGTCCTTATAATGCGTAGCTTTCCAGAACTGCTGTCTTGAAGTGGTTTGCTGAGATGTCCAGCAGAAATTTTGATGGGTACTTTGGTTGTGCTTGTAGTCTTTGGTTTGGGGATCCGAGTTGGAATTGAATGACGGAACGCATCCGTAATCTTGAAATAAACCAAGAGAATAAGTCATGCATTAGGGAGGGGAAATTGATTGTGTATTTATCTCATCAGGGTCTTTTCCACATCATAAAACTAAATGCATTGCTCTTAGAACTGTTTGTCTGACCTTCCTTTCTCTCTTTGGTAATGAGAAGTATGGCTTATGTGTTTAACTTATCTACTTGACTGGTGAATATCAAAGAATCTTAATTTATTGGAATCGAGAGTATAAATAAATGTTTTCTGTCAGCCTCTGACTAGGGCAGCAGCCCTAGGTGCTGAGTGAGTGATGCAGTGCAAAGGCTGTGAACTCTGACTTCTCTGGGTGAGTAATTGGGTAACTCCCCCATGTAAAAATGAGTCTTGATTCAGGTGTGAGTGAGCTAGGCACTACCTAGCTCACAGTTTAGTGTGAGAGATCGTTTTTTGATGGTGACCACAGTGTACACAAATTGAATGTATTTGAAAGAGAACTCTCCGTCCAGAATCCATCACAGTCATTTAATTGCAGAGAAGTAAGTAGACAAAAATTAAAAGTTAAAAATAGCACTGAAAAGAGGCAAAGATCTGTAAAGGTAAGGAGATTTGTTTGAAAGGTACCAAATCGGAAACTAGAATTAAATATGCACTACCCATCAGAAAAGCTTTTTACATCGTAAGCCTTTTATAGTTGAGCAACAGAATAAAAGAAGTTCACTGTGTGGTTTTTGTTTGGTTTTTTTTTTTTTTTTAAGAAACACAAAGTGGAAACTGTGTTCAAATGAGGACAATAGGACACAGCATAGAAACTCTGGTGGATTAAGTATGAATAAGAATAAGCTAAATCAAAACAAGTTTTGAGAAACAACTTCTTAGTAGCCATAAAAGCCTGTCTGGAATAAGTATTTATTTAAAAAAAAAAGTATCAGAATTCAAAAGCCTGCTATTTGGCTGTAGATAATTGTATGACAGGAGTTCTTGAAAGGATAAAGCTGAGCCAATGTCATATCATTGCACGTGCTCCGTATGGAAGGATTTGGGGAAAGTTTGCGTATTACAGGTGTGCTTAATGGATCATGAGTAAGGAAAAAAATGCAAACTGGGCAAATTGAAGTTTGAGAACAGATAGAAAGAAGAGTAATGAGCTCCTAGAACAATGTGCTGTTTTTCCAAGAGTTCTGAAGGAGATAACTTAAAATTGCTGAATCCTAATTAATAATGTGCCATCTGCCACTGAAATTGCTGGTGATGCTAGAGGGATGTGATGCCACTTTTAGAGTAAAGCTTCACAGAAGATTCAAGTATAATGCTGAACTGATCAAAATGTAGAAATGACAGTAAGAAATAGCATGTTCACCCACATGGTTATTAATTTTGTGATGGGAAAACATTCACACTTCTTCTTGAGGATAATATTCAGCTGTGTGTTAACAAATATTGTTATATGGGTATATGGTATCGGTTTGTGTGATAATGAACTGGGCAGTGTCTGTGAAAGTTTCCAGCTGCTGGTACTGTTAAATTGTCAATAGTGTTGAGCTGTTTGAATGGTCTGCGACCTGTATCTAACTGGAACGTTTCTGAGGTGTAGCTTGGGAGTTAGGCCAGAGGAGGATAGTTTTGATTATAGGTTGGTTTTATTTGGCTGGGCTGTTCTGGAGGCTCAGGAAGTTTCTTGTAGTTTGGGTTGACCAGTGTCTGAGGGACAGACGAGGTGTCTTTAAGTTACTGTTATAGATGTGACCATGTTATATTATGATTTTTCAAAGAAATGTGATAGTGGTCTCTAACAAAAGAATCTTGGGAGAGCAAAGGTTCTGTGGGAAAAGAAAAATTCTCATGGTTAAAAGTGGCAAGTGAATAGGAAGCAGAGCATGAAGCTGGTTTTCATAGTATAGTGGAGATGTCATGTGAGCCAACAGTCTCCTGTTATATTCAGCTTATTCATAAACTGCATGTGAAGAGAGCTAGTACTGAAATGATGATATTTGCATATGGTATAAAAGGGAGGGTATTAGAAGCAAGAACTGACAGTGATTCATGGTATTGAGTAACAAGGTGATAAAAATGTGTCAGTTCAGTGTTAACAAATGAAAAATAATTTATGTAGGGAAAACTAGTTCGCATATGGTAGTAAATATGACATCTCTTGTCACTCAGAACACAGACCCTGCAGTCCCTGTAAATGATCCTCATTGCTCAGCAACTGGCAATTGCCAAACAGGTAACAGACAGGTTAGGGATTACTTGGAAAAGAATAGAAAAGAAGAAAACAAAACCCATCATTTTTTTAGTGTATAAATCTGAACTGTGCCTACATAGTCAATGTTTTGCAGAGTTTTGTCCAAGCAGCTCAGAAAAGGGTATGGCAAAATGCAGGAATAAGGTGGCAAAGATGATCAGTTATGGAATGACTTATGCATGAAGGTTAACAATGTATGCTTTTCAAGCTTGGAAAATAGGTCATGGAGAGAAAAAAATAACAAAAGAAATCTAGCATTATCGTGACTAGGGGAATTCTCTCTAATACCATGCTTGAGAGGGCATCCATTGAAGGTGGGTTAAAGATAAATAAAAAGTAGTTTCACTTGTCAGTGAGCTATGAAACTCACTGAGACGGGCAGTTTTTGAGGTGATGATATGAACTGGTTAGGAGAGAGTTTAGACTCATACGTGGCATCCATCAAGAAGTTCTGCACACAAAGACATTATATAGATTTCAGGTGTGGATAGCCATAAGTTGTAGGCTGCTAGAAGCTGTGTTTATTACTCTATATGCCTAGTACTTAATGTTTTTTTCGTAAACATTTACTGCTGGTCACAACCAGAGATGAGATATGTAGATCGTGGGTCTGAATGAATGTAACCCCTTTCATATTTTTATTTTCAAAATCAGAAAGTTTCAATTTTTAGATTTTTTTAAATAATACATTGAGAAAAGTTCAGCTTTGAAAGTGAGAAGGAATAAAGAAATGTGTTTTTCTTTGCTCTGTGTTCCTTGAAGATTTTACCTCTAGGTGGCAGCAAAGCGGCTGTGTTTTGTGGGTTTTTTTTTGGTATTGCATCCTAGTATCTTCACTAAAACCTGACTGAAACTTCTTGTTAAATGCTGAATAAATAACAAAAAATCAACATGCATTGTCATGCTACTCTTGAATTTTAGCACTCATATTGTTAGTATACCAGGGGAAGAAAATACAAACAACCAAAACCTGACCCCCAAACCAAAAAACATTTTGCTTCAATTACCAAAGGCTCCGTATTAAGAAAAAAGGGGTTGATGTTGGAGGGGATAATTGTGTTACTGCTGTATGACTTGCTACTTCTGGAATACTTTGCCTTCTGACTATGTGGTATGGCCTTGTAGGTGAGGCACAGTATTGAGAATAAAATGTTTGGGTGGGCTATTTCTAGCAGTGCTACTCTCTGATGTAAATTTAGAGAGGATATAAAATGTGTCTCAGTTTCCTAATTAAAAAGAATTATATCAGCCATCATTTGCTAAGCATTTTGAGACGAATAGATAAAAATATTTATGTAAGTCTTGCATGCTAAAGTGTTATTGTATCTCAAAGAGTTGTGGGGTTTTGAATTGTTATTTTGTTTGGTTGGATTTTGCTTTTTTTTTTTAGTTGGTGGTCGGTTTTTTTTGTTGTTTGTTGGTTTGTTTGTTTCTTGTTTTGTTTTGTGGGTTTTGTTTTTTTTGGAGAAATGTTCCACTTCAGAGATTCCATAGGGTACAAAGTGATTGTAATCTGTATGCTGCCTGTACAGGATTCTGTCTGTAATTGATTGAACAGTAGTGCTAGTATTTCAAGAAGGTATTTGTAGGCATAGATTTTTACAGGTTTTGTGTATCTAACTGGTATTCAGACTCTGTGGTCTTTTAAATCAGTGGGAATTTAGGTGTGGAAGCACCCCTGTGCTCTGGCCTATAGTTTGTGCTGACTTCCAGCTCATTAGCACTATTTAAAATATGGCCGCCTGAGCCGTCAGATTTCATTTCAAGCAAACACGTTTTGGTGATTCAAAGTGATGTTCTGTTTTGCAGTTCTGAATGACAGTATTGAATACATCTAAATTATTATCACTTAGTTCTGAGAGTTGCATTGTAACTGATGACTTTTTCAAGGTTAGTCTGCTTACAGTGTTTATATTGCTCTCTTTTGTGTGTGTGTTATGTTTACTTATAGTCACAATAACTCAATTGATGCAACTTCTGGCATAGGCTCAAACTTGAGGATAACAGCTGTATTATAAGGCTTTTTTCCTATGGGAGTAAACTATACCAGTGTGAAGTTTCTGTGCTGGGACAATTAAATTTGCACTTCAGTGATTGTACCAGTTTAACTGTTGTAGGCAGGGATTTAACAAACTGCCCATCTAGTTCTCTTCCTCATCTTTCAGCACTTGAAAATTTGGTTTCTTTTTCATCATTCCTGGTATAAATTCTGGAGAGGAAAGGCTGAATAACTTAAATTTAAGGAAAACGCTTGTTGACACTTAACTTTTTGAGTTTAATTACATGTGTGGCTAGATCACTGATCTTTGTTTATTTTTTAGAACTTAGTACTTGACAAAATGTGGATTTTGGATATGAGTTGTAGAAAGAATTTTGGGTCAGTTGACTAAATCAACGCATAAGCTGTTCCTGTAAAGAGGGAATGGCGTTATATAGGTATTGTCTGGAAAGCAGTTGGAAGTGATTTTATATCAAGTTCTGCATTGGTTTAGTTGTACGTGTACTGAAAATTCTTGTGCAATTGTCTTAGTTCTTTCCTTACTACTTAGTGTAGAGACTTGTAAGCAGACACGTTCGTTGGCTATGGCATGCTTGTGTGTTGGGATGTTAATTTTGTTTTTTGAGCAGATCTGAATGACTGAAAAAAAACCCTGCTATATAGATTTTGTTGGGCTTTTTCAATTTGATTTTTAACTCTTATCTATGTATGGGAAGTCTCTGTGCACACAAAGAATCTCTTCAAAGATGTCCACCCTTTCTACCAATTTGTTTCCTCCATCACGATGAATGGTTTTCAGTCTCCCCCATTCTTTTTTTGATGCTCATTTGTATTCTGAACTTGCTGGCTCTGTGTCCATCATTGCTCGTTAGTTATGAGTCCTTGTAGACCAGTTTTTATATTTGTTACATTTCCAAGTGATAGAAGAGGAAATAAGATATGTTTATCTTTCATAAACCAAGCTGAGCTGCCTTTCATGTTCTGGAGAGGCCTCCTGAGTTCCCATCAGTGCTCTCAAAACACCCCTGGAAATGAATGTTTTCGTGGAGCTACCTATCTACATAGTTTTGCAGTTTTCCTTTACTTAATGTGTCTAAACACAGTTAAACAGATATCAGCAAATAATTCCAAAGACAGCCAACCCCAAAGACATTAAACTAGCCACATTTTTGAAATGAGATTATGTATTATCTCTGTCATATTAGTTGTATTAGCGTCATATTAGTTGTATTAGC
The DNA here is from genome assembly GCA_026546715.1 of Gallinago undulata. Taxonomy (NCBI): domain Eukaryota; kingdom Metazoa; phylum Chordata; class Aves; order Charadriiformes; family Scolopacidae; genus Gallinago; species Gallinago undulata. The sequence goes on along the minus strand of JAOTQQ010000001.1, from coordinate 88,942,476 downwards.
ATCATATTACTTCAAAGCGTTGGACTCCGGAAAATACCCAAGTTTTTGTCAGTAGTGCTTACTGTTGTAGAAATAGGCAGTTAAAGCTCATATTCAAGGCAAGCAATGATCTAAGAATCAAGAAAGCTGCAGTTTCATAAGAATTTTTTAACTAACTTTGTTTTAAATTAACTTCTGAATTAGATGTCAATTGCCTGTAATAGGAAGGGTGTTAGAGTGAGAACTTGAGAACTCTCATTATGCAGTGGTTGTGTTTGTTATTTCATAGTGAGTGACAGCAGGTACTTCAGGGATGGGTACAAACATTCCACGGGTAAGAACTGGGGAACTGTCATGTGTGACTGTGAAATTGGCCATTCTTAATTTCAGAAAGTTAACTGTGAAAGCATGCTCTGAAATATCAGGATATGTATTTTATACCTGCTTTGCTTTTCTTCATCACAGGCACAGAGGTGGTTTATCTGTTACTTATATGCGTCATCAGGAATTTTACCACAATACAACTCTTGCCTTCTGGGGAGTGGGCCAAGACAAGTGTGTGTGTGGGGTCAAGGAGAGAAAATATGTCTGCTTCTGTGCTGTTCAAGTAGTTCTCCTGCCTTTGGTTCTAATATTTTTTCTTCCCCCCCCCCCGAAGTATGATGAATGCTTGGGTTCTTGTTTTAACTGTATTCATTTAAATAGGGGAGCATGTAGTACTTCTGCTGTAAAATTTTCTTATTTACCTTTCTACAATCATTGCAGAATTTGATCTAGGAGAAATAACTTTAGATAAGGTTCTCTCTCACTGTTTAAATTTTTAGTTTAAGAAATTCGAGCAACAGCAAGTATAATTTTCAGCCTTATTGAAAGTGGCCAGGGAAGGGTGCTGAAGATCCTTTTCACGGCACTCCGTGTATCCGTACGTGCCTCTTGCCAGACTTAGGTTTGTTCCCGGATGATTGAATGCAGTCAGAATGTAAGCCAGGTCTGCAAGTGAGAATGAGTCAAGATTTAGCAATAAACCTTGAGTATTCCCTGTGGTTTCCCAACAAGACAGCTTCGGCTGAAATTTCCGGTTAGGCCTCCTCATCTGCACAGGGCATTCGGGTATTTCCTTTTCTTTCATTAGGTCCTGGCATCTGTCTTCTAGGAATCCAGACGGAAAAATCTCAATTGCTCTGCATATCCTTTCGTGCAGCCTGCTTGTGTGTATTGTGACAATATTGAGGAGCAGTATAAATAATCCTTATACTCAGAAACATCGGTAAGACTTTAGCCAGAGTATTGTCCGGCTTGGGGCACTGCTTTGTCACACCGTTATAAACAGCCCTGCAGAGGGAAAATGGTCAGTGCACTTGTAGAACTTGAGCTATTAAGTGGGGAGAAAACAAAACTGAGGAAAGATATGATAATCATCTTCTAATACATAGAAGTCTGTTGCAGAGAAAATAGTTTTTGAAGTCCAGTGGAGGGATAGGAAAGCAAATCCTGGATTACAGTTTCAGCAAAGGAAATTTAGTTTAGAAATGAGTGAGATTCTTAATGGCAAGGGTATTTCAGCCCTGTTACAGATCCCTGGGGTAACCGAAATTGTCATTGCAGAAGTTTTTTAGAATGGGGTGAACGAGACATTTGTTTGGAAAGGTTTAAATCAAGTTTTAGTAAGGGAATAGGCTGGAAAATGTCCTGAGATCCCTTCCACTTTTCTCCTGATATTTGGCCTATTACAACAGTCTTGATTTAAATAATATGACCTATTTAACAGTAAAATCTATATTAATATTAGAAATAATTTTCATATATGTGACACAATTTGCACTCATATACCCAAATGCGTTACAGAGGTCTTATTTCCTGAACACCAAGTTTAAATCTGCTTTCTGGTGGTGGGGAAAAAAGGCATGGTTGGACAGAGTTGGAGGCAGATGTTGTATTCCTAGTTAATAAAATTCATGTTATGTGCCTTGCTTTTCCTGGGACATGTCTGCATTGGGAAATGTGGTAATCTTTTAAACGCTAGGCAGTTTAAAGACTCATTTTTAATAGATAATTGACAAGATGAGGAGAAAGGTAAGGCTGTGTCGTGGGTCAGCTCCCCTAGGGCAAGGATTTGCCTGGCACTGGTTGATCAAAGTTCTCGTCTCTTTGCCCCTTGAAAAAAAGGAGCAATCTTAGGCACCTTGTTAGGGCACCTGGGGTCTGAGAAGAGTAGTAGTATGGCCTTTTTAAAGATGCTGCAATATTAATTCTGTCCAGGAGAGGGTAGTGCCAGCTTGTAAATGTTTCTACTGGCGCTTAACTGGTAGTGTTTTTATAATGTGCATTATTTTACAAACCTTTGTGAGATCATCAATTTACATGGTTTAAAGCTGTGCTGCCACTTGCTGAGTAAGATTCTTGGCAGTGGTCCTCATTCTATACAACATTATGTTGTGGGCAGGTAGGGATATGTGTGTTTGGGTATTTCTAAATATGCAGCTTTTAAAAAAGTGTGGAACTGTGTTCATACCTATGCACACCTTTTGACATGAAAACATCCTCAGTATCCATATTGTCTATTCAAAAATTTTGAATATATGTTTCCCATATTAGTAAATATATATGTTGAAGAAGCACCCAGGGGTGCCCAAATGTGTTCTACATGGAGAAGGGGAAAAAAAGTCCTCCGATTTTACCATCATGGTTTTTTTTCTGTCTGTTTTCTTCTGTGAAAGCCACTTTTAAAGGTATGTTAATCAGAGTCCTAATAAAAAAATAAAGTATTTTATATACATATAAAAAAATGTTTAAAAAGAAGACGTCTACCTTTTGTCTAGCCAAGATTGATGTTTTTCTAGGATAAAACATTACCTATAATGGCTTGAATACAAGACAATAAAGGATTAGAAAGTCTAGATTCTAATGACGATTGAAGCTGCCTTGATGTGATTTTGCACAAGTCAATTAACTTCTCTCCTAAAAGAGGAGTAACTTCTTACTAACCCAGAAGGATGTTAATGGTACTGATGAAAGTTTGTTGTTTATTTGGAGTGCTTTGTAAAGTATTTGCGTGCTAGATTGTATCTCTTCAAACAACAGTGGTAGCATCTCAGGTGATGAGACCAGGGCTTTGGCAGTGATTCCAGTATAAAGTGCACATCCTTTTTGTCCCCCTCTCAGTTATGCTCATATATGTCTTTTATACAGCAGTGCTGTTAAGTGGATTCTGCTTGTTTAATAAAGAATTTTGGAATGCAGTGAGTTTTTTCTCTTGTTTGTTGGCTGTGTTTTTGTGTTTGTTTTTTTTTTTTTTTTAAAGCCAGGTTAGTTTCTTGACCTGGTTCAGTGTGCTGCCTTCCTGAACAGGGATGACAGCATAACTGGAAGGGAAGTATTTTGTGATATAAGATGTGGTAGGGGTAAGAGAGAGGAAGGGAGCTTCTTTTGCCTACACCTATATGAAGACTCTGTGATGTCAGGCCACTGCTTGGCGAGTCAAGAGTCATTGATTAAAACAGGTCTTTCCTCTTGTACTTAGTCTGTTTCCCAAGAGTACTTTGCTTAGCGGGAGAAGAATCCTGTTCAGTTGGCAGCTCTGATATTTGAGGTTTTCTGGGTGCCCGCAGTATGGTAAGTCATTGGGTGGTGTGCTAACAGAGAGAATTCAGTGGCATCTTGAGGTCACTGACTGCAGGTTTGTGGAAACACTTCATGCTTCTTAAGTTGTTAAGATTGATCTTTTCTTGAGCAATTTCCCCCTTACAGTAGTTGGTGTTAATTTTAAAATGTCTTTATGCACACGCTCATGCTCTACTTGAACCATGAGATCTTTCTCTCTTCTGTTTCTTTGTAACATAATGTTTTGGTAGTCTTTTCTTAAGCCTGGAGATCAGGCAGTTGTCAGTTTTTGTTTTGCCTGTCTCAGTATAGTTTCCTAGGGACAAAGTCATCCTGCAGATGGTTACTCCATCACCTAACCCTGCAGCATCCATTCAATCTGAGGGGGTCAGACTAGAAGACCTTTGAAGGTCCCTTCCGGCCCAGATGATTCCATGATTCTAATCTAAATCAGAAAATGTGCTGTACAACACTGTTTCTGATTATTTTTTCACTACAGTGAGGAGCACACCACTTTAAATCTTGCATGAGATGTTTACATACAGATCTTTTTTCTTATTACAGCTTTATAGTCTGTCCCCAGATACCATATTATCTGCTGTGCTTCAGATCAGGAAGATCAGCTAGCTGCTCCTGTAATTTTTGTCAATTCTATTTCTTAATTAGCTGCTAGAGGAAGGTTTTTAAATAACTTGAAAAAGTACTTCTAGGTTGATGGATGGGAACTTTCCTTTCAGAATATCATTATTTCTTCTTATTGTCTTCTTTTTTCTTTTCCTCCTTTTCCCTCCCTCTCCTCATCCATCTTTCCTGCAAGGACAAAAACTACAAATATGTCTCTGTCACATTTAATTGCATAAAAAGAATTACTTAAAAGTGCTGAGTACCAAGCTGTTTGTACTGCCCTTGCTTGTGTTCCTTTGCTCACTCACTGAAATAAAATTGAAAAAAAAGCAGGCTAATAACTTCTGCTGTTTTTTATCAGTTAATTCTCCCTTTCTTTTCCTAGGCACTTAATATCTAGGGGAAAGGGTAGATTTCTAGAGTTCAGGGGAGATGGCTGCTAAGAGTTTTGTACAAGAGAAGTGTTGATATTATGATCTGCTGAAAACTGCTTTTATGCTGTCTTTCACAGTTGAATCCCTCTGATATATGGTACTTTGTGCTGGGTTTTTCCTTTAACGTTTAATTAAATCATGACATGCCTGTCAGATTTTAGTTTTTTGGGTGGAAAACAAAAGTGTCTCAGCCTCCAAATTAACAGCAATACTTACCATTTATGGAATGCTTGAAAATCCCGGAAAAGCTGCCTGACTTGGTTGAATTTTAATATGATTATGCTTGATTATTTTTTTTTTTGAGAGTGTTTAAATCAATTTGCAGACAACTCATCTAATTTTTTCCTTGCTCTGCTGTTTTCTCTTTGTCTGCCAAGCAAGTAGGTGAATATTCCCACTCAGCAAAATGGAAATAATCTGAAATATGGAATGCTGATCTGAACAATTTAAGGTTAATTTGTAAATAGGTTACTTGCTGCTTACTATCAAGCTATGCTTCCTATTTGTTATTTTGTGATAAAACTACAGCTAACTTATTTATTTTCAAACAATTAAGTAAGTTTCAGCTCTTGACAAATACAACTAGGTTTTTATTTTCTCTGCCGTATGCTTTGAAGTAGATCTCGGGAATATGAACAGGATGAACAGGTTTTATGCTGCAAACCTTATTTTTAATCAAAATAATTATTTGATTTTTCATCTGTTGAAATGAATGACAGAAACTCCACTGGGAAGTCAGTTAAGAGCTACTCAAAGATTGTTTCATCAGCAGGGGAATGTACGCATCCCTTCAATGAGGTGGTTTTTTAGGAAAGCCTAGCAAGTTCATTTATAGGCAATGAAGATGCTTCTTATTTAGGAGTTAATGGTCATGAGTGGCTTCTTTTTTTGTCTTTTGTTAATTGGACAGTTAATCCCAGTATAAGGATTAAGACAGGAACAAAAGTACTGTCCTGTTTAATTATTAAACTTATAAGTGGTATGAAGTCTCACCTAGGTTTTGTATTCATAATAGCTTGGGAATTGTCCAAAGGACTAAATGTGCTTATTGCTATGCCCTGATTTGTGCTTTTGTTTTACAAGACATTGTAATAGATGGCCAGGTGGTTAATGATCAACATGTTTCTGTGTATTTTGGAATGCAGGTATGAAATGAAAATTTTTTTTCTACAAGATTTTTAAGTCTAGCTGAAGAAAATATTAGTGCTCCTGGACGCTAACCGTTAGTCCCATAATTTTTGGAAACTGCGGTGTCTGTTAGTACACTGGCAAGCATGTACTTCAGACACAGTCATTCATTACCATGTTTGTAATGTGTCCCTGCAGAGATCTTGGATGGATGAGCAGGGTATGCCGTAGAAGTGCAGAGAACTTTTGAATGGGCTGCTTTTTAATTTTGAATGAGGCCTGCAGTTAAGAACATGTAACCTGAATGTAGTTAAGTAACTTGTTTGTATAATTAGCACACTCCAAAATTATTATAATCTTGACTTGCCTGAGTGCTGGCTGCTGTCTTGATCAGTAACTTTTGCTGAAGTTGGTGGGAGCCAAAGTTTGCTTTGCAGGATAAGACCATGTACTTACTCTGAACCAGATCTTAGTCAGATCTCACTGTTGCAGTCAGTGGAGATAAACTGATACAAAACAAGTTAGAAGGACCTCTTACAAAGCCCAGTAACCTCAGGAGATGTTGTGTCTGCATGACATTAAGCTAGGCTTGTGCGTGTCAATGTTTTACCTTTTTTAAATTGTCACTGATCACCTGTAATACATCTGTTATATCTATTTCTATCACATATCTTACAAGTTAATATTTTTTTTCTTCCCATTGTTTATTTTACTGTTTCTTCTAAAATCAGTTATTACCTATAGTTGTAGTTATTTAGATTCCTGTCCATCAAAAGGACTTCAAATGATAAAAGTTCCTTTGTTATGTTAAAGCCTGTGCCAAAGTCCTTTGCTGAATCAGTTGCTAAGCTATACTGCAGAAATGTTTTTTTTCCTCTAGATAATGGAAAGAGAATAAAGATATGGGTTTAGTGAATAGGGACTTTCTGCTTAGCTTACTTGCAAACTTCCTTGTTGATAAGGAAGGAGGTTGATCGGGTTTTGTTTTTTTTTGTTTTTTTTTTTAAATAACTTCCCCCTCCAAGAACATAAGATACACAGCATTTAACATCTTAGAATAATAAGCAGCTGTTCCAACATCCATTTGCTATTAACAGCTCTTGAAAAAGAGGTATTTGAAAGTGCATTTCAGATCTTTTGGGCTTATTTACATTCAGTGTGAAGTTGGTCTGCTACTAGCAATATTTTCTGTTAGTTTAGGATTGACTGCTTGGCACACGTGTAAAAGGTGCAGTTGCTTATGTTTCTGTTCCTTTCTTAGGCACTAATACTGCATCCATCATTAAGATACCTTAACCTGTTCTGTCCGTTCTGTATGGTACTTCTATTTACCATAGAGGCATATGTGTTTGGAGAGTAGGTTCTTAATGCTTTTGTCAAGTCTATTATATAAAAAACATGAAGGTGTGCCATAGTTTGCTAATCTTGTTTCTTCTCCATTATACCTTTGTGATGTATGTTGTATGTTGAAATCGTGGCTAGAAGCATGGATGAAATTAGAATATTATGTGTGAATGCATTTTTCAGAGTTATCCTTTGGGAAAGTAAATGTTGCTGTTTATTGTTTCACAGTGTACCTAAACAATAGCAGGTTTTCTGTTGTATTGGAAAAAAATTGCTTGCATTGTTTGGGGAGAATAATTTTGTGATATAAGCTTCCGAACTCAGTTCACTTACAAGAAAGGTTCAAAGAGTTCTAACTAAACAGTGTTAAAAAAAAAAAGGGGTGGGGTGGGGGTGTAAAATAATGGTTGTGCTCTGGAACATATCAAGAATGCATCATAAATTTGTAATGAAATACAATACATAATATTTTGAATGTTTGTGTGATATACCGATAATTATCTCAAATGAGAGGGCTAGGAGTAGTTGGGAAATAGCAGGGAAGATAATGAATCAAGTCTGATCTGAAGTTAGCAGGCAATATTATGGCTTAATTCAAATTCTACCATACATGCAAAAAAATACAAACCACACATAACAAACAAAAATATTCTGCAAGCAATGATAAAAATAATCAATTATTTACTGGTTTTGTAATGTTAAAATATTTTACCAAGGCAAGTTGCAGTCAAAAGTAATGTGAGTTATTTTGAAAATGGAAATACATAAAGATGCATTTATACAAGTGCAAGACTAAATATTTTACATAACTGTATTTCAATGAGAAGATATACAGTAAGTGCACACTTGATAACACTAAGCAGGCAAAACTTAAAGTTAGTTCCATATACTGTTGTATAGTTCATGCACAAATCTCTCCCAAAGTAAAGGGGCTGTTCCAGATCATTCTTGCTGGGATGACAAACAGGATGGGTTGCTGGTAAGGGTGTCAGCATGGATTGGGGGTCAGTTATAGACATTACTTACTGTAATTTGTGATTGCCGTGGGAGAGGAGTGGCTGTTGGTGTGATAGTAATACTGCTGGTGATTTTATTGGTGGGCTTACTGGGCAGGCCATTAGCTAGTGCTGGAGTTCTGTTGTCTTGCACTGGATTACAGGGGGTGATGGGCTTGGAACTGGTGAGAGCTTGGACGTAAGGACTTCCTAAATGGATGTGAATTTTGTTATCCTCAGTAGTTATTACACTTGATCCCGTACTGTTAGATCTCTGAAACTGCCATGACAACTGCCTGTCTGGGGATACTCTAAAAACAGCATGCTTGGCGCCCATTTCCAAAGGCTCTGAGGAGATTATTTGTTCCTGAGAACTTGAGCCTGGTAAAGCCAAAGGGGACATTGTTCTTTCAGGAGTTAAAGAGCCACATGATTCAGGAGTTTGAGACCTTGTAAAAGTAGCCATAGTAATAGGAGAAATTACTGGCTCTGGGCTCATGTAGCCTTCTGCTGCTTTTGATTTTACAGGTGTTAAGGAGGTGTTCTGAATAATGGTTATTCTTTGCTTGGGAGTGCCACAGTTGGGTATAACTGCTGTGCTTGTGTAGGAGTGATGACTTTCAGTGGTAGGACTAGTTATTTCAAGTGTTGCTGTGTTCTGTCCGTGGTCTGGAGTTACTTTTATGTGAAGAGGTTGGCCAGGTGTATGACTTAGCACGAGGTCTCCAGTCTGTGTACAGTTTCCATTTTGCTTTGTATGAATCTTTCCATTCTGAGGATGGCTCTCTTTGGACTTCATCCAAGGGATCCATAATTTTTTGTTCACAGCATTTGCAACAGATGAGTTGCTTTTGAAAGACACTGTTTGTTCCTCCTCGTTGTTATCTTTGTCCTCATTATCACTGTCTTCATACAGCTGCCCATTAATGACTGTTCGCTCTAAAGGCATGAGGGTTTTATAATCGGGTGGTTCATTGTCTGCTGGATCTGTCTGGACTTCTTTAGAAAAAACTTGCAAATCAGAAATTCTTCTTCCATTAAGACCAGGCCTGAAGTTCTTGCTGAAGTGTCTGTACCTCTCCAATTCTTTCATGAGGCTTTCCATTTCTCTTGCTAACTCCCTGTTCTTGTTCTCTTGCTGGAGTAGTTTCTTTTGTAAGACTGTGTGATCACCTCGGAGGTGGCAGATTAGGTCTTCTGTTGCCATGTATTCATGAAGTTTCTCTTTCAGTGCATCCACTTCTCTGGAAAGACGACTTGATTTAGCTTCCTCCTCTTTAAGCTTCTTAAAAAGACGCTGTTCTTGATTGGACTCTGCCTTTTCTGTTAATTTATACCTAGCCACTTCCGTTTTCATAGCCTCCAGCTCCTCTGATAGGAGCTTGGCTCTGTCCCGTTCATTGACATATCTTCGTTCTAGAGACTCAAATTCATCTTCAGTTTTCATAAGATCATCTTCTATAGCCTTCATTTCTTTCAGCTTTTGCTTGAGCCTCTCAACTTCTTGAGAAAGCTCTTTGATTTTGTTGTTCTCCTGCTGCAAGGAGGTGCTGGATTTAGTACTGTCCTTAAGTTTACTTTTAAGAAACTCTTTTTCAACAGCTTCCAGTGACTGAAGTCTTTTTTTAAGAATATTCACTTTGGAAACAAGATCACTTCCTTTCTCCTCTTCTGCTTTCAGTTTGTTTTTCAGTTCATCTCTTTCTTTTGTGACACTGGACACTTTTTCTTCTGCATCAGATTTTGATTTCAGTGCCTTTTTACTTTCCTCAATTAGTTTTTCTGTAACAGACATCACTTTATTTTGTTCCACCTGGAGCTGAGAAGTTGCAGCTAGCAGCTTTTCTTCTGTTTGCTTTATTTTTTCACCCATAGTTTTTCTTTCATCCACAAGCATCACTGTTAGACTCTTCAGCTTTGTTAAATCTTCTTTAAGTGTAAACTCAGTTTTTTCTAACTTATTTTCAATTGCTTCAAGCTCACCAATTCTAGCTTTTAAGCCATCCAGCTCATGGGACAACTGCTTTGTTAACATTTTTTCTCTTTCTAGGTTGCATTTCAGGGAGTAGCATTCCTGTTTACTCTTGCCAAAAGCATCTTCTAATTTTTCCAACTCCATAATTCTTTTGTTCAGCTTGTCAACTTCCCCTTTAAGGTTCTTGCTCTGTGATGCTTCTTTTTCTAACTTTCTATTAAGTTCTCTACACTGATCTTCCATTTTTATGAGCTCTTCATCTTTTCCTTCCATCTCCAGTAGTCGTTTCCTTAGTTCTTCTACTTCAGTCATAAGTGTGGAGTTCCCACATTCTCCCTTATTTATTTTATCCCTTAGGTCTTGCAGTTCTTCTTCTGCTTTTCGTAAAGATTTATTGGTCTCTTCCAGCTCATCGATTTGTCGGCTGAGAGCAGTTAATTTTAACCGGAGCTGACGATTCTGACTGTCTTCATTGGTTAGTTTGGCCATCGTTGCTTCTCGGTCTTGAGAAATCTTACTGCTTTGGGCTTGAAGTTCAGCCTCCAGCCTGCTGGCTCTCTGTTCCTCTTCTTGAACTTTTCCTTCAGCAAAAGCAAGCTTCTCATGTGCTTGTTCTGCAGAAGTGGTTAATTCTTGAATTTTTTGGCTTTGTTGATTCAACTGTTCAGTGAGTCTTTGCTGTTCATCCACCACCATTAAAGCAAAGGATTTCAGTTTAGTCAATTCTTCTTTCAGTTTAGCTATTTTCTGGTTGCTTTCCTTCTCTTTTTTTGCTTGGTATGCTGTTTCTTGTTCAAGAAGCTTTTTCAGTCTGTGGGAGAAAATAACACTATTTTATAGCCATTTTAATGGTCATTTAAAAACACATCTGAAATAGGACATCTCTGCCACTTGTAACTACAAGTAGACCTCTCCTTGTAGTGTCATGGGGCCCACTTACTTTCTGCGCAGAAGTTCTTTTGCAATGGATGTTTCACTACAATCATTCAGACTTAATAACATTTAATTATGCATCTTTGATTACATTTTCAGTGTTGGACAGGTATTAGTGCAAAGCAACTTTCTGCTATTCTGCACTGGAATAACACTGATTTTGCCTGTTTGCTGGGGGTAGTTGTGTGCATGCAGGTTTTCTTTTAAGAAATGCAATTATCATAGGGGTTGAGAAATTAAATCAGTGTAGCCCTCAAGGGCAGGTATAATTTACAGCATCATAAAGCTCCTAATACCTTTAAGTTACTTATAAACATCCTGATGTTTTATGATTAAACTTTATGGATGGTAAAGTACCTGAAGGAAATATAGGCACACTAGGCAGTTAGTCTGGCTGCCTAATGTCATTTTCTCAGCAGCGTATCAGAGCAAAACTAACCATTGTAGGTAAGCTGGTGCTCAGTGAGAATGCAGGCCTTATGGCCTTGTATCATACACAGCCAAAAAAATGCAGTCAGCAGATAAAAAGGTATTATTCAGTATGTGCCTTTTATATTTAAGAAAACCCAGATGTCTTGCTGTCTGCTAGGCTTGGATTTGGTCTTATATCCCAAACTTGCAGATATACGTAAGTGCAACCCGGCTTTTACATGATTATTGAAGGTTTTTATAATGGTTTTTCAAAATTAGTTTTACAATTTTATGTTAGTAGTCAGTCTTTACTGGATGAAACAGACTTAATTTGTTAGACTTGGGATAAGGTTGTTCATTTGTTTATGTAAGATCCGAGGAAACCTCCTAATGCCTCAAATAATTAGGTTCTTTTGTAGACTTTTCTCTGTCAGGGAGTTGTTTGTGGAGTTGGTCTGAGGTATGATTGGTTTGGCCAGCACATTTTCTTCCTTTTGATTAGCTTTTTCCCACAGCCAACCTACAACTGTATTCTCACACTAAAGAAAAGTCTGAAAAGCCTAGATTGAAGTAATCAAGTATTAGAATTTCTCCGTTTCACTGTTCATGTGTGTGCTAGGTATGCAGTTGTGTAGACTATGCGAGGGAAATGAATTGAGTATCAGAACTGTACTTGCACGAAATGACTGCTTCAGCGCTCATTAGCTCCTCGCGTTTTTTATTCCCCCCCTATCCCCTTCTGAAATATGATGCTGACTCTCTAGAAGTTGCTGGCGAAACAACATAAGATTCCTGTTCCACATTCATCTCCAGTCACTATCGTGATGCCCTTGACCATGTGGTTAGTTTTTATAGCTTCCCACTGACAAGTTCCTGTTGCAGCCATCCTTTTAGATCAGGAAGAGCTTAGATAACGGCCTCCTTTGCACAGCTCTTTATTAGGTGTTGATGGACTAGAGGCATATATTTCTGGGCATTTAATAGGCTGCCTCAGCAATATCCCCTCTGGCAGCATTGTAGTTTTTCTGCACAGAGAGAGGAAGTCCCTGGCATTCTACAACTGTCCATCAGAGTTGTCTGATTTAATGGTGAAATTATATAGAAGTCTACGACTATGAATTTTCTTACACCTTCGCCATCCCCACTGTTCTTATTCTAGTGCATAAGTTGCACTATATTGAATATAATGAAATCCCATATGTTAAGAATTGACAAAATGGGAAGTAGCAATGAACACAGTTGATATCAAAGACTTAAAGCAGCCCCAAATTCTTTACAACAGTCAATTAACATAATGGAGAAAACAGACATGAAAAGGTGTAAATGGAGAGGGAGAGGTTTGTGAAATGAGCTTGAAGGAATGCTGCTTCTTGACAGAACAAATATATGGGGAGAAGACTGTGCCATCATCAAAGGCAGCTTTTTACTGTGTTGTTGGCTTATAAACTTTTGTCTGCTTTTGAGTGCTGCTTTCTGAGTTCTTTTTAGTGTAAAAATCTCTCTTCCCTCCCCACCCTTGTCTCTAAATGCCTTAGTAGTGAAGTTCAATTGATGATTTACCGTTGCCATAGATATAAAACCATAACAGAAGCATAACTAACAATTTCATTTGGAATGAACTCAGTTTTTGTGTGTGTATGAAGTTAGGACATCTCATACTAATACTGTTAGAATAGACTTGGACTTATTAGCACTTGATTTATTTAAGCTTGCTTCACTATAAAAGCTTTTGAAAGGCGAATTTAGCTGAGATGACTAATACATAAATGAATTGGTGTTTTACCCAAGACTTTCATATTAACTAGTTGATATCTCTCTGGCCAAATGTATCTGCAATGCTCCAGTGACTGATGCCCTTGAATTGCTTTAGAAAGAAAACTCTTGGACCAAGTAGTAACCAACAACTGTAATTTTCATAGGGATGCTAATTTTTAATGAAGCAAACAACTGATTTTATTATTTATGCACCATTATCTTTACAGATGTTTGAGTGAGCAATCCCAGCAGTCCTTCTAGTTTTTTTTTATAACTTTATTTCTCAAGCTATCTGAAATACTTAAGATTTGCTTCAGCAAAGTGCTTGAGGTTCCAGCCCAAACTGAGTGCTTGAGTGAGATGGTCTAACCCAACCTCTGATCAAGTCTGTGTTGCAACAGTTATTTCAATGAAAGTGTCTAAATTATTGGTATCTGAACTGGGTTGTTGTATAAACTGAGAAGGATTTTCAAGAGATTGTTTCTTTGCTCATGCCAAAAGGCTTTTAGGGTATTTAAATGGGTTTCCTTCATTCAAAAGATAAAATGCAGTTTTGAGATTCAAATAGAAATGCAAGCAAGCATTTCTAACCCCTGAGTTCTATTTCTTTTGGAAAAAATACTTCTATAAAATCACTCAATTGAAGTTCAGTTACCGAGCATAGTGTAGAAGCTGTGAGTTAAAGGTTTTTAACATGTTTCTAAAACGAAAAAAAGGGATGTATTAAGCATGGTATGTGTATTTTTTTGACACTGTGTAGTTAAGTAAGTTTATTTGCACTTGTTTTTGACAACTGTATGCTTATTCCTATACAGAATGTATTCCTATACAGAAAATGCCCTCAACAGTGCTGAATAGATAATGATTTCTTGTACAAAGTTGAGATTGATATTGTAAGAAGTCAACTGGGAGTCTGTTAATATTTGCTGAAGAATTTTTCCTTGGCTGCTGAATTCCTGTTTCATGGTTCAGTAGGTCACAGCAACTTTGTTTGCACTCATGCACTTAGGAGTGGAAGACCACCCTAAAATGTTTGGGGGGTTTGTGTTTGGTTGTTTTGTTGGTGGTGGGTTGGTTTGGGTTTTGTTTGGTTTTTTGTGTTTTTTTTTTTTTTTTTTTTTAATTCATTGCTTGGTTTTGGTCAGCTCTTTTGGGGAACCTGACTTCTTCAGGTCAGGGTTTGATTATGTATATCATTTGAACTAAGGCAAATCACGCATTTAATTGAAGGACTGTTGTAACCGATAATAGCACTTTGGGATATTTTGCATACTTTTGTGACAGTATATTTTGTGCTAACTTCATCCAAAGCACTCTCTTCCTAGAGAAGGGTATTAGTGTATTTGAGAGAACAATTTTACCAAAAATATGCAAAGATCAAAAGATGTTGGCTTAAAAAAAATAATTTAAAAAAGAACAGGCACTCCCCTATCCAATAAAATACTTTTATAATTTTCTTTTCCAGTTGAATTTCATGATCATGCAATTTCATATCAGGCGAAAGCGGGTATATCATTTAGGCAAACTTTTCATAGATAATTCCAAGCAGTTGACGTCATAGGACTACAAGAACCCTTTCTGAATCTAGGCCAGCAAAAACAAGCTTTGGAAATGGGTTTAAGAACATGAACGTTAGGTAGTTAAACAGAGTCAGGGAAGTGTCTTTCTACTTTTTCTTCAGAGCTTCTTTTATGAATGACTGCTTTATTGCGGGTTAATATCAAACTTGTTTGCGATACCAGTTGTCTGCTTTTTTATTTCCTTAAAGAAATTGTATTTGTCAGCTCTCCTGTGTTTGTTGTAATTGCTTTCCTCAATATGCATGCTATAGCTTCTTGGTGTTAAAACCATGAATTCAATTGTGTTGTTTTTTTGTTTTGTTTTTCAAGTGCATATAACTTCGGCTACACTACATCATATTTAGCTATATAAAGATTATATGTTTTCTGCAAGAAGTGGGGACTCCCAAAACAGTTCATTGTCTTCTTGGTGTCATATGATATAATTTTGACTTTTAAGTGGGGTTTTCCATTGTTACGGGGGGGGGGTGGAACGGACGGACGGACGGATGACCTCTATTACATTGATGTTGTTTAATTTGTGTTTTTGCAGGATTCTAAGGGGGATTCTTTTCCTGTGAGTTTCAGGGAAACTTAAGAAAGCATGGGAGACTGAGGTTGCATGACCCTTATTTCTTAATTTTTTTTGAGTTTCTTCTAGAATGAATCATTATTCTTAGAATTATTATTCTGAGAACAAAAATGGTGATTTTTTTTTTTTTTTTTTGCTTTAAGCAATCTTGCAATGATAACTTCAGAAAATGCTGCATTCCTTAAGGATGCAAGTGAAAAAGGTTTTGATTTGTAACTCTGTACTTCTATCATGCCTTCCACAGAAGTATTGAGGGGATTTTAATAAAAACCAAGATATTGATAAGGTATACATCGGATCACTCTGCAGAAATGACTGAGATTTTGCATATCAGTGACTTTTTTTTTTTCATAAAGATACCTGTTTTTTAATCTAGCTCATGCACTTCACCCTTCCCAGGTAAAAGACATATCTTATTGGAGGTTCTACAGGTTATAACATGAGAGAGACTTGCTTCTAAAATTTTTGGACATGTGCTTTAATTTCCCTCTCTACAATGCAAGTAAGAATACTCAGCTGAAAGCTTGTAAATGTACATGAAGTCATGCCTCTTCCGCTGAGGCGTTTTTCCCAGTTAGCAATAAGCCATGGTCTGGCTGTTAATGAGAAGAAACATGCTTCATCATTTCTGGTAAATCTTACAAGTTGTTGTAATTTTTTACACCAGTGCAGTTAAGTATTTACTTTTGGAAGAAACTGAGTCTGTCTGTGCCTTCCACAGCTTCTGGCAACAAAATCTGGATTTGTCAAAATGTCTTTCTGGTCTTGGGGTGGCTATGCATTTTTTATTTTCCTTTGCCTACAGTTGTACTTATTGATGTGTAGTTTTTATGAAGACCTACTTGTAACTACTTTTATGGCTCTCTTTATTATCTTTATTGATGCTTCTTTTTTCCCCCTGTCATAAAGGAAGTCAAGAGCCTTTGAAATTACAGAGGCAACAACATACCATAGCTGTTGTGTAATCTGTTGGCTTTATCTGAATCAGTCAGCACTTCCCAACAGAATGCGAGCACTTATTTTAAAATTTGTTTTTGGTGTACTTTTTACATATGTATATGTATATTAGGATGCAAACCTCCACAAAGGGTGTCTCAACTGCGAGATACTGTGTATAAAGCAAATTTCCCCAATAAGGAAATTTTTTTTTATAAAATGAGGACTTTTAATGAGGAGGGTGTGAGTTCTGCTTATTACTCCACGAATTACCACAGAGTAATCATTGTTTTATCTGATGCTTAATATGCTGACTTGCTTAACAAGTCTTAATAAAAGTCATATATGATGAATGGTGTTGCCAGTTCTGGGTTAACTTGGGCAAAATTTCAAATGGATAACCAGATGTATTTAGCTGTGATGCTGAGTAAACATATGCAGATAATATATTCTTTTAAGAATTAATTAATCTGGAACAGTAACATTGTGACCATGGTTTCACAACTACTAAGCTGCTAAAATTCTTCCTGGCGATGTAAGGATATTGGCGCTTATAAATGTTATGAAATCCTGTGTAAATTTGGTGACAGTAAATGGCATGAGAAATTAAGCAACATAAATTTGTTAAAAATGTAAGACTTATCAATGTAAGTGATTAACATTCACTTCTAGTTGGAGTCATTTTAATTCAGCACTAAAACGCAGTTTTGTTTTATCATGAAACCTCAGTTAAAGAAAGTAGTTTTCTATCTTGAACTATATTCCTTCCATGTCTAGATGTTCTTGGAAAATACCAAGCAAAACATCAGTCTTGTGTAGAAAGTATCAATGCTTTCTGTGGCAGTAACTGTTCCAATATGCAAGGTGATAATTATTAATTCTGTCTGTTCATTTCTAATCTTGTAATAGTAACCATCCACAGTGTCTGCAATTACGATAGGAAGGTGCAGGACTTCTAGGTGGGAGTGACGAAGTTGATACCTTATTAAAATGTTGGCAGGTTTGGGGCTTTTTTATTTTTGGTTGTTAGGTGGTTTTTTGTTGGTTTTTTTTTTTTGTATTTTGTTGTTGACCGCATATTCTGAAGAATGATTGTAAGTGCTAACCTGACAGGACCACAATATTAATAAGCTTTACTTGAAGTTAGCCTTAAAAACTCTGTCCCCCAGAGTTCAGCTACCAGAAAACATGGCACAATGAATTGGAAGTAGACCTCTATGTGTCACCTTTTTTGAGAGGCACTCCTCTTTCTTTTTCCCTCTTTTTGGATTTAACAGCTATTTCAGTTATTTTTTGAAGTCAGTATCTGTTACTGTTGGCATTTCAGTAGTGTATAATTGTGTATAATTGTGCATGTAGCATGACTGTTAATCCTCTTATGCTCTGAATCTAACTATATCAATAATTTAACTGGTTCATGGGAATATTATGTGAGTTTTGTTGGTTAGTAATTAGGGATTTTTTCATGTTGCTACATGTTGTTCCCTCTCTCTTTCTCTCTGCCTCTCGCCCCCTCTCCACACTGCCTGTAAAGTCGGAAATAAAGCAAGTAATTTCAGATGCAATACTAGAATTTGGAACTCTTCAAATTTACGTCAGCCAGGAAATTATAGTTTTGCAGATGGAAAGCTTTCAGAAGGAAATGGAAGGATGAACCACAAGAGATGTGGTATAGTGGTCAAAGCAACAAGGCTGAGGCAGAACGTCTCAGTTACTAATCCGGGTTCCACTTTTGTCTTTTCTTCATCTTTAACAAGGAAAATTTTGTGCCTGAACTTCAGATTTATTAAAATGGAAAAGCAGTGTTGGCTTTCTGTAACAGATTATTTTGAGAATTAATATTAACTCAGAGGTTTTAATAACATGGCAACTGCGCAAAATAAACCTAGACAACTACTGCTTTTTAAAACTTGTAATTTTTAAATGATAGTCTCAGTGAAATGATTGCGTTTGATTTGATGTTTAATATTGCATGATAAAATAAATTGATGGGAGAGATACAGTGGCTTTATGAACCTGAGTTTTGTTTTAAATGTACACTTTAAGCATTACTGCTAGAACATTATTGCTTGATCACAGTTATTGAACTGTTTTTAAAATCACCAGTGTTATAAACCACTCAGAACTACAGAGATAAACAGGACAGTGTTTTTTCCACTATTTTTGATTTTTTTTTTTTTTCTTCCCACCCATGGGCAGGTGGATGTGTTTGCATTGTCTGTTCCGAGTGTCGCTACCAGTAACTGTTACCATTGCAGCCCAGTGCTAGGATTTAGCAAGTGAAAAATTGTAGCAGGGATTAATTGACCTCCATAAAGCTGTCTTTTAGAGCCCTGCCTGCCTTCCCCCCATTCTCCATGGGAAGATTATGCAGAAACAAGGGAGTGCAGTTTGCCCAGATTCTGGAATTTTCTGGTCAGGCTGATTACCCCAGCCACGTGTGTTTAGTTTGTATGAGGCAAATACTACGTGGTTATCACTGCCATGGTGTGTTTACTGTTGATGGAAGTGTAATAGTTGGAGCTGTTGAGTTTTTTATTTATCTGCATTTAATCTGCTATTTAATCTGCATCCTTCAAGTGACTGAGGAGTTTGCAGAAGTTCTGATTCCCTGAATGAGTCAGTTGCTTCAGCTCTGTATAAGTTTGTAACCTTTAAGTCATCTTTCTGTACTTTTCAGTTTAATGATTATACTCGTTTTAGATTAAGAGAACAATCTGAGGGTTTTTTTTTTTTTCCTTTAAGCACTTTCAGTAAATAAATAAATAAATCGTGTCTATAATTTGATTGTGAGATTTTTTTTCTTCTGTATATAACATCAGTGTGTAGGTTCAACGTGAACCTTCATTTTGTGGATGCTTTTTCTCGAGGGCAGTTGGGAAAATAGATGTTTTTCTGGTGCCTGATTCACCTGGGGCAGTGCTAGTGCTGCTGTCATGACCAGAACTGGGCATTATATAATTGTGCAAGGATCCAATTCATACAAAGTTTTTTTAACTTCAATTAGTTAATATTTTTGGTATGTCAGAAAATGGCACTCGCCCAACAATAACACATCATGTTACTCAGAGGAGACTGGTTAGTCGTAAATGTCATTTTCCCATAACATTTACAGGAACTGGATGTTCTCTAAAACAATTTTAACACACTTTTATATAGAAATAAATGTCTGGGGCCACATTTTCATCCATGGGCACTGTGCCTATCTCTTATGATAACCATGGCCTTATTTGTATATAAGTCATCAGCAGTGGCAAAATTTAGAACTTTCCATGCTGCCACGCTCACTTCCTCTGTTGAACTGAAAGCATCCTAAGACAAAGTAAGCCCTTTTTCTGGTGTGTTTGCTTCTTGAAGTAGTTCTGTGTATGTGTATAATAAACTGAGCATTTGAAGACTGGGCTTGAGTGGCACTCCATAATTATTATTTTTCTTTTTGGCAGAAAACATGAAACTTAATTGTTACTGCAAATTTAGGGTGAGATATTTAAATTTTCCTTGGTGCAAGGTTGCATGAAGCAGTGTAGTTGAGGATTTCCAAATAGGCAAAAGACTTTAATTAGGTTTGCTGATACAGTTGCAACTTTTTCTGGTAGCCGAGACTGGAAGTAATAAGAGCAGTAATATCACTAACGTCAAACAGAGACACTTCATTCTGAAGCTAAATATGCATCTTTTTCCTGTAGACCTGATAATGTGAGGGTGTCCATTTTCTCCAAGACAGATTTGGCCAGAACTTCATCTTGGAGGACACAGGTGAACAGGAAGTTGTAGCAATGTATTGTAGCATTGTTAACTAGCTAAATGTGGTTTTGAAGCTACAAGTGGTGGAGAATGATGCTAATTTCCTGGTTTTTCATCTTCAGAAATTGGATTAAAACCATTTCTGATGGATTACAAATTGCTTGTGGGTACTGTTCTAGATATTGAAGCCCTGTAGTTCTGGAGACTTTGCTACCTGGGAGATAAATCACTTTCTTGCTGTATCTCCTGCTAAACACTGTATCTGTATCTGTATCTACTGTATCCTGTATCTTGCTGCTAAACACCTTGCTACATGTCTCCTGTATCTGAATGTGTTGGAACTTGAAGTGTGGGATGTTTGGGAGTTGCATTTTCTCTTGTCTCAGTAAGATCACGGCCGCATTGGCCTGGGAGCACTTGGCGAATCCTTTAAAGGTGAAAAGTCAATGCACGTTTGTTTGATGTTGATCTTTAGCATAGGTGCTCTTGATCAAGTTTACATTGTTTCTGCAAATTGATCCTTTTCAAAGAGGACATTGATTAAAACTACAGGATAGGAAGCTACAGTGGAGAGCTAAGGGTGATAGTCTGAGAAACTTTATACTGGTTATAATCTAATCAAGGTTTACTTCATAGTTTTAGTTCATATGTTTAAATAACAATTTAAATAGATGATAATTTAAATAGCCTCTTCACCTATATATAACTAAAGAACATCTTTCTGTTGATTATGATGTGTTGAAGTAAGATTTTTCCATTCTTCTGCAACTTTGGTAGTTCACTGTGTTAAACACCAAATACCATTTTAAGCATAAAAGAAATTTGGGTCCTTTAGTCATATGTCCACTCAAAGCGCTAATAACAGTTTGTATCTAGAATCAGGGTTGGTTGTTTTTTTTTTTTTTTGGTAGCTAATTGCATATGTGCTCAGCAGTGGGAATAACTGTTGCATGTTCTGGAAAATAAAGTTTATCTATTTCTTAGGAAAAAAAGACTAAATTGTTAGGATGAAAAAGTGGATTTAACTATTCTAGCTATTCTATGACCAATGGTTTCTTAAACTCCTTTAAAACTGGCCTGAACAGTCTTTCTAAAGCCAAGAGAGACACTTACTTTTTCCATCTTTGGTTGTTTTCCAGTTGTCTTTCTCTGCCTTTCAAAAACTGTAATTTCTATGACAGTTTTTTTTAGGATTTTTTTTTTTTTTAGGAAAGAGGAAGATCACATGCATGAATGCTTCCCTTGCCTCTTTGTATGAAAACTTCTAGACTCCAAGTGTTGCCTGTTCTTCAAACAAATGTTAATTCAGTTGAACATTCTCTGCCTCGTTATTGTACTCCAAACTGATTTATAACTCTATCTGTATCATTATGTGACTGAAGGGCATTTGGCTACATGCCCTATTTGATCTCTTTCCTTGCCTCTTGGCTGATGGTCTGTGATGTTTAGCTTATATTTTGCTATTTTCGGATGTCAGTCTGAAAATGAAGGAGCTGTAGCATGCTTTCATGTACAGTATGTTTCTGATGTAATACATTTTAGCTTTTATCACTAATTTATAACATGGTTTCAAATACTGAAAATAAAAAGATACAATTATCTCTAGACAGAACTTACTAGTTGTTTGGTAAATGAGAGGGTTGTTTACAGGTTATAAAATGTTACCTTGTCAAAATCTGATTCCTCCACCCAGTTAATCCTGATCAAAATAGGACAATTTTGCTATTGACAAAGATTACACTAATCATCTAGAGTTTTAAGCAGAGGATGGGAACAAAGCAAGGGCAAGCAGACACTTTCCAAAGTCGCTGCTTCTTTGCATACCATATCGCATTTTCTTCCCTTCTCCTTTCTAGAGATTAGCAAAATATGTAAGCTTGACGATTTTTGTCAGCTGTTGTCTGCTGCTTTCCTGAAAGGGAACTAACGTGTGCACCTCCTAGCTCAGCCTAAACGATCTCCATTGGTTGATGTTGTTCCCACACAACTCTCATAATCAGTCTATTTTATCTATCTTGAATTGAGCTATATTGAGGCTGTACTTGCTGCCTCTCCTTCAGAGGCTTTTTATCCCCCTGCTCTGCTTACGCATATGCAAGCAAATGCACACACCCATTTATATATTAGATATGTTTTTAGTAATGTGTCTTTTAGGAGAAGTTTTAAGCCTGCCAAGGTTCATTGTGGCCTTTTTATTGGCGCCAATTAAGTATTTAATTTGGGAATGACATGGGTTGCTAGCGAAAAGACTTTCCTCTTTACATGAAAGAGTATATGGGACTTTTTGCAGCTTAAGAAAATATTTCAGCTTTGAGCATTAATAAATGGCATTTTTTTTCCACCTTTCTACATCCAAGTTAGTATGTTCAGCGTTGGATTTCAGATATTTAGTTTAGGGATCGGCTGCCCCAAACGTGGAGCTGTGACCAAAATTTAAAAAAAAAAAAAGGCTGATATAATTTACTTTCGTCTTTTCTAAGTAGGGATCTGAAACAGAATGGCTCTACTGATGTTGAGAATGTGTTTGACCAGAGGGGGAGCATTTTGAAGTTGAAAACAAAAACAAATGCAGCATTTATTAGGCTTTTTCTGAGAAACGTCTGTGTAACTAAGTAGAATAGAATCATGTTTGGGAATGTGGTGGGTGACATTATTTTGGGGCAAGCCAAGGTTAAAGATGATAAACCTCTCTAACTTTTAATGACTGAAAGTTATGGTTAAATCCATAAAAAGTTGTCGGAATTCAGTCAGCTCATAGTTTTTTAAAGATGGTTTTGTCCATATGTTGAAATCCAATATGTAATTAAAATATGAGTTTTATGAATGCATTACTTTCCATTTTGAAGCATCCAGTCCTGTGTGTTTTTTCTCGTGGTAGTAACAATATGCTGCTTCATTTCAGTTTTAAAAATTTTTCCTCTTTCTCTTATGCTGCCATTGCAGTAGTTGCTAGATAAGCTTTGTGTCTCAAATAAAAAAGGATAAAGTTTTACATTCACTCTCTGCAATGAATTTGAAATAAATTACTTTGAATGTTAGATTTAAGGGAGACCTTCAAGAACGCTTTCTTTTAATTGCAATTGTGTTTCTTTCCAGGCCTTTGGAAGATTTTAAAGGACAATGAAACCTGGTTGATGCATTGTTTCACATTCCTGAAATGTATGCAAGATTAATGGTTTTTTTGTCAGAAATATTTCATTTTTTCTATCCGCATTTTCAGTGATGTACACTGGAGCCTTGTGTACCCTACTTGAAGTACATTTGTAAAGGTTTGTTGAAGCCTGAGGAGCAGTAGTTAAGTGATTGTGTGTTCTGGTTGCTCAGCTTATATGAGCATGAAGCATGAAATGGGATGGCTCACATTCTGCTTATTTACCTCAGCAGCCACTCTCTGGTGGTCACCCATAGGTCCCTTGCCCAGCTCAAGGTTGAAGTCAAGCCATTGTGTTAAATCATTGTGGTACGTACGATGAGCTGTAGCAGAAAGGGTGACTTTTGCAACAGGCAGGAAGTATGTGCGTTTATCAACTTGGATGGCCAAGGTTATAGGACTTTGAATTCTGTTGAAGTGTTGTCTAGCAAGGTTGGTTTGAACTTTCAACCCCCAGCTTTCCATTTTATTATTAAAGAAGGTTATGCGATAATGTTTGCTCAGCTAGCATTCATTTATTCCATGAACATTCACCTCTTCATTGTCACCTTAGTTCTGTTGTTCTGGTGAGGAGGCAGTGATTTGGGAGGTGGTGTTTTTGTACTGTTTTTAACTGGAGGCTGTAGGCTGCCACAGAAAATCTTCAAATACGTTTTCCTTGAATTTGTGAACGCTTGAGGAAAGTGAGTTGTGAATGCCTGAGTGTGTTCCATTGGTCCATCAGCCTGCGTGCTGTTCCTGACCTTCCAGAAACAACATGGTGCCCTGGACGTGCAATCAAAGTGATTTTTGTCTCGCTGACAGAAAACCTCAAGATCAGCATAACATACTGAGAGGTGTTAAGACTCAAAATGTCCATTACTTCACTTAAATCACAAGACTGGGCACTATATTTAGAATTTTTCAGCAATGCCCCTTACCCTCTCAGAGCTGAGTAATGCAGTTTAGTGAATGGCTGAACTAACCAAATTTTCAGTCACTTCAAAAAAGCTCAACATAAACCTCAAAGATGCCATAGCAGAATCTATTCAATATGAGAAAAACAAACCTAGGCAATTAAACATAATTTATTTTTATTGGGAAGGCATAGTTTCTGAGCTGAAATCAACTTGATGACAGGCTCAAGTATTAAGGGGAACTATTAATGAGTCGGAACTAAGATGTTATAGGATGTTTTTTAAAGATACTTCTTCCTACATTGTAAACTCCTTAGGATTCTCTCACTTAGATATTTTAATTGCTTCTCTGACTTAAATATTTTAATTGCTTCTTTAATGAACGGTATTCAGGTACTACCACACCCAGGATTTGAGAGAAGCTGTTTGCAGGAGAGGTCCAGAGGATCAGTGGCTGCTCACTTGTCCATGCCAAACTACACCTGGCAAAGAGTTTTTCCAGAAGAAAGGTTCCAGCCGTTTAAGAACTGCCACAGAGGGGAAACTCTCTGGGAGTAAAACCAGGCTGGTTTTTATCCCATGACAATAGCAAATGTGGTAATTCATCACACTATTAGGTAAATAATATGAAAGTGCTGTTACTCAGCAAAATCAAGCAATAACTTGGTATTAGTAGTACTGATGGGGAAAATAAAATATGTGGAAGTTTATATCCCTTGGTCTTCTGGGTCAAATCTCTAAAAATTCTACTGTCAGCAGTTACGCTGTGTTTGTCAGTGGTACGAATGGAAGTGACAGCAAAGGAACAAAGGGTCAATGCATTTTAGTAGGAAGGTGGCTTTCGTTTCTGGAGGATATACTTGTTTTTAAAATGCTTTCTCTTTACATTAGGTGTTGTAAAAAGTTACTATAAAAAGAAACACAAGGGAAGAATTACAGTTGTTGAAGACTGAATGATGTGATAATTCTTTACTGTCTTCTTTTACCAAGTGATGCAAGCTAACCTTCTAGTTGCTTAAAATTAAATAGTCTCGATACATACTAAGAAACCTGACAAAGCAAAGGAGTGTAATACTGAGGGGGGGGTGGGGGTGGGAGGAACAACAGTGAGACGCTTTTATCCTTGTACCTCACTCAGTGTAATTATTTTTTACTTTTACCAGTACAAATGACAATTGGTCCTGTAAGTATTACATGAATGTTTTCCCTTTCAATCTAAAGGAAGATAGGCAGTGGGAAATAAAGTTCTTCTGGCTTCTGATAGATGTTATGATTTGTATTAGGCTAGCAGCATTCACAGCCCAGATGGTACTTTGGGTATTGCTAAAGCAGTAATTAATGATAAATGTTACCCTCCTCTGCTGAATTTGGAGGAGCTGAAACAGTCTCCTACTAGGTAGACTTTTTTCTTTTCTATTTACTGCCTTTATCAACTATATAGGTTTATTCTATGTGTAGCATTTCTATGAATATTTCTTTTTCATCATATTGTAGTCCTTTGACTGCAGCTTACCCTTTCTACTCAGACACTTTTTTGAGGTATTTTAATTAAGTTTGGTTCATAACGTATCTTTTCATAACACAGCTAACATTTCCACTTTATGACTTGACAATGTATTTATTATTAAATCCACTGGATATAGGATATGTAGAGAAACAATCATTTATGAGGAAAGAAATCTAAAAATGCTAGGACATGGATTTCAATTCTGCAGATATGACAGAATATCAAGCAGAAGACATTGTAAGGCGCTTAGGATACTGATCTGGGGTATTGGTTTTCTACCATAAACTTACATTTGTTCTGGTTGCTAGGATTCTTTTCATTCTATGTATACTATACAGTGCCCTCTTCCCTGATTCTATAGTCAGGCAGACTCAAAGCATAAACAGAGGTGTAAACTTTGCTCTTTACAAGAAAAATTACCTTGGAAACACGAATGTGACCTTCACCTAAATGCCAAGGTTAATAATACACAAGTACCCAAATCATCTTTGAAATGAAATATCTTTCTGTATATTTACATTTTTAGAAGCATGTGGAAAATAACTACTTAATATTTTCTTGTTGTTTAAAGCAAAAAATAAGTCACAAAAATGCTCACATGTGATATTTTGACTGAGTCTCTAATTCCATGTATGCTTGATAGTACAGCAAAGCATATGATTGTATCAGCTTTGATTTTTCTCAAATATATACTTGAACAAGGATTTTGCAGGATTTAAAACATGAAATGCAGGAAAAAAAACCCCTTTCTGCTGTCTTAACATTTAATGCTGGCTTAATTTTGTATTAAGGAAAATGAAAACACACAACAAAAATGTTTTAAGAAGAGTTTGAGTTTGAAGGTCTTAAAGTCTAACTTTTCTTACATTTTAAATTACACATAATTGCTCTGGAGAGCAATGCTTAGTACTCTGAATTTGCAACTAGAGCAGTACAATTGACTTAATTGCATTTGTTCCTATAAACAGGGATTTGACATCGTTTGGCCCTTTATTAAGGGAAAGGACAGTGTAGTTTGTTTTTATGCTATGCGGTTGTGAATTATAAGCACACAAGATTATAAGGTGTAATCTGTCAAGGTGCTTAGTGCCTCATCAGAATTGTTTTCTGTTCTCTGTTTTTTGGAGTTATTAATTGCAATACTGTTCAGCATCAGTAAATTAAACCTCAGAGACCAGTGGGTTTTCTGAGTTTGAAGGCATTTGTTTGATGACCAGGATTTAAAGTTTTTTCAGCAAAATCTGACAGTTCTGTCCTCTCGTGATTTGACACTTGCACGCAAGACACAGAAGAGGGAAGCAGTGTGTAGCAGTTGAAAAGTTTGTTAGTAATTAAACTAGTTACAGTTGTTTCTTTCAGACATAGCATAATCTTATCGCAAAGTAATATTTGTGACAATTTATACATGCCTCTGTAAACTACAGTAAAAGTCGTTTAAAAGTATACTAAATGCTTAGAGACATATGTGCATACATATCTACTAATACATAGCATATGCATATAAATGCAGCATAAAGAGAGGCAGTAGCTCTACCTAATATATTAGAATACAGTTGGACTCTTTCCACAGCTTTAAATGCAGTCATGATTTTATCCGACCATTTGCAAAATGTTGTGTAATTCATAACTACCTCCTCCTTTAGCATTAAATTAATTCCTCATCTGTTGGCTCTGTTGGAATTGTTTAAAATGTACTTTTTAACGCTTGAGACAGTCATCCTGCTTCCGAGTAACCAGACATCTTCTGGATCTCCTGGTGCTGTTTTAGGGGAATTCATTGTTTTAGAAAGTATCTCACTAGGAAAAAAAGCAAGAAGTGCCAGTGTGTGCCAGAAGAAGTTTGCTTCCCACCCTCTCCCTTACCTTGCGCTCCTGGACTATAGAAATCCCGGGTCAGCTATTGCTCCATGGTGTGAGGCGTTCAGCTGTAGCATCAGAGATGTGAGCATTCCAGCAGTCCCACTAAACAATGAGAGATAGGCTCTTTGCATGCCCCAAGCCTATGGAGCATTACGTCATTGCCTTGCCATATAAGGCACTCTGTGTTGTGCAGACTCGTCGTGTCTGACTGGTGTACTTTAGTGATAGCCAGAACTTAGAAAGCTTATTAATGTGTTCTGGCTCCAGCTGACGCTCGGGACTGTGTGAAATATTTCGGGTGTCTACTAGTTCATGGCCAAGAAGAATGTGCGGAAGGTTTGGGTTAGGGCAGTTCCTTTCTATTATTGATAATAAAGTCCTTAGAAGTTGTTAGCCGGTTAGTTACAATGTTTTCCACTTAGTCTCGCAGCCTAGAATGCGAGAAAGGAAAAATTAAATTCAAGGGCATCTTCTTTAATTAGTTGTTCTAAAGAAGCCTTTTCTTTTTTCTTACCTTTTTTTTTTTTAATGTGACAAAAAATGTGAATTTAGCTGAACTCCTCAGAGGGTGATATGAACTTCAAGCCTTCCTTTTTTTTTCTTCTGTAAAGAGTCAGGGTCCTCAGAGGATAGTATTTTATTTCCTGATGATGTAACTACAAAACAATTCTCTAAGTGATGATGGGAAGGCCAGATGAAATCTGATTTCATTTTTTTTTCTTCAATGTTTTTCCTACAAAACCCTTTCCTTTTCTTATGTTTGTGTTTCAGCTAACACAATTAAGCAATCCAACCAACTATTTTTAGTAAGAAGGTCTTAAAGAAATGCATCGTTTGTTTTAACGCTTAGGAAAGAGGCAGGAAGCTAAAAAGCAGGATTTAGATTGAAGAACTTAAAATGTATCTCTTGTATTCCCTGTCCTTCACTGTACACCCTGAATAAACGTTGAGAACACGAGAAAGATGTACTTGACAGAGGCATAAAACTCAGTGTTGAAATTCTACTAAGGGTTAACAGGAGTTAATGAAATAAACTTTTGTGTTGATGGGTAAATTAAACCTGGGAAAGGTGCTCTACACTATTTTGTGCAGCTCTGTTAAAGTAGGTGCATCCACAACTCAAAATTTGCAGCATTTGAATGTTAGTCTTCAGATCAACTTCAGAGGATGACTTCAGCTGTCCTACTGCCTGCTTTTTATCATACGCGAACATAATGCTGACATAAGTCAATTTACTTATTGGAGGCTGTTTTCTGTAGGTATGAAAACAAATTGTGATTAAAATGTTTGCATTTCATTAGAAGGATAGACATCTCTTAGCTACCTTGCACATATTTACCTTGAGTGTAGCCTGAAAAAGATACTTATTCTTTCATTGGAAAATTTCAGCTGGCCCTTTGCACTGTGCTTCCTTGGAAGTGTGCTGCTTGTGTGTGTGTGTCCTACTATGTCCCCTTTCTAAGTTTCTGAGGAAGATTGAATTTGGGTCCTTGATCAGAAAATTTCCATATCTATCTAATAGCATTGCTGTCCAAAATGGTTTCAGAGATAATTAAATGTCTTATTTGAGTATAGCAATGGACAGATCAGGATAATACTTAATTTCTTATTCTAGGGAGATTTCATAACGAAATCCAAACAGAAAAATAACTTTTCCTTTAACTAGAATTGGACTGTTCAGTTGCTTGGCTAATGTTTTTGCGAACTAACATTTTGTATAGTTTTTCTCAAAAGTATTGTGCCAATGTGAATCGCTTGAATTACTTAAAAGCTCATCCAGGTGACCTTGGTATGGGGAACATGAAGTTGACTTAATCTGCAACTCTAAGGTGACCCTTTCTGCTGGAATTCTGTTTAAAAAAATAGGACAGCCCCAAGTGCAAGGTACTCCACAGGCTGTGGAGGATGCTGTATCCAGTTAAGATTTGCAGGGGGAGTCAGGTAAATAGAGCTTTGAAAAGTAGCTGGCAGTTAAATGTGCATGCATTCTTTTTTTACATATATGTGTGTGTGCGTGCAGGCATACAAATGCTTAGAGTGAGAACTGCTGTTCTGTATTTTACTTGGTAATTGTTTTTTTCTTTTCTTCCCTTTGCAATTTTTCTTTTATCCTTCATCTTCTCCTTCACCTGCACACCCCCTATCTCTTTAGTCCGTCTCTATATGAAGATTGCCTGCATTTTTATTCTTCCACGTGAAACAGTTGCTGTAGACCATAAACAGTTTTGAAGAATAGGACTTCTCAAAAGCTGGTAATCAAAAATCTATCCTTCCAGTCCCGTTCTGTTCTGGAGTTGCTAGAATCACAGCTCGGATAGTGCTGGTGATAACTTTATTGGCAGTCTGGGGGCAGGCTAGAGCAGGGAATAGGGAATGCAAATCCTCCTGTTTATAAGTTTGTGTTTACATCTGGAGATGGCCAAAGCATGAACTTCTAGTTTCTTAATTAATTCTCCTCTGTGATACAAAAGCGCACATCTGTGACCTTCTGCAAAACGACTTTATCAAAGAGCATCAGCTGAGTGTGTAATGTCCTGACTTCCTTCTCTTGTATTGTCACAACTTAATAAAGGACAGAGTACAGTACTATTCCAAGCCCTGTTAAGGATCTGTAACATTAAAAATCTCATGTTTTGGATTCTTATAACGTGAAAAGCTTATTTGTATCTGAGGCTGTTAATACAGTTGCTGACAAGCCTTCTTTTACTGCTCTTTTACTGTCTTCCAGTATCTGTAGGTGGAATCCTGGCGCCGGTGAACTTCACTGAAGTTGGAGAAAAAAGCCTTCGGGCAGAGAGATATGCCTGTCTCATTCTCCATTGCTCCCTGAAAATGAATTTGGTTTCCTTAGTTACTAGACAGAGTTATTCAGAATTGGTGCATTTGCAAGTATTGTGACAGCAAAAGAAGCTGTGGATTTGTAGAAATTAGATACCAAATGAAAACTTTATTAGATCATTTGGTGCATCCCCTGACAAATGTGGGGCTGCTCTTTGCAGCCTGTTTGCAATGTCTTTCATCTAGTCTCTCTGCTTATTGTTTCATATTGTTATTTGTGCCCCACATTCTCTCTGGATTTTCCTTGAACAAAACAGAAGGTGGAAAGATGGAAGATTGTAGCAGGCAGGGAAAAGATAGGACAAATAAGCTAAAAGACTTTGAGGCTGTTGTTTAAACTTTATCTTAAACTATCAGAATTCCTCCCATTACTTCCATCGTTCAACTACTTTCCTTTTTCTTCCCATGGCAATTCATAGCAGCATTTCCAGTGTCCTTAAACCCATAACCTAGCTATTGCAGCATTTGACCCCTTCCTTTAGCCATTTTGTATCTAAGATAAATAAAGGAAATTAGAACTTGGGCCTCAGTTCAACAAAGCACTTAAAACATAGTCCTGTGTATTTTTGTTGAAAAAGGAAAGGACTTCAGCATAAGCCTGATTTTAATGATATATTGAAATGCTTGGCTGAATCAGGCTCTTGGTCACATTTACTTTATGTAGATATTGTTGAAGCTTGGGCTTTTGAAATTCTCCACAAGGGCTAAATCTTTAGGTTACTTTCATACTCCAAAAATAGACATCTACAGAAGTACAAATACTTTGAAAGCTTTCATTAGTATTTTACATTACTTTAAACCATTTGCTTTTTTGGAGGTGGTCTGCTTAAGCTTTGCAAATGATACTGGAGAACTGAAACACGTGCAAGATTGACAAGTTAAATTTTAATGATGTGCATAAATGGGATGTGGTGTTTAATGTTTCAATATCTCACGTGACTTCAAGGATTTTTCTCCAATGTATGCTCAGCCTTGTCTCTGAAGTCTGTGGGAGTTTTGACGTTAACTCAGTGGAAGACGCCTCACTGTTTTAATTATATCTTGGAATGATAGCACTCTTCAAAAATTTTCTATCCAATTTTTCTTTATTACTTCTTCTAGCATTCTGATGGCCATTCTCTTAGATTTCATCAGTAAAGAGTGTTTTAGTGTTTTATATCCTAATGCATAGGTTAATTTCTGAATATTCCAAAGAGAAATACAGAGGCTATTATGGCTAAGTGACAGTCTGAAATGCACTGACAACTGATAAATTGCATGTGGAAGGCAAAGGGGAGAAGCTGGGGAAAGTTCTAAAGATAACATTCTTTAGATTCATGTGTCTTTTACTATGGACCATGGGACGGAAAGAGATTCATATCTTCATTACTGTGTGTTTTTAATTTTTTTTGGCAGCAGGAAGAAATATTTTCCCAAACTCTCCTATTGTTTGCAGATTCCATTATTCTCCCTTTTTTTGGCAGATACAAATAAAATTCCTAGCCAAATATTAGGCATAATTAGATCCCTTTTTGTTGGGCGCTGCCTTGAGAAGTTGATGACTGCATCTCTTAACTACTAATGACTCCTCTCCTAAGGAGAGCTGGCAAGGGCTCCATATCTGCTTGTGAGATGGTTTCCTCTTGTGTATGGGACCGAGATTATTTGTTATGAAAGACATTTTTTTTTTGCGTGCGGCAGAGCGTACCATGAACAAAGATTAATAGAATTTAATTTGTATGCCTTCCTCTAGTCTGTATAAACCATGTATAGCCAAGTAATCTTTTCTCCATAAAGAAATGAGATAACGTTCTCTAGTCTTTGAAAATTCTGCACAATAATGTATTTTAAGAAGCAGTTTAGGCTTGGAGGTTTGTTTTGTTTGCAATGTTCTGTGCTGGGTTTTTTTTATTATTCCCCCCACCCCCATCCTCCCCCGCAAATATGTCTTTCTAGTTGGGCTATTTCTGGAGGCATGACAGCCACTTCAGTATTAATGCAATAGCACAAATGATTTGTAATCATGTGAAGAAGACTTAGAAGGTACTAAGTTCCACATCTGTGAAAATGCTTGGAATTAGAACATATGTTAAATATCTGTCTTTAATCATTAGACCTCAGGAAAAAGTATGTGACACTAGGTAATTAGTTGCCTACTTGTCTTCAGCCATCTCCTTTGAAATTCAGTCCCAGCAAGATTCTTCTTGTAGAACTTCAGTGAAATTATGTGACCAAAACATTTTGAGCTTCAAATCTGACTCCACGTAAATCCCTGTCTCAAATCTTTGTATGTGTTAACCTAAGCTGTGAATTCAGTCATTTTGTTCAAAGTCATCAAACCTCTTTCTGAGCAGTTTAATTCTTATTTGCATAATAAACACACAGGTTTAAGTGAAGTTGACTGAACTTTTTGCATAGACATGAACTGAACGTGGTGTCAGTGGAGGATGTTCCTTTCAAAGCTTTGATGCAGATGAGGGGAAGAAGTAGATCAAGTTGTTGCAGATGT
Organism: Gallinago undulata; assembly: GCA_026546715.1. Taxonomy (NCBI): domain Eukaryota; kingdom Metazoa; phylum Chordata; class Aves; order Charadriiformes; family Scolopacidae; genus Gallinago; species Gallinago undulata. Next base: position 88,909,727 of record JAOTQQ010000001.1, on the reverse strand, counting down.
CTTCAATTCCTCTGTATCAGTGACCATCTTTTCCCTTCACATCTGTTGTTTCTTCACTCTCATTGCTGGGTGATGCTGTTGCACCCAGTGCCTTGGAGTGCAAAGCCCAGCATACAAGTAGAAGAGATTGGGCATTCAGTGCATTTCTTACAGGTTGCAAGTTTTACAATTTCAGGCCACGGTCTGCTTTGAGAGCACAAGCTTGTGAGGCACGTGCTTTGGTGCACGTGGACTTGAATACATCTTAGGAACTGCAAGAAGGCTTGTTGGAGCCATTGCTACTATACATAGAGAAGTAGAAAGTTTTCATACTTTTTTTTTTTTTAGTGGTTAAGTAGAGAGAATCCAGGATCAAAATGTATCATGAGTCTTCCATTTCATGGTTATAGTTCTCTTGAGCAGGCTTATCTTGCCTCCTGCAGATAAACCCTGTGAAAATGTAGCTCTTAAAGAGAGTTTATCTGAAAGGTAATGAAGTTGTAAAAGAAGTACTGTGGATACTAAGGAAGGCAAACTTTGCATAGAGAAAATATTTTTTGTTGGGTTGCCTGCAATAGCTGAGAAAAACAAACATTTTCTTGGGCCTACAGGCCCTTCATTGAGTCTCTAGATGCCGGCATTCATGTTATGAAACCTGCATAACATGAGACTTCTTTTTTTTGTCTCGATAGTTACCGTCCTCCCCTCCACTTTGGATTCCTGCTTAAAAATACATTTTAAAAGGCTTTCTTTATTCTCTGTAATTTCAGTGGCCATATACTAGTCCCTGTTTAAAGCACAGTGCTTTTGGTTACTGGTGATTTCAAGAAATCAAAGAATCTGTTCAAGGAATCTGTATTGAAATAATGCAGAGGCAAATGTATCCCATACAGGCAATTTTAGGTTGTGGATTCCTAGGGATGTAATGTACCTTGTAAAACTTTGATCCCTTTGGGATTCAGAATTGCTGAGCTATCTGATAACTTCATAGTTTAGAAATGTGACTGACTTGTGTAGTTCAATTCTCTAGTCTGGAAAAGTATTTACAGAATTTCTTGATCTCCCAGTGTGTAGTCCCATGTAGTTTTTTTTGTGTTAGTATTGCCCACAGCAGGTACTGTTCAAGGAGTCTCTTGGGCTTGGGGAAATGTATTTAGCAGATTCAGACAATCCATAGCTGCATCGTGCAACAAAAATTTCACTAAACCCTTGAGTGAGGAAAGGGAATAAATACAAAAGGGTATTAATTTGGATTTTTTATGGCAGCCTGCATAAGACATGTCAGCATTAAGAACTGTTACCTTAAACTCAGCAATACTCAAGTTGTGTCATTATCTGGGAACACTTTTATTGATCTCATGTCTCTGGGTGTTATGTCAACAGGACGGACAATTACTAAGAAAATCTTTCAGGAGATGAACTAAATGCTTGAATAACCTACAGATTGCTTCATACTTGAAAATTTTACTCAAGCACAAAGAAGTGATTTAAGGAGATTCTCCTCTAGAACCTAAAGGAAAGACAAAAATTCCTTTTAGTCCCTAAAATCCTATGCTCTTGATATAGACTTCCCTGCAACCTTCCCTTGTGCTCTATGTTCTGCTTTGTTTTGTGGGGTTTTTTTTAGTTGACTAATTCACTTTTAATCTGTTTTGTTCAGTTACCTATTTTTAATTGTAAGGATGAAGTTTCTGTTCCTTTTAATGTTGTTTTCCCTTAATAACTTAGTTGAAAGCATCCTGACAGAGCATCTTTCTCGCTTCTATTTGCTCTGGCTAGTAAACTCAGAAGCTCATAATATGAAGACTAATATTACATAGATGAAAGATAGTTACAGTCCATAAAAAGTTGTGTGCATATTATGTGATCATGGTGAACTGTGTACAATTGATTAAATGTAGAGATATGTTGAATTCTTTCTGGTAGTGATGGTAGTGATATTCTTTCTCATATAAGAGAAATCTGAACTGGCTGCTTCTGCTATGAAATCTCATGGTATATTCAATAATTGTTAATAATTCATCTTATAAACAGATTGTGTTATTACTCAAGAAAAAATTAAACAAGCTGATTTCTTAAATGGACATATAATTTCAAGTTGTCCTCTTGGCATATCTTTTTAAGGTAGCTGTGTTTTTCTAGCAAGGATAGTACAGCAAAATATCGTCGACCTCAGTGACTCTACAGAACAAAGATTCAAGCATGGTAAATTTGTTAATCTTTGGGTAGTTCCCCACTTGTCCCATCTGTTCTATATTGTCCCATGTCTCCCTCTCCCCCAGTTACATAAGTGTATGTATAAGTAAATATTTGTGCATAACTCCAGCCAGTAGCAGAGGGAGAAAAGCAATTCTAGTTACTGTAATAATGGTGCTTATGATACTGCTTGCAGCCTTTTTATGGAAAATGACAACAGTTATGATCTACTTTAACTTTTAAAGTGATACATAAAGAAGTGTCTGGATTCTGTGTATGATAAAGAGAGGCCTAGAATTAGATGATGCAAAAGAATAAGCGTTTTCTAAATTCCTAAGGTATGTTGTATTGATTAAATGAGACCCATTTGTGTGTGATGTCTTAGAATTTGATTAAAGTTTTCCTAGTCTGATGTCTGTGTTTTGGGACACGTGAAATTTATTTGTTCTTTGATACATTTTTGGTTTACCCTATTTTTTTGTTTTATTTATTTTTATTTCCGAATCACCATAGTAGGTGATCAAAAGCTATATTCACAGAAAACAGATCAGTCCTTCATGATATTGCTGCTGAGTAAAGAGGAGCATACATGGATCCAACTCTACCAAAATAGGAGGATTTATTTTGCTAGAAGCCTAAGGTGTGTCCAGAGTAACATAAGGTTATACAGAGCTTGACAAGAATAAACACTTTATTTGAGAGTTATAAAATGCCTTTGACCTTAGTGCTTGGGAATGTAAGTGGAGCCTTAACTTGCAGCTATCCGGGTATATCTAAATTGATGCAAGTCATGCCTGAAAGATTTTGCTATGTATAGTATGCTCAGTGGTCAGAGAGGTGGGTGGTTAGAGTTCTTGGAGCAGATCTGATGGGGATAGGTATCCTTGGAGCAGAAACACTCATACCTCAGAGGCTTGTGGAAACCCTTATCAGTGGCTTTGCTTGGGAAGAGCAGGCTCTGAGTGGGAGTAAATTCTGAAATGCCTCTGGACCTTTGGGTAATTGCTCTGAAAAACGCAAAGGAGTTGTGGATACTTTTGAGCTTTTATGGACTATGGTTCCAAAGGATGTTGATTTCTTCCAGCTAGTTTTGTTGTATGTGACATGTATGGATGTCACAGCATTTGGGTTATTTAACCAAACTTTGACTCGTTGCTTTCACTTCAGTATTGTGGAAAATGCCTTCTTGGAAGCGTCTTTTCTATTTTAGGTATCTCTCAAAAGCAGGAAAGCTGCCCATTTTTGGTAGTGAATTCCTACAGGATTCAGGGAATAGCATTAGTATCTTAAGTAATACAAAAGGAATATGGGAAATCATGTTTGTGAATCCTTTTGCAAATATAATTTATTTCTTTTCAGAACTGCAGGGGAACAAGTAGACCCAATCCCCCTGTGAAGTTTGTTGTTAGTTGGGGTTTTTTTTTTATTTTTATTTTTTTTTTAAATTGAACTACTTCAACAGGTATTAACAAGTCTTTTCTCTTCTCTTCTTGTGCTATTCAGTGCTTGTCAGGAAGTGCATCCAGGAGCCAAAAGCAATATGAGAGGTTAATATTTGTGTAGATGAACTTTCAGTTTGTCTTTGTCATGTTGGAAGAAGAAAATCCATGAGTGGATTATTAGAAGGTAGAGGGAGGACCATTAGAAGATGCCAGTGGCCAATGGAGTGACTAGGAAAGAATGATTAGAGGCATTTTCAGCATTTGTACTGGAATGCCTGGAGACTTTTGATTGCACTTTTGTTCCCTAAGGGAGGTCAATGGGCAAGGAAAGGCGTCCAGAATGAGGAAGCAGTCCACACAGAGTCTCAAATGCATACTTTTCACTTTGGCATTATTCTGAGTTTAGAAAGGAAAATGCCCGTGTCTTTCATTTCTACATGGAATTGTCTTAGGAAGCTTTTATTTCAAACAGGGCCAATTTTTTGTTTTCGATTGCATGGTATTGAGGATAGTGAAAATGGTCATCTCTTTTGCAATGAAGGAAATTGTTTATTTTGTTTTCCAGTAGAGCTTTGGCTTACTTTGTTTGTCTGTCTTCATTCTTCTGACCTTGATGTTGTTCTCTGTCTCTCACTATTCATAGTAACCTCTTCAGTGACAGCGATTTTACTGAGTTGATAATAGAATTTTATTGTTTTGTTGTGTGATTGCTCTGGTGATTGCTTGAAAGTTTTACTTTCAGTAAGGTTTTTTTCTCTTTTAAACAACACTTCTTCGTTGACCTAAAATAAGAACGCTCCTATGTATAGAGCCTCATGAGGTGACAGTCCTTTTAAAACCGTATGTGTGTGCGTGCATGGTCTTATGATATTCATAGGCTATTACTGTTTCTACTTGATGAATGATGAATGTACTGGGTATGTGTTAGCTTGCAACATTTGAATGTAAATCCCAAGTGAAATACCTTCATAACTCTTAAGCTACAGGTGTATTGATACAAGTTGGGTTTCCACATATAACTTCTCTTTTAATAACTGCACAAATCCTGCAGGTGTTCTTTTGACTGCTGCCTTTTGGGGATATGAATTGCTTAATGTTATCGGGAAAACATTTTCCACATTCTTATTCATAAATACAAGTCGAGAGAGGGTTTTTACTTCCATTTTTTGAGAACCTGTTAACATCAGATGAAGGTTGTTCTGGGTGGGCTTTTGTGTGGCTAGTTTTGAAGAAAGTTGTAATTCTGTTTTTGGTATCTGTAAGAACTACAGAGGAACAAAGCAGAAACGGAGAGACAGTTCCCCAGTAATTGAATGGTTCAGGCTGAAATGTGCTTGGGCTTGTGAATTGTGTGGTTCACAGTGGGCATGCTCAGATGTTTTGTTACTTCCAAAGTAACATTACATCATCTTACTCACAAAGGCACTATGCTATACTTGTCTTTACATCCAAAAGAGTTCTCAAGTGGGATATCAAGTATAAGCATTACATAATCAGAACAAAGTCTTTATTGGTTGATTGTACCCTTAGGGTGGGAGGCTGAATGGTAGTTGCATATGGAAGACGTAATCTTGCAAAATTAACCATTTCTGAGCCATCCTATTAACAACTATGAAGTGAAATAATAGACTGGGGATAAGATTCAGTTGGGAAGGGTGTAGCTGAAGAAAACAAGATTTTTAAATTGGTTAAGAGTTCACCTTTTTTTGTAAATGTACCTAAATGTATTGAAACAAACAAAAAGAATCGGAAGAGTTTTATGTTTATAAATGTTTATGTTTAGAGATTTCAATATGCTGAAATTTCATGTGGTGTAGTTCCTGCTGTTAATGAATTCAAAGGTGGCAGACCAATTTCCACTCACTCTGTGGTTTTAATTTATTGGAAAATGATCCACTTAAAAATACTGGGATGGTTATGGAACATTAAATTTGTCTTTCTAAGCTAATTTAAGCACATTTTAGAGTTATTCACTTGTTAAGGACTATATGTGCAAAATTATTGTTATCTATTACTAGATAACTCAGTAGGAAAAAAGCTATTAGAGTGCTGAAGATACTGTATCGATAGGGGTTGTTACTCAGCTGGATTTTCAGGGTGTCAGAAGAAACCACCCTCAGGAGCATGGGTGCTTTGGCATTGTGGGAATTTAAGTCATCAAACTGATTTGCTTTTGTGCATCCTGTTTTTTCCCTCTATTCCGATTTTACCCATCCTCCCTTCCCGCCTTGAATAATTCCGTGTATGTCACTATCTTTTCATGGGTTTCTCTTGAGGAGAAAAAGAAGAGCACAGGTAGTGCTATAGATGTTTTTTGAGGTCCACTGCTCTGGAACTGTGAAGCACGCACCCAGGCTGACCCCAGGAAGCAGGAGTTGCAGGGAGGGAGGCTGCAAACCACTGGTAAACTGAGCAGTGAGTTTACAAGAAAAGAATGTTGGATCACCAGTGATGATGCTTGGGTAAGCGATTCACAAAAGAATCTTCCATCTGGAAGCTGAAAGAAGAAGTTTATTTAAGGTGGCCTTTAAATTTTTTTTTTTTTTTTAAATTGCTTCTGCTACATGGCTGCAGCTGTATATTTTGCAGCATGAGTCATGGATGGCTTTATAGCTCTACATCCCCTTGCATAGGAGGAATAAACTTTGGAGAAGAGGAAGTTAAGAGAAAACAGAAGTGTGAATAACTGCTAATGGTGCTCCCTCTGGCTCCATTCAGTCTGCCATTTCATCATACATGAAGGGGGTAATTCAGAGATTCCTTTCTTGGCACATAAGTGGCAACATATGTTTGAAACAGTGAGTGGAAACTGTAGCAAAAAACTGACAGGCACATGGCAATAGGAAGGCAAGGGAAAATTTGTTGCCCTGATGTTAGCCACATAATTGGTACACTTAACTTCTGAGGGACTGATTTATAAAAAAGACAAAAATGTATGCTCCATTTATTCAGGTTTTCTGTATGTAGCGCATACCTTGTAGTTCCTTCATAATGTCTGTCCAAGGAGCTCTCTGAGGGAGTGGAAGGTGATGTGCGAGGTACAGAGTCTCTCTGCCAAGGAATAGAAGGAAAAATCTGGATGCAAAAACTCAAACCTGTCTTCGTTCATATTCTCATTTTAAAAGAAGAAAAACTGAAAACCTCCTGTAGTCTAATGCTCAGTTTTGTGGATTTTTTTAGTATGTCAAGTTAGTGAGAATGTTTATGGGTTAATGCAAATTAAAATTTACTGCTTGGTGAAAAGAAGAGCTGTCCTGGAAACAGGCATCACCCAACATGATGTTTCCAGTGTAAAGTACATGCTGAGGTAACCTGCTAACTTTAGTCAAAGAAGCATTTCTGCCCCGCGCACACATCTGTGCACAATTGTAAGCAAAATGAGGTATCGCAAACTGTATGTGATGTGGATAAAACATGGGCAGCTCTTTCTATATCCTCAGTTAATTTTGTGCATTGAGTTAAAGAATCAATTTCAAGTGAGAGTGGTTTTGGGAAGGTCAAAGTCAAACCCAGTCCTTTAGGGCTTCTGTTGACATGCAAACTGTCTGTTTAGGAACGTACTTTGGCCTGCAGCTGAAAACTCTTCAATCCAGAGAATATGTTTGTAAAAATGCTTAGGAGAAAAGCAGTCTGTTTTCTTTCTATTGAAAAATGATTGATCAAAACCTGGGACAGTGTCTCCCACCATGTTTGCTTTCAGTAGTGTGGCTTCTTTTCTGAAGAGTGATGGGGTCCTTGGAGAACTGTAACTCAGCAACTGGTTGTTCATGTTATGGTCCATACTCTGAGGGGATCTTAATCCTTGGATGTAAAAGGAAAATTGACTAAATTACAGTTTAATTTTGTTCACTCTTCTCTCTGACCTCTTCTGGCTCTGGGTTTTTATGGTCTAGTGATTTAATTTTGAGACGGTAAGTCCTATGTGAGATTGTAAAGAAATACTCATTTATAAGTTGCTTGCGTTATGCCAGCAAATGTAGCTTATTTTGGGGAGAAGGAGGACAGATGCTTTACCAATCTTATTTAAATTCGGAAAGTATGCACTGCTAAACTTCTAAAAATAGATAAAAAGCCAGCTCTAGCTTCTTTAAAAAAAAAAAAAAAAAAAAAACAACAACAAAAAAAAAACCCAACAAGAACAAAACAAAAAACCACCGTAATTAGTAATGTGTGTTAACAAAAAAGACCCTGAAAACTTGAGAAATCTGAGCTAATTTATTTACCAGAGTAAATGACATCACAAATTCTGTCAGCAAAAGGAATGAAAACAATTTTTTTGAACGGAAACTTATTTATGTTATTTTGGTTTGTGATCCACGTTAGCAAAAAGCCAGGAAAATGCATCTGGAATTTGTAGAAATCTGTGGATTTGATTAGGGGTTTTTTCTTCCTTTTTATAAATATGTGGGAGGAACCTATTTTTTTCCCTTTTTGTTATTAAACAGCAAAAATTAATAATAATAACTACTTGTTTGGAGGAAAGAGGAGACATTTTTAAAGAAGTTTCAGGAAAATTATTAAGCACAATCCATTTGATACCTTCTGTGTGTCTTATTTTAATTAAGTGTAAATGCATTTAGTTGTCCCATAGGTGTGTTTTGTTTTTTTTTTTAGTAAGTTGACTTTGGTGGAATCACTTCCATGTGTACAGAATCCTGTAACTAATTATGTGTGGACTAGAGTGATGCAGTTCAAAAGGGACAAGGACTTGTATCCTTGGTTTAGGGCTCTGCTTTCTAATGATAAATCATTTTTGTAGTCTGCATTTCAAGAAATTTGGTCCTCCTGCTGTTCTGTTTCAATTTCGGTTCCTGAATAACTGCTAAGGAGATAGCTACGTTTTGTATCGTAAACCCTTCAGTTGATTAGAGTTTTTCCATGAATTTTCAATCACATCAGCATAAAACGCTATGAATACTTCTCCTGTTTGAGAGAAAGCTTTTCGCTTCAATGCGTTCATTAAAACATATCAACTAATACACGATTAATGCCAAATTTCTAGCTACCTTGTAGACAATTCAGACAGATAATCTGTTCAAGTATCAGTAGAGTAATGCTGATGTTGAAGTTTGTGAATGTCATTTTTGAGAAAATTTTGGCTAAGTGTACTCCTCAGAATTAATTCAGAAGCTGGTTTGTGTATTTGCTGCAAGAGCTGGATGGTGGGGAGGAGGAGCAGCTTGTTATTTTCCATGTTCTGAATTAAGATCCATCTGATGCTCTGTTTTCAGCAAACAGCTTTTTTGCAAACTCAACTAGTGGTACTCACAAAAATAGCATCTTTCTTCTTGTGTTTGTCTTGTATTTGTTTGGTTTATAACCAGAGCATTGGGAGAAACCCTTTTTGATTCTGGTCTTCCTTTGACTTCTCAGCACTACAATTGTGCAGGGTTGATCAGAAGTGTATCTAGTTCTTTGACTTACAGACATACTGATCTGAGACCACTTTAAATTTTCCACCCAGAATTTGAAATGGAGTAATCTCATCATGCATGTCTCCCTACCTTCTTGAACAAATCCTTGTTCTTAATTGACTTGATGCATCTTTCTGCAGGATACAGGAAGATGTCTAAAGACCTAACAAATTGTAAGGATGACTGCTAACTATTTAGCAGATTCTAAAAACAGTGGCATGATTAATCAGTGCTGACCTGCCTGCTGTGTGTCATACCTGTGCTGTTATACAGCAGTGGGTACAAGTTGTTTTGAGGAGACTCATAAATTGACTTTGGTTTTGAAATCACAGTCAGTTTGGGTTCAGCCTGCCTGTTCTAATGCTGAGAAGATGGGACATTGTCATAGCTGAGACTTTTGGCAGTGATAGATTTTTGAGCTGCTTCAAAATTCAGAATTCTTGAAATCCTTTTTGTCCAGTGTCAGCAGAGTTGTTTTTTCAGGTCTTAATGTAGGCTGTGTTGGTTTGCTCTACCACAATGGGTTTCTTCTCTGGGTCTTGGGGATCAGTTTTACTGATTATGTCCCCATCCTGCCTGGATTGCTGCCTCTGTTGTAGATTCTTTTCTATGTTGAAATTTTGGTTAGAGATGATTAAGAATTACATACTCTGAAGAGCTCACTGGATAAACTAAAGACACAACAAATCTAATGCTTTTGGGGCTTTATTGCAAATGATAATTTGAACTTTGTAAATATTATAAGAGAAGGATGCAACATAATTAGAGATCCTATGTAAATATTTGTTTTTTATGCTCTAGAATGTCTCCTGATGCTGTTTCCTTTTAAGCAGAATGTTTATATGGTTTTAAAAGATGTAAACTCTTAGGATGTTAGCTAATTAGTGTGGAGAACCTGAAATGTATAAAAATAGCTTACAGGTAGACTAATGAATTAAATATTTCAACAACATAAATAGATGACAGTAATTGAAATCTAACTTGCCTTTTGAGATTATGGTCACCAGGTCAGGATTTTTACATTTATGATTGATTCACTCCCACTGAATAGGCATTGCCAACTCCTAACTCCTTTCCCTTTATGCCCTTGCCCTTCCAGGAATCCAAAACATCCTAATTTCATCTTTTCATATTTGTTTATGTGTATTTAGGGCACCAACAACAGCCATTGCCATTTCATAGTGACTTGGTAGTAGAGAATAAAAAGGTTGCTTTAAGTTCAGTAAAATTAACTTGAATATTTTCTAGTATTTCTTTGCTAATTTCATATAGATATTTTCTGCCCTCTTAAGAATATTACTGAAGAACATGAAAAAGGAGGTGTGAAATGTACTTTTTAAGAGAGAAATGCAACACATTGCTGTATACAACTCATTTCATAGACGCTACAGTTACCCTTGGACTCCCAGATACCCTGGGAGATGAAATTTTATTAGTTGTCCATGCAGTAAGAACTCCTGTTTATCAAATAGTCAAAGTGTAAAGGTTTCATGATGTGTTATTTTTTACTCACTTTGATAACCTGCAGCAGTTCAAAGTGTTGCAGCACAAAAAAGACAGTAGCGGGGAGTGTAGCATAGCCTTTTCCATGTGTAGTCCTTTGTGGATCTTGTTGACACTCCAAATAGGAGACAATCTATAAGCATGTAGCTTAGCCAAAACTAATCTTGTTTGATTGGAAAAGAAGAAAAATGGAAAAATCACATAGCAGATTCCTAAGTTATATTTTTGATGAGAAATGAGAGATCAAACGTTCTTATATTCTTTGAGGGGGACAAGCAGTGTACCTGCAGGCACCAAAGCTGGTGCCAGAACGCATTCTGGAAGGGCATGCAGCAGCACCAGGGGGGAGTCCGTGCCTACTGTCTCTCACAGCTTCAGTTGTTTCTTCCCCCTAGGCAATGTATTGCCAGTACAAGTCAACAGGTCAACTACGAGTTTACAGGGTGTGTATTTCATACAGTGCAGTCTCCCAGGAACCTCCAGACCTCATCCCAAATTTATGCATTTAAGGACAACTTGAGGCTTTTGGTTGATAAATATCTCCTCCCAATTTATTTCTTAAAACCCTCATTTCAGATCAGGAGAGCCAGTCTGTGACCATTGGGTTGTGCATGGCCTGCCAGAACACTTCACAAGGCTTTTCTTTCACTGTCATTCCTAAAGGCGATGAGTCCCGTGTGGGCTTTATGAATTGTCCTGCTGGCCTGTAGCCCATTCTCTGCTATCCTCCTCCATGAAATGAACATGTCTGTCAGGTTGGAGAGTATGTGTGTTATAGGGAACATCGCCATTTTGATTGTGATGTAGTCACACAACCTTTCATGTGATCTTAGAGAGACATGGAGATTTGGACCTTAAACAGCCTCATAGTAGATTTTTTTGGACAACTGAGAGAAAGTTTAGGCACTCTTACTCCAATTTGGTAAAATAATTTCTTTTGTTCTGGTTTTAATTTCTTCCTTTACTTTCTCCTTAAGCCTTCCTGACTTCTTTTCACAACCTGCTTTCTCCTATATATGATTCAAAGGCATTTACAGTTATTTAGAAGAAGTTACTGGATACCTTGGAAGTGTCTTTCAGGATGTATTGGCAAATATCCTAATTGGGTTCAATACTCTTTACATACGGGTGATACCTTTACAGCTTGCTGATATGATGCTGTCAGTAACACATGAGTTGGCTGCAGGAAAGTGTCTGTGTACATGTACATGTATATGTATGCAGATGCAGTCTCCCTTTAGCCCTGATGCACACTTCTAAATAAGACCCCAACTTCGATAAGGCACTAAATAAATCTCTCCTCCCAGGACAGGGAGGGTGTTGATAATGTCTGTGAAAAGACTGGCTAGAGGCTACAGGGTAATGTTGGTGGCTCTGACTCTTATTCCAGATAGAAGTTGTAGCTAGAGGCCATGAGGCCTTTCATGTCCTCTGTTGAGCTGGTGGCTGAGATACAGGTAGAGCTGCAGCTGAGCAGATGCTATTTCAAAAAATTGGATGTTGCCTGTGTGACATGTATATTTGCCTTTAGAATGGGACAAGCATGAATTGCGTGTCCCAAAGGATGAGGACAGCTGTGCGGTAAGAAATCATCCCTTATGGCAAACCCTCCAGCCTGTGCACTGTTCTTCTGCACAACTGATGAAATGCTATATTTTTGAGAAGCACCGATATTTTCTGATTCTTAGAGCTTGTGTGGTATCCTGAATTTCTTAAGGTGCACAATTAACAGCCACAGTATATTCTCAAATGCGGTTCTATGAAATGGCCCAACCTCCCTTTTGGTCCTAAATAATACTTAAAAATCATAGAATTGTTTTGGTTGGAAGGAACCTTAAAGATCATCTAGTTCCAACCCCTGTGCCATGGACTGGGACACTTTCCTGTCCCAGATCAGGTTGCTCAAAGCCCCATCCAACCCAGTCTTGAACACTTTCGGGGATAGAGCATCCACAACTTCTCTGGGCCACCTGTTCCGGTACCTCATAGTGAATAATTTCTTCCTAATATCTAATCTAAACCTACCTTCTTTCAGTTTAAAGTCATAATCCTTCATTCTTTCACTACACCCCTGATAAAGAGCCCCTCCCCATCTTTTCTGTAGGCCCCTTCAGGTTCTGGAAGGCTGCTATAAGGTCTCCCTGGAGCTTTCTCTTCTCCAGGCCGCAACTCTTGTCAGCCTGTCATCATAGGAGGGGTGCTCCAGCCCTTTGATTATCTTTGTGGCCTTCCTCTGCAACCACTCCAACAGATTCATGTCCTCCTTATGTTGGGGGCCCCAGAGCTGGAAGCATTACGCCAGGTGGAGTCTCATGTAATGATATGTGTTGAAATCAGACCCTACATGCTGCTGTGTTAGGATGCATATTCTAGCATAATATCAGAACTCTTGACCATGACTGACATAAAATGCTTAACAAAAGTATAGGAGCCAAACTGTAGGGTAAGCAGGGGCAGAATAATTTGTTCTATGATAATGTCTCATTTTGATTTCTAAGAAGAGATACATTTGATCTCAAAAGAATTTTCCCTTATTTTTGCTGGTTGCTGCTGAATCCTCAGAAACAACTGTTAACAATTTCAATGTCTGTCTCGGCAGAATTTCTTAAATTCCTGGGCTTAGAAACTTCTGGTAAAAGTGAGTGTCATAACCTGATTATCAATGAAGGAAACACTAAGATTTTGATATTCTTTTAGTTTTGGAGTTACCATGTTTTTATTCTAATAGAGGCTCTCTTTCTCCATAACGTAAGAGATAAACTAAAGAACAGTTCCTGAACAGCTTTCACTCTCCATTCATGATGCATTGTGTAGAATGCATTTGACTGTGTCCTCTCATAATATATAAAACATGAAATCCTACAGAGGTAGTGGACAGACAAGGGAATGTATAAATGTGTATAGAAATTATACTGAATATGGACATTTCAGTTCAAAGGTAGTATGTGTTAAAGAACATCAGATGTGCAAAACTGTGTCAAATAAAATGTATCCCAATGTATATGTGTGCAAAAATATTAGCATGTATATATGAATGTGCATATATATATATACACAGACCTATGTTCATCTAATGCATTAATGTCAAATTCCCAAAAATGTGATGAGAGAACACAGTTTTAGCTCACGTCAAGACAATATGCTCTGGTAATTTCTCCATCCCTGGAGTGCTTATTAAACACTAAGCAAAATGTATCAGAATGTAACTGATTGAATGTTTTAAATTATTCGCTTTTGTTTGGCTCTTGGCCAGCTGCTCATTGCAGAGGGCTATGGCAAACCAAACCCATAATTTACACTGGCAATGATAACACACAGTTTATTCTGCTAGCTTCTCAACTCAGAGTTTTTACAAAGTAAACATTCAAACTAACCCCAGGTTCTTAATGTAACTCTAAACTTAGCCAAACAGTTAGAAATCAAATAGTGATTGTATTTTTTCCTCTTTCTATGAAAATGTCATTATATATTTCCTTTGCTGATAAATAAGGATATCCCAACTTGAATAATGAGAAAAGACAGCAGTAAACTATGAACTCTTTTTTTTTTTTTGTCTTTCTCACATTTCTTTTTCTTTTTTTTAACCACGTTGATTTAGTACCAATTTCCTAACCATTTTATCTTTTACTGCCAAGTGAGAATTTACATAACTTCCACCATACATTGTGTATCTGGTCATCACATTCCACTTGCTCCAGCCTCAGAGTGCAGAAAGGAAGTTAATGGGCTTCTATAAAATCTTTAATTTCCAGATATTTCTGGGATTTTGCTGTTTGGTTGTGGTTTTTTTTTTTTGAGTCTTTTTTTGGGGGGGTGGGTGGGTAGGAGCAGTTCCATTTGCTGGATTAATTTTCTTCCAGAAGATGTTTTTTCCTCCTTAAGAACTGAAATGTAAAATCTGGTTGTGTAAACAGAAGTAAAATGGTAAGAAATCTGAATGGGCAGATGCAATAGATGTGAAGTGGGGAAGTTGGGTCAGTCAGTGGTCAATACCAGCAGATGATGGAGAAGTACAAGAAACCATGCTGCAAAGGATTTTGTTATAAATGCAATAAACAGTGCTGTAAAGATTTATTTTTCAAACTGCCTATTCAAAGAGAGGTTACAGAAAGGAGTTGTGATCTTAGCTGAGTTACCTCCAAGTTACCACTTTTAGAGTCGGATTTTTGTCCATGTGAAGACACCTATCTTCAGTCAGTTGAGTGGAGTTGTCATGAGGACACGGACCTGTTCCATGGACCAGTGCTGGGAGCTTAGGTGCCTCTCAACAGAAGGATCTGAACAAAGTCACTTATCTTAAATGTCTTTATCTATAAGCTGAAACAGTCCTTTAATATCAAACATGAAACAAAGTTTACAACTTGTTTTTGAACATAATTTACAGCTACAGTCGAAAGCAGAGAGGGGAACATAAGCACTAGGAGGGCAAAATTTGCTCCATGTTAAGAAGCTTACTAGAAGAGGATGTAAGATATGTATTATAAGACAGTCTGGGTATCTTACATAAAAATGGAGAAATGGAAACATTGTCTGAAGAGAAAGTGAAGGTTAGGATTCTTTTTGGGCTGCAACTGAAAAATACATCTTTGACCATAATGACTGCAAAAATAAGTACTTTTTATAGAGTTGATGACAAGAACCAACAAGGAAAGTAAGGAAATGAGGTAAGAGTATTTAAATAGCTATTTTTTGTTACACTCCAGTGTGACATCTATCCAGCATGTAAAAGTAACTGCAGATTTCTGCCCTTTCTACCTCTCCTTGCTATGTGGCAAGTGTCATTATTTTGGATTGATGGTCAATAGTCTATCACTTATATGATTATCTCTTCATATATAAACTTCATCTCACAGAAAGTCTGGATATGCTTTTACAGAGTTAAATATATTTATATTATTTCAGTCTCTCCACTTTAGGGCTTTCCTTTTTTTTTTTTTTTAAAGAGCTGTATAGCGCCTACATCAAAATAATTAGTTTTCTTATTCTGATTTAGATATTTTATCAATAGTATAATCATATTACCTTGAATATTTTCTTCTCACACACTTTGAGAAGCACATTCTATTCATGTCCACATTTAGAACTAGACAGTCTAGTTTTTACATTAGATTCTTGGACTTGCATTTGTATAGGAACCCTTGCACCCTTGTTCCTTGGCTTGGTTCCTTTTTTTTTTAATTTTATTTAACTTTGCTTGGTTGAAATGCTGTTTGGTTAGACAGAGCTTTGCTATTCTTTTCAAACTTCATTAGCTAATTTCCAATAATACAGAGTTTTAATGATTACAACCCTAATTGATGTGTCA
Source organism: Gallinago undulata (assembly GCA_026546715.1). Classification (NCBI taxonomy): domain Eukaryota; kingdom Metazoa; phylum Chordata; class Aves; order Charadriiformes; family Scolopacidae; genus Gallinago; species Gallinago undulata. The sequence continues at coordinate 88,893,888 of JAOTQQ010000001.1, read as the reverse complement.
TCCTGAACTGTGCATGCCTTTGCACCTGCCAAACTTTCTGCTAATTTTAAGCAGTTTTTATCTTCATTTTAAACTTAAATACCAGCAGCCTATTTTTGTGTTATTTTAGGTAGAGTTTGTACATCCCATTCCAAAAGTCTTTCCAAAGTCTAATAAAACTGAACTCTTTCTTCCTGCATAACTTTCTCAATTATTTACTGACACGCTACTTTGCTGCCTGAACCTGCACTTTGGTACTAGGATCACTTCAAAGATGTAGCCATGGAGACAGTCCTGTAGTCAGGGGGCTAAAAAGCTAATTTTGTCTTCAAGCACTTTGCAAATTCCGTCATAGGTTGTTATTTTTATCATAAACAGCTCCTTCTCAGTTTTCTCCAAGAAATGCTCTGGATGCCTCCTGGGTATCACAAAACCAACTATCTTTGCATTTAGTAATCAAAATACCCAAGGGCCAGAATGTGTATACTGGTTTGAGATTCTGCTCTCTACATATGTAAGCATTAAACTTATTGAAATAAAAAGCAATAAACTTTATTGAAATGTTGGCGGTGAAATCTAACATGATATACAATGAATTTAAGATTAGTTACAGACAAGAAATTAAGACCAGACTAATCCTAAAATTTGATAATGCTTGTAAGCATGTATGAAGAACAGCTTGATATATAATTAATGCAAAATAAAACATTTATTTTATGAAACTTAAGTAAAAGCTCTGTTGTTTGGAATACCTTCTTTTCTTTCTTTGCATTTGAAGTTAATACAGAGCTAAAGAAGATGGGAATTCATAGAGGTCAGGATCTTGAATCTCTAAGGTATGTTTCTTTAATAAAACTCTATATATAGAGTTACACATCATGCTCTTTGGATGTTCACAATTGTAAGAAATGATGGTTTCCAAATAGTTATTTTAAATCTCCTTACCCTTTGGTAAACTGAAGGCTTAGGAAGCTAGATCAGCTCAGTCTTTGTGCACATCCATAGGATCAGTACTCTCTATTTCAACCATCTTTCATTTCTAAGCCAAATACTACACTCAGGGAGACCTAAAACACATACAGATGATAACAGCAGTCTTCACTGTCTTTTCAGGAGAGTTGAAAAGTATAAACTCTGGGTTTATTCGTTGCTCTTTCAGTCAGAGCTACGGTGTTGGCTGTTAGGTTGTGTTCGTAGAGCATGAGAAAACTGGGTTCTGAACCAAAAATGATCTATATAGGGCTAATATTTCAATAAGAGTTGTGGATGACTAGCAATTAATAACATGGATTTGTGGATGTGGTGCTGGGTTACAATGGTGAAGCTTTGATGAGTCTGTTTACAAGGTCCTCTGAGTTTTAATATAGTGCTTTTCATTAAGTTTATTTATAATCTATAGTTTTTATTGGCTATACTTAAATCTAGTCTATAAGGATTTTGAAGTTTTATAGCAAACTTAAAGAGATATAAAAAGTTAAGTAACTTTATCCAGTGAATGCGTTTATCCAAATATGTCATCAAACTTCTCAGTTTCCTTTTTAGAAGGCCAGTTAGGGACAGACTGACTCATTCTCCTGTCTGACAGAACACAAAGACATCCAGAGTTTAGCTGGCAAGACTATTGAAAAAAAGGGTGAATTTTAGGATTTCAGGGAGTGTGTCTTGCTTCTTAGTTCCCTAGTTGGATGTAAGATAAAATTTTCAAAAGAGAAACATGTGAAATCTTGTCTAAACATCTGAATAAGCGATGTCCCAATTTCCTGATGACTTAAATGCAAATCGTAGGATCTGAACACTCCTAAAAGTCATCTTACTAGTCATAAATTTATACGTCAGAATAACATTTACAGTGCTAAGAGTTTTCAGATAACCCTAAAATTCTTAGCATACAAATCAAATAGAAGGATGAGAAGGATGCATGGGTTCCCTTTCTGCAAGGTTTTATTTCCTTTTCCACAGGATTGTCTGGTGGTGGTCAGGTGTTTTCCCAGGTTATGAGGAGGAAGGAGGGTAGTGTAGCATGTAAGGAAGTGCAAGTGAGAAGATGAATGCTTCTTTCATATGTGTGTATATAATGCTCAGATAATTTATAGCTGGACATAAATGCTCATAGTATGCCATGGGAAACTTGGTCATGAGTTTAGACCGCAGGTCATGATAACTAATGTGTGACCTGCATTCTCTGTTCCATGGCCATTTTGCTCTTGCCCGTTCTTAGGATATGAAAGTAATTATAGCATATATAAGTCACTAAAAATTTTCTGCCACGAGAAAGGTCCTAACTTCATTGAGATTTCGCCTCCTCCACACTCAAACAGGGGTATAACTTTTCCCATAGCAATAATTTGTTCTGGAAAGTTAAGATAGTGTCAAACTTTTTATCTCAGAGAACAACTTATAGCTTTTTCTCTCTATCTGATGTTGTGTGTTTCCCTTTCAAACTCTAGTTTGAAAATCCTGTGCCAATTTCTCCCTCTCTCCCTGCCCCGCCCTGCAGTGAATCAGAAGTGCACCGTGTCTTTTTTTGGTCACAGGTCTTGGTGCAGTCATCCGCTTCTATTGTTGCTTATGATTAGAGTAGTTACGCTGTGCGGCACACTCAGTCTTATTTGGAAATACAAATTGGTGACTGGAGCGAGTGCCCCATTACTGAGGGCAGTGCCTCACCATGAGCATATTTGGCCAGGGCTTCATCGTCCACCCTGGTCACTGGTTAGATTCCAAACAGAGTATATGGAGTTGGTGTTGATTTACGAGAGCCATAAATATTCTGAGACTTGCCACCTTAGAAAGATTATCTTTCCCTTTGGGCTCTGACACTATGGTTGAAAGTGCTGACCAGAGCTATCGCCAGGGTGGTTTTCCACGATCGTCCCTTTCAGAAGGATTTATGCCCCACTCATGAGGGTAGAGAGGGTAGCAGTGTAGGAGAACATCATTTAACTAAGGTTTTCCATTGTGTTCTCCCGGCCTCAAAGTATGCAGTGATAGTACTGGTTGGTAATCGTGACAGTTTACCTGAAGCAGTGAACAGACAGCTTATGCGCTCAGAATTAAAAAAAAAATATAAACATAAGCCTCACATCTCTCTGTCATTCCACTAATGTAAGCGGAGTTGCATGAGAAATGGTTATCACCATCTTCCTTCTGCTTGCTGATTACAGTAGGTGGAATAATTTAGAGTTGCAACGTGGATGTAGAGAATTTCTCAGTTGTGTTAACACTGAATTGAAAGCCCTGTTTCTATTTGTATTTATTCTTAGTCTTTGTTTTGAATAAACATAGCAAGACCTTGTTTAATAGTTTCTGGTTTTTAATCCCTTTGTTAACCTGGATTTTATTAATTTGTTTGCTTTAAGATAAAGTATTTCAGCCTTCCATCATGCACAGAAACTGTTGTAGAAATCTTTGAAACTTTGAATTTTGACAAGGGTTTGATTTCACAACATCTGTTGAAAGTTATGTGGTGCAATGGTACATAGTTTTTCACGTATGAGCATGAGGTAATTAATCTGTGTACATCACTTCCTTGAGTCTGCCTTTGTGCCTCAGTGGTATTATTAGTGGGACTGTCCCATTGGGGTGTAATGCAGAATAAGAATGCTAATGTTTTGCTTGTGGCGGGTCTCTCTTATTCACCTACAGAACACAAGATAACCATGAAAAAGGTCAAATGTACAGAGATCTGGCATCCATTTCACAACTTGCAAGACATAGTCTGAGGCGTATGTAATATATATGTCATTGCCAGAAAGCTAAAAGGAAATGATTGCATTTGAGTACAATGCAATCTACAACAATAGTTCAGTGTGCATGAAATTAAAAACTGCTGGTAACACATGGAGAATAAATAAATCGACAGTGTTTATTTTTGCTGTAGCTTTCTATAGTGATAAGATCCTGCTTCTTATAATATTTAATTGGCTTCATTAAGAAAACCAGCAAATATTAATTATACCCACTGTTACAGAATAATGAATTTTCCAGAGCTGGACATGCAATATATTGTTATTCCAATGTGTGAATGTGTCAGAATAAAAAGTACAGCACTGTTATGTTGACAACATACTAATACACTTCACCTTTTAGCTGAGATGGTTCCTTCTCTCCTTGATGCCCTGTCCCAGTTTTCAAGCATTGCTCACTTGACCTACTGTGTGTAGCAATTACTTTCATCTGATAGTGTCAAAAAAACAAAGCAAGCCATTTAACCTAGGATGCTCAGTTTTATGAAAATGCCTTTCTTACCTACTCAATACCTAAGCAGTATTATAAGATAATATGATTTAATTTTGGTACATTTTTACTGTGATGTTTAGTCCGTGTAAGAGTGAGGGCATACTGTAAAGGTACACAAGATGAAATACATAGCTTTAATGCAATAATGAGAGTGCATTCAGTGCAGAGACATAGAGGGGTGAGATAGCTAATGTAAAAATGATAAAAAAAAATTATTTTTGAAGTGAGGGCCTGTAAAAGGATTTAGTTATTTGGATGGACAGAAAGATGTGTTTGGTTTATTTGTGTGGGTTTTTTGAGGGTTTTGTTGGGGGGGAAGGGTGGTGTTTGTTTATAATTTTTTAATTATTTTCTTGGACATGCTATGAAAGAATTTTTGAGGTCACATAGAAAATGTGCCTAGGTATGGCAGGCCAAGTGATAAGCAGTATGACTTCGTTACCCCAGTTTTAAGAACTGAGGTATTTATTAGAGGATCTTAAGGATGAAGCCGTGGGCAGGGAGATAAAAAAATTAGTTTCCTTCTAGTCTCATGAAGATGGGGATAATGGCAGGTTGCCTACAAATGGTGAGATTTGTTGATGTGATGGTGGTTGGAATAAATTTGAGTCATTAACAGAGAGATAATGGCTGGCTTTGAGTTTCTGTGAGGCGAAGCACAGAGAATGAATGGATAAAGGAGAAGACCTAAAAGAATAAGACCCGTGGAGTCCTATGGACAAAGCAGAGGTGGACAATGAGAAGTTTCCAACAATCTGAGTTGATTTGAGTTGATTACACTGTGGAGACATTTCAAGAAATGAGTCTAGCTGGAGTTGCAGAAACCCTGTGTGGGTAAGACGGCAAGGAAGTGCTTGAAACTCATTTGTGTCCAAGGCAGTGAAAAGATCAGAGACAATGAAGATGGATTAGGTTCAGAGGTTTGCTAGAGGGGAAGTTATTGAGCCTTTAATGAGAGCGGTTTCAGTTGAACATGGGGGAAAAGCCAGACTAGAATGATGCCTACAATGAAACTGAGGGAAAGGGTCTCCTGGTGAGGATGGCAAAGACTGCATCAAGAACTCTGGCACCCAACAGAATCACTTGGAGATCTTCAATAGTTAGCTGGACAGGCATCTGAGCAACCTGATCTGACTCTGAAGTTAGCACTCAGCAGGTTGTGCAGGAGACATTAGGAGATCTCCTCTAGCCTGTATCACTCAACAGAGCATCATATTAACTGCCTGACCTTGAGGGGTGCAGCAGTTGGAGCAACAACCACGATGTTTTATGGTGTTTTGTTAGATGGAAAAGACTATGGTTGCAAGACTTCTGCAGGTTAGGTTCCTTTTTTTTATGCTTGGTGAATGCTGACCCTCCAGATGGATATAATAATAACTTTTATCATTTTTATCGCAACACTGAAAATGCCCTTAACGTTTTTAGAATAAATGCCTGATACAGTGGTATAGCGTTTGGTTGGCTAGTTTACATTTTTTTTTCACTTGCTTAGAGCATAAGGAGTAAGTTTCCTTTTCGGAAATGTTGGATTATCTTATATGTAAACAATTGTGTTTTCTTCTCTGGACTATGTTGTCTATATGACCTTTGTGAGACTGAATTAAGAGCTAAAGCAAAACATGATGGCTTTTCTCCCTGTAGGAAAACACCCCTCATCTTAGTAGATGATCTTTAAAATAAAGGTATTATTAATAGCTGCTATACCAGCCTGCGCAGTTCTGAATTCCTATTTATCATTTATCATAACTGCCTTTAAATATCTATTAAATTGCTTACAAGCAAACTGCTATTTTTTTCCTGTCCTGTTGAACAACATTCACTTATTTAATGGGTGTATGTTCATACTAAAGCTTTGCCCTTTGTATAGTTGAGAGTCCGTACAGTATATAGAAAGTCTGAAGATGGGACACACCTATACGTTGGGAGATTTCTTCCTTTCCTCCAGTTTAACCTTTTTTACCCCAAGGTACCTGTGACTGGTTTCTTTCACTCATACCTTCATTTCCTTTCACTGTTCAGAAAATGGGGTGTGACTGTGCTTACATAATGTTTAAAACTCCTTGATATTTTCAGAGGAATTGAGAGGGGGGGAGCAAAAATTAATTTGTCATTGCTTTATATATGAAACATTTCATAGAGTTCTATTTGTTCTTAATCAAAATGCAAAATTCACATCCTGAGAAGATTTAAATTGGACTAAAGTTTTTAAAAGAGAAGAAAAGGTCATTTTGCAGTGTGTGTCCTGAATGTCAGGTCAGGCAGGCTAATGTAGAAAGAACTATGCCTTAACTTGCTGAGTGGTTGGTTTTTTTTGGCTTGTGGGCTTTTTTGTTGTTTTTTTTTGTGTGTGTAGGGTTTGGGTTTTTTGGTTTTGTTTTGTTTTGTGGTTTTTTTTTTCTGTTATGGCAGGCAATTGCATGGAGATCTTGATGGCGACATTACTTGGCAAACATTTTGGAATCAGCTCAATATGTGACATCACACCCCCTTAAGGTTTTCCACATAAAATACATCCTCCAAAGAAAATACAAAAATTGAGACTTAATCTGAAATCTATTATTACATCCTCTAAGGTCTCATTAGGCACCTCAGTATTTCCCCTCCCCCGTTCCCCTTTTTTCCAGTCAGATAGACTAAATGTTGCAGACAATAGTGGTAAATGTTTTATGGTCTTCTTGGGGGAAAAATGGAGGAGAGGCAGGGAAGAGAGATTTAATCCCATGTCTACCCTGTTTTCACAAGAAAAAAAAGTACTCTGATGCTTAGTCTTTCCTTCTGTGTAGCTTTTCATGCTGTGTGAGCACATGTGTCTGATGTAACATTTTGCCACTTTTAGCAACTGCAGTTGTTTAGTTCTGTCTCTAAGAGGTCAGTGTCTCATAGTTTTTGAGAAAAAGACATTGGAGGTGAAAACTTCCATTCACCTCAGGTTTTAGTTCTTGGTGTGATGATGCTTCACAAAAACAGTTTTTAGAGAAAAAAAAGTCAGTTCTGTGTCTTGTGGGGGGACTTGTTATGTGCTTTTTTTGTGTGTTCCTGTGCTTGCTTGCGTCTGTATACATTTCTCTGAGAAGCGTTTTTTTTTGCCCAGCAGCTTTAGTTGCAATCCATAAATATGGCTGTGTACTCAGTGGGAAGCATATGTGCTATCTTTGATAGACCTGCAGGAGAGAGGTGTAGTGCAAAGGGTGAACACTGCCAAAATACATGGAACATGATGTTACACAGGCGAAGCAGAGGAAGAATTATCTGTGCATAATGTGAGTTTAGAATAGGCTTGACTTTCTCACACCCAAACATTTCCATCTGGAAGCTGTTCCTAAGCGAAAGGAAACAGAGACAATATTCTCCTATCTTCTGGTGTAGCTATCCAGGGAATAGGAAATGTTCTTCGATAATTTTTTTTTTCCCTTAGGATGTGTTCAGTTTTAATGCAGATTTGGAGAAGCTGTAGTTTAAAATAGCTTTTTTAAAGACAGTAAATGACATTATATTCTTCCTAACTTTTCTGAGAACTGGTGGTGAAACCCTCACAGCGTGCTTAAATGAGCTGCGGCGCTTCTAGGTTATGCTTAAAAATGAAGTTGGATTTATGGGTTTTATGCCAATCCTGATATAAGAACATTATGGCATTCTTGTTTTCAAAGCTTTCTGTAAATTGTCCTCTGCCTTTGCTTTCCTCGCTCTGTAGTTCTACAGTCTGTCCAACCACTACCTAGTTTTCCTCATGTCTTTTTCTTCTGCCATCAAAGGCTGCATACCTGATTTCATATTCAGTTGCTCACATACTGTAGTGTACACTGAGCATCTTAAACAATCTGAAAGGTTCACTTGCTTCATGTTCATTGTAACTTTACACATTTGCTTATCTCCCTGCATTCTCTGCAGTGTAACATCCTGGTCATCTCGCCACAGTGCAGATTAATGTGCTAACCGTTTCACTTACCTCACCTGCTTGTGCAGATGTAGACGCTACTGTTATTTAGGAGTAATTAGTCATGTTTTCACAGCTGAACTCTCAAAATACAACTCTGCAAATATTTCTGATTTTTAGTGGATGCAGAATAAGAAGGTGGACAGATCCTCAGATGAAATGTTAAATTCTAGGTATTTCTTAGTACTATGGCAGGAGGTAACCTTACCTTTCACGTTCTTGTTCCAGGGAGCTCGTAAACTCATTGCTTTTTTCCATGTATTTGCTGTGCTTCCTCTTCTCCTCTTCCAGTTCATACAGTGTCTGTCTGTGCGATTTTTCTACCATTAGAAGTTGCTCCAGCATTCGTCTGTGAGTTTCTTTCTGTTTCTCTACAACTTTATCAAGCTACAAAAAAAGCAAAAACTCCTGAAGTCTTTTGAAACTCTTACTTGCTCAGGCTTTCATTAATGAGGCTTACTAATACAAAATGCATTTAATAGTCTAATGGCCAGGTCCTTTGGTATCTGTTTGGAAATGGTTGTTTAGTTCTGTCAGTCTAATTCTGACAAATTGGAAATATAAGTTAAGGTGCTGTTTTGCGGGAGCCTCAGTCACCTTCTGTTCCTCCTCCTGCCATGACTGATCCTCAACAGCTACTAATTAATAGTTACTGTTCCCAGGGCTGTGCTTTTCTCATTGATCATTGCAGTAGAGAAACAGATGTCCTGGCAGAAGAAGCCTTTGCTTCACACAGAAGTAGACTGACTTGGTTGAATAGAAATAGCTGCCTCATTTGTAGCTGCATAGGAAATGAGAGCATTGAATTGGCTTTGTAAGGGAGACAGGTAGATTAAAAAGCAGTTTTCGTCTGGTTTCACAGTAAATGCATGGTAGAACCAAGAGTGAAAAACACTTCTGTCTCCTGTGCTTACTCCGAGAATGGCTCTGAGTTTCTGGAATAAGAAAGTGCTAAATTTGAAATGATTGGAAGTATTTTTATTTAATGGTGATATTTCCTATTTTGTTCCTCAAATTTCACACGTTGTAAAGGGATTTGCCTTGCAGGTGGCACCTTTACAGCACACTCTGAACATCAAATTCCCTCTGCTTCCCCAAGGATTCTTTCTGAGCTTCTACCTATTATACAGTAATGTTTTAATTTAAATAATCTGGTTTAGGTTTTGGTAACAATTTTTAGGTTTTTTTTTCTAAACCACAGAGGTATTGGCATAACTGTTCACTTGAGTTATGTCATTAAACAAAATAATTTCCACAAACTAAAGAGAAAACTGTCATTCTGAGGATTCTCTTAAAATTTTGAATTCATTATGTGATGTGAATTATGCAAGTGTGTATGTATGAAACCAGAATGGGTTTTCCTCCTTAGGCATTACCAATCTAGCTGAAGTTTGAGGAATGCTTACTGGACGCCACCTAAAGACCTGGGAAGAGTCTGTATTGGTGAGAATCTTTGTTCCCTGCTCATTCCCTTTGCCCTGTGGAGGCTGCCTCCCTCATCAGGTTAACAAAGGAATTCTTGTATACTTTTTGGAAAAGAGAAATTTTGAGCTTAAAGCTTAGTGCTTCCTTTTAACTGCAGTCTATTCTAGTAGGTCAAGCTGCTTTGCAGTCCTCCTTTCTATTAATAGGAAAGAATTCACAAATGAGCAGTGTGGGAAGCAAGGCTGGTTCTGGTTCTCCAGTGTTTCTCCTACAAGGAATTCCATGTGCCACAAGAAACACTGGGGCTTCATATTCTTAGGGCCACTGCTTATTTTGGACAATTTAATTCCAAGGAGTATGATTAATTATTTTTTCCTCATGTTTATTCAGTTTGGCAAATAGAAGTGATAGACAGAGCTGGAATCCCTAAAATTGAGTTTCTTGAATGAATAAGAATATCCTCATTTTCTGCATTGGCTTCCAAGTCTCCTCTTGTTTGCTTCAACTTCTTTTTAAGCTTTATATATTCTCTTATGTTTCTTGTAAATCACTGTTAATTATTTTCTTTGTGACACTGCTATGAATACGGAAAAAGAAACCATTGACAAGACTTTCAATATGGTTTGAGTCCAAAATATTCCAACAGAAATCTGGACCATTTTGAGAATTGCCTATTCTTTGCCCTATGACTTTAGAGAGTGTCTTCTGTTCCAACATAGCTGAGCTTATTTCACAACTGATCAAACAATGTAAAGAAACGTGACTGTTCACTCGTAATTTGCACACTTTTACACCAGCAGGGTCAGTGCTTTCTGGAATCATCATCCTCAAGTAGGATCTCTCTTGGGAAAACATTTTTTACCTAAACCCTTGCATATGCAAGCTTTTTCAGTGAACAAGTGAAGCCTTATACAGTAATCTCTTGGCTGTGTTTTCTATGTCTTCTACAGAAGTTGAAAACTGAATTGCCTTAAAAGGTCAGCTTGAAGAAAATTGGCCATTTTGAATTTCTCCACACTTTCTTCCACCAGAAGAGGAAATTTCAAAACTTAAAATCTTTTGTTCAGCTACTAGCCTACCAGAATCAGAGAACTTTCAGTGTGTTTAATCAACTTTTTTCTTGGAGGGATTTTTGGAACAGCTGTTGCACAGGTGCATGAAGCACCATCACCCCAGTTTCTGATCTTTACCTTTTTAAAGGTCATGCTGTCAGGTGAATGTAAGCTGTTCTCAGAAGGCAACCTGTCTCATGTTTCTTCATAAAGTTCTTGTGCAGTGCTGTTTGCAACTGTGGTCCTGGCTTACTTAAATTGAGTAACGAACTGGGCATCAGCCTTGCATGATTGTGTTTGCTGGTACCAGCCCTCATAGCGACATCAGGTGGGGAAGAAGGCAGAGGTGTGAACTTCTCATTTCTTTTGGCAGGCCTTGGGGTTGCATGGATGGGGTTAAGAAAATAAAGTGATGCATTTGTGTGGATTGGACCACTGCTTCAAAAGTATATGTAAGAACCTGAGGGGATGTGTAAATTGCTATCGTAAGAAAACACTGATGATAAATCAAATTACTCCTGTTCCCAAACATATAAATGCCTGATGGAAATGAGGGTTAGTCATCAACATAGAAAACAGTTCTGCTTCTGCACTGTTGTGTCTGAAGGGTGTGGGATCTGCCAGCAGATCCCACAGTGTTTTATGGGTTCAGTGTGTTTTGTTTGCTCTAGAGTATTTGTTGAATGGCTATGAGAGGTTAATCCAAGCAGCAAGTATGCAAGAAGAAAGGCAGTCACTCCAGGTTTTTGTTTTGCAGTTCTGAGTGAGTAATGCCAATGTGTTTTACTTCATAGTTGTGCTTTTGTCAGTGTTGAGATTAGCAGTTTGGATTACAAACTGGTTTTTGGAATGGGAGAGGTGTATGTTCAAGGCAGAGAAGGGGAATGAGGAATTTGAAAGTGGGTAAAAGAACAGTAAGTTGCTGCCTCAAAGCTGTTTTCATGTTGCAGGTTTCTCCTGTTGCTCAGGTTAGAAGATGCATTTGGGATTTCTTTTCAAGAATGCTGTCAAATCAGTCCTACCTGCCATTCGCAGCTGGCATGTGGGAGGTTTGGCTGGGAACAAGATGGAAAGCGAGAACTTGGGATTCCGCTCAGGAGAGAGGGGAAGAGGTGGACTTGTCTCCTGGTACAGGTAGTTGATAGAGAAGAGAATTGGAGAGGCAGCAAATCCTACATCACAATTAATGCAGACACTTGAGATCTGCATGTAAGCTGCGTTACGGGTATTTGGCCTTGTGACACCTGTGTACCTTACTGTGCAGCACGCCTCTCCCTCCCTGCAGTGCCGAGCAGAGTCTGGTACAGCTTTGCAGCAGTCCTGTGTGTTTTGTTTGGAAACTTTTTGTATCCCTTTGCAAGATAAGGGCACTTCCCTGGGGAGCAAATTCGACTCTTGCCATTTCCCTGTGGGACCTAGTGGCTGACTCTGACATACCCCACAGAGAAGAGAGAGAAGTGGTGCGAAACCCTGTTAGTGTGAGATCCTCTTAGAGGAACGGTCTCCAGAAGCCCCTGGTTCCTCAGATTATTCTGTCCAAATGCTAAATCTGTGCATGGAGAAATATCCACTTATTTGTACGCACACACGTTAACTCAGTTCTTGGCTACAAACCACAGAGGGCTAATAAGCGGCAGTATAAATGTCTTCTGTTGAAAATTAAAGTGATAAAATCTTAATTAAGTGATTTGTTGTTTTGTTCTTGCTAACCATATGGGCTTTTTGCTAGAATTAATACTTGAACATACTGTACAATACAATGGAAAATAAGAGGCATGGTCTTACGTAACTGTGAATAGTTCAGCAAGCTAAAAATTCACAGGAATTTAATCGTTTACATACATTTTGCCACCAACTCATGTCTGAAGCCAGATTAGCCTGGTGTGTCTCATATCCATTAAGTTGGAACCGAACTTTTCATCCTTCTCTTTTCAGACTGTTTTGTGTTTGGCACTGTGCCAAAATAAAATCCAGTTTAGTTACATTTCTTTATCCAAAGTTCAGTAAAATATTATTCCTGTTACAATATCCTCACAGTCACTATTTATAAATGTGTAATCTCAAATTTAAGATTACTGGAGATCACAGGAGCGGTTCCTTCCTTGTCTTTTTCAACCCTAGCTGAGCCAAATTTCCATGCAGCTACGTTGCTCTGCTTTTCCTGCATGCCATGTTGTCAACGTTATTGTTTCTAGTCTTTTCCTATTACTAACTTATTGGTCCCCTACAGCTGTCATTGTTGGAAAGTTATGACCAACCCTTGTAAGACATTATGTGAATGCAATCAGATAAACTTTGCTAAAAGGCTGATGAGGATGCATCTTTCCCTGAGTTGATTGGCACTGGGATTTAAAAAATTGATTAAATTTTTAAGTATCCTTGATAGATACAGAATATAGGCTTTCCTCTAGTTTTGCTACTTTCAGAGGAGTTCTCAAAGTGGTAGGAGGTTCATCACATTTCAAACAGTGAGGGATCAGACTTTTTTTTTCCTTTGACCGTGTTGCTGGAAGCTGGGGAGAGTTAGAAACCAGAACTGGCTTTCTAATTCCATGCAGGTTTGAAACATGAGAAAAAGACACCATAAGTTATGCAGTATTTTCCTCTTTGTCTCTCCCTTCCTACATCACCTTCTCTGATGGCTTTTTGATTCTTTTTAAATAATTGTTTATTTTTGAATCTGGGAAAAATGTTCTTATGCTATTATTCTGAATACCATTCTTTTTCCATTCTAGAGAAGTGGCAATTGATAGGAAGGCAGATTTTTTTCATGAATTGATCTAAATTTATAAATTGATCCAAATTTATAAACCATGAAAGGTGGGAAACCTTTTCAGGCCTTTGTGTCAGAGAGAAGCAAACCCAATATGAAAGTCTATTTTCTTTGCTTTAAACATAAAACAATTTATTGTATCCTCAAGTGTGAGGAACTAGAGTAAGCTTATCTGGCATTTGTTGGCTTGCAGAAAGAAATAGCTGTAGAGAAAATTGGGCTGAAAAAATCCTCTTCTTTCAAAAAAATTAAAAAATTTCCTCATAGCCAAGGAAGACATGGTTTTCGTCTGTCACACTCCTCGTAGATTTTTGCAAAGGAAGATGTATTACTACTATTTTCTATTTTGCTACGTTTCTTCACTCATATATCCTGTTCCTAGTGAGTAAAGGTGTCCAGTCACCAAATTTTTCTGCTACCTACTTAACCAAATTTGCCAAGAAACTTCATAAAATTTAGGCTAGACGAGTGACTTACAAGAGAATGTTAAAGGACCAGTAATCTTACAGGTGCCTTCTGGAATTCAGTGAATTTTTCAATTGAGTTTTGGGAAGATCCTCCGTGTTCAGGGCTACAAGGCTAAATTGTCAAGGGTGAGAGACACATGCTCTATAGAAATTGCATTAGCAGAGATTTTGTAGGCAGATACAAAGGTATGTTGTTGTGGTGACAAAGGGGAAATTTAAATGGTTGGTTCTCATACTTTGTGGCTGGTTCCACCTCCCTCTTGGTTTTTATAAATGTTTAAAAAATCCAAATAAAAACTCAGTGGATCTCTGACTTAATTTGGGGGGGATTTTGAAACTGAAATTGTGGAATGCCTGCCAATTACAGCATCCTTTGGTTTACCAAGATATACGAAGTGTCTGGGGGTCCTTCTAGCGTCTCAGTTGCTCTCAGGATGTTTACCTTTGCCTTTTGAAATTGCCAGATCCAGTGGTGTTAGAAATCCTTTCTCTGCCATTAAGTGTAAGAAGGAAAAAGCATGTATAAACTTATGTAAAGTAACAGACTGAACTTATGTTTTCAAGCTTTTTTGGACTTCTCTTCAAATCATTTCCATTTGTACTCAAAGGTTCTGTGACATAATGCCACAATGTTTTAAAATAAATTAACCTCCACGGTTGAACTTTATCTGTTTCAGATTATAGTCAGAGATTTTAACCTCTGAGCCTCTGAAATGAGTGTTGACCTTTTGCCTGACATAATTTTCTCTGAAATGAACTCTGTATCCTTAGGTATATGTCTTTTCAGAAAGCTTGGAAAACACTTGGTAGAAGAATTTTATTCATAATTTCTGTTTTTATTTTGAAGATGAATATCTGTACTGAGCAGTATATTAAAACTGTTTATCTAAATTTAAGAGGAGACACTTACTTTGGAAAAAAATATTCTGTTATGAGGGGAATTTTTATATCAAGTGATTTGCATTGCAGGGTGGAAATGAAATTCAGATTGCATTGTTCAGAAAGTATGGCTGCTGCTGCAGTGTAAAGTAAAGGGTACGTAGGTATAATGTTAGAATATTAGATACTTGCCTGCATGAAGTTTCTGATGACAGCTCATTAGAGTAACTACTCAGACCAAGCAGATGTTATCTGTGACTCCCACAGAATTAGTGGGAGCTGGGATACGTAAAGGTAGACAGCTGAATGGACCCTTACCAGCCATTGGTAAGATGGCCTCAATGAGGCAAATAAGGAGGCATCTGTTTGTATGGGTTGTGAATTTGGATAACAGAAAGAAAAGGGAAAAGAAGACAGTGTCAAAAATAGAAAGCCAACTATGAGAGTTTGAGTTAGACAAAATCACATCTGTCAATGTTTAAATCCCCCAGTGTGCAGTATAAATGAGGATTGTTAGATATCTATTGTTAATAGGGACCCCACTGGACCCTGGACCTTGTTCTGTTATCACACTCATGTTGGTTTGTAGATTTAGAACTCATTTGCTTTCTTTGCCTGAAGTCAGTGAGATATTTTCTGTTGAATTTGGTGGGAACTATGGTTAAATATCAATTATATGTTCATACCTCTCCCATAGGCTTTTCATAGATATCTTCTTGCCATTGCTCAGCCTTTGTTTGAATAGCATCTCGCTGAAGGGCCTCCAACACCTTCTTGGGAGTAACAAAGCCGTATTGTGCTTCAAGCAAAGCCAAGTCAATTTTTTCAGCCTTAAGTACTCCTATAACTTCATCTTGAGCCTGCAGAAACACAAAGTAAGGTTTTATCTTGTTAAACTGCGTATGTGTATACATGTTAGCTTTTTACTTTTGATTTTGAGAAAACTAAAAAACTTTATAAAGAATGTTGTGTATGTAAAATGTCCCAGAATAGTCAGTAACATGAAAACAGTTAAAAAGCAGGAGGGAAGTACAGGTATTTGTATTTTATTAGTTCTGCATAAACTCCAACATCTTCAGAACCCTTATCAATACTGAAGTACTTTATTAGTGATTAGATTGTATTGCTGTTTCATGTAGCATTCACAACATGAAATTTCAGGGCACAGGGTGGTATTAGAAGCTGATTTTAAATTCTTAGTGAAAGATGTTAGAATGGTTCTTGAAGCCTGGAGGTGTTCTTCATTCTATATATTTTCTGGGTACAAAGGTGGCTTCTGTAGTTTAAACCCACTTGGGGTTGTCTGCTTCTGTTGTTACGCTGCGCTTGCTTGAGCAGTGGGTGTAGTGAGGTGTGCAGTGCAGGGCATGAGACCATTCGCAACATGCATTCCAAAGCCATGCAATAATGGCAGTTCTCAAAAACTAGACTGATTTCCTTCAAAGTAGCTTTAAAAAGTATAGCCTATAAAGTTTCATTATACTTTTTCTTTTTTAATGTCACTGCATTTGTTTCCTTAATTGTACAAATTATCTGATGTCATCCTGTTACCAAGGAATAGATACAATATATTCTCAGGTATGTTTATAATATGTTCTTCTATGTATGTATTTCAGAAATTCTTGTGCAGGCTGGTAGGCACACATACCTTCTTCCAATCATACAGCACTGCTCTCTAGGTTCATGCTCCATGCTGGAGAAACATGCTGTATCTATCTGCAGTATTGGAAGCGATCTATAGATTCTCTTTGCTCTTTAAAAAACAAAACAAGCCACCAAGAACACTTCTTTGCTGCAAAGTTAGTAGTTCTTAGATGTCATGTTGGAGCAAAGATCTTTATAGCACGCCTTTATGGCAAAGTTGCTAGCTGCAAATATTGTGCTAATTCTCTTGAAGTCCCACTTCTAATGATAATGATTTTCCATGAGAGTATCTGATTACGGGAATGTGTCCACTGAGGGGGAATCTGGTTAGGTCACCACCTCCCCTAGGGCTGTGTCTATCTCCTTCCCCCACCCTGCCCCACTGCATCCTCCCGTGTTACAGTGATATAACTAAATGAACTGTTTCAAACATTCATAGCCTGCAGTTATCTCAGTTAAACAACATACATGCTAATCCTAGAAGGGTAGAATAAGAAGGGAGGAAATTGGAAAGATGGATATATGAGGAGAGGGTAACACTTTTGGTCTGACTGCTCTTGGCTGGAGCACTTCTGAATCCCTATTTGTGACCATGTTTAAAAAAAATTAATTTCTAATCCTTATAACTGTGGAAAAACCCTACAAGGGTGATCTTGGTGCATTTTAAGTGTTCTGGAATCAGAGAGTGATGGCATCTAACTTTGAAGCTTAATTATGGTTGGATTGACAGCTGATCTTCAAATATTTGATTTACTATTACAGGAGGTGGAAAATTAGGAATAATAAAAAAAAGACTTCTCACTTTTTTAATTCATAGTGCTTCCTTTGGAACGTTGGACATCATTTAAAGTGTTCCTGTCAGGCTCATTGTTTTCCAGTTTCTCATTTCTCTCTGTTCCAGTTTTAAATCTTTTATAAATTTAGAAGAATTGAAGTGTCATGTGTTTATGTATATTTGTATATTTATATTACAGAAGTGTAATGATGTGTGTGTGTAATGTAAGTATGTGTATATAAATATATATATACGCATCTCTTTTTTTTCTTTAGAGGAAGACAACTTTTTGAGAAGTGTGTGACATCTGAATTTTTATCTAAATTAAGAAAGGGCAAGTGAGCAGGAGAGAAGTGTTTTGCAAACATGGAAATTGTTCTGTTTGCATAATGAAATGTTCTGTAGAAGTTTGCCTTGGATCTACGCGCAGAGATTGGTACATGAATCAAATATTCATATTGCACGTGTGTGTGTTGTATGAGTTGTTATGTAAATATATACACATATGTTAAGAATAGAACTACCCAGGTACTGACTAGTGAATAAACTCTGAAACAATGTGATAGACCCATTCATGCCACTTTGGCCAGTTTGCTCTTCCCTTTCCCTGTGAGCCATTTTAAGTGGCTGTCACTACTCCTGTGCAATCAGCCTGCCACAGAAATATTCTCCCTGCTCACTGGAAATCTGGTTCCCACTTCGTGAAATTACGTTTTACCAGGTTAGGCATCATTTACCACTTGGCAGCTGGCTTGTTTTCAAATAGAAAAATGCTCACTCTTCAAATCCAGCATCTTGTGGGCTGTGGCATGCAATATTTATGATTCATAATATGGGAAGTAGAATGGCTATCTTGATTTTTCTAGCAAAAGATGTTAGAATACTGTTGAGTGAGTTACTACTTTTAATCTAGCTCATACTGATCCATAGGGAGTAATGCTCATAACTTCATAGGAGAGGGGAGATAAGAAATAATTAACAGATCTTAAAGATCTCTAATATGCTCCCTCTAATAGGTTTTACAAATAATTTATATTCAGTGTACTTAGAATGGGGCAGTAAAATAGGGAAGTTCTGTGAGTGCTTTGAGTTACATGATCATTTACAGTGGACCATGAGTGTTTTTAGTGTGATACAGGTACACTGTGAGTAAATTTTATTTGCATTTAGGTGTGCTGTAAATATCACCTTTTCTGGCTAATAGCTATAAATAATGAGAATTAGGCAGGGTGTTTCCTTAATATGAAAGCAGCATGTTTTTGCAGTAAATTGGGGGGAAGAGGGGGTGGGTGTGTTTCAATTCGGAATATAAAATAAGATAATAAATCACCTGTAATTCACCCTCAAGGACACTAAGAAGAAATAGCAAGTCATCCCGAGAGAGATCCTCTCTTTTCTTGAAAGAACTTCTTTGCTTTTTCTCTGACTTAGGGCTTCTTCGGGTGGTACTGGCTTGGGCTACATCGTCCTCCTTCTGCCTTCTTTGCACGTTTCTTCTCCCACTGTAACCAACCTCTTCTTTATGGTGGTCTTTCGGCCTTTGCTGGCTCAGCTTTGGTCTGGTTGGGCTTTCTGTGCTGTTACTTCTGGAATGCATGGTTTATATCTCTGAAGCTGAAGGAAGGTGGGGGGAAAAAAGTAATTGTTTTAACTAGTAGAGACTATAAAACTATTATCGTAATTTATCATGGGCATTATTCCCTCCAGACCGGTAGTTTTCCCTCCTGCACAAGGCTGTTTGTCATTTGACAAAAGCTGACAACCTTGTGCAAGCCAACAGGAACTGGGCTGTTATCCTTACTGGATGTCTGTAACGAGGAGAGCGTTAACTGGTTTTATGCAGTTGTGACAATTCCCTCCTCAGTATTTGCAAAGGCGGCAGCTTTGGCAGCAGTGCTGTACACATCACCCCAGGCCACATCTCCCATCTGAGAGACAGCACCTACCTCACCTTTCAGAGAGAGAGAGGCCTCAGGTGATAAGGGAAATTTAAGTTTAGAAGGTTTTCACTACGACAGTCTTTCTGTTCCAATTTCATAACGTCCCAGCCCTTACTGTATAGCCATGATTTCTTTTTCTTTGCCTTTCCAGTGAAGAGCACAAAACCAATACTGTAAGTTACGCAGTTGTATTCTCCACGTTTGGCAAAATGTAGGGGTTAGCATCTCCACACTGCAATGGCTGACCCTCATCGTAAACACTCCTTCCCCACCACCCCCCCAAACTACCTTGCTGATCATGGTGTTTCCCGCCAATAACCATGTAATAGGAAACCTTACTACTTATTTAGTGCTGGCTTCTAGCACCCTAGAGGTGTTATTACCTGCCCAAAGGGAGACCTGTCCTTACTAGGCCCCTTTGAAGTGCCACTGCTAAGTAAACATACTGTAATGCCTTTGCAGATAAATGACTAACACTGTATAAATATTGATTAACCTCAGGAACTCTGTTCTGTTTATCGCCACTCAGATTAAGGTATGAATGGATTATAGTCCACGTAAACAGGAAAACTGTGGTCATGGATACCATCTAGCAGACAAAAGCCTGATCAAGTGATTCAAAAGTGAAATTAAACATGTTCCAAATACAAGTAAGGCACCATTTCTCTTATTAAAGCACATAGCTAGTTGCTGAAAGGTACAGAAAATTCTTAGGGCCTATGGTAGGCAGGAGATGATTGTACTACTGCTTTATGGCCTCACAAATCTGTTGGTCCCCCTTCTACCAGGTTCTGTCTCTAAATCCTAAACTGACTGCACTCCTTAACTGATAATTTTTCACTGAACACTACAGATACTTCTTTTCGGTGTTTTTCTGCAAGAACAGAGGAGGTGGAAGAAGCCTTTGGGTTGTTAATGGATGATGGCTGAGGTGGAGAAGAATTTATCAAAAACATTACAAGAAAAGCAAGTGACATTTTCTACAACACTGAAGTCTCTTCTGTTCTAATTTAAAGTTCTCGTAATAGCTTGTATTTTGTATGCAAATCTTGTTTCTCCAGGTCTCTGAAAACCAAGGTGTTTCAGGTTTGTGTGGCAATGTGCACTGGAACTTGTTCTGTGAAGCTGTGTGTCAACAGTGTCAGGTTAGCATGGGAGCTTGTTACAGTGCATGTAGGACACACAGGTGTTCTGATGATGCAGTGATGTTAGCTGATGATTAGTTTAAGTTGGTGCTCATCCTGGCCTTCAGTTGAATGAAGGTTCTCTTTGTTCATTGTGCTCTACTTATTAGATTAACCTTTTGCATCTTGTGTACTATTGCTACTTTGAAGAAGACCATTGGTTTCCTTTGAGCATAAAATGCTGAATGCCTGCTTTTATTATTTGTGGTGTTGTCTGTTTACACAAGTATGTTAGTGCTAATGTGGTTGTCAAAGGATGTAGGTCTGACTAACAGAAGGGCCATTCAAAGCTTCAAATTCGGCAGACAGCGTAGGTGCTGGTGCAGCAACCGAAGTGAGACCTCAGAAATGGACCAAAATACACATCCCATCCACCTGCTTTGAAACTCTTCACCACCTTCAAACTGTCAGGCCTCCTAGATGTGGCACCATCTAAGGGACTAACCCTCAAAGTGCACCTGGCATTTTGGACAGAATATCAGCTGCCCTGTCATGTCCTAGTCCTTCAATGGCCCTAGTATAACATCCAAGATAGGAGCAGTGTCATTTGAATTTTTCCAACTCTGTGTTTTGGTATGCTGGGTTATTTTTTACTTTGAACAACTCTTCCCATGCTCTTGAAGGTTAATGAAGAGCAATTTTTATTTTTCGCAAGGTAAAAATGTTAATAGGCTCATAAAATTTGTGGATTTTGATTGTCTCAAGGCACTCAAAAAGGTGTCTCATCCCTCCTGAGCCCAGGCTCTCAAGGTTAGACTAATGAGTAGAAAATATGCTTTTTTGTCTATTTGCGTCTCAGCTGATTTTCACTTTGAATTATGTATTGATGTACTATGTACAAGAAAGAAGTAACGAAAAAATTAAGTGTTCCTTCTTTTAGTAGGTTTTGTAGTTCATAGAGTCTCTGCTTTCTCGTGGAGGACTGGTTCTTGCATCTTGTGGCAAACTTCTGTATAGAAGCTACTTTAAGGTGTGTTTCCAATTGCTAAGAAAGAAGAAAGTAGGCGAGAAGATTTAGTTGGGCATGTGTGCCTTGTGCTTGTGATCTTTCATCTGTTTTGGATCACTTTCTATACAGCAGGTACTATAGCCACATGAATGGAAGAAACAGGAATACTTGTGGCATTCTCACATGATGCTTTATGTATAATCTAGGCAATATCTGCTTGCATCAAAAATCAAAAAAGTTTGAAAGGGATCACCCAGACCATGAAGTCATGTGTCCTGAAATGACATACCACCATGCAGTGGGTACTTAACAGAGATTAATCTACTGTAAGTGTGATAATTGAAGAGCACAAGACCTGTGTTCTGCACTGTTGTGCTTTCTTTCACATTATGATACATCTATTTTACTGAAGATTTTGCAGGGCTGTCGTTTGAAGTCACAAGGTGCTGGTTACCAGGCTCATCAGATTCTGTGCTGCTTGGTAGACTGGTTTCAGATTCAAAATGGAGGGTAGGTTACAATGACATACTCAGCAAAGTTTTAATCTATTCTCAGTGTTCATGTTCTTGTTCTTTTTATAGGTTGTTTTCTGTTCTTTTTTTTTTTTTTTAAAGAGCTTATTCATCTCTGAATGTGTATGCCGTCCTTCTGCATATGAAGGAGAAATTTTCATCTCCTTGGTGATGAGCAAGTAATCTGAGGGATAAAAATATACTTCCCTGAAGAGCCAGATGAATAAATGACCAAATGTTTCTATGATGTTAACTTGATCTCCACCCTCTCAATCATTTTCTGAAGGAGATGAAACTGCATTTGTCTCTCTGGCAGCAGTGTGCAAGCAGGTGGTTCAGAAATCCCCGCACTTTTGTGGGAGAGACTGAAATATCCTTGAGAGATGACTTCACCACAGACACTGTAGGGTTTTAGAGACATCCTTTTTTTTTTTTTTTTTTTTTTCCAATCTCTTTTTCCCTTTAGTGTTTTCTCTTTAGTCAGTGATTGACTTATGAGCTAACAAAATCCCCTCACAGGACCAAATCTTCCCTTAATCCCAGGGTAAGGATCCTGAATAGTTACAAACTTGCTGTTTCTTCCAAAAATCAGTGACTAAGCAGGGAGTGATGTTTTTAAACATCCCTTAAAGAGATATGGCAATGCTTTTGATCTGCTGAAATTGATAGGACTCCTACCAAGAGAATGATTTTTTTAAAAGGAGTAGGGATGAGGTTGCTGAACATGCCAAAGTAATGGGAGAATGCAAAGCACATGATGTATTTTGGAAAGATGTCTGCAACTCTCTGCTCATCACTACAAATGTGGTTTGGGACAAGAAGAAAGGTGGTCTCGCCTTAGTTACAACAGGACATTTTTCCTTTCCTGTGTAGCAAAAGCTACTTTGAAACATCATGTTCAGCCCAATGCCACACATAAAAAGTCAACTCCTGTGCCTGTTCTGCTTTCTTGTGTAGTGGTGTGCCAGCTAGTGTCTGGGCATGGGAACGGGCTTTTGGCTAGGCCACATCATGTCCTCCACCAGAGAAAGCGTCAGGTTTGTTCTCCTTCTGTAGTCCTGATGTGGCCTGTGGGCCAGCAATTGAGCCACGCTGAACCACAGAAGTTGTCGTCTCCTTGTTAATCGGAATCCCAAGATCTGGCCATTTCACAGCATCATGGAGCGTTTTTTTAACGGGGGCCTTCTGACAGAATGTGTTTAGGACTCTCATCTTTCCCCTGAGTGAGAATACATAGCTTTGTGTTGGATTTTTGCCACTTCCAAAGATACAACCCTTCCTTTTGGGTAGACTGCTTTAGCGTTTTCCTGAAAACTCTTTGCAGTGGCTTCTATCCAGAGGGGTATTCTCTTGTACTGTGGTTGACTATCTCATCTGGGCTGTGCTCTTATTCACAGTAGACTCTTGTGCTGGTTTGATGCACAGGTTGGGCAGTGAATGGGAAGAGACTTCTTTCCTTTAATGGATTCTTCACTCAGGGACTCTGCAATAAGGAAGTGTTTCCATGTTGGCATGGAAACTGCAAGATTAAGCTGTTTATCTGGGAAACTGATGCAGGAGTGCTTACCTGTGTAGTTTGATGCATCTATTGGCATGTGGAGTTACAGGAAGTCAAGCAGGAGAAAGAAAATGAACTAACAGTCTGTTTCCCCCCTCAAATTTTGTTTTTTGAAGCTCTGGGGGATCCTGCAAGAACAGCAATTACTCAAATGGGAAGAAAAACTGGATTTGACAGAGGATGTAAATACTCCCAGACAGGAAAAGTGCATGGTTGAGAACTGGATGTCATGTTTGTGCTGGTCATGGTTTTTATACTCATCCAACCGCAAGTCAGATTTCTCATCCCTTGGAGACAGCGAGCCTCTTTGTGAGACAGTAAGATGCCTTTTGGACTCTGTTAGAGAGTTGTCATGTTATTCTGCTGACAGTAAAGGTACTGTGTGAAACTTCCACCATCTGTTGCCTCCTTCTCCCCCATCCAATTCTGTAGTGTTTTGGACATATGCAGTGATTGTGGTTAGGTAAGATCTTCCCAAGTCTGTTTTGCATATGAGGTCTGTAGAGGCTTACAGTTGTCCTTAGAAGGCTGTGTCTGTGTGGGAGGTTTTCACCAGGTCCTTCTGAAGAATGTATCTGTGTCAGTTGTTTGTCATTTTAGTATTGGTGTGTGAACTTGTGATGCAGTCTTCACTCTTGTAGTGTCTCTAACTGCATATATATATGTGTGTGTGTGTATATATATATAGATAGATAGATATACATATACATGGGCACACGCTATGGGATTTTGTGCTTGGAAACAGAGAAAAGAGCCTGTACCATGTGGCCAGATGCTGTTTTTGTGACTCTGAGCTCAAGTTAAGCTCATCCTGTAGACTAACTGATCTCAGGCCATCTCCTGCTGAGGTTCAGGTGATGTTTGCCCATGTATTTGAGTTCATACTGTGGCAGTTTAAAGCACACCCATTCACAGTACCTTGCATGAAAGCATAAGCTGCTTGCTTGGAACATACTTGAAACTTTCATATTAGGAAAATATGGTTAGGAATGTATATTCCTATTCAGAGCTGTCAAACCTTGTCCTAAGTGGGGTTCTTCAGATGGTCCATAAAAAACGAAGTGGTGTGGGTACTAGACTTCTTTGTGGTGATCCATGAGAAAATCAAGCACTTGAGCTCTCTGCTGTATTGCATAACATTTCTTTGGCAAAACTGGGTAGCTGTTCTGAAATCTGAAATGAAGACCTGGATTTCACAGAGGTTTTAGCAAAGAAATTGGTACATTGAGAGTTTTCTGACGTGCTGGTTTCCCCTTGACTATGGTCATGCCTTGGAACAACTTCTGACAGTACCTAACACTCAAAGGCACTCACATCACTTTTTCCTCCTGCTAAACTCTTCTTCTCTGTCTCCTACACAGGATTTTAGTTCTCCCAGTTTGTCATCCAACATTTTACTAGGTTGATGGTAGTCTTAGAAAATTACAGTATGTTTATTGTAATATATGTATACAATTTATGTAGCAAATAGGTTACACACAGTAGATTTGTTTGAGGTGATTTGTCTTCTCAGTGAGGTACTACACACGCTGCCAGGCCTCAGTGTGCAGCCAGGGGTTTAGTTTCAGTGGGAGGGTGACTCTGAATCTGTATATGCACCATAGCTTCAATGTGCTGCTGTAGGGCAACAACGCCAGTGTAATCCCATGTCTTCATGAGTTCAAAAGGTTGACGAGGAATCAAAATTAAAATAGCTAGAATTTCTTTAATTTTCTACTTCTGGAAATTGAGTGTTGTGTGGAATTTTACTCAATTACACTGAATTGCTTCTGAGAGATTAATACGGGGAACTCTTTCTCTACCTGCTTCCTTGGGTTTAGGTTTTTTTGTGTTTTTTTTTCTTTTTAAAGTAAAATATTTCACACTCATTTTCTAATTAGACACAAAAAGTGGATTATTTATAAGGTTTAGTGCAAGAAAGATTTATTTTATTTTTTTTTGATACACATGAAAAATTGTTAGTATAGCATCAGGTAGATCTAAGTGTTTGAAAAGTTTAAACTCCAATGCCATGTTATCAGTTCTTTTTCTAAATAAAAAAATGTGACTCTTGCACTTGTCTGTATGACAGACTTTTATTGCTGAAGTACACTGAAATAAAACTCAGCTGCTCCAATTTCAGTTATAGGAATTTGATTTCCAAGTATAGAATTGTATCTTTTATGAGCATAAGAAACTGTTAATGTTATTTAATACAGTGCTTGTGGTTTAATACTTATTATTCAGCTGCTGTAATTCTGGCTTCAATGTATAATTACTCTGTAATTACAGCATTATCCAAAGCAAAAAATAGGAAATAGTGCTATGTGAAAAGAAAATTTTCCTATCTTAGAAATTGTGTATCTAAACTCGTCCTTATTCCTGAATATCTTGAAACTAACTGGAATGTAGACATTTACGTACCACAACAATTCAGCTCCAATTTAGGTTAAGAACTGTAGTATATGTGACCCGGTATATATTTAAAAAGAAAAAGGAACAATGAGGCTGGGTAGAGAGAAGTATGAAAGGAGCCTGGTTTTCTGTAAATCTGTGCCTATAGAAAGGCAAAGGCAGCAGCTACTGCAGCCGAGTTTGAATTCCACATTCCAGCTTTTCCTCACTGTGGCTGTCTCTCAACTCTTTCTGCAGGTTTCCCTGAAATCTGTAGGTGTGTTACTGTCTTGCCCTCTCTATCTGGCTTTCTTGAAATTGATGGGATCCCTGGACAGACAAAGTGAACAGCCTTGTTCCCAGAAAGAAACGAGCTTGGTCTATCTTTTAGGAAGAATACACTGGAAACTTTGGTTGGCCTTTTCTCAGAATTATCTGTTGTGGGGGTATTCATGAAGCTGAAGGGCGGCATATTCAAACTTGTGAAACAAATAGGTTTTTGCATGCTGAGTAGCATGTTTCTGTAAATCCCACAGGTGATAGCTAAAACAGGGTATTCGAGGACTTGAGGACTATCTTTTACAACTGTCTAGTTGCAAAATAACAATATGCAAGATTGAAAACAGAAAGAAAAACCCCCAAGCCAAAAGCTTTTAGGTTCTGGTTTTCAGGTTAGGCTACAATTCTCTGTATGGAAAGTCACACACCTTCTGTCTGCTGATTAGTAGGTTTGTTTGGGGTGGGGTTTTTTTGCAACTTTACTGAAGGTTTTTACTGGCTTTTATTTTATATTCTGCAGATTATTGATCTGATCTAGTTTGTACATTAATATCTAATTTCATATTTTTTTCACAAGGCCCATATGCCTCTCAGGTCAATACCTGTGTTTCTGACTTTTGCTGTCCCCCTTCGTACTAGAGACTTACTACACGAAATCTTCAAGAGGTCTTGGTCAAGATTAATGTCTTCTTGTGCCAAACATACTGCAAACATAGCTGAAGGAATCGTCTGAGCAGTGAAATTAATTTTGTGCAAGTACATGACACTTTCAGCAGGGTTTAAAATCCAGAGGTTTCCCAGTACACAAGGCTCTCTAAATGCTCCATGTGTTTGCTTGTCTCCCAGCTGGCAGGTATGTGCCCTTCCTTCCCCAGGTTCAACATGGTAAATGAGGACCCTGCAAAAGCGGCTATTTCTGACTTCCTGACAATATAGGGTTTTGCCCACACTTCTTTTGTTGTTCTCAGCGGATGTGATGTAGCCCAGATGCCATCATTGTGTGGTAATCTTATAAAAATTTCAGGGTGAGTTTTGTGAGATCAGTTTTTTTTTTTAAAAACCCATCCCATTCTTATAGCATTTTTTCCCACTTCAAAAAAGTTCCTGACACCCCCAAAATGGGAACATTCAGTATTCTATTTTAATCGTCTAAGCAAAATTAAAATACTGTCAATTCAATATTTTTCTTCTGATGTTTTGAGTAGCATAACACATATCTTCATCTTAAAACCATTTTTCAAAGTAATAAGAAGAAAACCACAAATATAATGAAGAGAAGTCTGTAAGAATGAAAAACAAAGGAAGTTCATGCAATTGAGTGCTATTTTTACATCTCTGACTTTGTACATGCACGTGCGTATGTGTAGGGAAACGCAACTTCACTTGGCCAGTGTGTCTTCTATAATATGGTCCTTCCTTTCTGATGGAAGGTAAATTGACGCTGGCAAAGAAGTGCTTGTGGCAAACCAGCTTTTCGTGTGCCCTTAAACACGCTGGTAATGTGGTATAAGGTCATTTTGAAAAGCACCCTGTAATCACAACTCTCCAAACAGAATTTAATTGAAGAAATATGGTGTTGTGATATTATTAGCTATAATAGCTGTGGGCAAAAGAGAAGCAAGGAACCAGTGGTATTTCTTGTATTTCAGTGTATTTCACATACACATGTAACATGTTAAAGAATGTGTGTCTCTGTAATTCTCTTGTGTTTTACACACGTGAAAAATACAAAATAAGTAGTCTTTTATAAGCTTTCAACAAAAAGCAGTACTACACAGAGTTGAAGTACATAGCTTTTGTTTTCAATGAAAAATGTATTGTTAGTAAGCAAGAATTATCTAGTATATGTTATTTAGTGTGTTATTTAGTGTAAGTTAATTTGTTACCCCACAGTAATTGGTCTGGGTACCCAAGACCCAAACTTCTTAACCGTTATAGCCATCTCCATTTTAATTTCACTTTTTTTTTTTCAATCTGCTCAGTGTTTGCATGGAGTGCCATATGTCCATGAGTCATGAAATAGGTAGCTGAGACCTCAGTGAGGACTACAGAATAAAAATGTACACCTTCAAAGTGTGTATATATATTAATTTCCTTCAAGGGTATTTTTGACAAGCATAGCTTTGTTGAGACATTTCTTTGTGTGGGAGTGTTTGCCTCATCATTGCTTTCCCCCACACATGAAAATAAACCACAGACTTTTAAATATCCTGAGAAAAATTTCTTCAAAGAAAGATCAAAAGTCTTTACTAATGTCTGAGGAAGCTGTATGGCTGCCTCTCTTGTGAACTCATGTCTATGGAGAGCTGGCTTAGACAATCAAGATCATTATTCCATTGATTTGATCATTTGCAACCTACTCTGAGAGGAGATGCCTTTTTTGAAGAGGGAGGAGGCGGAGGGACCCACAGATACCCCCTAATTTTACCAAGGCAGACATGAATGAAATAACTTTTCAAAGCCAACTGATGTTTCTCCTGCTATATTGTGTGCGATGCTCTACTTCAAACAATTATCTTTGACAGTACATGTTCAAGAGTTCTGTGTAAGAATGAGTTGATTGACATTTTTAAATATGCAATTTTATCTGCTTTTGTGGCTATTGAAGTTATGTGAAATGTCCAGATACGGCTTTCAGGGCTTCACACAAATTGTATATCTGATATTTTGTTGCTTGCTTGCTTGGTTTTGGTTTGATTTGTCGAAAAATGTCTCTTCATTTTTTTTTTTTTTGTATCCAAGCAACATAGAACACATATTAGTCAAGCTTTTAAAGTTTGTGGTCTTCTCCGTAATCCGGGATTCCCCACCTTTAGGCAGTTTTCAGGAAAATGGTTTAATTTTGTTCTTCCTAAGCCCTTGGTTTTCTTGTTTTCTTTGTATATTTTTTTTTCTGATGTCTGTCATGAACTTCATCATTTATGCTTCAGACTAAATGTTTATGTGCTGTGTGATAGTGGAGAGTACTTAACTCATAGAAGCTGTTGAAAATAACATTTCTCTTTTGAAAGAATTTTACTTTTTTTTTTCATGCAGGCATGAAGCAACTGTGAACAACACTTGATAAAGACTTCAAGTTTGTGTTTAAACCTAGGATTTCTGAGTTGTCGTATGGGATTTTTGTTTGTGGTTTTGTTGCTGTTTTAAAACGAGCTTCTTCATACCATCCCCATCAATTACTATATTCTGCCACTGTCTAGAAGTTGAACAGTAATCTTTCATCAGTTTATCTGATCAGAAATGAAATCACTTAGATTGCTTTTCTCCTGGGTTTTCTTTTAGCTGTGTACTGGATTTTCCCTTTATATGCTAAGATTCAGATCTTTATTGCATTCTGTGATCTGCTACTTTGTGTTCCTATAGTTGGGGAAATACTGAGTTTTTCTTTGTATTTGGTAGTGAACCAGTGTGATCGCACGTTGTTATTCTCCTTGCTTTCCTTTGTCATTAATGACCATACTTAAGTATGTGACAGCAGGCTGACATATTTTTTCAGACTGAGACACTCTTTAGTTGTGCAAGAGATCTGCTCTGGCATTTTCCACTTCCAACTGCATCTACAAAACAGCAGCACGCAGCCGTTAGTGGAAGATTCCTCACCCCCCTCCCCACGCCCATGTTCTCCATATTTGACATCCAAGAGAAGTACTTGGATAAATTAGCTAAATACTCTAAATCATTCTTTCACAGGAGTTTAGTGAAAATAAATCTCTCTCAGGTCTCCAGTCCTGTCACTGTAACCTTTCTGTGCAGATTAGGCCTTATTTCCTATGGAACAGAGATTTTTAGGGTTTGGGTTTTAGTGAAGGGAAGGGATGCTGCCATCCATCGGGGCGAACAGCACAAGTTCCCTCCTCACCTCTGAGCCAGGAGTACTGACTGGCAGTGCCCTGTATCCCCTTCATCTAACCCCACAAATGCTGCCTGTGGGCATGATTCATGGTGACAAGCTGCATGATTTTGACAGGAGTGCTCTAGGGCCACAAGATGCTCTGAAGAAACTTTGAAAACTTTAATTGCTAGGCTTTGGTAGAAGTCAATGTTGCATTGGTGTTTTGGATCAAAATCTCTTTTTGTGAAAGGAATGTGGATTTCTGCTTTTTGTTGTTTTGAAGGTTTTTTATTTTGTTTTCTTTGGCTTTTCTTTTGTTTTGTTCTTACTTATCTTGGTTCTACCAATTGATTTTATGGCAACAGGATTTTTTTTGATTATCTGGTGCATGTTTACCTCCACACAAATGAACAGAAGGGAAACACGAGCTTTCAGGTAGATTCTCAAGTCAGCTTTGCAGTTCTTTTTTAGTTTTCAAATGCCTTTTTTCATTAAGATTCATTATTGCCTTAAATAAGCCTAAGTAAAATTACAACTTTGAGTAGTGGCTTGTATTTTTTATATTGTTCATATTTATTGGTGACTGTGGCTATATGTTTCTGCCAGGAAAAATGTGAAAAGCACAGAGTTTGAAAAGTAACTGTATATAGTGAAATTAATTTTTGTATGTGATCAGATTGCAGGTTTTACTAGCCATGACATTCGTTATTATTTGTTATAATGGCTTACAGTTTTGGACCTTCAGCTCCCATAGGAATATGCTCTGCTCTGATGATGCAACTTTGGAAAATGCAATAAAAACGAACTGGAAACCGCAGCTTTCTAATAGGAACTTTCTCAGAAGCAGCAAGGTTAAGTTGCCTCTACACAGAGAAAAGGAAGTGGAATGAATGTCAGTGAGCCAGGTAGATGTACCTCCTCTGTGTCTCTGACTGTGCTTTCTTTTACCCCCTACCTTGTTTGAAATTTGGGCTTGAAGCCATCATCTGTGCTTTGGTGAAGGGCAAGCGGAGAAAACTCGTATATTCGTTTCATTGCTACATAAGGACCCCACAGTTTTGCTACATGAGGTTCATACATAAAGGCAAATGTTGATTTGTGGCTGCAGCTGTGACTTCACCCTGGTTTTGATTATACTGTAGCTGAGTCTTCGGTGGGTAGGGCAAGGCATCCTTGAGCGGTGGCTTAGAGCACATACTGTTGTTTGTTCCTCTCTTTGTTTTCCTACTTGTTCAAATAAAATATAGCTGTGGCCAGCTGCTAGCCCAGTGGCTAGTGGGAGTTGAAGGAAGGGATTTTTCAGACATAAATGGATGGATCTATCCAAATATTTCACAAGGTTCTGATGTTCAAAGAGGTCCTAAGGGAACACTAAAGTCTTGGAGGCCTTCTTTCCCATCCCCACCCCTCTAAGGGCCTCTTTGAAAAGCCCAGTTAAAACACCTGTTCATCCTTTTGGAAGAGTGGTAATTAAAAGGAAAGCAAAATCTTGGTATTACCCAGCTTAGTTGCTTGGCACCACTTGTCCTGTGTTTTGCTGGAGCTCTGTTACATGTGTATTGGTGTTGAAGATACTTGCAGAAAGCTTGACCACCTGCCTTTGTGACAAACAGCATGCAACTAGGCAGAGGCAAGGTGGGACCTGAGGGACACAATAGGGACCTTTCTGCTGCTTGTATTCAGCTCTGCAATTATCATGGCAAGATTTGGCTTCTGGAGCAGTAGTTGTCATAAATGGATTGATCTGCCAGGAGAGTCTTGCTGGAGTTGCTTTTTTTGGTCTTGGTGGCAATGATACTGCATCCCTACTGTGTTTTCCTGGCAGCTGAGGACGGGTCTGCAGTTTTTCAGGTGTGTTAAGGAGAGCATGGACAGGTGACTATTAATGTTTGTATTTAACATACAAGCCCTTCCTAGCAAAGCAATGAGTCATATCCTGCAGGCACAGAGGGCCTCCTTAGAGCTGCTCCTTAGTAAAACTTCATTGAAATTGTTTTCTCTGGAGCTAATGTTTAGCTCCTGAGAGCACCATGCCTCTTCTGCACGTAAATAGTGCTAATTTCTTATACATTAAGTCAGCAGATTAATGCCTCTTCTGAAAGTACCTGTGTACCTCATCAACTGAACTGAACTCCTAATTCTGTGTTACATAAGTACAGACATCTCTCCTAGACATATATGAAAAAAAATACTTTCTGGTCAGACTTCTGACATGTAAGTTTGCATGTGAACATTTGCTTAGCATTTAAAAAAAAAGTTCCAAAGCAGCCACCCTATTTATTTCTGAGTGGTTGTAAAGGAGTAACTTTAACACACAGCAGGTGTGTGTGTAGTGATCATACGTTCCCATGCATTAATAAAATTTACATTATTTCTCCAAGAGGATAATTTTTCTTAGCGCTCTGTTCCAATCAATTCTGTTTGGAGTGAGTGAATAAGTGTTTTTAAAGTGTTAACAGTAGAGTGGATTTACTTTGATTAGCACAATACACAGCCCCGAATAGCTAGTTATTCCTGTATTTGCAAGCTATTCTGTTTGAGGAACAATCACAGATCATAACGCTCCTCTGGTACCAAAATGTTAAGTTTTCTGCTTAGATAAATTTCTGGAGCTAAAAGAAAGGAAGGGACTTTAAATGAAAGGCTAGAGATTCTGTCCTGGATCATTTAATACCAAATGCCAGTAAACATCAGAGTGCATATGGTAAGATTCTGCAAGCTTTCCTTGTGCAGGTAGGCCCAATAAAGTCAGTGGGGCTGCATGTGTAAGATAGGATTACAGGGTTGGGGACTGTATTTTGTGACTCTTATTGCTAGTATAACTCTGAGTACCTGCATTTTCCTTTAAGTATAGTCTGGACAGTCTCAAAATGTAGCATTTTTAAAGGCCTTTTGTTAACACAAGCAGAATTTGTAAATTAAATCTAGAGCAAGTAAGATTTTTTGCTAGTTTTATTGCTATTTTAAGATTTAGTCACTTTGTTGCTATATAGCCTTAAAAAAAGAAGAGAATGGGGGGGACCCCAAAACAAAACAAAAAATTCTGGGATAGTAGAGGGAAAGGTATATTCATGATACCTGAGAAGAAAAACTAACTGTCCAGTTTGGCTTTTAGGGTTTAGAACTGCAGAAAAAAATAAGGAAGAATTGCATATGTATGGTAACAGTGAGGTAGATTGCGGCTTATGACTCTAGTATTAATAATGACAGCGATGCCATTTTATCATACACATTCATTATTTTCTTGCATGAGTCTTAAGACTATGTAGGTTTATCAGAGCATATTCATAGTGGGATTGGTTTTGTCATAAATTCAGCTTCATGCAAATCAGAGCTGCAGAACTCTTGCCAATCTCTTTAAGGTTAGTTGGTAATTTCTGGGAAAATGCTTCAATGGTAAATAGTAGTGGTTGAGCATCAGAATTTGTTTCAGGAAACTGAATAAAATTGGAATAATTTTAACTTGTCATTCTGCAGATAGCCTTTTGCAAGTAATACGTTCTAGTTTTAGTGTAGCTTTATTTGAAGAATGATATTTACAACTTCTTAATGTCCTGTTAAGTTCTAGACAAGGTTCTTAAATGCCACTGAAAAAATTCAGAAACCTGATCATCTTTACCTTACCGCATCTGCATTGTGCATTTCAAAATGAAGCTGTTGCTAAGAAGGTGTCACAACGCACTGCATTTTTTTGGAGGTCTGAACGATTGAAAAGGCTTATGGCAAATTCTTGTTCTTGTGGTGTTCTTTGTATATCTCTTAAATACACAGTATCTCAACTGATAACCTTTATGTTATGTCATCAACAGCATTTGTCAGAGATGTATGATTTTTAGGATCTGGACTAGATATAATTCAGTTTAGCAAGTTGAACTTGATCCTGAACGATTACTATTGTTCAGGGCCCGTAAAAATAGTTTGGAGGCTTAGTCAGAACTACAGTAATAAATGTAGTGAGCAAGCTTTGAAAAAAATATTAAGAACAGGATCCTGTGAAGTTATACAGGCCACCTGTGCAAGACGTAACCCTGTGGAGATTTAAGGCCGCCTTCCCAAAGGGCTTGTACAATACTTGTAAGAAATAGCTTTGTCGAATTTGCAGCTGCCTTGTTAAGCATGGACCCATGTCATCTGCTCCCTGGCTTGGCAGGTAGAACAAAGGCAGCGTTTTGGCCACCGTCTAACTGCTGGAGCGGTGGTGCTTGCCAGCACTGCTCTTGGGGGGACCAGGGACCCATGCCGTTCCCCCTGCCCAGGGGTGGGCAGCCCTGCCTGGCTCTGCCTTTGCTGCTGATGCTCTGGAGGGCAGAGCACCTGGTCACCTGCTAACCAGCCACCCCAGGGCAGCAGGGTTGCCTGGGGAAGAGGATGAAGGGACAGGAGGATCTGACAAGGGGGAAGAAAGAAGCCCTTGGCAGAACGTGGATGACAATTTCGGGGAAGTGGCTGGCAATGTTGGTGTTCCATCTTTGTTTTGTGGAAGTGATGCATGTAGGTTGGACTGGACTGTGCCCTACTGTGGAACACAAATAAGGCTCCTATGTATTTCCATATATAAAATACATATATCTTTTAAAATGTGTAATAATATACATATGCAAACTTATAAGGCTTTTTTACACCTTGTAAAAAAGGATGATTATTGGTCCAGAATCAGATATCTTAAGATAAATGTTCTCTTTCAGAAATGCAGAGGAGTGTGCGGGAAGGTTTTCACACTAGCTGTGCGTGTGTGATTAGCCTAGCTGGCTGTAGGCAGTGAAGAGGGATGGGGGCTATTAGAGGGCACTTCCACAAATCCAAGTGGATTCCTGCTCAGCAGAAGACCTGTTTTCTCCATGAGGTGTAGCAGGAGACTGAAGAGACCAGTTGGTTAAGTACCTAAGCACTGAGATAAGCAAACTTATTCCTTCCTACAGGAATCAGTGTTGCTTCTCAAAGATATTGAACTACTTGGTTAGTGCAACATACCAGAATTTATTTTGCTGAAGTCCTGCAGAATTGATGTCAGAGTTGTAGCAGGAAAGTTATTAAAACAAATGGCTTATCAGCCTATTTAATTAGGTGCCTCTAATGATATCTCAAAGAATAAGTCCTGAGGTAGTTATTAGCAACGGTTACTCAGCAAAGAGTGCTTGTAGGGGATTTCTCTTCATTGTTCTGGGAATACTTCAGCTCAGCCACTAGCACTGGTCAGAAGCCAGAGAGCTTTAACGAAGCAAATAAGCTAAACTGGAAAGCATCATTATGCCTTTGTACAAATATATTTTGGGTATTAGACACAGTTGATTTCCTATCTCCATAAAATGTCAGGTAGCACTGGACTACCTATGCTCTATCAACTAGGTCTATTAGACCATGGCTGTTCAATGGGAAAGAAAAGGGGACGTTCAGGTTAGATATTAGGAAATATTTCTTTACTGAAAGGGTTGCCAGGCATTGGAATGGGCTGCCCAGGGAGGTGG